>OW052183.1:3097830-3776303 GCA_932526625.1 Rhingia campestris
GGGCACAATTTTCCAAAAATCGGTGCAACTACTAGCATACGCCGACGATATTGACATCATTGGTAGGACTCAACGTGATGACATAGCCACGTTTGCTAGTATAGAGAAGTAAACGGCAAAAATGGGTTTTTGTCGTAAATGAGGGCAAGACAAAATATATGCTGTCAACACGAAAGGACACACAACATCGACGAATTGGACAGAACGTCACCATTGACAGATAGTACGGGACTTTGTCTACCTCGGCTCCGCTATTAACTCTGACAACAACATCTCGTCAGAAATCAAACGAATTACTCTTGCCAATCGCTGTTTCTTCGGGCTAAGAAGGCAATTTAATAGTAAAGACCTCACTCGAAATACAAGGAGATCCTATATAAGACCCTGATCATCCCAGTCCTGCTCTACGGCGCTGAAGCATGGACCGTATCAAAATCGGATGAAGAAATCCTTGGTCGATTCGAGAGAAAAATTCTTCGAAAAATCTTCGGTCCCGTTTCCGTTGACGGGCTATGGAGACGATGATTCAACCACGAACTATACGAGCTGTACAGCGACATACCCATAGAAAAAAAAAATCCGCATTGGACGTTTAAGATGGCTTGGACATGTAGAAAGAATGGACACCAATACTCCGGCTCTTCGATTCCCAGCCAGACGTCGGACGCAGAAGAGGAAGATCTCGCCTTAAGTGGCGCGCACAAGTAGAAACCGACCTCAACCAACTTGTAGTGCGCAACTGGAGCCAGTTAGCTAAGGACCGGGCTAATTGGAGAGGCATATTGGTTGAGGCCCAGGTTCATCCCGGACTGTAGCGCCACTTAAGTAAGTAAGTAAGTAAGTAAGTAAGTAAGTATCCTTTTTAAAAAAAACATGCAGTTTGTCCTCTTTTTGGGTTTTCTCAGTTAAATACTTCAGAAATTCTCTGCATCTGTCTGGTGCGAACACGACTTAAAATATTTTTGTACCTAAACTCATTCACTTCTGAACATAACGCCATAATTGTTTATACCCTATCCCATAGGTTTTACCTACATATATTAGTTTTGACATTAAGTTTGTAACATATAGTTATAATTTTAATAGATATACCACAAAGTCTGTCTGTCCATCCGACCGTCCACCGATTTTTGAGGCTTAACTTTTGAGTGATGAAATTTGGTATATAGACCCTCTGTCGGATGAAGCAGAACAAGTGTAAACATTTTCCGCCACCGCCCATATTTTAGTTCTTAATTTGTATTTTTAACCAAACGATAAAAACTTTTGAAAGAATTTATCTATATTTCGTGCATATAAAGTTTTCTGCCAAGCCCACTTTTTGAAGGCGTTTTGAGTAAAAAAATGTTTATCGGTCAAATTTTAAAATATTCAAAAAAACATTCGATGCAAAATCATTGGTAATGTAGCCTCCTGATATTGGTAATAGATCATTTTAACCTACGCCCACTTTTTTAGGGCGGTTTTCTATAAAAACCCTTCACCATAGTATATGAAGGAGAAAAACGTTGTTTTTTTGTCGAATTATAAAATATTATGATAAACTTTCTGAACAATTTGTTGCGACAATGTCATTTCAACCCAATAAAGTTATTTGCCACGCCCACCTTCTGGGATGTAATTTTTTTGTTCTTTAATTTTTCATTTGAGATATTTTAGAGGCGTCCTTTTTTTCGTGGGCATGGATCTGGTCACCCTATGCATGCAGGGTACAGTATACCCCATCGACAAGCTTTTTGGATTTTTCGCACAGTGGATGTAGCACATATAGAAGGTAAACAAAAGTCAACTACATTTACTCACACCTATGTTTAAAACGACTTGAACTACAGGTTTATGGATCACATATGCAGAAGAAAAAGTGGTCAGGACCGAGGAAAAAATGTAAGTAAGGTAGTATCGATGTCAGCTCCCTCACAATGGTATCAAATAATCCAAACTTATCATCTTCCAGTTTAAGGGTATCCAAAAGGTATCCTCACACGTTAACCTCATCAATAATTTAATGTTGGTATGGAATACATATACTTCCAGAAAATAGGATAATGATAACTTAACTACAGTAGACCCTAACGTCCAGCGTTTTGTTTTCACTTGAATGAGCATAACCGAAGATTCAGCGCTACAAGTCGTTCTTGATTTAAATCCTTTAAGTGACAACACCTTTTTTTCTACTGCTCCACCTCTAGCGAAAATCTGACAAACATCCACAAGTAACACTGTCATGAGACGCTTTCCAAATTTGCCGTTCGAATTTAGTGTTAAACAGGAGGTCCTCTTCTCCGCAAAAATAATAACTTCGCTCACAAATTAAAAGGGGGGCTAGGTTTCATAATGCTAAATATTTCGGTTTTTTCCATGTCGATATACAGCCCGTAAATTTCTTGATTAAATATTCGTCCCTTATTATCTCAAAGTTGTAGCTGTCGATGGTGAACTTCTGAAAAAGTTGTCACTGTTATGTGTCCTTTTTTGTTAAGTCCGACAATGCTTACAGCGCAAAATCTGCACCAAACAGTCACACGTTGTGGATGCGCATTTGTTTCTCAACAATTACTCGTGGGTTTTCTGAACCCCAACTGCGAAAATTTTGACAATTAACGAAGCCATCAAGACGAAAAAGAGCTTTATCACTGAAGATGATTTTGTTCCAAAAATTAGCATCCATTGTTACTTACATACTTATGTGGCGCTACAGGCTCATGGGCATCAACCAACATGCCTCTTCAATTAGTACGGTCCTTACCTTACTGTCTCCAGTTGCGCACTCCAAGTTGGTTGAGGTCCGTTTCTACTTGTGCAAGAAGACCCTGCGAGCTGAAGTATTGGTGTCCATCCGTTCTACATGTCCTAGCCATCTTAAATGTCCAATGCGGAGATTTTTGACTACGCTGTACAGCTCGTATAGTTCTTGGTTGAATCTTCGTATTCATAGCCCGTCAATCGAAGATTATTCGAAGAATTTTCCACTCGAATCGACCAAAATTTCTTTCATCCATTTTTGATACGGTCCATGCTTTAGCGCCGTAGAGTAGGAATGATTAGGGTCTTATATCTCCTTAGTAGTTTGAGTGAGGCCTTTACTAAAAAATTGCCTTCTTAGCCCAAAGAAACAGCGGTTGGCAAATGGCAAGAGTAATTCTTCTCGTAAGATCTGACGAGATGTTGTTGTCATAGCGGAGCCGAGGCATACAACGTCCCGTACTCCCTCAAAGTTGTATCTGTCAATGGTGACGTTCTATCCAATTCATCGATGTTGTGTGTCCTCTCATGTTAACAGCATACCCCCATTTACTGCTAAATCCATTTTTTTCGCCGCTTCCTTCTCTATACTAACAAACGTGGCTAGGCTATGATATCACGGTGATGCCGATGATGTCAATATCGTCAGCGTATGCTAGCAGTTGCACCGATTTTGGAAAATTGAGCCTATGGTATTGGCTTTTGCATAATCCTGTCAAGAATCAAATACAAGAAGTCACATGACAGCGCATCGCATTGCCTAAATCCTTTTTTGGTATCGAAGGTGTCGGTAAGATCGTTTCCGACCCTGATGGAGCAGCGAGAATTCTCCATCGTCATCCTACACAGTCGGACGAGTTTGGGCTAGACATGGCTCTGTATAGTTCATGTCTATAAATGCTGTCGTATGAAACTTTGAAATCGATGCCGATGATTTGGACTTCTTAGGATTTTTCCAGGATCTGCCGTGTGAAGAATTGATCAGTTGTGGACTTTTCTGGCCTAAATCCAACTTGATAAGGGCCTGTCAGGTTGTTGGTAAACGGTTTCAGGCGTTCACATATTACGGCTAATATGATATTAGGAGAGTTATGCCTCTGTAGTTGAGACAGCTTAGAGGATCTCTTTTTTTTGTGGATCAGGCAAACGTCTTTATTGTTTTTGTTAAAAAATCAGTGAAAAACTCTATTCACGCTGCATGGTTAGTCGTCTGTAGTTGTGAGAAATCTTTCGTGAGAATTCGCAGTAGAGAGCTTCTCGAAATTTCTAGTTGTTGACTACGGTGCCGAATTGATGTTCCTGTACTGTCAACAAAACTCTCTCGAACTGCTTCAATGTTGTCTGTTGAACGACTTGTGACAGAACACCCAGAGTATCTAAGATCACTAATTGATCCAGTCTCCCTGATATTTTCAATTATACGCTTTACAGTTGATCACTACGATGGCCATATTGCGTACGAAATTTGTGAACATTAGCTGATATTCCTTCATTATTTTTAAAATAAAAATGCATTGTTCTTTCGTATTGCACTCCATTTTTACTAACCCCGAACACATTGTTATATGGGGCAAATTTATGGGACATATTCTAGTTTTAAGATTTATGAAAGATTGTCCGTATGGTGTTGGCTCTAGAGTTGTGCACTTTTTTAAAGAAGTCACACGTCACCTTATCTAATGTTTTGGTGTGGTCCTACAAAAACAGAGTTTGGACGGCATACCAACACAAGACATGGGTCTGCATTGTTCGTTTCTATAAATGCTTTCGGCTTTGAAATAGTTAAAGTGGTGCTGGATATCGATTTCAACTTCTTAGATTTTCCCAGGATCTTCCAAAGTGTAAAAACATGAAAATCAGATAGTGGAAAAAATAATTGATTGCAATTGTCAATAAAAAAAATACTCCCTTCCATCTTTTGTAAATTCATATTAACATTTTTACCACGAATAAAAGAGATCTACAACATTCTGCCAACTAGAACTTCGAGAACCTTCTCATGACTGTCTTATACTCCTTCAACCACCTACAAAAGCAAGACACAACTACTTAGCTCTGCACAAAAACCAACTACTGATGATTACAATTACTTCTTGCAAATAATTTTGCAAAAGCAAAACGAAAAACTTCCCGTTTTGTCAAAAGTTTTCATCATTTTTCACACTTCCACTGATAAAAGTTTCGTCCTCTCCGACTAGGTAATATAAATGGCTCTGCTGTCTCTTCCCAGATGAAATAAAAAAAAAACACAAAACGAAACATTGCATCTCTTTTGTTGTTGCTTTACGTATTTTGTTCCATTTCAAAATATAAAAGCAGAAAAATTCAGCAACAGGAATGATGAAAAAAAAAGGAAGCAGTAAGAAACGAGTGGTGGGTGCACGACTGGGTCGTACGCAACTTTCTCTTTCACAGCGAGTTGGGCATTAGATCAAATAGTAAGTATGCATTTTGATTATTGATGCTAAAAATGATATAAAAAATGTCGAAATGTGATTATGCTAACGTTTACTCCGAAATTTGAAGGAATCGGTGTCTATGTGAATAATAATGATTTTCCGTTATTGGCCAAAACTTAAAATTCCGTTTAGTGATAGTTGGGCTAAAACTAATTATGTGGAATTTTTTCAAACTATAATAGTAGTATATATATTAAATTTCATTCAATTTGGCATAGGAGTTTGCGAGAAATTAACAATTTTCTTTATATGGCCTAAATGACAAAATCCGTTATATGGATTTTCTCGCAAAAACTGGGTATGCAGTTTTGTTGGAACTAATATGCATATAGTATATATAAAGTTCAATCCAAATCGTTAGAGCCGTTTTCGAAAAAATTGAGGTCATGTGTAATTTTTATATGGCAGGTACCATTATTAACATGGCTAAAAGCAAACAAAAAAAATGGCCTGGAATTATGACCAAAACAAACTTGGATACGAAGTTTAAAGAAAATCGGGCAAGCCGTTTAGGCTGGGGAGACCATTACGGACAGACGGACCGACGGACCGACGGACCGACGGACCGACGGACCGACGGACGGAATTCCAAAAACCACTTTTTTAGGCTTCGCTATCATCGTAATGTTAGAATCAATCAAAATCTCGAGGTCGAAAATTTTCACGAAAACAATATCTTTCTCTTTGTAAGAGAAAGTTAAAAATTGAACAAAAAAATGAAGACAGAAACTGTTATTTTCCTTATCAAAGGTTGGACATTTCATTAATCTTCTTTCCTTGGAATTTATATCCATCTTTCCGTTCGCTCCTTGCAACTTAAGTGTTATTTTACTTTTTTTTTGTTGGCGTAAGTTTTCGTTAGTCCTTTATGATTGTGGGAAATTTTCTTCTACCGAGTGTGGTTGACGTGGCATTTTTCTTCTAGAGAAGAGTGCTTCTGATGAATAGCACTAATGCGCGATTTAGGTGTCATAAAACAAATCCTTAATGACATTTAAATAGGTATTTTCCAATTTAAAGGACTCACATTGTAAATTCAAATTTATTAGTAAAATACAATTTCTGTCAACTTGACTAAGTCGAAATTAGGAAATACCTACTGGGTAAGAAGGAATAATATTTTTTTTTATCCAAAATCATACAAACCATTCGGTGGTGTCAGAGCAATCAAGTCAAGTGAGTTATTACGTGAGAAAAGTTTGCGTGATGGAGATCCACTTGAACTCGATTATTGTTTTGGTGCGTTGATTCTAACACGCACCCCTTGTTGATTGAAGGTAGCCACTCTGTATATCCGCATTAACATGAGAGAAATACATTTGCTATTGCTTGGAAAATCCATCTTCATCACAATATGCTTTTTAGAACGCAAAACCAGCCTTTCTCACAAAAATTCATATATTGTGTTTGTGTTATTCTTCAACGATAGCTGAGATAAGTTTTCCTCGGCTGTTTATACTACTCAAATGATTTATCAAATCATTTCGAGGGATACTACTAGAATTTATGACATTATCACCATTTCACTTTTTCTGTTTACTATCTTTTTCATTCAGAGTCATTGTTACCCGGTCATTGTCCTTTTATTGCAATCTGGTAACACATATCTTTGTTGAAATCGGTATATTTATAGAAGGATGATTTATATTCCTCACTGGGCATATAATTCCATGAGCAACCTTGTCAGTATCGCGCCTTGTTCCTAGGATTTAAGATGCCTCCTCCTCAACATTGATAAAAAAAATCCCTTACATGTACCATTTCATCTGTTCATTTCACTGAATGAAATTTTTGAGTACGAGCAAATGGTCTTCGAATAGGGACATTCGAACTTTGACAGTCAAATTTGGTCTTTTATTTAGTCTGTTTGGCCAATTCACCATATAAGGTGTAACAACACGTGCCTGCACCCGTATAAAATTTAACTAACCCAGGAGCTGAAGGGAAACGACCATATACAAGTACGTGTGATCGCTGAATCGGAGTAGTAGGACACTGATCCTAATTTTCATAAAAAAATTATCTTCAGCGATGATGCCCATTTCTAGATGAATAGAAACAAAAATTTTCGAATTTGTGACGATACGAATCCAGATGAGATCCAAGAGCGTTCAATGCATCCCGAAAAATTACTTTTTGGTGTTGATTTTTGGCTGGCTACTTCATCGATCCATATTTTTTTTAATTACGTCAACGGTGAGCGCATGAATAGCTACGTACCACATTTTAGGTCATGATCATCTGACGGGGATGTGATGTCTACTGGACACTGAGATCTTGCGATTTGACCTCATTAAACTTTTTCTTGTGGGGTTTTCTGAAATCGCAGGTCTACGCAAATAAGCCACAAAACACAGTGGCTCTTAAAGCTAACATAACCCATGCGGTCGGTCAAATTCAGCCTGATGTATGCGCAAGAGTCATGGAAAATTGGACATTTCGGATGCGCTCTACCCAGAAGAAGCCGCGGACATTTGAACGATGATATCTCACACATACTTTGTTTTATTTAAATTTAAAGATATGAAGACCCATTATTGAAACTTAAATTCCAGTTTTCTAATCTTTAACCTTAAACCTTAAAGATTTTAAGTGAGTATGTTACTAATTACTTATCGGGCTCCCGACCCGTGAAGAGTCGCTGCCTGATACACTGCAGCCTTCCATCCTCTACGATCCCTTGCTCGCTGCTTCCAGTTGTCTAGACCAAGCGCTCTGGCATCCGCGATGGCTTGGTCTTTGAAACGGAGGTTCGGTCTTCCTTGCCTTCTCGAACCTTGGGGCTGGGATTCGAAGATCCTCTTAGCTCGAGCATTATTGTCCATTCTCTCGATGGGGCCGAGCCAATGTAGTCGACGTTTTGGCTCTTTGGACTACATCCACATCTTGGTACATCTCATAGAGTTCGCGGTTGTATCTTCTCCCCCATTCGCCCTCCTCGTGCACAGGACCAAAAATCCGCCGAAGTATTTTTCTTTCGAAGGAGCCCAGTATCAGCTCTCCCTTCTTGCGTACTGTCCAGAATTCGGCACCATAAAGCAGAACTGGCAGGATAAGGGTTTTGTAGAGCACACATTTCGTCCTTCGAGTTAGGAGTTTTGAACCCAGTTGTTTCGCCAAACCGAAGTAGCAACGGTTTCCTAGGGTAATTCTTCGACGGATCTCCACTAGGGTTTCATTCGTGGAGTTTATGTTAACTTCGAGGTAGGTGAACTCCTTAACTACCTCGAAATTGCTGCTATCAATAGTGACGTTTTCTCCTAGGCGGTGGACAGATGCTTGTTTGTTTGTTGATAGCATGTACTTAGTCTTGTCCTCATTTACTTCAAGGCCAATGGATTACGCCTGTTCTTCAATCCCCGTGAACGCTTTTATCATGTTGGGAGCGACCGATGATGTCAATATCGTCTGCATAGCCCAGCAGCTGGATGGACCTGTTGAAAATAGTACCTTCCGTGAGATTGAAGAGGTCACATGATAGCGCGTCTTCTTGCCGAAATCCGGTGCATGTTTGAAATAGTTCAGAGGAGCTTCTTACAAACTGCAGGTTGCAGCGCGTGGTTTCAAGCATCAAGCCACACAGCGGAATCAGTTTTGCTGGGATTCCGAATTCGGCCATCGCCATATACAGCTCCTGACGATGTATGCTATCATACGCAGCTTTGAAGTCGATGAATAGGTGGTGAGTTTCGACTTGAAATTCGTTAGTCTTTTCCAGGATTTGCCTTAGTGTGAACATTTGGTCTATAGTCGATCTGCTGGACCGGAAGCCACACTGGTACGTGCCGATTAAGTGTTGCAGAACGGTTTTAGACAGTCATACAGTACGTTGGATAGGATCTTGTATGCGACATTAAGCAGGGATATTCCTCGATATTTCTTGCAAGACATAGGATCGCCTTTATTGTAGATGGGACATATTGAGCTTGGTTGATGATTCGGTGCATGCTTCCTACCAAAACATCACCACCGTATATAAAAAGCTCCGCTGGTAAGCCATCAGAATCTGCGGCCTTACGTTGTTGTTCTTAAGATTTTTTATAGCTAGGCCAACTTCTTCTATACTAGGTGGTGGAACTAGTTCTTCATTGACTGGACGTGGATTCTCTTCTTGCCCTATCACTCTCTCTACATGATGCCCATTTAGCAGCCATTGGAAATGCTGCTTAAACACATCTACTATTCCCTGCGCTTCGGTGACTAGGTTTCCTTCGCTGTCTCGAATAGCCTGCGTTCCGGTTTTGTAGCCAGCAGCCAGTTGCTTGGCTTTTTTTATAAAACCTCTGGATGTTGTTATGATCGCGCGAGTCTTCGATCTCCTTGAGCGAGTATGTTAGTTGTGTCAAATACTAAGCTATAAGTCTGTAGCTCGTTTTCTAGCTTGCTATACCCTTTTATATAGATTTCTGCTATCTTACAATGGTTTGCGAATTCGGATCTTAATTCACCTGAACTTTTTTTTGATTAATTTTCTAAACTAAAAAGAGGTATATGCACTTGATTGATTCCGTGTACAAGGTTAAGTAATCCTGTATCCTTTCAAAGCATGATATGTATTTTTGGATATTTCACAGCAATTATTTATAATGGGTAAAGGTAAGATGGCAGAGCTTATAAAGGATGTTGATACATTAACTCGCCTTCACGAGGTTTGGCAAAATGTTCAATTTAGTGTGATCTTGAATATATCATACCATACCATTGTAAGATTTGGATGGATAGGTGTTTAATTATCCTATGGTAGCGGTGGCACGCTTGTCGTTGCACGGCAACTGCTCGACGGTATGGGTGGGGATCTTGCTACTAATAAAACCTTCCTACAAATAAAATCGTGCCTTAAAATGATGTATACGTTCCTGCTTTACCCGCTCGTACCTTGCTCGCTAATTGCGAGTGAATTAATGATATTCAGTGAACTATTGCTTTGGGAGAGCATGTAAACAAATGGTTTATCAAAAAAAAAGATAGATCGAACTTAGTGCCGAAAGTGGCATAAAGTAAGCGGAAAACTAATTAGAAACGAAGTGAGGTTCTGCAAAGAGAAAAAAAAAAGAGATCGCATCAGCTGTTTTGATGCTATATAGAGAGCTGGAAGCATACTCTACATCAGGCTAACCCACCCTAATTGACCATGACTCGATATTACAGATCAATCTCCATGACTATCAGGTGCCTAAGTTAATTGATAGTCCCTTTTAGATACCTACATAGATACTCACATCATATTACTCTTTTCTACGATCGCATTCATCACATTTCATCGCCAAAAATAAATAGATTTTTATTCCATCGTAATGAAAAGGTGTATGTTTTTAGAATTCATGATCGAAATGTTTATTGAAAGATTTCATAGGGAAATATTATTATACCGCGTTACCAATGTGACATGTACTCACATCAATGAGCATTATAAATACAACTATAATTGTGTTTAATTCAAACAAAAAATATAATGGTAAATCTGATGTTCGTGAAATTTTCTTATAATAATTATTATTGATAATTTTTTTATGGGTATTTCACTAGGGTGATATTATTGCATATTAAAAGGAAAATTTAATTTAGGTCAAATTCATTCTTTTGAAACGTTGTAAGTTGATTTCAAATTATAGATTTTCGTAAGAAAGAATTTTTCGAAGATTTTACTATAAGGAGCAAGGTGTAAATGCAATACAAAAAAAAATGTGTACTTAAAACTAAGTCTTGAAAAAGACTGATTATAATAGGGGCACCTTTGGTGACTTACTCTTGTCAAAAACTAATTATATGTAATTCAAATTACATAACATATTGGTACAACTATAAAGAAATGCCAAAATGAATTACACATGTGTGATAATATAATCCTTGATGAACTGATGATCGCGGTGGTATTGATTCTTGACTTCTGTGCGTACGTCGCGTCGGTCTGGATCACTGCCACTATATTTTTGGAAGAATACTTCATTAGCGTAAACAAAAAAAATTGTTTTGGCACTCCTTACCTTCTGTCGATACCTTTTACATAGACTTACTTATAAATAGTTTTATGATCATAAGTTCAAATAATAACTATACATAAAAAAAACTATAATATGCTCCATTGAGTGTGATGAAATCTTCACGTGGTATGGGTGACTCGATCGCCTTCTCGCTACTGGAACAGTGCTTTTGTTGGGGCCTGGACAGACTGAGTTGATGCGTTGTAGGAAAAACTTTGCTTTAAGCAGTTAGGTGGACTTGAGACGCACACTGCGGTGGTTTCTTCTGATAAGATGTTTCATAGATTGGCGCGTTGCTTCAATGGGTACGTACTTGCGACGCTTTTGGTGGCTCTCATACACAGCAGGGCACATGCGATTCAGATTAGTTTCCCTGTGTCTAACGCTTTTACGTAATTGCGTGTCATACGGCCAAGGGGTTAACTTTATTCAAATCACATGTGCTGCGTGGGAAATTGCGTGTAAACACACCTGTATTGATTTAGTACACTTTTCATAAAAAAAAGGTTTACACCATGCTCTTCTTATTAGGACTCTTGAGCTTAGAAAGTCAGATGCTGGTTAAATCGAATTTACAGATCTTGATAGATCGATTTTAATAATCTGGTTCGATAGAATTCACAAATATTGATAATCTCGATCTTACAAACTTTTCTTGTATTTAGACAAGAGTTATTTTTTTCACTTAAAAATATTACTCTCTTATTTCCACCGTGTGCGATCGGTAATTGCTACCATATGCACGTCTGTAATTGCCACGAGTAAAAGATCTCTATCCTCGCCAGCGGGGCTTAATATAAACTTTGTTCGGCAATAGAGATGTTGGTGAATTATTGGAGAACGTGAAATAAGGTCGTTACAGCGGATTAGATGGTTTTGGTACATGATACGTAAGTGCGTTCAGTTCGTTGATAGTATTTGTAAGAATACATGTTTCAAATAATATTATTTGATTGATTTCATAAAAAAAAATGTTACAGGTACACGCTACACCATATAGTTTACCAAAAAATATGAAATGAATTGTTATTTGACTAGCAATGTAGAAATCAATAGACGATAATCCACTGCAATACCGTGGTAGCATGCTTCTACTATCATCGTCATCATTATTGGCGGTTTTGCCAATGGTGATTTTATATAATATAATAAGTTTATAATATAGTCAGAGGCATCAGAACTAATACCATCTCTACATAATTCAACTGTGCAATTTACTATCAGTTTTTATGTTGCCCCCTGTTTTGAAATGTGCCTACTCTATTTGTTGTTTGTAGTTTTTAATTATTTTTTGGTAGAATTTGTTAAATATTTACGTACATACCTTATGTTTATCATTGTATTATGCATTTCGTATTATTATTTCGTTAATTGTTAGTTGATAGTATAAGTACACATATTGTATCGTCAGAACGCCAAGGAAGGAATTGACCTATTAAAAATTTTAAACTGACTATTGTGAATTAAACAGTCAAAAATTGAAATGGTATATATATTTGAATTTTGTACCTTTCAGCCATCTTTTTTTTTTGGTAAAATAGAAAAGTAATGAGCTTAACAAAGAAACATGAATAAAACTACCACTCTTTTAACAAAACCGGGAAGCGTCGCACGTTTTTTAATTTCGTTCGGAATTTTTTAGTTTTTTTTAATTTTGTTTTTCATAAAGCTCAAGAGCTAATCTACAAAAAGCATTGTAGAAATTTTCACATATATCGCAAATAGTTCGGAGAATGATGCCCATGAATTACATCGGTTGAGAACGCTGTTTACGATATTCCCAGAAAAATTGATAAAACCATTCAAAACAAACTATGAAAAGTTTAATGGACACACAAAATGTTTTTAATGAATATCAGCCCTATTAAAGCAGCAATTTTTAAAGGTTTATATTACGTAGGTTTCTCTTTTCAACTTTGAATTTGTAAGGTAAAATATTAAAAAATAAAAATCAAAATGCAATTAAACACTCTGCCTCTCGATAAGCATGTCCAACAACCTTTTCAATGGCAAAATGTCACCAAAAAATTCCACGCTTGTTAATAGCTAAGGTCCACGGATACACACAATATTTAAGCTAAACAATTTTTCACATCCAAAAATAGCGAACATATAAATTTCTTAAAAAAGGTGGAAATTTACGGAACAAAAAATGCCCAACCTCATCGATTTTGTCTAATTGCACTGCAACAAAATGGGATTCCGCGCAATGTGGGGGTTGTCACGCAAAAAAAGAATTTGAAAAAAAACTCATGGTGTTTCGCAAGGGTTTTCACTTTTTTTTTTTCTTTGTCGCGAGCATCCTGGACCAATGCCAGAAACGTTAGCAAATTCTGAACTGTTAAATCCTGGCACACACAACTAGAAAAAAACTAAAAAAAAACGCCTCAGAAAAAGCTATGATTTGTGTGTCTAACACTCGCGGATATGTCGGTTTTCCCTTTTTTGTTGCAATTCTAACGCGTAGCCCGTATACTATTTTCGCATGCAGGACATTTACGAAACATTTTTCAAATCGGTTTTCCCTTTAATAGTTCCATTGAAAGACAACTTTTAGTATTTCGGCGGTTCGTTTTTTTGCGTTGTCGAGAATAGTTTCGTAATTTTTGTGAGATTCCAGGAAATGTAGCAAGTACCCTTAGGCATGACGATGATTCGTGGTATACAAATGCATGCAAGGAATGTGCTCTTTAGTTTGAGAGGTAACATAGTAAACACAATTAAAATAAATTGCTGATTTCGAGGATGCAATTCAAAATGATGAGATGTATTAATTAAAATTTGAAATTAAATACATATTAAACAACAATCGTGTTTTTTGTTTGTACCCTATCCCATAGGGGTATATTAGTTTTGATACATACTTTGTTACATAAAGAAATAATTTTGATAATAATTTTTAAATAATTTTCTTAACGCATATGGATCGACTCAGAATCACTAGCTAATTAGATCTAGCTATGTCTGTCTGTCCGTCCGTCCCTCTGTGTGTCACCGTTTTCTTTAGGCACTATTTGGGGGCGTTTTCAGTAAAAAAAAAACCGCTTTTGGTACAATTTTTGGAACAAACTTTTGATGAAAACATTTCTAGAATAATAATATGGACACTATTTTTTATCGAACCATAAGATATTAAGTTAAACTTCCTGCACAGGATGTGGTGTAAATATTGCTTTTTGTGGACATTTATGTTAAGGATGGATTTGGATAGGGTATTCGACGATTCGTACAACGGATTGTAGCCTTATTATATGTTTTTTTAAGTGACTTCATTTGATAAATATACGGCCATAGCTTTTTTACATTACTAGCTGACCCATGCTCACCTTGCTTCGTCTGCCCTTAGCAGTTTAGATTAATGTGCGTAACTTATATCTGATGTTTCTTCTCTTTTGAGCTGTTAGTGTGCAAAATTTCATTACAATTAGGCTTAAGCGGGTTTGAATAAAAGGCAAACATACATACTGTGAGCGTCAAAAATTCATGTCTCGATTTCAATTACATTTTTTATGAATGGTTTCACTTACATCTAGTTTAACATTTTCAATCGAACGACATATAAAAGTTAACAAAACAATCAATAACAAATATTTTTTAAACAAAACACAAAAAATACTTCAAAACATTTTATTAACCCCACTCTCGTAATAATTTGACACTCGCGAACACTCCCCGACGACCAAACCGACCGACGCAACTTATCTACATCTTAAGGACAGTTGTATGAATTGCGTTAAAATTGAGGACGGCTTTCAACTTTCAATCGAAACACGGACTACTTATACCATTTGAGCCTAATATTTCATAAAACAGGAGCACAGAAAAAGGATTAAGAAACAATCATGGAATGCATTATTTTTTTTTCACTTAACAATCGACATTGTGTTCACGTACGAACACCCGCAACCTGCACTAAAGCACGCTTCGCGATCTCAACAAACTATATTTTTACCGGATATTACATTATTTTGTCATTTCTGGCAACAAAATTCGATTTAAAATATTTGTTGGTCAATATTTTGCGAAAACGCGAAAACACCGGTATATTTTTCACTTGACGCGCACTTCACTTAACAAATTATAAAATACAGTTGCTGGCTTGCTCAGATGACAGCTGACATACCTGCGACAGAAGGGGAGTCATGGAGAAAATGACGACTTTTCCATTCGAAGAATATAAAAATAAACGAATCCGTTATTTGAAGGTAAAAGTTTATAATGGTTGTCGATTTAACAATTAATCTAGAGATGCATATCTATATATAAAACATCTACTTGGTTAATATATGTCCCCAAATCACAAAATTAATGCAAAGTGTAAAATTTGTTACGAAAATGTTATTTTTGCTTTTTTTGTATGAAAAAATCATTCAACTAGATGGAATGTAAATCAAGGCTAACATAAGCCCCCAAATCACAAAATTAATGCTTAGTGTAAAATTTGTTACGAAAATGTTATTTTTGCTATATTTTGTATGGAAAAATAATTCAACTTGTTGGAATGCAAAATGTTATGCAAAATATTTTTGATCTATTCCTCAGGATGGCGGGACTTCACTGTGTTTAGTGCGTTGAACATTGAAAAGCAGGGTCTTTGGTTTAAATCCTAAAAGTGACAACACCTTATGCAATGCCTAACAAACATTTAAGAGTAACTTAATGCTGTTTTGCCGATGTTTTCAGGCATTCAGATCAGGACTTTGCGGAGGTCATTTTAAATCTTATTGGTCTACTTTTGTCAAATCCTTTTTATTGATCCAGGCTGTATGTATCGGTGTTTCCTGGGGTACGATCAAATTACTCTCCATAAAAGCTGAGCCTGCGACCAGGGCTACATCATTAAAAATGTTTAAATAATGTAAGATTTAGCATCATAGCAACAATATTTTGTGTGTCCATATGTACCATCCAAGGAGCAAGACGTCTAATCGGTCCACAGTATGCTCCTCCAAAACTCTGCCTTTAATACGTTGTAATCTAACATGTCTATTTTAAGGTGTTCTATGTGGATTTGTTCTGAATGACATGCTTTTATTTTACATTCTTTCAGACTTTGTCGTAATATCTTTTCACTGACCCTATTATCCCGAGCTTTGTTTGGATCCATGAGTACGCTTAAGCAAAGGTAATCTGCGTCAAAGTGACTTATCCGAAAACAAAATATAGCGTTCTCTCTTTAAATATTCCGAATAATAAATATTTACATTGCGCGTTCGTAATATCCCAGTCAGCGCGAGTATCTATCGGTGAGTGGACATGTTGTTGAGGAAGGTGTGACCCATTTTGAGTTATTAGGCGTAATTTATTCGTAAATTTATTCGGCAATTCATAAATAACTTTACACCCAGGTCATACCTTACAATAGATGAGCAGCTACTTGGCTTTAGAGGACGCTGCCTTAATATGATTATCTTTCCAGGGTTGAGGCTCATATCATATATGTTTTTGGGCTAGCGTAGTGGGACAACGGCGGGCAAACAACAAGCAAAAACTTGTTTCAGCAAAAAAAAGCGAGAGCGTAAGCATGAAATAGCACTCACCTAGTCACATAATATGGTGTAGTGTTTTTGTACTCTCTCTCTCTTTTCTGCTCTCAGTTTGATTTGATAGCTCTTTATACACTTACACATAAGCAGATCATAAGAAACTCTTACTAGAAAGCTTATTTTGTTCTTCTGATGAGGAGTGATTTCTGTTATTTAAAAAACGATGCGTGAAGTTTCACTTCAATCTCTTAGCATTCTAGAGTCTTTTATTTTTTAGCAAGTTTCGCTTGCGAAACTCATCTCTAGGATATGGCAACAATGGTAGCTTAATAGAAATTTCGACAGTCTTTGGCATCTCCTTAAACTGCTGTCACCCAAAAATATAAATAAATTGATCGTCATAACTAAATGTAGCGAAAAGCATCAATTTACAAAAAAAATTTTGAAATTAAACTTTCCAATGCAGTTATTTGCAGCTGTGAAAATAATTTTTCCAGTGTTCAATGGATATTTAAATAATTGTGCCATTTATTTTTATAATTTTAAAAGTTATTTGATGGACTTGGGTTACTTTTTTATTGTTTCCTGTTTAAATAAAATAACAAGATAACAATTGATAAAAATCGTTAATGACTACTTATTATTAAAGCTGTGTAGCTTTAAAGGCTGTTCAAGTACCAACCATTGTAATGTTTTAACAGTGACTTTCAATCCAATTGACACATCAAAAAGACAACCTTTTTAACTCTAGCCATACAGAAACCAGTGGATACCATCTGACCCCAATTTTAACGCAATCGACACACGGACTTACTAGGTATTAAATGTTAAATCTTTATATAAAATAGTCCTTATTCAACAAATTAATGTGAACATTTATCTACTGGATAAAATTTTTACGTAGTTGGCACATGGAGGAATAACCTCATAAATTTAAATACAATCACCCCATTACTCCCCTATTTTACAGCAGCAGCTGCTTTTTTATGTCCAGACACTCACTGTTGTCTGCAGTACACGTCTTGTGATTTGTGAATTAAAAATCTTTTTTTTTGCAAAATAAATGCCAAGCGAATAAAGCTAAGTTGTATTTTCAACCGGAAAATTTTAAAAAATGTAATAATGATATAATACCCCATAAAAATATAGTTTATTTCGATCGGGAATATTGGTTCTTAATGCGGGTTGTGCGTGAAAGTGAACAAAATGTCAAATTTTTGGTAAGAAAAATGCATTCAAAGTTTTGTTGAAGCTAATTTCTCTGTACTCTGTTATGTAACGAGATATTAAGCTTGAAAACAGCATAAATTGGGTGTGATTAAGTTCCTCATTCGTTGCAGCTAGTGAATCCTAAGGCCGCTTGTCAATTGCATCGAAAGTAGATATTTGTTGAGTAAAACTCAATTAATTCCATTTAAAACATTAAACAATTTTATTCACATCAGTTTTATATTGGCGCGAATAGAATACAGGTAAGAAGTTGGTCAATGGCTAAACTCAAGACACGCGTAATTTTAACGCAATTTACATTCGGCTTTAAGAAAAAAACTATAAGGGCCTTCTTACTTACTTCAGTGGCGCTACAGTCCGGAATGAACCTGGGCCTCAACCAACATGCCTCTCCAACTAGCCCGGTCCTTAGCTAACTGCCTCCAGTTGCGCACTCCAAGTTGGTTGAGGTCGGTTTCCACTTGTGCGCGCCACTTAAGGCGAGGTCTTCCTCTACTGCGTCCGACGTCTGGCTGGGAATCGAAGACTCTGCGAGCCGGAGTATTGGTGTCCATTCATAAGAAGAAACCAGTCATTTACAAAAGTTCCCGTTACCCCATAAGATGTGTCGGATATATTTAACATTGAAAATGTCATGAGTAAATTTGGTATGTCTCGAAACCGAAGTAGCGAGGAGGAAAAAGTAAAAATACCCATAACGTTTTCAGGTTCTATATTGAAAAAAATTTACTGATCTATTCTCAAAGAAAAAATCAAAATATTTTAGAAAAAAATTCGCGCAAAATGTCAAACTACACACAATTTGTATGACAAGAATATTTGTTAAAGCAGATGGGGAGGTCTTCTTAGTTTTTCTCAAGGCGTATATTTGCTAAAATATTTATGTGGGACATAAGTCCTGAATTAATTTTTCAGGACTAATGTCCCACTCAAGTGGGACATACAGCGTTACCAGATAAATTTTTTTAAACCTGCTAAAGGTAGGTCAAAAAACTGCAAAACCTGCTAGACAGAAGTGTAAAAAAATGCTAAAAAAAACTGCGATCGATTTTTCTTTGAGAAATTCGTTTTTTTTAGTTCAAAAAATGCATAAACAGTTACATTTGTTATTATATAAGATGATAATTTATAAAAGATGATAATTTTTAAATTTAAATATGTACACACTTATTAAATTAAATCGTTCGGAATCTTTCTAGAGAATCTTTGAATTTATTGAAGTTGCCATTTTATTTGTTGGAACAAAGTTATAACAGCCTTCACCTTAAGAAACCCCCTGCTTTACTTGCAAAGCAAGATTTTCGTTACTGAAGCTATTACGGTTTTTATTTTTTAACGAATTTACCTGCGAAAATATTGTTTCACAGGCAGTATTAAATGTCGGTAAGCATAAATATTGCAAATTTAGTTATTTTTGGATACTTATTGTTGTTTACTGACATTTCCTTTAATTTTTTTTTATCAAAATAGTGAATAATGGCATAATCGCTTTGAAATATAATGTTGAATTTGTTAACCATAGGTTAAATGTAATCCATAACATAAAAAGTATTATTATACTGTCATTCAAACTATTAAAAATAAATTCGTTTGGGACAGAATTTGTTTTTAAATATTCACCTTGGAAATACTGTTTTAATGCACTCCATTGTTCTATAATTTGATTGACGCGAGCATATACTGATAGCCATCTAATGTCTTAGTGGCGCAAAATCCTATGCTTTTCTGTTTCAAAAAACTTTTGGAATTCTAAAAATTCTCGTTGTCTTTTACTACTTTGAGAAAAGTATGATTAGACATCTTTGACCAATTGCTCAATGGATCTTGGCAATTTCTTACTGGCATGACTGACAGCTAGAGCAACCGAGTGACATACGCATTTAATAAATACACAATTTGGATTGAGTGTCGTTGTCCAAACAATGCCTATGTAAATAATAAAATAACTATATGCACCCTTTTCTTTTGGAATAGGTATCCACTACACCGACACTACCCATAAACAGCTGTGTTTACTTTGTTTGCTTTCTGACCCTTACTCTGCGTATTTGCATTTCTTCTTTGGGATCATTTTTCTTGAAGATGATCGTGTATTCGTGTTTACTGTCGCCCAAACAATTTAAAACATGTCTAAATTTTTGTTTGTTTGAAAACTGTTAAAATTTAAGAAAATGCTAAAAAAAATTGCTGCAGGCCATTTTCATGATCAAAAACTGCTAAATCTGGTAACGCTGGGGACATAAGTCCCGCATTGAATTCAGGACTTATGTCCCACCTTAATGGGACATTAGTCCCGAAAAATCAATTCGGGACTTACGTCTTCGGGACTTATGTCCCTGCGCCGTATAGTTCTTGGTTGAATCTTCGTCTCCATAGCCCGTCAAGGCAACCGGGACCGAAGATTTTTCGAAGAATTTTCCTCTCGAATCTACCAAGGATTTCTTTATCCGCTTTTGATACGGTCCATGCTTCAGCGCCGTAGAGCAGGACTGGGATGATCAGGGTCTTATATAGGATCTCCTTAGTAGTTCGAGTGAGGGCTTTACTACTAAATTGCCTTCTTAGCCCGAAGAAACAGCGGTTGGCAAGAGTAATTCTTCGTTTAATTTCTGACGAGATGTTGTTGTCAGAGTTAATAGCGGAGCCGAGGTAGACAAAGTCCCGTACTACCTCAAAGTAATATCTGTCAATGGTGACGTTCTGTCCAATTCGTCGATGTTGTGAATCCTTTCGTGATGACATCATATACTTAGTCTTACCCTCATTTACTGCTTAACCCATTTTCGCCGCTTCCTTCTCTATACTAGCAAACGTGGCTATGACATCACGTTGAGTCCTACCAATGATGTCAATATCGTCAGCGTATGCTAGTAGTTGCACCGGCTTTTGGAAAATTGTGCCTCTGGTGTTGGCTTTGGAGTTTTGCATAATCCTCTCAAGAATCAGATTAAAGAAGTCACATGACAGCGCATCGCCTTGCCTAAATCCTTTTTTGGTATCGAATGTGTCGGTGAGGTCGTTTCCGACCCTGATGGAGCAGCGAGAATTCTCTATCGTCATCCTACACAAACGGACGAGTTTGGGCGGTATACCAAAACTAGACATGGCTCTGTACAGTTCGTCTCTATAATTGTTGTCATATGCGATGACAGAAATCGATGAATAGGTGGTGGGTATTGTATTGATACGTGAGTGCGTTTTTTAATTAAAAATGTCATTTTAAATTAATCATAGCAGCAAATGTTTTTAAAAATATGTTATTTGGTGTATTTTTTTTTATTTTAAAATAAATTTAATATTCCTACATCGCTAACGTGCCATTAAAATAGGAAATAGGAATAGGAAATAGGAAGTTGTTTAGGATGTAGACAATCAAAAATATGTTTCATCGACTATCCAATTGCATAGTTATGTATGTTAAGCGTCGCCAACAATCATCGACGTGTGAAAACGAAGGAGGTCATCATGTCCAGACTAAATTATCAGAAGAAATAACTAAAGTGAGTACATATTATTGCTATACGTCAAATCGAAATTCCTAATCAATCATTACAAGAAATTAGACAATATCAAAACAGTTAGTTATATAAATAACTTACTTGCTGAACTTCCGAACCATTGAGGGTCTTTTGCTGAGACAATTCAGCCATTCTCTTAGATTCTGGGCATGTTGCTTTCTGTTATTCAGTGCAAGCACTCTGTCATCCTCGATCGCTTGATTTTCAATAACCGAAAGTTCGGCCTACTTGTTGCCTCGAAACTGAAGGCTAGAATTCGAAGATCCTGTTGTCTGAAAGATGTAGGCAACATGTTTTTTTCTACTAAATCGAAGTCTTGGTACAGCTCAAAGAGTTAGCTGTTGTATCTTCTCTTCCATTTGCTACCTCGTATGCAGGACCAAAAAAATGACAAAGAAATTTTCTGTTGAAAATGCCTAATATTTGCTTGGTGGCCAGCAATCTGCACCGTAAAATATGACTTAACTTGCAGGTTAAGATTTTTTGTCCCATTTGTTTTTTAAACCGAAATATCATCGGTTTCATAGGAACAGTCTTAGTCGTATCTTCACTAAGGTTTAATTTGTGGAATTGATATTGACTTCGAGACTTTTTAACCACCTATGAATTGTTGCTATATTCCCAGTAACATTTTGTCCAAGATTGTGCGTCGACAGTCCTTTGTTGTTGATAGCATATAATTTGTACAAGACCAATGCGTTTGATCTCTTCATCACTCGCCGCAAATAGTTCTACAATGGCACGATGGGAGCGGAAGATATCGATGTCGTCTGCGTAACTCAGGACGGATTTGTTAAAGATTGTGCTTCCGTATTAACTCCTGCTCGAAGCACTATCTCTTCCAGCATGATATTGAAGAAATCGCAATGAAAGGGCATTCTCAGAATTCGGTACATGTTTGGAATAGTGAGCTTCCAAACTATTGTGTAAGGCGACACAGCTGTATCAGTTTTAATGATATTCCAAATTCCACCATTGCTTTATAAAGCTCTAGCCAATGAATGCCTTGAAGACATTCAAAAGAAAATGTATCTCGGCTTTAATTTGGTTGGTCTTTTCCAGAATTTGCCTTACTGTGAAAATTTGATTTATGGTCGATCTGCCGGACCTGTACAAGTGTACATGCCGATAAGTGTATTTGCAGGCAGGCTTAAACTATTCACATAGTAAATTGGATAGGATATTATATGCGACATTATATACCCCGTTATCAGTACTTGGTGCATGACATGGGATCGCCTTTTTTGTCGAGCCGATATATAAGTAATCGGACATGCTCTCATTTAGGCTGCCTTCTCTTTCTTCAGTTGGTTGATGGGCCTACTAACTTCATAAATACTGAGAGGGAGCGTTATCTCTACGTTGACTGGTTGCTAGTCCTATCGCTCTCTTGACGCTATGCCCATTAAGCAGCTACAAAATCTAACCCGAATGTAATGCTTTAGAGAATGACTTTATCTCTAGAACCTCACCTATCAATAAAAGGGACCTTAATAGACTATTTTTCACAATTCTACTAACGAGTAAGTCCATTTAAAAGTTAACTGACGACAAATTGGCTTTAAATCAACAATACTTAATTTTTTAATGTTTGTTGGATAAATAGATACAACTCTTCATTTAAAACTTCTTCGACTTCCAATAATTAGATTTCTGTCCGGGAATTCGGTTCATCACCTTCATCGTCAAAATTGCTAAACTCGTGATCGCCTCTTTGACGTTCTTTTAGATTTATGAAAAACAAAAAAACAACAAATTGAACTAAGCAACACAATTTTACTGACCTGTTGCTTAAGTGACACTATTTACTATACATACAACTATTACACTGAGGTGGTTGTTTATCAGACACCTACCCTAAACACTGACTTGGTTGACTCGTTAAAAAAAAAATTACGACGCAACATATGTTTTTCGATTTGTGGTGTCTATCAGACTACCACGTCAACTTCAGGGGGTTAAGCTTACGAAAGTAGTATTTGGAGTACCATATTAGTTGAAATCCAGGTTCACCTCTGACTTTAACAGAACCTAAGATTTTAAAAGATGCAAGGAGACCTCCATTTGAGGTTTTTTTGTAGGTCTCATTATTAGATGATTCCAACTGATTCCAACTGTAGGCAAACTTCGTCAAACTAGGAGTTTCTTTTTGTTGGACAGATCAACACATCAGTTGCGATCTCTATGATATATTGTTAAAAACCTGACCTTGACCAATGATATATACGATATATAGAAAAGGGCTAGAGTCTTGCATTTTCTCTAAATTTCCTAATGCAACATAGGTGTCATTAACATGGTAGAGAAGGACTTTACTTGAGAACACCTTGTACTCTTTGAAATATTTTTGTAACGATACAGTATGGTGGTTATAGTGATATTATCATATTGGTTATGTAAGACCTATACCATAAGCAGGCTCTACCTTCCTACATGAAACAGTATCATGTATCACCTTTGAACATCGGCTATTTGTTCGTTAGCATTCAATTTGTATATGTATCTAAACTCAGTTGCCCTGCTTTCATTTTTCAAGACAGTCAACCGTAAACCTTATTATATCCGAGACTTGTGTTCTCTTCCTAAGAATAACTAAGTTAAATTGGTTGGAGAAAAAGGGAGATGCATAATTCAATATCAAGATGACGCCTAATTTTGTTTACAGTCAATAAATATTTTCTTCTAAGAAAGTATCTGCTTGAATTTATTAGATCTTCTGTAGACATGTTTATGATTTAAGGACGTAAGAACATTTTTCTCTCTAAATATAATATACAAATACCACTATTGCTCTTAAAAAGTATAATCTCATCTATCTATGTCTATTTTTCCAATGCAACAATTTTGTTTATTTTTTTTGTTTCAAACAAAAAACCTCATACAAACGTACATTGGAATGAGCCATAAGTACTTTAGAGTTTGAAAGTAGATAAGGCTAAGCTCTGGTGTGCTCTTTGCGGTTGGTCATCACTCCCTTTCGGGACAGAATCACAGTTTCAATATTTTTTGTTCCCCTTTTCGTAGCATTTTGCCGATACAAAATTAGCATTTAAATTGTAAACGCCGGGAGTTTCAATTCTGATATTCAAAATACTTGGGAGGCTGAAGTAAACTGCGCATCTACTCGAGGTTGTTAGTATTCCAATAGTAATCCGGATAATAGTCAGGCTGTCCTTGTTTTAAACGAATACAAAAACCATTCAAAACATATCGGTTTCAGATTTTTAAATGGAAATCAACTTGGGCTTAGGTCTGGACAAACATACAATTTAAATTCAAACACACAAGCGGGAATGGCGATATTTAGCTTGTAGCCTTATTCATGCAAATTGTCTGTGTGGAGTGATTTTGCATCCATTTCTTTATGATTGTGTGCACAGTATTTTTTGTTGTATTGATGGTGTTTATGAGTGTTTGGTGGATATTTGTTTATGCTGCTACAGTAGGATTAGAAGGAAAATAAAAAATGAGGAGCTCCATTGAAATACTCATACCGAATGGACCTTTAATGAAAACACTAATAGTATAGTCTTGATAAAACAAAATTTTCTGGGAAATTGAGTGTTTTATTTACCAGAGTAGGTCGAAACCGAAAAGCAAGTACATATATTTTTCAGACTTCTGCAAAGTTGGAAGTTCAGAAAAAATGCAGAACAGTATATGATGATCTACCTTAAGCAGTCTTAACTTCTCTTACATTTGGTTAGGCTAAGGTGGCTAAGGAATTTTGCAAATGGCCGCCAATATCAAATCTTTTTTGAGATTTGTAGAATACAAGTGAACAAGCCTTGGAGCGATACACTCCCTAAGAACGCGGAATATTCGTGTCTATTTTTTTGCGAAACAATTCGTCTGTAGTGTTGGCGCAGCGTGAATTCCGTCGCCGATTCCCCGGCCGTCCGACACCGACTGTGCAAACACTGCACCGTTTGGCCACCAACCGTGAAAAGTATGTTGCCCGTTGTGCCGATAATATCGCCGCTGCTGCCAAGGATGTCGAGCTGTCGCCGGAAACATCGATTAGACGCCGTGTCCAGCAATTAGCCACCAGCCGGTCGTCCCTAAGGCGAATTTTGGTCAAAAACTTGCTCATGTTCAAGTACAAATTCCATTCCGTGCATCAGCTGCTTACTGTCGACCGCCAAACGCGTGTTACCTACGCCCAAGCCATCCTAAATCTCGAGGAAGAAGTGGACGATTTTTCGACCAAAATCATAATGAACGATGAGGCTCATTACCACCTCAGCGGGTACGTGAACAAGCAAAATTATCGCTTCTGGGGTACCGAAAATCCACCAGTAATGCACGAAGAGCCATTACACCCGCTCAAAGTTACTGCATGGTGCGCTGTTCACACTAAAGGAGTCATCGGGCCATTTTTTTTCGAGAACGCCGCTGGTCAAACGACAACATTGGACGGTGCTCGCTATAGGGCCATGTTACCGAGATTTTTCTACCTCAATTGGACGAATTAGGATTGGCGGACATGTGGTTTCAACAGGACGGAGCAATGGCACACACTGCGCGAGCCACAACCACAAAAAATGAGAGCCAAACAACATCAGATGACTTCTTTTGGCCCACCTTGTACAATAATACCACATACATCTGAGAGATCAAAAAGATCTGATTAATAGCTAACTTACGTTCGTGTTTGCAAAATACTTAGATTTATATGAAAAAAGGCTCTACAGGGAACCTTTTATACGGAGTAAGTTCAAACTTAGAAAATTTACATCCCTCTAAGAAATACACACGTTAGTCCAACTGACTTGTTCTAATGAAGTTCAATCCAAATACCGTCACAAATAACCCCCTAAATATTGAATGTTATAACATGCCAAACATTCAATACAAAAACCCAAACTACACTTAATATAGGATGACCACCGAAACCAATTTTAACTCTCTTTCCTATTCCGACCAAAGCCTAAAGTAACATTCACTTAAAACCGTCTGCATAAAATACACAAAGCTTACATACACATGCTCGTATTACCTAGAACCGACTTTCTACGGAAAACGGAAATAAGCCACTTTATTTGTAATTTCCCGTTTGCGTCCACCATAGTTTTACAACGGCTCCAGTATATTACACATACGTACTTCAGCTCTTACTAGTATTAAGTTACACGTACTGAATTTGCCTATACATTGGGAGAGCAGTGGGCTCACACTATAAAAGCAGCGCGGATGATATGGCCAAAAAGGATAATATGCACTAGTCAAAGGAGAACGAACGAACCGTAGACTGTGCCATGAAATATGAATTCCGCAGAGAAAATGAAGATGAAAATCTGGAATGTTGCCCATGAGGTAGTCATGCGTTGAAAATGAACGCAGTCTTGATAAAGTTGAACTTGCCGACAAATACAACGCGAAGCTGCAGAAGTGGATTTAATAAACTATGGCTGGTAAAATGTTCACATTTTAGATTTTATTAAGCAAAACACTTTGACCCATATTGACTCATATTATGAAAATTTCTAATTAGTATTTTGTATTACTACTCTCAGATCTATGTCGTAGCGTGCTTAATATAAACAGCATCCACGAGCGAAGAATTGGCAAATGTCATATGAATGCTATCGGTGAGCTACGAATCTATTTTCAAACATAATTTATGATTCTAATTTTTTTTATTTTAATATAGAGATATATTGTACTTTTATTATTCTTGTTATATATTTATTTTTTGTTTGCTTAAGGTGTATTTAATATATAAATAATATTTATTTCCTTTTTTTAAAGAAAAATGTTTTTTTTAATTGAATTATTTAATAACGAAACAAATGTTAAGTAGCCTTTTCTTTTCTTTTATAAACACATTATCAGCTTAACACTAATTTTATAAGAAGTGAATTTTTATTGTGTAAGCATACATTCAATGAAATAAAATACTAAATACTAAAATATGGAAGAACCAATTCTGCGGACTCTTAAACTGCGATGACGAACAAGCTCCAGAACGAACCATTCAACATAGGCGGCGACAGCGAAAACTACCAATCTACCGACATAATTGAAGTGAGGATAGCAATATCTAAACTCAAGCATAACAAGGCTCCCGGAAATGACTGGTAAGTAACATTCATCAACTCATGAGCCAAATTTGTTCGGATGAAGTATGTCTCAGCATCGTTTGCCCAATCAACAAAAAAGGTGACCATCTGAACTGAGTCAACTACAGATGTATAAGCCTGCTTAACATCGCCTACATAATCCTATCTGGCATAGTATGTGAACGCCTGTAACCAACAACTTGATCGACCCTAATCACAGTGGTTTTAGGTCAGGAAAGTGCATAACTGATCAAATCTTCACACTTCGTAAGATCCTAAAAAAACCCAAGGAGTCGATTCATCGATATGACAGCATTTATAGAGACGAACTATACAGAGTCTGGTTTTGGTATACCGTCTGTCTGTGCAGGATGGCTATGGAGAATTCTCGCTGCTCCATTATAGTCGGAAACGACCTTATCGAAATATTCGATATCAATGAAGGACTTAGACAAGGTAATGCAATGCACTGTCATGACACTGACTTCTCTTTAAACACCCGAGCCAACACCAACTTTGAGGTAGTACGGGACTTTGTCTACATCGGCACTGATATTCTATCGTCAGAAATAGAACGAATAATTACTCTTGCCAACCGAGGTTTCTTCTTGTTATGAAGGCAATTTAGTAGTCAAGCCCTCAGAAGTAACAAGGCGGTCTTATACAAGACTCTGATCATCCCAGTCTTACTCAACGGCACTGAAGCATGCACCGTATTAAAAGTGGATTAAGAAATCCTGATAGTTCGTCTCTTTGGGGCTGGCTTACACGTAAGGTATATGAGGGAGGGAAGCAATACGATGACAAGGAAACGCTAATTCATGCTGTCAAATTAGCCTGGAGTGAGATTTCACTGGACTACTTGGAATCGCTGTATATATCCTTAAAAGATAGATTTTTTTAAGTTATTTTAAAGGCTGGTGGCAGCACACATTATTAAATATTTAATAAAACTAATACGAATACCAAAATATAAATAACTGCATTTTATTTTCATTTATTTGATGTGTTTCTAATCTAATGACCCGATTTATTTCCGCGTATTTTTTACTCAACTTACAATTTGTCTTCAAAGTTCCATTAGCTAAATCTCTCCTATACACTCATTTCGTATTTTGTTGCTAACAAAATGGTCTCTCATTTGCCATAGTCATTTTTTTCTAATCCATCGTGTAACTGTAAAAACATCGATTTTACTTCTCAAAAATACCTGCTTCTAATCTTATGACTCGCAGTGTATATAGAGGTCTCTAGAGGTGTCTTTTATTAATATAATGGCTGCTGGAGGCAAGACGATTAATGTTGTGTACAAAGACATCTCATACTCCGTCATGAGGAATGGTATATGTTCGGGATACAAAGCACTCTTCATAATTTTTGTTAAGGTTGCCGACAAAGTTGGTTGCGCCTTACCGACAAGGAAATCTTGACCGGTTTCTCTTTGGTAGCCACTCTTTACTAGGAAGCGAAGAGTCGCACACAATTTCAAAATGTTTGGAATATTATTATGTATGTTAATCTTACACTCGGAAGTTGCGAATCAAACCTCCCTAGAACATAAATAAACACTTTTATGTTCAGTCGAAATAATTGTTTCAATATAAAATAAATTGTAAAAAGACCATTAGCATTAAATATGTTCGTATGGGTAAATGGTTGCTTACGCTGAGTAGGGAATGCTTATTGGGTCTAAATTATCTCTAATTGGACTTCTTGACATTAATGTCCCATCCTCTTCGGAATCAACTCCACTATATAAAAAAATCGCAATAAAAGAACATTTTTACAAAAACCCATAGGTGTATCGGGCTCAGTGGTGTGATGGTTAGTGCTATGAACTGCCGCGCAGAAGGTCTGGGTTTGACTCCCAGCTGTAGCAACAACTAAATTATTTTTCACTGGGTCTCCTCTCGTGATGATCTGACAAATCATCCGAGTAGTATAAATTGTCAAGAAAAGCTTATATCGACTTAGCCGTTCGGGTTCGTCATAAAACAGGAGGTCCCATCATCGTGCAAGAATTACACATGAATGATTGTGAGAAAGTTCCGGCCTGGGTACTAACGAGACTGTTGCGCCAAAATTTTGTATTGTTGGTATAGGGGTATAGGCCTTCTTGTAAGAAAAACGTTATCTTTGGTTAAACGGTTAAGAATTTAAAAAAAAAACTATCTATACAAGATATTTGAACAATCTAAACATCTATATTTCGCTCATATAGCCCACGCCCACTTGCCTTTAGTAAAAAAAAAACGTTTTAGTCCAAATTTAAAAAAAAATCGAAAAAAAAACGTTTAATGCAAATACTTCCGTAGCAATATAAACATTCGTACATCGATCATTTTTAACCACGCCCACTTTTTGGGGCCGTTTTCCTACAACACCCATTTGTACACCCAAGGCTTGCAAGAGATATACGTTGTTTTTTGTCGAACAACAAAAGATTTTGATAAACTGCCTGAACAATATGTTTTGAAAACGTCATTTTCTATATATAATCGCCATAATGCCCACATTTTGGGGATATTCATTTTAAGGATGGCATGGGTTAGGGTACTAAACGATCCGCACAGAGGATTTTAGCCTTCTCATATATTTTTCTATGGTAATAATGCTGTTGCTAGAACCTATAATTTCTAAAATACAATAAATAGGTTCATATTACTTGTATTCACTTTGAACCAAAAACAAAAATTAAGCCAAACAAACATATTTTAACCTTTAACATATCTATAACTAATAATCATCAAGTATAAAGTAGGCTATAAAATTGGCATATGTACAATTATAGAGGCTTTCGTATAGTTCAAAGGTATACACAGATTTTATAAACCTTTAAAACTCGGTTTGCCTCATCAAATAGAAATAAAATATTAAAATCAAGGAATGAGGTATCAAGCATTCATTTGCAGTTAATTTGCCAAGTATCTACCTAATTTAGCAGATATTTCCGTAACAACACGGTAAACTATATCTTTCGAGCAGATGAAATAAACGTTTTATTACCCGCCTTCGTCGTTGAGTTTGCCCCTATGCATAGGTACACATATGATAATTTTCATTGCTCCATAACAAGTAATTAAATTTATCAGATTCCATACGGACATACGGTGAAGGAAGTGCTATAAATAGCTTTAGTTTCGTCATAACTATACCTTCTATCTCAAACACCTCTGTATTGAGTGATCTTTGGTACTTAAAATGAGTAATGGGTAGTTCGTACAGGGGTTAGCAACAAGCCTTGCCATACACCAAATGGCAATGGTTCGAGTTTATTAGCACACCCGAATGTAATAAATCGAGGCGCCAGAGATTTACCCCTCTCCATAATAAACTGAATAAGAAGAACTTTTAGCATCGAGCATGTGGGAGGTCCTGTTGCTAACGAGGCCACTCAGTAATGGGGACGAATTTATTTTTCTTTCGTACTCGATGATGCGTAGAGGACTTTATACTCATCCATCTGTTATGAGACCAAGGTGTTGTCCATTCAATCCAGCTATATGGGGTGTACTTAAGTTTTGATTTAGATAAGTGCTTTTAGAGATATGTTGGCGTTTATTTACTTTATAACCTGTGCATGGGAGATGGGGGAGGTAAATTAATGGGGGAGCTACAGAATATTTATGCTCGTCCCGAAGAGAATTTTTAATCTGTAGCGATACGTTTCACGAATGTGAAATAGGTGCTCATGATTCGATGCTAATATAACCCAATCAGAAGGGATCTACTCTCAATTGGGTGAGACTTTACATATCTAAACCACAAAAGTCAGTAGCTATCCGAAATAAATTAGTTTTTTTTTTAACCAAATGCCTACCCTTTATACATATGTTGTTTGGTTAGGTACTTTTTGTTCCTCTGCCAGTACCTCTTCGAAAAAGCAAATTGTAGACCAGTTGCAATTTAAATGCTAATTTTGGGTGGAGAGTTAAAAAAAGACGCAACCACAAAAAAAATATACTGCTCTTCCTGTTCGAGGACAATGACTGCAAAAAGCTTTACTTAACCACAACAGTTAAGTCTTATCTGGTCATAGCCTTGTATATTTAAATAATCTGTCCGGACACGTAGTGTACATATACCTAGTCCCATGTAGACACATTTTACCGGCCTTATTGTTGGACACTGTGATTGTATACATTTTATTTCTAGACCAACCGAAAACAGAGAAAGAGAATAATTAAGGAATGATATTTCCACAACAAACTGAGATAAAAGGACATATAGCTGTGTATGGTTTGCTTTTGTTAGTGATGCCACTAACCTCTACCCAGACTTAACGCGAATGGAATAAATGTCATTATTACGTGCTTATTAAATTAGGACAACAAGACGTTATATGACAATATAGTAGAGTGTCATTTAAATGTGCTTCTGCTAACTTTATCTGTCGAATTGCTGGAAGTATTTTTTATTAGCTTGATAGGATAAGTTTTAAATTGGATATTTCAGTTTTATGTGACCCAGAAAGATTTTTCAATCGACATTAAGCCTCAAACTAATTTCTACGCAACTGTTGTTCACATCTTAAACAGAGTACGAGTAGGTAGGTACAACAAAAAAATTAGTGTTTTACATCCTTCACACCAAAAACCTTTGCAAAACTAATGGATATCTTTATTCGTGACAAACTCGACCCCCAATACATATCCTCGGCACAGCATGCCTACACGAAAGGTAAGAGAGTTGAAACCGCCCCACATGATATCGTTAGTACAATAGAAAAATCTCTTCACTCGCTGCATTTGTCGGCATTGAAGGATCCTTCAACAATGTGAAAACAAACGCAGTCGAAAGAAACCTCGTGAAGAACAACGTGGACCAACCTCTAATACATATTATTGGAAGTATGCTCAGCCACAGAAATATAAATGCGAATCTGGGAGACACATATCTCAAAGTAATACCATCAAGAGGCACTCCACAAGGAGGCGTTATCTCACCTCTGCTGTGGAAAATAGTCATCAATGAGATACTCATCAAGCTACAGCGAAATGGGGTAAAAGTCGCAGACGATGAAGTGATACTAGTCATAGGGAAATTTCTAAACACTATTAGTGAGCTATTCGATCAGTTATTGAAAAATCTCAACGAGTCGATAAAACAATGTGGACTTGGCAACAACCATCAGAAAACGGAACTCGTTCTCTTTACTAATAAGAGGAAGATACCAATATTCGACCTACCGGCTATCGATGGGACTACCCTCAAACTATCCGATAGTCTGGGTGTCATTCTTGATAGAAAACTCAACTAGAACCGAGCGCATTAAAAAGGCCACAGTCGCTTTCTATACGTGTTACCGAATATTCGGAAAAAACTGGGGTCCGAACCCTAGGATCATCCTATGAATGTACAATTGTACACGGCCATTGTAAGACCTATATTAACATATGGGGGGGCTTTTCTGTTGGTAATCCACTAATAAAGTCACCCATCTGAAAAATATGATAAAGGTACAAAAGATAGCATGTGTGGGCGCTACTAGCGCAATGAAAACCACACCAACAGCGGGGCTGGAAACCATCCTTAACCTTCTACCGCTAGACCTTTACATGCAAGAATCTGCAGCCAAAAGTGTTCTAAGAATCAGCTACCTCAACTGCTCGAAAACGAACTCAAGAGGACATGCCCAAATTCTACACAGATATCTGGGCTCAGTTGTATCCTCTGACTAGATGCTGCCTCACCATGACTTTCAAAGACCATTCTCCTGCATTTTTCCAAGCAGAGAGGAGTGGGAGAGGAACGAACTGGGCACCAAAACCATATCCATCTACACTGATGGTTCAAAAATGGATGTAGGCATTGGAGCTGGAGTGTCTTTAGAAACACTAAAGCTAATCCGCACTTTTCGTCTCCCTGAGCACAGCAGTGTCTTCCAGGCCGAGATATTGGCATTAGCAGAGGCAGCCAAAGCGACCTCAATGCTGGCGGTACAACCAGATAATATCACCATCTTATTTGACCCTCAGGCTGCAATTAAAGCTATCTCTTCTGTCGAAATAAAATCTAAGCCTGTGAAGCGTTGTCGTGAAGAGCTAAAGGTTCTTGGCTTCCAAAATAATCCTAAGCTCTGCTGGGTACCCGGACGCAGAGGCATACAGGGCAATGAAATTGGTGATGAACCGGCAAGAAAAGGATCTGCCTCCAGCATTGATCATTCAGACCAATCTGTCGAACAACCACTATGTGATCTCAAATGTCGGGTGGGACAGTAACGGGGCAATGAAGGAACCAACCACACAAGTGGACTCCCAACGGGCATCACATTGACCTGAGTGTGATGTGGGAAGACGCACACAGCCTACATCATCAACCCACCAACCTAACCTAACCTAAGAATGAAGAACATCACCCCCATTGAGCCATTCGTTCAGAAGAATATCTCATTTTGAGGTATCCGTTGCGGAACAAAATAAAAAGGTTTGATTCCACAGCAATTCTTCGTCGGACAATTTCGGAAGAAATTCAACGTATAGCTGTCATTTTCGACTTAACGCATATCAATGTCCAAAGATGCTTCACGCGATCCCAGATGAAATATTTAAGAAATAAAAATGTAAAATGTCTCCATGATATGAACAAAACTTGAAACTCAAAAAAACGAGTGGTGGGTGCACGACTGGGTCGTACGCAACTTTCTCTTTCACAGCGAGTTGGGCGTTAGATCAAATAGAAAGTACGTCGAAATGTGAACGTTTACTCCGAAATTTGAAGGAATCGGTGTATATGTGAATAATAATGATCTTCCGTTATTAGCCAAAACTTAAAATTCCGTTTAGTGATAGTTGGGCTAAAACGAATTATGTGGAATTGTTTCAAACTATAATAGTAGTATATATATTAAATTTCATTCAATTTGACATAGCAGTTTGCGAGAAATTAACAATTTTCTTTATATGGCCTGAATGACAAAATCCGTTATATGGATTTTCTCGCAAAAACTGGGTATGCAGTTTTGTTGGAACTAATATGCTTATAGTATATATAAAGTTTAATCAAAATCGTTAGAGCCGTTTTCGAGAAAATTGAGGTTATGTGTAATTTTTGTATGGCAGGTACCGTTATTAACATGGCTAAAAGCAAACAAAAAAAATGGCCTAGAATTATGACCAAAATAAACTTGGATACGAAGTTTGAAGAAAATCGGTCGAGCCGTTTAGGCTGGGGAGACCATTACGGACAGACGGACCGACGGACCGACGGACCGACGGACCGACGGACCGACGGACGGAATTCCAAAAACCACTTTTTTAGGCTCCGCTATCATCGAAATGTTAGAATCAATCAAAATCTCGAGGTCGAAAATTTTCACGAAAACAATATCTTTCTCTTTGTAAGAGAAAGTTAAAAAGAAGTTCATGCCCCTTAATTATGTGGAAGAGTAAAACAATATTAAATAACATGTAATCGATCATAACACTGTTCAGGTTGCGAGATCGAATTGTCAAAATGAATAGAAAGTTGTGAAAAATAAAAATTTGATATCAACAGTCATTTACTCTTAATAGACCAAAAAATAACAAGATGAGGAAATTGTCCCAGATTTAGTGAGCAAAAGTGTGCTGAAAACTCACTTTTTTTTTCAATATTGAGATAATTGATATAACCAGTGAATGCTAATTACATTGCATAGTGGATTTTTATTTGATCGCAGAAATGTTGGTCCAAGACGTTTCGAGTGTGCCAACTCTGTGCCAGACTATTTTCAAATTTAAAAATTTCAAATTTCCTAATATATGACATAACTAGGTATTCATCGCTTCTAAAGGTACAAATTCAATGTCTCGTGAAAGATATGAAGGTCCAAGACCATTTGAAAGTGGTAATATAATATCAAAACATTATGGCAGATAGTACCATAATTTTTTGATATTAAATAAAGCAGTTTTCGAAATAATAGATAAAACCAAAATTCGATTATAACGTGTGATTACATTTTAAGGCCCGATGCTAAATGTGAACCACCCCTAAACGTCAATTTTTAACTTTCTCTTACAAAGAGAAAGATATTGTTTTCGTGAAAATTTTCGACCTCGAGATTTTAATTGATTCTAACATTACGATGATAGCGGAGCCTAAAAAAGTGGTTTTTGGACTTCCGTCCGTCGGTCCGTCGGTCCGTCTGTCCGTAATGGTCTCCCCAGCCTAAACGGCTAGACCTATTTTCTTCAAACTTCGTATCCAAGCTTATTTTAGTCATAATTCTAGGCCATTTTTTTTGTTTGCTTTTAGCCATGTTAATAACGGTACCTGCCATATAAAAATTACACATAACCTCAATTTTCTCGAAAACGGCTCTAACGATTTTGATTAAACTTTATATATACTATAACCATATTAGTTCCAACAAAACTGCATACCCAGTTTTTTCGAGAAAATCCATATAACGGATTTTGTCATTTAGGCCATATAAGGAAAATTGACCATTTCTCGCAAACTATTATGTCAAATTGAATGAAATTTAATATATATACTACTATTACTACTTGAAGCAATTTCACATAATTAGTTTTAGCCCAACTATCACTAAACGGAATTTTCAGTTTTGGCCAATAACGAAAAATCATTATTATTCCCATAGACACCGATTCCTTCAAATTTCGTAGTAAACGTTCGTATAACCATATTTCGACATTATTCATATCATTTTAAGCATTAATAATCAAAATGCGTTCTATTTGATCTAACACCCAACTCGCTGTGAAAGAGAAAGTTGCGTACGACCCAGTCGTGCACCCACCACTCGTTTTTTCTGCATTTCATTTAACATTTCTTAATTTCAGACTAACCCAATTTGAACCATGGAAAGATACACAATCGTGCAACCCTTCAATTGTCAGAATGGTGGCAAGAAATGGCAACAGTGGATGATCAATTATCGAAGAAAATCATCTTCAGTGTTGATGCACCTTTCACTTCAGTGGATTCGTCAATAAGCAGAATTGCCGCATTCGGGCGAATGATAATCCAATAGTGACTGTCGAAAAACCAATTCACGCACAAAGAGTGACTGTGTGGTGAGGTTTATGGGCTGGCGGCATCATCGGGCCGTATTTTTTCCAAAATGAGGCCGGTCAGGCAGTTACTATGAATGGTGTTCGCTTTCGTGAGATGATAACGAACTTTTTATGGACCGAATTGGAAGATATGGATGTGGGCGATAAGTGGTTTCAACAGGACACTTGCCACGCAGCTAACGAAACAATGGCTATTTTTCGCGATAAATTCAATGACCGTGTTATCTCACGTGGTGGCAATGTTTATTGGCCGCCAAGATCATGTGGTTTGACTCCGTTGGACTTCTTTCTTTGGGGTTATTTGAAAGAAAAGGTGTACGTCGATAAGCCAGCAACAATTAAAGAGCTAAAGGATGAGATAATTCGAAGTGTCTGTGTCGTGTTTGGTCCCTGTAAGTACATATGTGCAAGCAATAGTTAATTTGCTTTTTTTGGTTTGAAAACTTTTAGGCTGGTCTGTTGTTGGGAAAGCCGCATCCAAATCTACGCAGTGATAATGAATTTAATCTATGTGATCTAAAATATATTCAAAAATTTTGTAAGGAATTCTGCTTCATCACTTGTACTAACATCGCCAAGGGAAACACTTTTGGGGGATGAGTTAGGTTCCAATCAGCTAGTCAAAAAACAACATTAATTAAATTAAAAAAAATATCCATTACCCAGAACACCTTTCACATTCCCCACATTTCTGCGATAACTGGTTCATTCACCATTGTGCAGACATAGGACAATCCAATCCTAATCGGTAACACCTACTTTCCCTTCCACCTATTAGAAAGGAAATTTTAGATTAATATTTCATAACCCAAATGAAATATGTATGAATATTTTGTAAACAACTTTTCCGATTCCAGTTATACCATTTCTAAATTAAGCTTAAAGTAGAAGTTCGGTTGATAATTCACCAAAGTAACTGAGAAGTGAAGCCTCGATATGGACAGCCGTTTCATTCTAGCATTTAATAATAATTAAGAACAAGAATCGTAAAAATAACAATAAATAGATGAATAAATAATAGGGGTATTCATGCAACGTCGTAATTTTATTACGTGCGAAAGATTATAATTTTACGACGACTTTTCATGAACGACCAAAAATATGCACCACTAAATAATGCTATAACCCACTGAATGGAATCTCATTTTAGTAATTTATTTATTGATAGAATTTTGTTCCTATCGTTCTCTTTCCGTTCTCAATAATTTTTTTCAGTTAAGCGCATACGTTTGATATGTGAAAGTGACTGATTAAATGTCAAAATAGCATTTCAAAAGTTTACAACGTTTACCATTTCAGTTTACGCAAAAGATTTCCCATACAAATTTTGACAGTTCATGTATCACGTCGTAATTTTATCACGTTTACAACGTTTACGATGACTTTCCAACGTTGCATGAATACCCCTAATAAAATATAATAAAAAAAAGAAAAAAAAACGATTAAGATTTTTTTTGGAAAACCACGGAGCCACGTTTGTAATTATACGATGAACTGGAAATAGTTTGCACGCAGGACATCGTAGTTAGGTTGATTTTAACTTCTATAAGTACCAAAATGTGTGTCCTTTCATATTCGAGATGTTGAGTTAAGCTGATGTTGGTGTATTTTTTTTTTATTTTTTTTGTTTGCAATTCAATTCAATGGATTTTATTTGCACAAAAGAGATTTTTCATTTAAATGTATTACCTGCAAAGCATAGTGCTTATCTGCAGGTGGTTGAGCATAAATTGAATACATTAACTTTGAAATGATTTAAATTGAAACGATTTCTTAACAATAAGGTTACAATTACTATAGTGTTGTTAAAATCTTCTTTAACTTTCTAATTCACAGAATAAAGTTCAATCAACTTTTTTTAACTTTTATTTTCTTTTTTTTAAATTTGGAATTACTTTTAAACATTGTGGTAGCGAATTAGCTAATTTAGGGACGACGCATCGCAGTTTCCTATCACCATATGTGTTGTAAGCTTCCGGAACTTCTAACATCCCTTGAACTCGTCTTCGGGTGTTTTGTGGATGGCTTATTGGTCGAAGAAATCGTTCGTCTTTCATATACGTAAGCATTGTTGTCATCTGGAAAAGCACCTTGACATCTAAAACTTTGAAGGTTGAGTTAATAGGTCCAATTATTTTCACAAGATATTTTATCAAGATGGGTTTTTGCTGCGTTTCCCCAGGCCAGAATCCCGTATCTAATCCGTGACTCTGCCAACGAGTAGTACACTTGCTTTTTTACCTCTATATTTGAGTACCGCTTAAGATACACCATTGCAAATATCCTACTCTTAAGTTGAAGTCGCAGGGTGTTGATGTGCTCACGCCACAGAAAATGCTCGTCGATGGTTACTCCAAGGTATTTAATGGTTTTGACTACCTCGATTGCGTTGCTGCTTCTTAGTACTGGACAGCGATCATTGCGATGAAAGATTTCAATAGATTCGGTTGGCTTTGATGGAGTCCGAATATGCATTACCTTGGTTTTTGTCTGCATTTATCACTAGACCGTTATCATGACACCATTCATATACAGCGTTGAATTCATCTTGCAATATCTTCACGGCTAAATGCAAGTCTTTGTGTCTCACAACGATTGCGATATCATCAGCATAGGCATAGGCAATCGATTTCTTAAATATTCTTAGCAGTTCATTAGTGAAAAGAATGAATAACATGGGACCCAATTTGGAACCTTGTGGTACCCCGTTTTTGCTTAATTTTTGTCGGCTTAATGTGTCAGATACCTTGACTTGGATTACTCTATCAGTCAGGTAGTTTTCGAGCCAGCTTGCCAGCAATCCTCTCAATCCCAATTTGTTGACACTTTCCACGAGTTTTTTGGGTGTCAAGGTATCAAAGGCTTTGCTGAAGTCTATAAAGAGAACAAGTACGTGATTATTTAGCCCCGCATTCACCACATTGGTAAATTCTCCCAGTAGCAATTGAGTGTTCTTGCATTTTTGAAATCCAAACTGGTTTGAGTGAATCACTCTGTGCTTTGACATAAAACAATTAACACGTTTAACGATTACCTCTTCCAAACATTTTTCAACTGCTGGCAGAATTGAGATTGGCCTATAATTTGCCGTGTCTTTTTTTATTCCTCCCTTGTATATTGTTCGAATTATAGACGTTGTCATGAGCTTAGGTACATAGCACTGACACAAACTAAGGTTTATAATCTTCGTGATTACAGGGGTGAGACACATGGCATTCACTTTGAGATCGACTGGTCTTATGTTGTCTGCTTTTATACAGGTCTAAATTTGAATGATGACGTTTCAAGGTGCTTTTCACGGGCCCTAGTCTCGAAAGGTTCTTACAAATCATTCGGTTGAATCCATTTGTATTCGACATAAAATTGTTGGTCCATCAACTATCAACACTCCCATATATAAAAACATTTATAAGAAAAATGCTAGGATGTGGTTCCTTATGTGCCTTTTATATCAACAATTGTGTTTTTATTTTTTGTGTGTAAGTTTTGTGAACTGAGAAGGTGTTTACAGACTCCGCTTACGACAAAGGCTGTTTGGATTAGTCATAAAATGATGGATTCCCCTATACATCTCACCAGAAAATTATTGGCCCTATGTTTATAGAAGAAATTTGATTAGCTCATCTTATCACTTCCATCAAAAGACACATTAAATATTTTTTTGACAACCTGTTAATTTCAGTCACAATACCAATTAATTTCCAAAATTTGAAAAAAAAAAAAAATAGCTGCCTACATAAACCTTTTCTCTCAACGATAAGGAAGCCATGTTATCCATATCCATTGTCCTTATTTGCATCTTTTCACTACCATTACTTGCCCCACAATCTTCATTTTGTTGACGCCCAAATAGAAGTACAAAAAATTATAAAGACACGTTGACATTCAAAAGAATAATGAAGATGGAACAAATTAAAGTATCCTTTATCACCCAGCTTAAGCATTTCAGCAAAGATGAATTTCAATGGACACAAAACGCATTTACAGTTCGATTCATATACACCCATCCGTAACCCCATTGTCCTAACCTAATGAGTGACCGTGATTAATTGCTAATCCGATGCCGTTAATCCGGAACGTTTGTCCTTTTCTTTTCAGTTTGCAGGAAGGATATTATTTGCTCACATTGTTGCCAATATATATAATTTTTTTCGTTTCCAGTCTTGGCCCCTGTAATAAGATTAAACCATCTAAATGGAAATTAATGAGTCCGTGCCATCTGCTTAAAAGCAAAAGACAAAAAATGAAAAAAAAAAAAAACACTTAACAAAGAAATTCCTCTAACACAACGACAACACCATATTTTTTCTTTTATTTCGTCTTCGAATGGTCATCATCTTGTGAGGGGCTTCAACTTAAACCCCACCACGAGTGACAGACACAGAATGAGCAGAAGGCATTCCCAAATTGGCTCCATTGTTTCGTTCTTCCTGCAAGATGAAAATTAAATAGACTCTTTGTTATTCCTTGGTGTTGTTTTGTCAAACGGAAGTCAATGTGACGCCTTTTTCATCGTCCTTTTCATTCATATCCCGTTTCCTGCATTATTATTAATTTTTCAACAACAAACATTCTTTATTACATCACTTGCGCAATCAATGTATTATTTTTTTTAATAAAACAACTTTTCAAAACTTGTGTCAAAATTGACTTTATGTGTTAAAGTGTGCCTTTTTGATGTTCTCATCCATCATCCAGATAGAGGAATATCGCTTAATCAGTGTTTGATTCATAAAACTTGAAAAAATCACACATGTCCAAAAAAGCCTCCTGTCTATAAACAGAAATATCATTCTCTGCTTCAAGTTCGCTTTCTCACTTTTATGCCAACTAAAGAGAAAAAAAAAACGAAAGTAAAGTCGGCCAAATTGCAATAAAATCAGGATCACAAGCTGACACCAAGAACTGTAAAGGATATTTTTTTTTGTATTTTCTTACTTTTCACTTTTCTTTTCTCACATCCCACACGGGGCCATAAAGCGACGGAGCGACCGACAGCGGGGATGGAAAGGAACATTTTCCAAAGGTACATATTAAAGGTTTATTTCATATCTATTCATCCGGGCCAACATCTGTTGTTGAGTTAGGACGAAGTGCTTCGTTTCTTCTTTTCTCTGATGGGTGTTTCCAATTTTGAGATGGTATTCGACCTAAAAATTTCCCGGATGGCAAACAGACATAACGCAAAATGAAGTTTCTAGAAAAAACACAAGAAGTATCTAAAAATAAAGCGAAGGAAAAATCTACCGAATCGAAGGATAGATAGATATTATTCTTCAGTATAGCAAATTAAAAACAAATACCTAGCCTAGTTATATCCCTATATGTGTCTGGCAGTTGTTTAAGGAGGTTTTATTGGCAATTTTAAATGAATCCTTTTTTGTATCCCAACATCAGAGTATATTAAAATTCGGTTATTTTGATTTTATGATGGGCATGGGTTGCTGTGGTAAATCGTGGCCTTGTCTATTTTTATTTACCAGCTTTTTGGTATTTTATTTGGACTTTTTTGTTTGGCCTTGAACAAGAAGGTGTGAGTTATAGAGTTTGCTGGATTTTTAATTAATATCCTTTTAATGTTGACTTGATTTTTTTTTTCATTTACTGAGAATAATGTCCATGAATGCTTTGTTCTTTTTTAAATGTATTTGCTTATTTGAAATCTTAAAGCGAAACTGACTAGGGAACCCAAGCGTAGACATGCAAAATGTCTTATAAGCTTGAAAAGTAAAATGTAATAAAAACTGATTCACATGGTTCCTATATTGCTGGAGGGCACTCCGAAAAGCGTATCTAAATATTTACCGGATTTCGTCTAGAAGATGTGCTATTAAGCATTTTTTTTTCAATCTTGTGCAAGGATAAATCCGCCCAGCTCCTGATATATACAGACGAGATTGATATTAATCATCGTTCGCAGAGTTGTTTTTTTGTGCAATGGATGAAGGTAAATAAATAAATACAAGGCATGCAGGACATGCAAATTATAGCTTTCCGAGTCATTTGTGTGTGCATCGTAATATATTCCCCATAAGCACAGTAGTTAGTACGTTACAGTAGTTAGTACGTTAAATACAAATGTGTATGTGTGTAATTCTTGCACGTTAGTGGGACCTCCTGTTTTTTGCCGAATACGAACGGCTTAGTTGTGATAAGCTTTTCTTGACAATTGATACTACTCGGATGATTTGTCAGATCATCACGAGAGAAGGGCCAGTGAAAAATCATTTAGGTGTTGCTACGACTAGAAATCGAACCCAGACATTCTGCGTGGCAGTTCATCGCACTAACCATCGCACCACTGAGCCCATCAGCTGGACTATTAAAAGAGGAATAAAAAATTAAATTTTTGAATTCAAACTTAGCATCTCCTTTCTTTATTATTATCTCTAACACAAAGAAGAGGACCTCCTGATTAACGCCGAATCCGAACGGTAAATTTGAGAAGCTTCTATTGACAGTTTGACTCTTGGATGTTTGTTAGAATTTCTCAGTAAAAAAACGTAGGTGTTATCATTTTCGAGAAGATATACTGCGCTTAGTCCATGCACTAACCACTAGGCCACTGCAAGCACGAGCAGTTGCAGATTAAAATTCTGAAAGTAGGAAAACCAGAATTTTGTTTTCACTGCCCCACCTCATGGGAAGAAACGTGCACTGCTTTCTTACTTACATTAAGGAAATGAAATCAAACCCAACAGGGAAGCTGCGATAACGAACATCATTCTCCCAGTATGAAATGGTTCATCCCTAACCGGTTAAAGAATATCAATTCGAAGGCAAACGGTACGACTCGATCTGCAAAGAGGCTGTTAGGTTGAAAGAGTTATGTTTTCGGCCACTACTGAGGAAAGCCGATTAAAGTTCAAATGGTCCAAAATTCTCGCACAGCCAAAAGCTGAGGCCACTAGAAAAAATATTAAGAATTCGACCTCATCTTGCATCCTAATGCTCACTTACAATGACACACCAGCTGTCACCTCTCTAGATACATCCATCTGCCTGCTCCTCATTTGCAGCTAGTTCCACGTTGCCAGATTGTGTCCAGTTTCCTCCTGTACTTGAGAATTTAAAACACTGTATGAGACCAATCCACTTTCTTACACCTACAGTCGCAAGAGTATTATTTGATCTTGACATTCACAAATCGTTCGGTCCAGATCTCCCCAATATTTATGCGGAAGAACCCATACTGGCAAATCTACTGCGCAAGCTTTCCTATCTGTCCTATTCATCAGGACTCTTTTCTAGTAGATGGAAAACAGCCCATCCCTAAAAAGGGTGAATCCTCTTCTCTCTGCAACTACCGACCAATTGCACTTACATCTCTTCTTTCTAAGGTTATGGAAACGCCGATAAACCGTCAACTTATGAAATATCTTGAATCGAGAAAACTTCACAGGTCCACTGATGGCATTTTCTATTGAAATGTGGAACATATACACCTTGGTGACGTTGCACTGGATATTTTAAATTCATTTGACAGAGTTTGACATTGAGTCCTTTTGTCAAAAATGTGAGCTTTTGGAATCTATGGAACTATTCTTCTATGGATAAGAACCTACCTCTCGAAGCGTTTAATTTAAATTGTTTTAATTGGTTTTAAGTGTGCTACTCGACAAATAAATTCAGGGAACACCAGCAAGGCTTCGTTTTATCTCCGTAACTCTTTTATATTTTTTTATAAATGACCTCTTATCTGCAACTTCTAATCCAATCCATTCTTTGCTGATGACATACACTGAGATTTTCATTTTCGTTATTGAATCCACGGCCTTCATCTTCGGGCGTGGAAGAAAAACCAGAAAAATTGTCAAATGCATATAATTCCGACCTCAACAGCATAATTAAATGGAGTGATTCTAATATACTGGAATTTAATGCTTCCAAAACGCAATGCTATCTTCTGTCAGCTAAGCGAAACCAACATTTAAAACCATTATATATGTCGGTCGATGTAAGAAATATTTCAGACCTGGCCTCAATATAAAAAGCGCATATACGTCCTAAACTTGAGATTAACGGTCACATCTGGTCAGGTGCAGCAAAAATATTATAGATACTTTCTACCGCTTATGAAATTTTCTTGATCATTATGTCTGCTCAAAAATGTTTTAAAAAAATATCTGGTGGGTTTAGTTATTTGAAAAGCTAAGTGTACCCACGCCAGCAATCCTCAAATTATTGACGAGCTCAAGATGCTCTAGGTGCTCGAAAATGTGATTTTGTCTATAGAGACCAATTCAAAAAAATATTCCCAACTAATTGCAAACGCCCAAATTGAATAAAAGTACCTTATTTACCTAATACTTTTTTGAAGTTATCAAATATTCACATATGTACTTTTATGAAAGATGGTTCACCCTATATTTTTACCAAATTCCTGAAAATAAATAATCTAAAGGTATCCTCATTGTGAATGAGTCAAAGCTTTGGAATACTAAGCTCAAACATCTAATTTTTGTTCAACCCCACCTCTTCCGTAATTCTGACACACCTTAAGTACTGTCTCTTTCGCACACGCTCATATGAATGTAGAAGCAAGGTTTGTGGCTTTATCGGTTACATCAAAAAATTGTTTATCTGCTAAGTACGACTCAGATAAATTTTAAAATTACCTAAGAATGTCCAAACTCCAAAATGAAGAAAAATATATTCCGCCTACCATCCAAATTGGTCCATATGTGCTCCATAACGTTGAAAACAATGGTATACATACGTAAGGAAATAAAATATAAATTCATTATTTATATACACCTCTTTAAAAAGCAAGTAATGAATCTTGCCAATCGTCACCCATATCGTGGTATCTGTTTGGAACAATCTCCGAAACAAGAGTCAGTTCAAATAGGAACTCAATTTGCATTCCTGTTGGTATCCGCTGCGGAACAACATAAAAAACACATTCAATCGCATTCAGTTGATTCCTCAGCAATTCTTCATCGGACAACTTCGGAAGAAATTCTGCGCATAGCTGTCAAAAATTCACGACTTAGCCGTTAATATCCCACTGGTACCGCCGGGAACCAACCAAAAATAATTAAAACTTTGTTAAACGATTTTTTTTAACTTCCCTTAAGCCACTTTAAAAATAGCTCTTGATACAAGCCCCACCGTTTGCGCCGAAAGCCACTTGAAACCAACTTTATTTGACTCGTGTATGGTCAGTAAAGTGTCACAATCTCAAAAAAAACTTTTGCGAATTTGCGTACTTTCAAAAAAAAAATTGCGTTAAATACGTACAAATTGAAGCTTTAAAACATATTTCCGTGATAGTTATAGTGCCTAAAAGGTATTGTGAGTGTTTGAAATAATATTTTTTTTTTTAGTGGACTTTTTCAAGTTTTTAGTTACCAAATATAAAATTATATAGCCACATACCTTAATACCTTATCCGATTCCATCCTTAAAATTAATTTTCCAAAATTGTTGTTTTTATGGGTTGAAATATGGAAAATGGCATTGTCACCACATTTTGTTCAGATAGTATCTAAGTCTTTTTTGGTTAGACAAAAACGAAGTTTTTCTATGGCATATGCTATGGGATAGGGAATGCAAATAGTTTTTGTAGGAAAACGCTTCCAAATAGTGGGCGTGGGCTATAATGATCTATAGACGAAATATGTATGTTATTATTACCAATGATTTTGTATCAAAAGATTTTTTTTCAAATATTTTAAAATTTGACTAAAATTTGTTTTTAAATGAAAACACCCCAAAAAGTGGGCGTGTCGACAAAAAAATATCGACAAAATATAGGTATTGGGAATGTCTAAATAAGTTCTTCGAACATTTTTTCAAATTTTCCTACCGTTTGGCCAAAAACAACGCTTTTCTTAAAAGTTTCTTATTCTGTAGCTACGCATAGGGATCCTATATACCAAATTTTATTCTTTAAGCTCAAGATTTAAGGCCTAAAAACCGGTGACGTGCAGACAGATGGACGGACGGACAGGTAGCATGGGTCAGTAGCGTAGGTTGTGGCCGCCCGGTGCAGACCCAACTTATGCTGCCCCAAGTAATTTTTTCATACACTAAAAAAACAAAAATTGTCTACGGTTTCAACCAGTTACCTATACCTACACATAAAGGGTCATTTAATTTTCCGTTTCGAAAGTGAAGCGGTGTGTGTTTTATACCACGATTCGTTTTTGATGAAAATTTTATTTCATTATAATGTTTGTACTTTGCCATCAAGTGTGAAAAACAATATCATTCAAATACGATTTTTTTGAGGTAAATATTATTCACTTCGGACCATAATATGTCTGGATTTTATACAAGAAGAAAGTGTTGCATGAATTTGTGTGTGAAGTTGCCCATTGCTTGACAAAGTCTGGTACTGAAATGAGGGTGGGGAAAGGCCGACGAAGTAATCTCGAAGTTGAAAATATTGCGAAACGTCATCGCCGCGTTATATTCCCTAGATAACGTTAGGAATTTACCCGAATATGTCAAAGAAGGGAAACCGCGATGCAAAAATCCGAAATGTATATCCCAAACAAAAGTTCGATGCCAAAAATGTTTTATACATTTGTGTTTTTCGACGGAAAAAACTGTTTTGCTAAGTTTTACCAAAACTAAATGCTGATATTTAAATATTATTAATTCTTAATTTTTTGTAACTTTTTTGAATTTTCAGAATAAATTAATTTTTTTAAAAAAAATCTTTGATGGAAAATACACCTTCAAAATTTTTGTTTATCTCCGGGTGCCTAGTGGTTTCTCAAGGAATCAACCAGGTGTTTCTTACCTAGTTCAGGTAAATAAAGCCTATGAACAAAGTCGTATAACAAAAGCTTTTCAGAAACGCGAGTTTTATAACATTCCTCTTAACGAGGTTAATGAATGGACTAAATCCTGGCGGATTGCACTTAATGAGAGCAAATCGATCCATGTAGATTTTTCGTATAAACGGACAAACAATTTGCCTGTACTTCTAAATACGGTTCGAGTCCCGTTTGCAAATGAAGCGAAATATCTCGGTATGACACTCGATGCAAAATTAAAATGGAAGTCGCATGTAAAAAAGAAATGCGAATAACTTAAGAATAAATACAGAGAACTGTACTGGTTGCTCGGAAAATATTCGAAGCTTAACCTTGATAACAAGCTGCTATTATACAAGCAAGTGCTAAAACCGGTTTTGACATATGGTATACAACTATGGGGTTGTTCCAGTGAAACGAATCTAAACATTTTACAAACTTTTGAAAACAAAATGTTAAGATCATTCGTCAATGCGCCGTGGTACGTAAGGAACGAAGATCTACGCAGAGATCTGGGTATTCCCGCGGTTAAAGATGAAACAAAAAATTTTGCACGAAAACATAAAAAACGTTTATTAGGACACGTTAACACAACAGTCCTCCAAATTCTTGACGAAACAAATATATTGCGGCGTCTTCAAAGAACTTAACCCTTAGATTTGGCCCGATAATAACAAACCGCGCTATAAATTGCGGAAAAGCAGGAACTCTCAAAGGAAAGTTACCTGCCAAACATATTATATACTCGTGATAAAAAAAAATGCAGGATAAGTCGAATACTTAGTTGCAATAGAAATACAAAATGGGTGGTGGTTTTAATGAGTAAAAATCTCACACTACTCTCGGCACGTGCTCATCGTGTCTATGAAGATTTCCACCAGCCCACGGAAAAAAAAAAATTTCAGCTCCAAAAAAGTCAGACTTTTAAGGGTTAACGCATATCGGCGATGTGCAATCATGTGCGCTACATTTCGGAGGAAGATCTTTTCGAAATGCTATTCGGAATGGATATATACATATGGTAGGGGGTTCCCTCTTTTCAGAAAAAACGAGTGGTGGGTGCACGACTGGGTCGTACGCAACTTTCTCTTTCACAGCGAGTTGGGTGTTAGATCAAATAGTACGCATTTTGATTATTAATGCTTAAAATGATATTAATAATGTCGAAATGTGATTATACGAACGTTTACTACGAAATTTGAAGGAATCGGTGTCTATGGGAATAATAATGATTTTTCGTTATTGGCCAAAACTGAAAATTCCGTTTAGTGATAGTTGGGCTAAAACTAATTATGTGGAATTGCTTCAAGCTGTAATAGTAGTATATATTTTAAATTTCATTATATGGATTTTCTCGAAAAAACTGGGTATGCAGTTTTGTTGGAGCTAATATGCATATAGTATATATAAAGTTTAATCAAAATCGTTAGAGCCGTTTTCGAGAAAATTGAGGTTATGTGTAATTTTTATATGGCAGGTACCGTTATTAACATGGCAAACAAAAAAAATGGCCTAGAATTATGACTAAAATAAACTTGGATACGAAGTTTGAAGAAAATCGGTCTTGCCGTTTAGGCTGGGGAGACCATTACGGACAGACGGACCGACGGACGGAATTCCAAAAACCAATTTTTTAGGCTCCGCTATCATCGTAATGTTAGAATCAATCAAAATCTCGAGGTCGAAATTTTTCACGTAAACAATATCTTTCTCTTTGTAAGAGAAAGTTAAAAATCCTGAGGATTATATCTTCCCGATTGATTTGCGGTCATTTGAAGACTTTACTGTATGGGCAAATAATAGTAAAATTCTTTGGTTTTCCCATTCGTTAGCAGTTCTTATGAAAAGATTGGACACTCGTTAATTTGGAGGAGCCGCAGACTGCCAAATTAATTTTCAAATCGGGTGGAGTTTTTGGAATTCTGATATTCAGGCGTCATTGGCTTTGAAATTGTATTTCTAGTAGCATTTCAAAGTCGAGGTTAGTTATTATTGTGAAGCGTTATAATCGGTGCACCAACTCTCAATTGAAGAAAGTGTGGTGGCAATCCTGGAAAATGAAGCGAATATTAACATTCGGTATGATAATTAACCACATCATCTTGATTCATAATGGTATATAGGTACAATCTTGTTAGAACCGCTACGTTGAGATCATTGAATTTTTTATGTTTTCCTTCTAATATTTTTCTTTTCGCCTACACAATCATGATATTTGTATTGCTGTACGTTGTTTGGGAGCCAACTCGTAATATTTAATTTTGTTGTATATATATATCAGAAATGGCTGGCATTGTTATTCGGCCAGTGAAATTATCGATTGAAATTTTCCTATGTCCGTAATCCAACAAGTGGCAATTTTCTGTAAAAAGACTAAAGGGCCAAACCCACCCTTTGACATCAAAAACGTGAGGCAAGTGACTTCAACAAACTTCGGCAAACAGAACTTATAACGAAAGAAAAAAAAGTTGTCAGTTTCGGTACGAAGAAATGCAAAACTGCGAAATGAAAAAGTAAAATTTCGGTACAAAAACAAATACAATAATTTTATATTAAAATAAAAAGATTTTAAGAAATAAAAATATATGACATTATTGTGGTCTACTGACATCTTTTATTTAGGGGGTATATTTATTTATTTATTTAAGCTTAATACAAGCTGAACTTAAGACTAAATTAACCTCATTAAAATTAGTTATTAGAAAAAGGGTTAAGGAGTAGTGGAAGATGAGGTGGACATGAGTGAGTTTCGCAGAGCAAGTATGCTACAGTGAAAATCAAAGGAGTTATGCCCATTAGGTTTATCAATTTCAAACGATACTCGTAGGGTGGTAAATTAAAACTATCTACACAGGGGAGACCGCGTAGAGCAAAACGGATGAATCTGCGTTGGACACTCTCAATACGGAGGGAATGGGTATTGTGATAAGGCGACCATACTTGGCTAGCATATTCGAGGATAGGTCTAACAAATGTGGAAAATAGAGATTTTGTAACATAGGGGTTCGAGAATTCCTTAGACCAGCGTTTTACAAACCCATGTGCGGAGTTGGCTCTGCTGATGATATTATCAATATGAAAGCGAAAGTTAAGTTCTCTGTCACAGATAACACCTAGATCGCGCATGATTATGTGATGGTCTGACATTTGATGATATTGAGCTCCAGGAAGTTTTTTTGGCACCAGGTTGAAAAGTTGTTTTACTCATCTGATAGATTCCATCGAAGCGCCAACTATCGAATATCATCTAAATCCGAACATATCAAAAAAATGTTCTCGTTCTCAAACATTCTTACATTCTGAGTTTGAATCGCACCTCAAGAATATTCAATATTCAGAATTGGATCCAGAGTCACCAATCGGGTCCATTCATACCTAGAAATGTGTATGACGTAGTATATTATATATTTATTATATTTGACAAAAATTAATAGCTGTTTATGCTGAACAGAAATGATCTTAAAAATATTGTGTTTTCATTTTATTTTTCCTGCATTTTAATGCAAAAAAACACAAGTTTGAAATATTTCCCCAACTGACATGATATGTACAAGGTGGCGCAAAAATAACCTTCCGATGTTTTTTGGCTGTAATTTAAAAAAAAAATTAAAAACTTTGATTCTTCTTGTGGATTATTTTTATTTGTTTATTAACGTGTATTTCGCATGTGTTTACTACACAAATGTCAAAACAGAACTGACATGACATGTCAAAACATAACTGACAATCGCAAAATTTATAGCATTTTCTGATAGGAGGATTACTTTTGCGCCACCTTGTATAAAACAAAGTTTGAATATCCCTTATGGATAAATAGTACTAAAGATAGTTTATAGTTTATCACAGCCTAAAGTACCCATCATCCCACCCTTATTAAAGTGAGTACATAAATATATTTTTTATAACCAATATAAGCATGTCTGCTCCTAGAGACATACTCAATAAAATACAAAGTAAATGTCTTTATTAACAAACTCCTGATTGATTTTGTTTGCTATGCTACCTCAAGCGGTCCTTGAACTTGTCGTAAAAAAATCCTTTCTTGCTTTACTACCCATGACCATCTCGTTCAACTAAAATGAGGTGTAATAAACCTAAAATACCGCAACAGTCGTTTGAGTGATGCAGCGATATAACTTACATTTTCACTTCCTCTAACCTTTTCTGACATACATTTGTATATACATGATGAAAATATCAACTCTTGTAACCACATCTATCACTATGTGTGTAGCCATAAACTTCAACAAAATTCTAGGCATGCAAAGGTATAAATAAAATTAGATTGTTGGGTAAAAAAAGTTTTTCAATCAGTTTTATGAAAGCCTTCATCCTTAAAAAGAGCCTTTCTTTTCGCGTTCTTAACAGCCTTTTTTCACTTAATTTTATCAAGACTTTGTTTACATGCGACAGTAAAATGCTTGTTAGTTCATTGAAAAGACTGTAAAAGTACCTCCTTAACCTATTTTTAAATTGAGCTGTTTCTCTTACTCAATTAAGAATACCAAGGTGCCGTTATTTTATTATTTAGTAATTAATTTATTTTCTTGTAAAATTATTATCCAGAAAAATAAGATATGCGATTTCACATGAATAGCTGCAAAAAAGAATAAAGGAAATTTCCTAATTTTATGACATCCTTTTTTCTTTCCAGCAAAGCGAAAAATGGTCACGTCATTCATTTCCAATAAAGCTCCCGAAATATATTCGTCTCCATGCATAGTTTTGGTCATTTGCTGTTTTGGTCATTTCCTGTCAGACAATGCACACCAACAAAAAAAAAAGGGTCAGAGCCGGATCTGGTGATGTCTGCTCGTGAAAATAATAAGTTATGTGTGTGACCATCCATATATTTTAACGAACACGTCCCATTATCCTTTTGTTTGCATATTTTTGGGTCTTTGGTTGGTGGTATGGATACGGGTGTCAAATTCTTTGTACGAACTTTTATGGATATTTTTTTTGTTCGTTGCTTTCAGAGGGCTCTGTATATATTTTCAAATTACTTTATATGTGAGGGCAATAAAGTGAGTGATGGTTGACGTCCAGTATGCGGTGGACAGTTAAATTTTCCTTAATGATATCAAATGGGGTGCAAATTAGTATAAGTTAAAGTGTTTTAGCAACTGATAACATGTTGTGCAATTCTGATTATAATGATGAAATCTTCTCAATGCAGCCATTTTTATTGTTGATGTCAACTGATGTTCCAAGTAATTAATGTAGTTGAACCTTAATTTATTGGCATTGGCATTCACATTGGTACAGAGAGATTCCATACGAACTCTTTATTGACTAAAAATCATTAAAATCAGACAATTCACAACCTTTATTGAAAGAATACTTTTTTTTTTTTTAATTTTAGCTTTCAAATCTACAATGGCACGAAAAATGTCACAAAGAGTCAAAGGGCAGAGGGCCACCAAGAGGGCAGTTCGAATGAAGGGTAAACCGAGACCGAGATCTAGAAAACATCTTCAGCGTCGTTTAGTCTCCCAAGCCAGGAGATCATTTAGAAGGAAGCAACGAAAAAAATCAGACGTTCCGAGTTCGTTGCTTAAAAAACTGGGAAAAATGTTTCGCACTTCTTAAGAAGCCTTTTCGATGTCACCATTTATACAAATTAATAAAACTATCTGTGAATGGATGATTTTTTAAGGTCACTCGTACCTACAGCACATCCAGATAAATTGTTTCACTAATAAAAGTCAACAAAGTATTTAAATAAGTACCTGAGCAATTGACAATTGCATTATACATATTTCATGTATAGATAGTTTCTAGCCATGTTTGATTTTTGTAGGCATTTTCTTAGACAAAGGGTTTGCACAATTCGGTTATATCGGATTTTTTTTTATTAATGCGACATAACAATATTGAATTTGGACAGAACACACTCCGTAATTTTTTTAACGATCTGGTAATGCCAGTGCTTGTACATAGTTATATAATGGATTCACGAATGAACAACGCTTGCAAATTAATTAAAATTTAGAAATAATCGTCGTCATAATCTTCCCACCAGATAGAACAAATACCTGAATTTCATCGAAAAATCATCATCTGCTATGAAAATTATCCATGGCTTTAATAGGTTTGTCAACTAGCAAAATATGCGTTATTGAACACCAACAAAACCTCATTTCCTTCAAGAGAATCCAGAGTCTTCGGAGGTACACTGTTTAAGCACCGACCGTGCCATAAATATACATTGTTATAAGTCGCGCTTAAGGACCTCTCTTTCTCCAATTTGAACCAGACCACAATTTATTATAATCCCAAATATTCGCTTCATATTACGTCCATTATGGGATCTTGAAGTTCCTACGTATAGTACTTCGAGATCCCATTGTGCGCATATGAAGAGAACCTATGAAAATTTTAGACATTTAGACAATTATGAGTATAGATAGATATTTTTTGTTTCAGGAGTACAGAAGTTTATTAGTAGAAAGCGAACTGCTGAGCATATATCCTTAAATTTAGACTGTGTTCTTGGCTAAATTTTGAGGTTTAAGTATTTATAATAATATGTATAATAAAATGCCTTTGACTTGGGTCAAACCAAGTATCTTTCTCTTGTATCTAGCTAATCGAATGAATTTATAATCAAAAGGAAATGTCCTTGACTTATTCGAAAAGTCAAGGATTGAGGGTTTGAGAAACTCAAAAAGCAGTGAGGAATTTATTTCTTTAATAAAATACACCTATCAGTCCTAAACTTTAAAGGGCTACATCTATCGGTAAAATCACTTACTGTTACATTTCTAAAAAAATACCTTTTCTCAACGAATTCGCATTGGTCTTCAGATGTTAACGGACCTCGAAATAACTGCTCCCTAGCACCATATACCGGGTTCATTCATAAATACAAAAATTATTGTTATGACGTGTCCAAGCTAAAATATACTATACAAAAACCACCCTTAAGGTAAAATTAATAATTTAAAACAAAGATTACGAAAATCAAAAAATCGATCGACCGGAAATCTAACGCACACGAACGTCGTTTCGTATATGTGTTTACATATTGATAAGTATATAAGGATATACCAATCGTTGAGTATTTGAATGGACTTATATCAGAATGGTTTGCGTTCTCTGCACGTGTTTCACCGATTTATGGCAACCTTGAGCCAGAGATGACATATGGTATAATTCATTCTCGAAGGAAGCTGTCCAATTAAAGAAGTAATGGGGTGTGATATTATTGTCTCGCAGATCAGATTGTAAACATATCTCATAATTTGTTCGAATATAGAGAACTGAATACAGCCAATACTTATGTACACGGAGAGATTGGAATAAGAACACCATAAATCCAAAAATTGAGCAAACATATTTTGCAAACACGAAACACATCTCATGGGCTTAACTGTTTGGGTAAGGCTTTGCGATAAACGTGAACAGGATATGTGCTAAAACCAAAAACCTTCAACAGTTTGCATTAGGTTTATGCGTTTATCCTCAAAATGTTTTTTTTTTTTACAAGAGAGGGTGGAATTTTGAACAGCCTTTTTATAGCTAACGGTACTTCGAGATTCGGAGTACTTGTCTGAAGTGTAAGAACAAATTTTATAATATGCACTTGAGAGTTTACATTTTATAGAACTCTAGAATTCGATACAATTTTTATTAATTTGCGAATGAAAAGTAGTTATAATTGTATTTCGTAAATATGCACAATTTGAGTAAACGAATTTTTATTCTAAACTGTCGCCTTAGAATGTCTATAGCAATTTAGCATCATAATATTGATGAAAATTTCATCAAGTAATTTTCGAGAAATCAGTAATTTTTCTTATTGGTAAGATACATGATAGAATTTATTCATGAATTCCATATATATTAGGCATTTAGATTATGTCCAACTTGCATATAAAAATAATGTTTCAACGGGTCCGCCATCTAACGTTTTTTTTTCAACTAGTGCCAATTTCGTGAGTGGTAACACTTAGCTCATGTCTGATTTGACAGATAATTAGTTTTATCCTTCCTCTGAACGAATATGGTTGTGTATACGTTTGAACAATGCTGGGAAATATTGCGACATTACTTTGAGAATCATGGTAATGTTGCAGAATGTGTGCGAAAATTGCGTACGGATTTTGGAAGAAGAGAAGCACCATCAGCTACGTATGTTCGTTATCTTGTGGAAAAGTAAAAGAAGCTGGCATCCTCATCGATAAACCAAAGCGTGAAAAGCCAAAAACAGGGCGTACACCCGAGAATATTGCTGCTGTGGCAGAAAGTGTGCGTGAAGCGCCATCAACATCAATTCACCGTCGTTCTCAACAATTGAACATTTCGGAGACATCATTATGACGAATTTTGCATAAAGACCTTCGTATGACGCCATACAAAGTCCAATTGGTTCAGGAGTTGAAGCCAACTGACCATCCAATGCGTTTTCGCTTCGCTAAGTGGGCCTGCGATCGACTTAGAGAAGATGCCGATTTTGCCAAAAAAATCATTTCAGATGAAGCTCATTTTGATCTTGGCGGGTATGTAAACAAGCAATAAAAATAAACGAGTCACTGTTTGTTGCGGATTTTGGTCCAGAGGCATAATTGGGCCATTTTTCTTCGAAAATGAGCAAGGAGTGGCCGTTACAGTCAATGGCGATCATTATCGGGCCATGTTGAACGAATTTTTGTTCACAAAATTGAAGAGGAGGATATTGGCAACATTTGGTTTCAACAGGACGGCGCTACGTACCACACAGCCGAAGCTACACTCGATGTTTTGCGCCCTGTTTTTGAAGATCGCATTATCAGCCGCAGAGCTGATGTCGTTTGGCCACCTCGGAGCTGCGATTTGACACCGTTGGACTATTATTTGTGGGGTGCCGTAAAAGATAAGTTTTACGCCGACAAGCCAGAGACAATTGACGTTTTAAAGGACAATATTCGTGAAGCCATTGGTGAAATACAGCTGCACACAATCGATAATGTGCTTAAAAATTGGACCGATCGTGTAGGCTACTGCATGGCCAGCCGAGGCAGCCATATAAATGAAATTATTTTCCATTATTAAGCGGAAGGATTTTACTTTCAAATAAAAAAAGAAATCTGAGAAAATATTCAGTTGTTTTTTTTATAGCATTTTCATATTTGGCGGACCCTTTATATTAAACCAGAACCATGTTGGATATAGTAGATAAGCCGAGTAATATTCTTGAAAATTAAACTCATTAGTTATTAAATACCATTTCATAAACAATCATAAACAATCTTTTTAAATTATCGTAAGTACGGATTCACCCAAGTTAAGTCAGATAAACCCTTTCAAGTTGATTATTCTTTTAAAATTAAAAAAAATCGGTATGTTCCTTAATCGTGTAAAGTTTGTGATCTTTTTTTGTCAACATATACCTTTTTGGGGGGGTCATGAGAGCAATGGTTAAACGTTTCAAAATATATTTATGAGTGGATGGTCTCAAGATTGTGTATCCATAAATGAGATATAGATAACTACATCATCTTAACAAGTTGTAAATTTTTTTCTTTACATTCCTAGTTAGCAACAATAATGATTTTTCCCTAAAGGTGGACCTAAGAATGGGCGGCTTTTATGTTTGTATTTGCCGATTATTGTACTTTTGTTCCTTTTAATAAAATGGGTAAACGTTAGCTAAACATATAAAAGTAAGACTCCTTCAATCTACAGATAACTTTTAATCGCATATTGACGTTTTAACATAATCTGTGATCGCATATTATCTTAGTTTATGAAGTGCGTAATTTTCAGATTACCCTTACTCGTTATATTTACTAACTAAACCAATAAGTAGGATTACCATATCTATGCAGCCGATATGCTAACTTAAGCAAAATTATAAAATTCTGCTGTCAAATCGTTTTTTTTACGATAGCGTTAGTTACAGTTACCGTAACGCCATGCGTATGCAGAGTCTTTGAAATTTATTTTTTTTATACAGACAAACAAGACTGGTGAAAATTTAAGGATTTTTAATATTCCGAAACTATAAGGGTAATACTGAAATCTAGAAAATTAAAGAAGGGAAATCATTTCATATATGGTAAAAAAATAATAAAATCAGTCCGATCTGAGGCTCATGAATTCTTCAAAATGTTATCATTTCAGGTCCTGAGCAACAGATCAGGTCATTAAATGGTAGGTAAGGTCGGGAGTGCTGGTACATTTTATTCTGACAAGGCTTAGTTTATAGTTTTTTTCTTTCTGTGCTCCACAACATTCGTTTTATTAGATAAAATAATTATATCTGACGCGTAGTCAATGTTACAAGACCTGGAATTGCTAAATTATTGCTACTTCAGTATCTTCAATTGTAGCAACCATTGTACTATTTTATTCAATGAATCCATAGTCAAATATGCATCGTGATTCACAGGATGTTTTAATTAAAAGATAATTGAATTTGAAGACAACTTTTTTTTTACCAAAAAACATAAAAAAATCTCATCTTCCTAGCATTTCCAGTTTTTCTTAAATCTTTCTATTACCACATAACTCTTATAGTATAAAACTAAATTTCTATTATTCACTAAAACCGAAATTCCCAAGAACATGTCAAACCAAATGCCCGTTTATCAATAAAAAGCCATCAGTAATATTTTTTTGTTTAAATTTTCATTTAATCGGAAAATTTCAATATATTAATTTTAATTTAATTTCTTTTATACATATGTTAACTATTTACACATTCTTTTCTCACGTTATTAGATACCTAGTCTTATACATTAATAATTTATCTAAATTTTGAGTTTCTTTTGTTGTTTGTATAAGTTAATAATTTTGATTTAGTTTTTTTGTTTTTTTTTTATTGTTAATTATTTTCTCACAACTTTTTGTTTGTCTTTTTCGTTAATTTACTTGTTAGAAAAAAAAATCAATTTTATGTCTGTTTGTATGTATTTACAATGAAGTCTAATTCTTCCAACTGGAATACATTCGATAAGCTAGTCACGTCTTTTGAAATGCCAACAGCAATAGTATTAATAGCAAGTAAAAGAAGTTATGTCTGTTAATGACCGCCGATGACATTATCGCTGACGCTGAGTATTCGCCTTGAAAATAAATGAGATATTATACTTGATCACGGTCTTTGTAGAAAAAGGACTTTTAGCCTTACCACTCAGTACGTGCAAATCCACTGTGACTGGTGCACTATTTGATGGACTGCAGGTGTAATTGCCGGAGTCCTTTTTCGTCACATATGGTATAATCAGGGATCCTATCTATAATTTACAAAAGTTAAGAAAAAGCCCCATGTTAGTGAGTCTTTTTTGCTTGGGTTTAGTAAAATAATACACACCCTTACCGTATTCTTTTGATCCGTATGATTGCCAAAAATATTCCGATCAATCTGCATGAACCAACCCTGTTTATTTTCATTCATAATCTGTTTTGTTCCCTGGAACCAGATGATGTATGATGGGGGTTCTAGTGAACCTCTGACTATGCAGTGCAAGGCAACTTTACTGCCTGCCTTAACAAAGCGATTATGATCGCCAATCAGCTCTGTCCTTGGCACTGTGGAAATTGTTTATGTTATTTTAATTAGGAAGAGGAGAAATTGAGTTCTGATCTTACCAACAACTTTGAGATATACCCTCGCACTCATCTTTGGCTCTGTGGATACCTGGCATTCATACCAGCCCATGTCATTTTCGTTGACATATTTTATTTGCAGCGACCATGTGTATTCGTTTTCTCCTTTGAATATTGACTGGAATCGTTGGTCGGCTATAAATGTAGTTTGGTCTACTGTGAGAATATGATCATCACGGACACGAACCCACGAAACGGGTTTGTTCAACAATCGACGGATCTGAAAATCAAAGAAAAGTTTATGATTTGATTGTAAATATTAAATAAATATTATTAAATTTTAACACTCGGTTGAAACTGTATTCTGGTTAAAATATTTAAACACGTTTTATCTCATTCTCTCACAGCCTAAACCACTTATAGTTGTTTCTTTTTCGTTTCATAAAATCGAATTAATAACGTCCCAAAAGAAGTTTCGAAAAAAAATTTCGTTCTAAAGTTGTAAACAAATTTTAGGCAAATTTATTTTGGGGCATAGAGATGTATAACACAACAAAAAAGCACGTATTTCTCATAGTATGTAGTTTTGTCATAATGTTGTATTTTTTAGGCTAACTAGCTCTCTAAGGATTTATAATAAGTGTTCGATCATACAAATCAGTCGAAGTATTAGCTTGAAATTGGCTTCGCAAGTCATGGAAGACGTCCAAACTAATATTCAAGAATACAAATTTCACCCGAAAATCGATTATTTTTTAAACGTTTTTATCGATATAGTTTTGGATTAAATATTGTTTTGTCTATTATAAATTTTAAAAATGCAGATGCGGTTGTTCCTATGCGGTCCTCCATCTAAGTACTACTGATCAGACAAGAATCGATATTTTCGTTACACTTTTTCGTTTCATTATATCTAATTCACACCGTCCGCGGTTCCGAAAGAAGTTCCACTTGAAAAATAATATGTATACGGATATTTTATGACACATATATCGATCATATGTTTAATGAAAGAAATTAATTCATAGTTTGAAAGCTTCTTTGAACTCCATCTGTTGTTTTTTGTTTGAGAAAATAAATTCCAGCAAATTATTAACATATCTGAACTTAGCTAAATTTTTAATAACTTTCTCTGTACGAAAACGCTTTTGCATGTTAATTAAATTTAAACTTAGCTATGGGTTCAACAAGACGGTCCCACAAAGAATTCATGTTATCTGACCTTGAAGTAGTGAACGAAATTAGAATATCAAATTACATGCTTAGAAAACTTCAAAAGAGAATTTTTTAAAAAGAATACCCCTGTCCAGCTGATATAAAAAAAATAGGTACACATGATATAAAATATATTATTTTTGTAAGGGTATTAATAAACCCTTTAGCACGTGCTTTAACGTTAAAAATCGTGTTAAAAAATCTTCCAATAGACGTTCGCAAGTCTAGGGGTCTTTTGACGAAGTGGGTGATCGTACTTTAAATGGGTAAACAATTTCCAAAATGTTTTTTTATTTTGATGTCGGCCCTTTAAAGAGAGTGACGGTCTTCAAAATTATAGTTTGTGAAAAATCTCCACGATGATCTCCACACTTTCAAAAAATCCTTTACCAAACAATAAGTTTTCATCACAGACTAGGGCAAGTCAAAGGTTATTATTAAATTTACAGAAAGTACTAAGTGATAAAGTTGCGTATTAAACTCCATTTTATATATGAATGTGAATTTTTTTTATTGTTTGCATACATTTTTTTTTTAAGTTATAAAGCAGAAACTTAAAATAAATCGTTTAAGCAATTGGATCCAGGAGATGAAAAAACTTCTTGTCACCTTAGTAAGGCCATCGACCCTTGGAAGTAATAGACAGTAAAATGAATAACACTGCGATGATTTCTTAAAAACCGAGGTCTGGAAACAAATGTGGTCCAGTATTTTAAAGAAATAATTTTGTTTTGACAGCAGAAATTAAAAAAAAATTGTTTTGACAGTTTATTTGATTGAAAATGTAGTAGATTCAATTAAGGAGTAGACTTTACTTAGTTAGTTATGGGCTTCGATTATTGGTAACGTTTCAATAAAGCTGTACACTTTAAATTCATCTGGCAACTTAATAATGTCGACATTTGCATTTAATTATTAGTGACGCCGATTGTAAACTATTTTTTTCAACACATATTTCGGATAATCAGATCATAAATTTACAAATTCAATTTTATTTCATTGCAATAAGTAATTTTTAACAAATAAAATATTTAATTAAATAATCGCACTTTTTATGGAAATTCTTAACAATTTCAGTAGCTGTCAAGTTGTATAGCTTAGCTTAGCTCAGAAGAAGAAGAAGAAGAGCTTAGCTTTTACTTACTGAAGTGGCGCTACAGTCCGGGATGAACCTGGGCCTCAACCAACATGCCTCTCCAATTAGCCCGGTCCTTAGATAACTGCCTCAAGCTGCGCACTCCAAGTTGGTTGAGGTCGGTTTCTACTTGTGCGCGTCACTTAAGGCGAAGTTTTCCTCTACTGCGTCCGACGTCTGGCTGGGAATCGAAGACTCTGCGAGCCGGAGTATTGGTGTCCATTCGTTCTACATGTCCTAGCCATCTTAAACGTCCAATGCGGAGTTTTTTTTTGACTAGGGGTACGTCGCTGTATAGCTCGTATAGTTCGTGGATGAATCTTCGTCTCCATAGCCCATCAACGCAAACGGGACCGAAGATTTTACGAAGAATTTTTCTCTCGAATCGATTAAGGATTTCTTTATCCGCTTTTGATACGGTCCAGGACTGGGATAATCAGTGTCTTATATAGGATCTCCTTAGTAGTTCGAGTGAGGGCTTAACTACTAAATTGCCTTCTTAGCCCGAACAAACAGCGGTTGGCAAGAGTAATTCTTCGTTTGATTTCTGACGAGATGTTGTTGTCAGAGTTAATAGCGGAGCCAAGGTAGACAAAGTCCCGTACTACCTCAAAGTTATATCTGCCAATGGTGGCGATCTGTCCAATTCGTCGATGTTGTGTGTCGTTTGACATCACGTTGAGTCCTACCAATGATGTCAAGTCAATATCGTCGGCGTATGCTAGTAGTTGCACAGATTTTTTTTGAAAATTGTGCCTCTGGTGTTGGCTCGGGACTTTTGCACAATCCTCTCAAGAATCAAATTAAAGAAATCACATGACAGCGCATCGCCTTGCCTAAATCCTTTTTTGGTATCGAATGTGTCGGTGAGGTCGTTTCCGACCTTGATAGAGCAGCGAGAATTCTCCATCGTCATCCTACGCAAACGGACGAGTTTGGGCGGTATACCAAAACTAGACATTGCTCTGTATAGTTCTTCTCTATAAATGCTGTCGTATGCGGCCTTGAAATCGATAAATAGGTGGTGGGTATCGATTTGGACTTCTTCGGTTTTTTCCAGGATCTGCCGTAGTGTGAAAATTTGATCGGTTGTGAACTTTCCTGGCCTAAAACCACACTGATAAGGGCCGATCAGGTTGTTGGTAAACGGTTTCAGGCGTTCACATATTACGGCAGATAGGATCTTGAAGGCAATGTTGAGGAGACTTATGCCTGTGTAGTTGGCGCAGTTCAGAGGGTCTCCTTTTTTGTGGATCGGGCAAACGATGCTGAGGTTCCATTCTTCAGGCATACTTTCATCCGACCAGATTTCGCTTATGAGTTGGTGGTGTTACTTACCAAGTCATCTCCGCCAGCTTTATAAAGCTCAGCGGGAAGGCCGTCATTTTCGGAGGCCTTATCAAGCTTGAGTTTAGATATTGCTATCCTCACTTCACTTAGGTCGGGTGGTTGGCAGTTTTCGCTGTCGTTGCCAATATTAAATGGTTGGTTCTACCTGACAGCGGAATGTTGTTCGTCATCGCCGTTTAACAGTCTGCAGAAGTGGTTTTTCCATATCCTCAGCATCGACTGTGTCTCAACTACGATATTTCCTTGTTCATCTGGACAGGATTCTGTTCGAGCCTTGTATACTTTGGTAAAAGTTGCGAACATAGTTCCTGGAGTGGCACCTCTCTATATCCTCGATCGCGCGCTTTTCTTGCTCTTTTTCCTTCTTTCTGAAAAGCCGGTGTTCTTTTCTTCTTCTTTGCCTATAGAGCTCAATGGCATCTCTCGTCTTCACCTGCAGCTTAGCATTGTAAGCAGTATTTCTGGTTTGTTGTGGCGTGGTGGATATCCGCATCCTTACCTCGGCTGCAACAAGCTAGTGGTCCGAGTCGATGTTATCCCCTCGGAGTGTTCGGACATCCAAAATATTGGATGCATGTCTCTTGTCTATCGCAATGTGATCAATTTGGTTGACTGTTCGTTGATTTGGAGACCGCCATGTCCCCTTATGGATATCGAGGTGAGGAAACCTTGTGCTGGCTATAGTGGCATTTCGTTCCGTAGCGAAGTCAGTTAGCCTAAGTCCGTTACCAGACGTGTTGTCGTGTAGGCTATATTTTACGACAGTACTGTTAAAGATGTCTTCTCTTCCTACCTTTGTGTTAAAATCTCCCAGCACGATTTTAACATCGTACTTTTGTAGTCGCTCATAGGTTTTGTCGAGGAGCTCGTAGAAGCAATCTTTAGCTATCTCATCCATTTCCTCCGTCGCGTCGGGGCGTGAGCGCATATAAGGCTTATGTTGGCGAATTTGGCCTTGATGCGGATTGTTACCATGCGTTCCAATGTCCAATGTTCCAATTAATTAGATACCCCTAGGAAATGAGGCCATCAGGATCCACTACGGGATTGAGCGCTGCCGTTGACCTTTCGGTTCATCCGCCACCATCTCCGTTGAAGAGGCCTGACTTACCCTTGAAATTCCTAGATAACCTGCTGTCGAATATGTCGAAGCTGCTTATCTAGGTTCGCCTGGGACGGCAGACCGGGTATACACTCCGCGCCATTCTGATACCAGGGTTATTATAGTGTTGCTGTTTTACGCCTTGTTATCAACACTCCCACTTATCGTTTTCTTTTACGATTTCTTTTACTTACTTAAGCCTTTTTTATCACAAGGTGTCGCATTTAAAATAATTTGAATAATTAGAGAAAACGTCGGGCCATAAAGGTTCAATTAAATTGTTTTATTTTAATACGTTCGTTTTTTTTTTTGAATATTTGCTGTGTGTATGCTTAAATAGGCCTCAACGCATATTTAAAGTGATTAAATATGGTAATAATCATAGTTGATGGTTCAAACCTGTCCCAAATGTAATTTACATTCATATTATCTTTACTCAGAAACAAGGAGTGTTTTTTTAAGTTAATTGTTTTTTTTTTGTTTTTGTTGATATACCATATACCATATACCATACACCACACCTCGTATGATTTGAAAAACAAATTCTAAGATGCTAAAAGCGGATCCCAATTAAATTAATATAATCAATAATTCCATATGAATTGATTCACACACTCGGATAGTAGGTATCGACAGATTTTTTTCTTATATCAGTAACAATGATTATATTCTATCTGTTAGGTTTTAGGTATAGATAACATCCCCTAATCAAATGTCAATAACAAGATCTATGTGAAAAGGACGCCTATAAGCTCCAAAATTAAATGTTCGTCTAGCTCATAAAGTTGGCATCCAATATCTTTTAATTTAACTTTTTTACTAAGCCTCATCCTATGTCCTATCAAAAACGCTTTCATCTGTGTATGAATGCCAGAGAATAAAATCCCAGCCAGCATAGCACTTGGACTGCTTTAATTTGCATGCTTTCGTATTCCTCCCATTCGGGGCATGAATTTGTGCGCTCCTATATCAGCATCATCATATCTTTGCATTTCTTATGGTTTATACTGATTATTCTGTTGTATTTATTAATGCACAAATTTATCGAGTTATTTCCACTTCATGTAACCGGAGGAATCCAACAAAGTGCTTAAATCGTAAGGACTCCAGCAAGGACATTCAGTATGCCTGTACGTTTGTGTATGCGTGTACAATTTGAATATTCTCATTTAGAATTTTCAATGAAAAGCTAAAATTCAATTGAAAATTTGATTACGCCCGAAAATGTGAACAAATAGACGCAGCACAATATCAAGCACACTTTTCTGTTTGATTATCTCCACTCCCACTCCATCAGAGATATGGGGAATCTGCCGATGGAAACACGAGTACATTGCAGATGTTTATATACCCAAACATTGAACGGTTCGTGACAAATTAGCTGAGCAGTTTCATTTAAAATTCGTTTCAACAGATTCTTGAAAAAAAAAGCTTTCAGCGCATGGAGACATACAGGAAAATCGAAATCCCGTACAAGGTAGGCTACTGAAATTGGATTTATGCCGAAACCGACACAGAGATACATACATTCTCAGTGATGAATAACATACTAAGATAGATGAAGATACACAAATTGTCAGCATTAAATTTTCAACTGCATGTGTAATGCGTGTTAGTTAATGGATTTCGATTCAACTGGGACAGTTGTCCCTGGTTTGTTTAAATTAACCTATCAATTAGGCGGTCAGAATAGCATGTTAGCAGTGATTTATCTTCAAATTTGTAAACACATTGTAGAGGGTCCAATTAAATTCAGTTAGGATGTTCTGAAATATGTATGCTGGGTTCATTTGATTCACTATCCGATTCTCTTGGCTTTTCATTTTGGGGACAGCCTGTTAAATAAATCGTCACAATCAGAGCTGAGTTGGAAAACCCTTTTGGGCTTCAAATTTTATATTCTATGTGTGAATGGGTGGTTGAATGGTTGTCTGCATTAAAAAAAAACAAACGTTATAGAGAAAATCCGAATCCAGAAACAAAAATATGGCGCGTATTATCGACGAAATGGCAAAAGCTGACATAGTGTTATACTATGAAACGAAGAAAATAATAACCGAAAGCGCTATAATCTTTTCGACAGTCCTACATGCCCATTTTTTTTTGTCTTAAGCTGGTGCCACAACCTCATTAATACGATTCCGAAAAAATGATTGATCAGAGTTCAAAGAAGAGAAATTCGTAAAAAAAACTCAGGATAAAATCCAAAAGATATTTTATTGGACAAGGAGAAAAAAAAACAAAAATCCATAACTTCATCAGTGCAGTGCAGCATAAAGCAATAATAATTGGAAATCCCTAACATGACCTTTCGTAGATAAAGAAAATTCTGTGGACTCTACCAGCATGATAATGAATCATGGTGGTGGAAAGTTAAAGATATCTAAGTCACTTTAGAAAACGGCAATAAAATGTTGGCCTAAATACTCCTCTTATCAGAGATATAAAAACTGATTGGAGTACAAATGTTGCAAAATCTTTGCATGCCCATATTCAAGTATCGGAATTGGAAAAGACATCTTAGTTGGCTGCTGAACCGAAAGAGGCTATCAATGGGCTAAGAATAATCATCGTGAACAAGAAATTCCACAATTTTCATAAGAGTCGCTCAAATAAGGCTTTCGCCTTAAAAAAATGAATATTTTGGTAAATTTCGTTAACATTAATAATGCTCAAGGCCAGCATATTATGAATAGCTCCAAAATTCTCCTTAAGTGGTGTCGGCAATAGTTTCCAATACCTAGGTATGATGTACCTGACATTGATTACCAGTGTAAGTTTGTCTCGAGAAAATCAACCACAGATGCAACCAAATGCAATCCTCATCTTACATTGAACCATGGTGAATCGTTAAAAGATGGACAAATAGTCCTAAAATGAGTAGGGCTAAAACATTGTGGAGTTTCAGAAACCAAAATGTGTATGTTGCCCCGTTTGAATCACCGACGATTGCCCAATAGAAGTTGGAGTATTTATAATTTATTTTTTACTTTTTATGAAGTGAAACTTCTTTTGGGACGGGAAAATTGGATTTTATGAAACGGAAAATCGTCACGAAAAAGAGAAAACAAAATTCAGCAGTTGGTTCTGCAGTGTTGTGACTATTTGGTGGTATGTATTAACCGGGTGTACTTGTATCTCAGTCAAAACGTAGGTTAGTGCACAAAAAATGGAATCTATTGTCGGAAGTAAATTTTTGTACTTAGGTATTGTGTGAGCAAGATTAAATTATGAAACTTATCGGAGAGTCCAGGAAAGCAATTTTCTTCATTGTGAGGAATTAAATGAAAGATGCCACACATATATGTATGCGACATTAGTTAGCATGTTCTGAAAAAGATTCTATTACCAGAAAGGTTTGAGCTTTGACGGTAGATGGCTTAAATGGTTACTTTTCTCTAAATGTTGAAACGAGAGTTGATCGATGGTACTGGCTTTCCTTTGGTCTGTCATAAATGTATTTTGGAGTGAGGTACTTTTTGGAAAGGTGTGTTGTGTATCTAACGTCTGGATGAAATTTGTATTTGGTCTGATTGTTAAGTATGGGATAACGTATTCAGATTTAACGATTGCTTTTATAATGTTCGTGTTTCTCAAGGATAGCTTTGACGGTTTTATCGAAATTTTGGAGTCTTTCCGAAAGGTGGAGCGTCAACGGTTTGAATTGGATTTTATGAAACGAAAAAGCGAATTATCGGTTCTCGTCTGATAACCGAATTCAATCAGCGTCGGGCGCTTTTAGCACTAAGATCGGGGACCACATGGGTTAATTTGTTAGATAATTAGTCGCCGCATACGATATAAGTTCAACTGACATAAAACCGGTTTCATACCATACCGCACTTGAGATGGATTATGCCGGCAGAATGAGATGAATACAATATGGTGGTAAACAGAGCGAGAGAGAGTGGAAATGAAAGAGAGACATTAAACAGAATGCAGTTTCACTTCTACTGAGTGTGAACCTACACCCGATTTGTTTTGGAAAAGTTTAAATAGCTATGCTATCATCTAAATTTCGTCATAAGAATAATACTTTTTCGCGACGTTGCGTTGGAATGGAATGTGATTGGAAGAGGTATGGTATTAACCAATTCATAGTTACAAAACAATGTGGGCTTGGCATCAACCCCCAGAAAACGGAACTCGTTCTCTTTACGAATAAGAGGAAGATACCAATATTCGACCTACCGGCTATCGATGGGACTACCCTCAAACTAACTGATAGTGCAAAGTATCTGGGTGTCATTCTTGATAGAAAACTCAACTGGAACCTAAATGTGCGCAAGCGCATTAACAAGGCCAGAGTCGCTTTCTATACATGTAACCGAATATTCGGAAAAAACTGGGGTCCGAACCCCAAGATCATCCTATTGATGTACACGGCCATTGTGAGACCTATATTAACATATGGGGGGCTTGTATGGTGGCAATCCACAAATAAAGTCCCCCATCTGAAAAATATAACAAAGGTACAAAGGATAGCATGTGTGGGCGCTAGTGGCGCAATGAGAACCACACCAACAGCGGAACTGGAAACCATCCTTAACCTGCTACCGCTAGATCTTTACATGCAAGAATCTGCTGCCAAAAGTGCTCTAAGAATCAGCCAGCTCAACTGCTGGAAATCGAACTCAGGAGGACATGCCCAAATTCTACACAGATATCTGGGCTCAGCTGTATCCTCTGACTACATGCTGCCTCACCATGACTTTCAAAGACCATTCTCCTGCATCTTTCCAAGCAGAGAGGAGTGGGAGAGGAACGAATTGGGCACCGAAACCATATCCTTCTACACTGATGGTTCAAAAATGGATGTAGGCGTTGGAGCTGGAGTGTTTTTAGAAACACTAAAGCTAAACAGCACCTTTCGTCTCCCTGAGCAATAGCAGAGGCAGCCAAAGCGACCTCAATACTGGCGATACCACCAGATGATATCACCATCTTTATTGACAGTCAGGCTGCAATAAAAGCTATCTCTGCTGTCGAAATAAAATCTGGGCTTGTGAAACGTTGTCGTGAAGAGTTAAAAGTTCTTGGCGTCCAACATAATGTTAAGCTCTGCTGGGTCCCCGGACATAGAGGCATACAGGGCAATGAAATTACTGACGAACTGGCGAGAAAAGGATCTGCCTCCAGCATTGACCAAGCAGACCAGTCTGTCAAACCACCACTATGTGACCCCAAATCTCGAGTGGGACAGAAAACACTGATCACTGCCACCTGTGAAACTTCCAAAATGATGTGGCCTGAGTATGACAAAGCCAGAACCCATAAACTACCTCGTAGAAACAGGAAATCTGTCTCTACTTTAGTTGCGATTCTTACTGGACACAACTTACTAAAAAGCCACAAACTGAAAATGCATCTCATAGATGATGACCTATGTAGAGGCTGCGGTGATGAAGAAATACAAGAGGATACCCTCCACTTTCTGTGCCACTTCCCAGGCCTCAGCCAATTAAGAATGAGAACCTTAGGAAAATACTTTTTCCATGACCTCACGGATCTATCCGAAATCCCTCTGCCTAATCTTTTCAGGTTTGCAACAACATCTGGATGGCTGGAAAGAGGCTAACAAAAATGAACAGTAACGGGACAATGAATGAACCAACCACACAAGTTGACCCCCAACGGGCATCACAATGGGTCTATATTGACCTGAGTGCGATGAGGGAAGACACACACCGTCTGCCTCATCAACCCACCAACCTAACCTAACCTAACCAATTCATAGGCTTTACATTACGGATTGTGGTCATTACATATTTTTCACATGGTCAAGATGTGTCCTTGATTTAGAATTGAAATAATTTCACCCCTTGTTAGATAATTTATATTAATTTTTATTAAAAAGAAAGACAATACCTTTCAATAACTTTAAAAACTATTTCTTCCATATGCAATTTAAGAATTTGGAACTGTTTTTGTCATCTACATACCTAACAACTTTAAAAACTCCAGCCCTAGCCAATTTTAGAATTTGGAACTGTTTTTGTCATCTACATACCTAACAACTTTTAAACTCCAGCCCTAGCCATTTCAATTTCCAAATACCATGCAGATCATATTTAGGCACTTTCGAAAAACAGGATCAACTTTTAACTGTTTAGACATCCAATCAGGGATGTCAAAGAAATGTCATCGATAATTGCTTGGCTTAAATTCTTAAAAAAATGAATACAGATGAATATATGAAGTGTGCTCTTCCAGTGGCCACAAAAAGTAGGTTGGAGTTAGATTAGTTAGTTTGAAGTAGTGGCGACCTAGAAATCTTCTTTAGTAGTTGATTTTTACACACAGCAGGTGTATGATATCTTCTTCTTAATTTCGTTGTCTGGTTCTTCTTAATTTACTCTGCTTTCGGATAGTCCAGTAAGTTCGTCTGCTTTTTCGTTTCCTATTAAATTTCCTGGCACCCTTATTATTTGGACATTGTTCTGGTTGCGTAAAGCCCTTAACTCAGTACGTTAGATTTTAACCTACCATTGACGCCAATGGTTTTATGGCCGCTGGGCTATGTAAGTAGATGGAGATATTCCCTTCTGATATGTCTAGTATCCCACCCCATTCGAAAGCTTCGAGTATGACTATGATCTCTTTTCGGAGTAAACCCCGAGCCTATACTTCGATTTCTATTTTTGATCCATCAGTGTGGATCGCTGTTTACAACCTGGATCCCACATTGTTTGTCCACCATTGGTCACTGCATTGAATATTTGATATCGCAATCGTGGTGAGGGATTCCTTTCTCATATGCCCTTGATTTTAGTAGTGTGGTGTGGTCAAAATGTTTAGTACACAGTTTCCCGGCTACTCTGAGTCCTGTTGCGTTTTTTTCTGCTGTATACTTGGCATGAAGATCGATTGGTGTAAGGTTGAGGTCTCCAAATCTACAGTTGGACTGGTACGCATCGGTCTTTTTATCAGTAAGCAAGTCATCTTTTGTACTTAGGTTTTGGATTTTGTCTTCTTATTGGCATTTCACCATACCCAGCAACCACATGTCTGTATTTGTCGTCTTCTACGCCTGTGTATAGCCATTTCGTAGCCTTTTTTGCTTGAAATGTTTTTGCTGTTGTATTACTCTTTCTCAAAATGTTTGCATGACGAATTAGCAAACAATAAAACGATGTCATCAATTGTCTGAATATTCATCTATTAAAAAAAAATACTGAAAAACACCTCAATTGTTGCTTGCCTCAGAATGTAAACGCTGTTAAATTATGCTTTGGATGAATTATCACTCATAAAAAAAATAATATTGCTTATTCAAGTAAAAACTCGTTATTCCATTCACTAAGCTGTGTCAACGTTCGCCATGAACTAATATTAGTATAAAAATAGCCTCATTGTTGCTTTTGCTTCAGAAATACCCACATCCACAAGTAAATTGTGAGCCACATGTTTCTACCCAATTAAAGAAAAATGCCATAAATTTAAATCCATTTCTATTCATAGATGAAAAAGCAGAATAAAACTTCATCTAAAAACATGAATTGAATTCTTGCAGCATGATCTTCTTTTCTACTGAACAATTATTTTAAGTCATCCCGGCAGTATAAAAAATGGAAGCACATTTCCAGTGAACCTTATTTTTAAGCCAATTAGTCTAAAATGTTGAATTACATTTGCTTTTAATATCAATTTATAACCATATCAATGGAGCATCTTCGAAATAAATAACGTGACATTATCTTTTATACCCTCTCAATATTTACTTCTTTCAATAAATTCGATAAAAATTTACAGGATATTCCAATTTATTTATGCTGAACATAAAAATCCACTCGGTCTCGACTTTCTCAAAAAAAAAAATACATGCTTCCAACACAAGAGCCAATGTTCAATTATATTCAGGAAGCAAAAATATTCTTTCCGGAAGAATGAAACAAGATGAGGGCAAAATCAATCTCAAAAAGAAAACGTCCACCACTCCAATCAGAAGCTAATATAATGGTCCTCTTGTCCATTGTGCGTTGGACGGAAATTTGCCTTCAATGCATCCGGTTAGTCGTTTCGTTTTCGACCTTAATCTTCTACCCATTCCTTTCAAATGGCCATATTCATTGAATTGAAATGAAAAAGAAGAAATATCTGGGATCTGGCAAAAAGACATAAATTGGAACTGAATATCACTCATACGACAGAGTGTACTACATGCGAGTAGACACACTCGTCAAAGGGTACTTCCTGAGATTTGAAATCTTCGGTTTTCACTTTTCGTTTTCTTCTTACGAGCACAATTCAATGACCATTCTGAATGAAAATATTGTCCGCTTCAATTAGTCATACGCTTGACTTTGTTGTGAGTATGTGTGTGATTGTGAAAGGACATGGACTATAAAAATAATAAAAAAAAAACTTCATCGAGTACGATTTTTTATTCAGGATTTTTTCTTCAGCGTTCTGTATGATATAAAATGAATGAATCTTCAGATTGCATCTATGCGACATCAATGAATGCACAGAGGTGTTAGCTACTGAGAACTTCATTTTTTCTATTCATTGGAAGATGTATCATGTATCCAATACAAACTTTGAGTACAAAATCAGGATAGGTTTTGTATGTGTGTTGTGATTTATATGTGAATAAGGTTTTCAGTTGAATACCCAATAATGAAATGTAGGTTAAATCTTAGGAAAAGATACAATTGGTAACATTAAAAAGAAATTAGCTTTGATTCAAAAGGTACACAGCATTGGTTTAGAATTCAATTTGAAGGTGGGAATAGTTAAATCTGTTTAACCGATCAGTAATCAGATTATTAGGGATGATAAATTTGCAAACACATTCAAAGGTGAAAAAGGAATGTACTTAATTTTCTTCTACCACATGATTACATTTAATCTTTTGAAAACAGAACTGAAGAGCGATTGCACATGTATGGTGGTAGTAGGTACTAATCACGATGGCAGCAGTTGCATCGACATGTTCTAATCACAGGTTTAAGATACACTTACAAGGTAAATCACGCCCAATTCTGTGCAACTCGAGAGTCCCAGCTTCTTCTTTATATTGTCATAGAAGTAAAATTTGTCAAAGGTTAGGTTGTCACAAATACATAGTTATGAGATAAAATACGCACTCGAATATACATTTTCCAAAATGACAAATACATCTATGTTCATCGTCCATCTGAACATTTGTCCATGATGAAGAAAAATTATCCTGATCCATCAATGTTGGATGCATTGTCATATATTTTCTTTAAAATTGCTCTTGAGATGCACAGGATAAGTGTGCAGTTAAGAGCTTGAATCTTTTACAATTCAGAAATTATTAAATCGGACCTTAACGACAAGAAAGACTGAACGTACGGTATTATGATCAAACAATAGAAGATGCCATAGCGCTTAGATTGATTGATTAGAAGCAACGTGCCAAGGACTGGAGGGGATAGCACCCCCAGACTTGCCTCAGTTAGAGACCCGGGGGACGTTGAGTGACGTTCTAAAAATATAAAACAATTTTAGGTATCTCGAAAAGAGCAATGTTGAGTTATTCCATACGTTTTATCAACCTGACCGAGTTTGAAGGCAGCTTTGTAGTTTTGTTTTAAAAAAGGCTGTTCTTTATTGTATGTTTTTTTATAAAATCTCGTATATGATTTCAATAATATCATGGGATCGTGGGATCATCCACAAATAAACTTTAAAAACTGTAACATCATGTTTCGCTAGTTTAAGATGGCTGAATCTATCATTTCTGCCATTCTTCAGAAAATTTGTCTGGAAATAACTCACAACTGCTCATAAGGGGAGAAATTCAGGCGTAGGTACATAAAAATCAATTAAACCAAAACCACAGCCCTTCAACTATGTTGCTGCACTTTGAGCGGTATTCTCAATCACAAAAAAATCACGTGTGAGTTGTTCACACCCGGTAGAAGTGAAATTGTATTCTAGTTAATATATATAGAAACTCGTTTAATCTCATTCTATCACAGTTTAAACTTTATAAATACATTTATAGTTATCTCTTTATCGTTACACTTTTTCGTTTCATAAATTCCAATTCACACCGTCCCAAAAAAAGTTTCACTTCAATAATAAAACAAAAGTTTCATAGATACTTACATGACACGGTAAATACGCATGATTTCCAATTTGTACTGTTACGTTCGTCTCTTGTACTGTAAAGTTCTTCGGTGGATTATTGGCATACGACGACTCCAAGTACAGTTCATCCTGGTTCATTTGTAACGCTTCAGGAGCAATTAGCTGCGGATGTGGCGGTATCACCGTGACTGTTGGCAAGCTACTTGATGGCGAATCACTCACGATGGTGGTGAATGTTTGAAGAAATTCTGCGTCACTAATTGTGCGATCTGCAAGAAGAAAACATTTTAAACTTTATAAATAATTTAAGCTGGTACAGAGATAGGAATGTATTCCTACAGCACAAAAACCACATCAATTGGAATATTCCATTCCAAATCATAGCTCCGCACTCAGCCATATAAACCCAAAACGCGACGACAATTTTACAAAAACCTCTTCTTAACAAGCAATTAATAACCAGAAATTTCCCGCACTTTTTGTGAAAAAAAAAGTTTTTGAATCGTCAATCAATTTTGAACTCATCAGGGTGTGATTCTTACGAAAAGAAAAATGCCCTCCCATCGAAAATAAAGAAACTTTTTGTTTGTTAATTTAGGAGATCCACCCAAAACAGCACAAAAGGAACCGCCTGTTCTCGTAAAATGCTCCCTTTGGGATTTTTTTTTGCAAAAAAAAACTTTGCGTTGAACACAAAAAATTACCGCTAGGCTTACAGATACATTGAAATCACACCGCGATTATTTTTGAAGAGGAATTCCCTAATGACGCGGCAGTGACTTTTCAGATTTTCCAAGGAATGGTGATGACTGGCCTTGCGTTTTTTTTTTGTTGGCTGTGTAGAATCCTTCAATTGTTGCTAAAGGAAATTACCTTTAATTTTTAACGGTAAAAAATTGTTGCGGTTTTCTGAAGAGCATTATTCTTATATTCTTGTGACCAGGTTAGAGTTCTCTCCTTTATACATATATGTGTACAAAGGAGAGCACCCCAACCTGGTCATAAAAATATTTTTTACCTTGTCATAGTCTCTCTGGCTAAAGGTCCTTATTTCGAATGAGGAGTAACGCGAAAAGTTTCGTATTTTTTGCATAAGTTATAAGATATGTGAAATTGTTTGCATAAGTTATGTGAAACCAGATGGAAAACAATTTACAGAATATGAGCCTCAATTTTATATTGCTATAGTAAGGTAACGAATACATCAGGATATTAAAGGTTTAAATCCGTGATACACTCGAAAGGTAAGATGGTCAAGATGGCGACATGAAATTACGAAATTACATACTAGCCCCATGGGTATTCCCAAGAAATGGCAATATACCCTGCTTGCCTTATTTCCTTTGCATGCATCCGAACTCCACGCAACCCAAATCCTGCAGTGATCCCAGGCTGGCGGGTTACATTCAAACTTTGCATACACCCAAACTCGCACTCGGATCGGATCGGGACCAGTATGCAAAGTATGAACCCCCTGCTTGGGCCAACAGCCGCTGGTGTTACTTCTTTTTTGTGGCTTACTTCCATTTCAAACAAGAAAAAAAGCCCCGTGGGGTCGATTTCATTTTTTTTGGGAAATTAAGACCAGCGGGGGTTATTACACTGCATCTCGTAATCCACAAGCAATGTATGCGTTTTATTTAGTATTCAAATGTTTTGACATAATTTATATTGAATTTTAGGTACTTGACATTGATAACTTAGCTCCAGTTTTTTGTCAAGAATTTTGGTTGGTATCCAACTGTTGGAGAACACAGTCAAATAATGCTCGATGCATAGAATAGTCATCAACTTTCAATTTTGTAACAGCTTGAATATTGTATAGAATCGTGTCCAACATTTTTGCAAAACTCACAGAGCTAAAGTGTAGAAAGGTAAAGTTCTTGAGACAGGCAAAAATGGAGGGGTTATAGTTCAAGACAAAAAAGCTCCAAACTTATTCGGGTTTATATTGTGTAATATTAAGGGACCCAATTATTAACATGATTTAATTAAAATCTTTTTAGAAGTTCTCTAGAAATTCAAATTTTTCAAAAACCTTATTTGTATTTGATTAATTTGAGATCTAAAATGGCATTTCGGAAAAAAAAACTGGGCATTAGCTCAAGAATTTTCCAAGTCCGCACACAGATCGACAGACATAATTATAGAACCCAATTCTCAATCTTAGAGTTTGAATACAAAGTCTCATTTAAATCCATTCAATACTTTTTGGGACATTATTTGAAGCCCTGTTATTCGACTTTTTTTTACAGACGCCACCATCAAACTTTTTATTTTAATTAAATTAAATTTTACAGTTTAAATCAGTTTTAGGAAAAAACTGAATATTCACGTCTGCATCATTCCAGCAATAGATTTTAAAGGGCCACCAATAACTCTCATACATGAAATTTCAGATTTCAGTCAGACAAATACTTTTTTGGACTCGAGTACCTCGTGTAAAATGGTGCGAAAATCCAAAATTTATTTCAAATAAATAATAAATGTTAAGAAATACTGTGAAAAAATTTAATGTCGAAAGACTGCAATCGCCAGATACCGCCAAGACCTTCGCGCAATGCGTATCCCTTAACCTCTCGACTCACAACACACCACCAGCGTCTCATGTCGAAGAACATTGGCAACGATGCCAACAAGCCATTAAATCAGACGCAACTGATGAGCTAGGTTTCTCGCGGCCGCCAGCAAGAAACCCCTGGTTTGATGAGGAATGCCGACAGCTGCTCTATAACAATAAGCTACAGGTGCAAATAAGAAGGGAAGAACATCGGCTTTTCATATCAAGATCAAGAAAAGCGCGCGACCGACTTTAGGAGGTGCCACTCCAGGAACGATGTTCGCAAGTTTTACCAAAGTGTAAAACGACAAAGCCAAGGCTACAAGGCTCGAACAGAATCCTGTCGAGATGAACAAGGAAATATCGTAGTTGAGACACAGTCGATGCTATGGATATGGAAGAACCACTTCTGCAGACTGACGACCAACATTCCGCTGTCAGGCATAACGAACCGTTTAATATTGGCAACGACAGCGAATACTGCCGAACACCCGACCTAAGTGAAGTGAGGATAGCTATACCTAAACTCAAGCTTAATAAGGCCGCCGGAAATGACGGCCTTCCCGCTGAGCTTTATAAAGCTGGCTGTTGAGATGATCTGGTAAGCAAGATCCACCAACTCATAAGCCAAATCTGGTCGGATTAAAGCATGCCTGAAGAATGGAACCTCAGCATCGTTTGCCCGATCCACAAAAAAGGAGACCCTCTGGACTGCGCCAACTACAGCATAAGTCTACTCAACATCGACTACAAGATCCTATCGGTCGTAATATGTGAACACCTGAAACCGTTTAGCAACAACCTGATCGGCCCTTATCAGTGTGGTTTTAGGCCAGGAAAGTCCACAACCGATCAAATTTTCACACTTCGGCAGATCCTGGAAAAAAACCCAAGAAGTCCAAATCGATACCCACCACCTATTTATCGATTTCAAAGCCGCATTCGACAGCATTTATAGAGACGAACTATACAGAGACATGTCTAGTTTTGGTATACCGCCCAAACTCGTCCGTTTGTGTAGGATGGCGATGGAGAATTCTCGCTGCACCATCAGGGTCGGAAACGACCTCACCGACACATTCGATACCAAAAAAAGATTTAGGCAAGGCGATGCGCTGTCATGTGACTTTTTCAATTTGATTCTTAAGAGGATTGTGCAAATCTTCCGAGCCAACACCAGAGGCACAATTCTCCAAAAATCTGTGCAACTACTAGCATACGCCGACGATATTGACATCATTAGTAGGACTCAACGTGATGTCATAGCCACGTTTGCTAGTATAGAGAAGCAAGCGGCAAAAATGGGTTTAGCAGTAAATTAGGGTAAGACAAAATATATGCTGTCAACACGAAAGGACACATAACATCGACGAATTCGACAGAACGTCACCATTGACAGATATAACTTTGGGGTAGTACGGGACTTTGTCTACCTCGGCTCCGCTATTAACTCTGACAACAACATCTCGTCAGAAATCAAAAGAACAAAGAAATACTCTTGCCAATCGCTGTTTCTTCGGGCTAAGAAGGCAATTTAGTAGTAAAGCCCTCACTCGAACTACTAAGGAGATCCTATATAAGACCCTGATCATCCCAGTCCTGCTCTACGGCGCTGAAGCATGGACCGTATCAAAAGCGGATGAAGAAATCCTTGGTCGATTCGAGAGAAAATTTCTTTGGAAAATCTTTGGTCCCGTTTGCGTTGACGAGCTATGGAGACGAAGATTCAACCACGAACTATACGAGCTGTACAGCGACATACCCCTAGTCAAAAAAAAACTCCGCATTGGACGTTTAAGATGGCTAGGAAAAAAGAATGAACACCAATACTCCAGCTCGCAGAGTCTTTGATTCCCAGCCAGACGTCGGACGCAGTAGAGGAAGACCTCGCCTTAAGTAGCGCGCACAAGTAGAAACCGACCTCAACCAACTTGGAGTGCGCAACTGGAGGCAGTTAGCTAAGGACCGGGCTAATTGGAGAGGCATGTTGGTTGAGGCCCAGGTTCATCCCGGACTATAGCGCCACTTAAGTAAGTAAGTAATAAATGTTAAGAATGGTTCTTTAGATTATGTCCGATTTTAACCAAATTATTTTACAAGGACATCAATTCTTTGACGTTTGGTAAGAAGGTCTGAAGTCAAATATGTGGTTTTTCTTAAAACCAAATTAAAAATTATTTGCATACCTAACCAAATATGCATTTTTCTGTCTTATTGACTTAAGACTAAATTCTTACGATTAATTATTAATACCAAACCAATTGAGTTTAACCCAAAAAAGTAAAATGCATTTATTTGAGATCTTTTTACTAAACGTCAAAGAATTATATTGGGCATAATGAATTTTCATACGGATTTGTTTTATTTTTCCACATTCCATGATTTGCAATTAATTTTATGTTAGATCTTCAATGATACATTTTTGAAATTTGAAAACAAATGCCTTACTCTAGAATGTAGAAGACCTTTTACAGCAGAGCCAATGTATTATATATTGACAATATTAAGAGCATATTGACCTTATAATTATGCAAGAGTCATACCCGCCATGGATAGGGTCCTTAATTTTATGTTAAAAATAAGAATGCAAATCAAATTAATTTAATTTCGCGTTTCTTTCTGTTGTACAGACATTATCATCTTTTCCTCCATTACTCTCTCGTACCATCAGATAATTTTTAATTTAAATGCGAAAGTCAGGTGAGAATAGCTTTTTCACAACGATGACCGGCACAACTCTCCACAAGGATACAAAATGCCAGATTCGATATAGTAAGCGGAAGTTTTTATGGGCGACCCGGTATGGTGACCGGATGATAATACGGAATATAATATAGTACCTATCTACATACCTATAGTGATGGGAAAACAGAGATACTTGTTGGGAGTTGCAATTGATTTATTTTTGTTTTATTTAAATTTGCTTGAAATTTTTCGTTTGCATTATAAAGTGATAAACATTTAAAGTATAGATACAGTGTAAGAGGAATGTTGTGGAAATTCAAGCAATTCCATCTTTCTGGTATGTGTCAGTTGGTATTTTATTACAAACTCACTGAGGGCTCAGTGGCGCGATGGTTAGTGCGATGAACTGCCGCGCAGGAGGTCTGGGTTCGATTCCCAGCCGTAGCAACACCTAAATTAATTTTCACTGGCCCTCCTCTCGTGATGATCTGACTATCCGAGTAGTATCAATTGTCAAGAATAGCTTATCTCAACATAGCCGTTCGGAGTCGGCATAAAACAGGAGGTCCCGCCATCGTGCAAGAAAGTACACACGCACACATGAATGGTTGTGAGAAAGCTAGGCCCTGGGTACTAACGAGCCTGTTGCGCCAAAAATTTGTATTTTTTTTTTAACTGATGTACCACACGGTGTTGACTGGGTTTGATATGTAATGCACTTTTTAATGGTTTGTTCCATTAACAGATATTTAACGTGGTAGTTTTCTACCGATTGTAATGCAATCATTTGTAGTCGTAGTATGCACCTTTATTATCAGGATGTAATCTATTACCATGACCTGACTTAAAATAGTCCGTAAAGTAGTTTTAGTTTAATACACATAGATCCAATCCTAGTTTAAATTTGATTGTGTATAAGGGAAGATAATTCCTGTAGACAAAATTTATTATAAGTGGCAAATCTGGAGAAACTACAAACAAAAGTTTGTGAGCGGGATCATTGAGAAGCCATTGTATTCTAGGGTTAAATGGGTAGATGCATATCCCTTTTAATTTTTTTTATATAAAAATTAAAATTGTTAAGGGCTTACTCTATAAATTGTGTGTCAAAGAGGAAAAAATTAAATTGTATGTTAAAAGGCTTTTAAATCAGTAGATCTTCTTTTCAATATTACAACCCTCCAAACAATATCGCGACTTTTTATTGAGATATATAAACATAAAAGTGGTATCGTAGGATATATCTTCACTTTGTGATTATACCATATCCCATAGGGTTACATTAGTTTTGACATAAAGTTTGTAACATAGAGAAATAATTTCGATACATATACCTCAAAGTATATGGATCGATTCAGAATCGCTAGCTGAGTCGATTAAGCCATGTCTGTCTGTCCGTCAGTCCGTCAATGTTGCGACAATGTCATTTTCTGTATTTCATCGCCATACAGCCTAAATTTTGAGGATATTAATTTTAAGGATAGGGTATTCAACGATATGCACAGCGGATTGTAGCCTTCTCATAGAATCGTGGACGAAAGTATTTTGTCACAGCTCATAGCAATATTATAGCGCGTGTCTCTCTGTACGCGTAAAAGCAACGGGATCCATTCCACTTTCCAGTGAGAGATTCTATTTATAGCTTTCAGAATGCAAAAGATGACACTGATAAGTCAATTCATTGCTTTGATATGACATGTGATGTGAGAGATTATGCATTTTTGGGTGGACAAAAGTATTTTGACATTGCTTTCATTTAGTTCTCATTTGTTTCGTGAGCATTAAAGACAGCTTTTTGCCGTTTGTAAATCCAGAGTATAAATCTTCTACAAGCTTTAAACTTTTTTTTGTTCAATTTCATTAATTTATTACCTTTATTTCATTAAAATATGGGTAAAACACGAGAGGTAAGCCAAATCCAGCGAAACGAAATGGTAATAAAGTACCACGCAGGTATTTCGGTCCAAAGCCTCAGCAAATTTAATAAATCCCCGGCAAATAATTTATTATCAAATTAACATAAACTGCATAGCATAAACTGACAAATTCCACGGAAAATTTAGTCAAAGCGGGACGACCACGCAAAACTACGCCAAGACAAGATCGTCTAATCTTAGGAAAATTTAAAGATGATGTATTAATTACACCAAAAGCAGCATCAATGGAAGTAAAAATGATTAAGATATTTCAATTAGTAGAAAAACAGTTGAAAGACGATTGAAAGAGGCTAACTTTGCTACTTATGTGGCCCGTCCGATACCTTTTATTTCACCGAAAAATAAGTTGAAACGATTAGCATTTGCCAAATCATTTGTTCACAAGCCTCAATCTTTTTGGGAACAGATTTTGTGGACCGATGAGAGTTCTTTTGAGTACCATGGTTCAAAAAATAAAATTTACTGCAGATTACCCACAAATATTCGAAAGAAAATGAGACCCGTATCCCAACGCATACCACATGGTGGCGGCAGTGTCATGTTTTGGGGATGTGTTTGTTTTAACGGGATCGGTGATTTGGTACCCATCAATGGTACGATGAATCAAGGACAATATTTACATATCCTGAATGACCATGCATAGCTTGCCGGCGACAGACTTATTGGGCAAGACTTTATCCTGCAACAGGATAATGCTCCATGCCATAAAGCAAAAATGATTATGAAGTTTTTGAGAGATTTGGAAGTATAATCATTAGATTGTCCATCCCAAAGTCCCGATCTCAACATCATCGCAAGAGGAGTGCAAATTTGACAAGAACGCGTGAGGAGGCAATTGCTGAAGTCGAAGGACATTGGAAGGAAATTTCCATTGAAACGCCTCAGAACTTAATAAAATCTGTTCCTTCACATTTGCAAAAGGTGATAGATGCCAAAGGAGGGTTTATTTTTTATTAATTTCTTTTTTGTTTTTAAAAGTTTTGGCAATTCATATCAAATTTGTAGCAAATTCTGTTTTGTCAAAATACTTTGGTCTCCCACTTTAATGAATTTTGTTTTTTTTTTATAAGATTTAATATGAAATTTAATATTTTTTTTTGTTTTTTATTACCTTATTCCACTATTGCTATAAATAAATTTCTTTAATATTTTTTGGATAAATAAATTACAGTTTATTACACCAAATGTGCATTTTTATTTATGTCAAAATACTTTTGTCCACGATTGTATGTTTATACCCTATCCCATAGGGGTATATTAGTTTTGATACATAGTTTGTAACATAGAGAATTAATTTAGCTACATATACCTCAAAGTATATGGATCGACTCAGAATCGATAGCTGAGTCGATTTAGCCATGTCTGTCCGTCCGTCCGTCCGTCCGTACGTCACCAGTTTTTGGGCCTTAAATTTTGAGCTAGAAGGATGACATTTGGTACACGTACTCTTTGTTGCTCCCAGCAGAACAAGTGTAAAAATTTTTGAAATCCGCCCACTGCCACGCCCCCTTTTTAGAAAAACTATGTTTTGGCCAAACCATAAGGAATTTTGAAAAACTTTCTGAACAACATATTTAGACAATCTGAATATCTGTATTTCGTTCATATGAAGTTTTTTGCCACGCCCACTTTTTGGGGGCGTTTTTAATTAATAACGTTTTTCGGTCAAATTTTCAAATTTTTGAAAAAACTTTTGATGCAGAATCATTAGTAATATAAATATGAACATTTCGAATATAGACCATTTTAACCCACCCCCACTTTTTGGGGGCGTTTTTATATAAAAACCATTTTTATACCCTACCCCATAACATATGCAGGAGAAAACCTTGTCTTTTGTAGAACCGTAAAAGTGTTTTGTAAGCAGTCTGAAGAATTTGTTGTCACTATATCATTTTTTTTTATTTTATCCACATCGTGTTTTTAGCCATGCCCACTTTTTGGGGATTTTAGTTTTATGGATAGGATGGGATAGGGTATTCAACGATCCGCACAGCGGATTGTAGCCTTCTAGCAGTGCTTAACTTTTTTCTTTTATCGATTTCAAAGCGGCATACGACAGCTTTTATAGAGACGAACTATACAGAGCCATGTCTAGTTTTGATATACCGCCCAAACTCGTCTGTTTGTGTAGGATGACGATGGAGAATGCGCGCTGCACCATCAGGGTCGGAAACGACCTCACCGACACATTCGATACCGATTTAGGCAAGGCGATGCGCTGTCATGTGACTTTTTCAATTTGATTCTTGAGAGGATTCTATACGAGCTGTTCAGCGACATACCCCTAGTCAAAAAAACTCCGCATTGGACGTTTAAGATGGCTAGGACATGAAGAAAGAATGGACACCAATACTCCGGCTCGCAGAGTCTTCGATTCCCAGCCAGACGTCGGACACAGTAGAGGAAGACCTCGCCTTAAGTGGCGCGCACAAGTAGAAACCGACCTCAACCAACTTGGAGTGCGCAACTGGAGGCAGTTAGCTAAGGACCGGGCTAATTGGAGAGGCATGTTGGCTGAGGCCCAGGTTCATCCCGGACTGTAGCGCCACTTAAGTAAGTAAGCAGTGCATAACAAGACCATTGATGAGTACTTTCGTCAAGAACTATCTCTTAAAATTATTTTTTTATTTTCCTTTAGGTTATTATCTATGAATCCATTTTAAATATGTGTTGTACATTTTCTACAATTTTTTGATATGTGCCTAACGGGTATTTTATGTTTCGCCAAAAATGTTTGGCAAATTAACATTTGGGTTCATTTCTCCGTTTTTCTTTTCGCAATTTTTTTAGTTAACATATTTTCGCATTCTACGTTTTGCAATTTACGTTTAGTTTTTTTTAAATAATATGACAAATAATCATTTCTCATTTTTTATATCGCAATTTTTTATTAGGCATTTCATCGTATCGTTTTTTTTACTTGGCATTTTGTTCTTTTGCTATTTTTTGTTTGGCATTTTTGCGCGAAATTTTAAGGCATGTAATTTAATGAAGCAAACAAATTGCAAAAGAATTAAATGCCAATCAAAAAATCTTAACAATATATTTACAAAGCGTTGATAGGGAATGGTCAAACGATCAAAACAACAAAACGGAGAAACGACCTATCAGCGAAATAACAAAACGGGGTAGCGCTGTTTTGCGAAGTAACTAAGCGGTGAAATATTATTTGTCGAAAACAACACTTTGTCAAATATCAAACAATAAAATAAAACATATGAGAAGGCTACAATCCGCTGTGCGGATCGTTGAATACCCTATCCCATCCTATCCATAAAATTAAAATCCCCAAAAAAGGGGGCATGGCTAAAAACACGATGTGGATAAAATAGAAAAAATGATATACTGACAACAAATTCTTCAGACTGCTTACAAAACAATTTTACGGTTCTACAAAAGACAAGGTTTTCTCCTGCATATGTTATGGGGTAGTGTATAAAAATGGTTTTTATATAAAAACGCCCCCAAAAAGTGGGCGTGGGTTAAAATGGTATATAGACGAAATGTTCATATTAATAATGTTAATGATTCTGCATCAAAATTTTTTTCGAAAAATTTAAAATTTAACCGAAAACAGTTTTTAATTGAAAACGCCCCCAAAAAGTGGGCGTGGCAAAAAACTTTATAAAGACGAAATATAGATAATAATATTGTCTAAATATGTTGTTCAGAAACTTTTTTAAAATTCCTTACGGTTTGGTCAAAAACTGAGTTTTTCTTAAAAGGGGGCGTGGCAGTGGGCGGATTTCAAAAATTTTTACACTTGTTCTGTAGGCAGAGACGAGGATCCTATATACCAAATTTCATTATCCTAGCTCAAAATTTAAGGCCTAAAAATCGGTGACGTACAGACGGACGGACGGACGGACGGACAGACAGACATGGCTTAATCGACTCAGCTAGCGATTCTGAGTCGATCCATATACTTTGAGGTATATGTAGCAAAATTATTTCTCAATGTTACAAACTAAGTATCAAAACTAATATACCCCTATGGGATAGGGTATAAAAACAACAAATCGCAAAATTAATTTTGCGAAATGATTAAAAACGTTTTTGGAAAAAAACGAAACATATAACCGCCAAATGTTTATTGCGAAATGATTTAAAAACATAATGAATGAAAAGCTAAACGGAAATTGAAAAATAAGGATTCCAAATTAAAAGAAATATTTAACGACTAAACCAAAAAAAAATGCCAAATGAATTTTGCCAAACAATGGTGACCCGTTCCTAACATATTTTATTTGGGGTATACTTTCGTGTGAAAAGAAACGACAGCCAGTGTTGGGGATAACCCTAATTCATCAATTTAAACATTATGCCCATATAGTTTTTGCAAGATTATCCGCAAGGATCACGCTTTATACATTTATTTGCTGGAAATATGATTTAACGTGAACACGTGAATAGTAACCATTCCTATTTCATTAAACTTTATTCCACACTCATGGAGACGTATCAGGGTAGTTTTTATACCAAAGGCAGGCAGACGTGGACATGAATCTGCAAAAGATTTTAGGCCCGTCAGCCTTGCTTCCTTTATACTAAAGACCCTGGAGCGGATCCTTGACATCCATGTGCGAAGCATTCTTAATGAATCACCGCTATCCACATCACAACACGCATATCTCAAAGGCAGATCGACTGAAACCGCTCTGCATGAGGTGATTGGAACCATCGAAAAGTCCCTCTACTACAAAGAGTACACCCTAGCCACTTTCCTTGATATAGAAGGGGCTTTCAATAATGTACAAACTGACAGCATACTAGAAGCCCTAACCGTAACTGGTGTAGAGGAGCATTTTAGCCAATGGATTATATCCATGCTAAGGTCTAGAATCATTCAATCAACACTAGGCAACAGTAGCTTAACGCGATATGCTGACCAGTGGCGTGGCGTGGAAAATGTTATATGGTAAGTCGGCAAAAATATGCACCTGCAAACGCTTTCTGAAATTATATTGTGTATTGCAAATCGCATATAAGTAAAGCAATTCAAGCCAATTTCGTATACTTCAAGTCATTAAAGCCAAAATTTACAATTTACCTGAAGTACAATAAAAGTGGCTTCGAAAGAAACCTTTTTTGGCAGATGCAAATGCAATACCTTTAAGAAAATTGATGGTAAAAAAAGGAACTTCACAAATTACTTTTTGTTAAATTAAATAAATAAATAAATACAATAATAAAAAAATCCACATATAATATATACAAAAAAAGTTAAAAATAGGAAATATTAATGATAAGTAGGAATTTAAAAACAGCAAAAGTTTGAAAAAATTGTGAAAAGTTTTGCTAAACTGATTTTTTTATTTGTACTCTAAGTCTATTCTCCGATCTTTTTTAACATATTCTGCAAGAACTTTTTCATAAAAGTTAGGTCTACTTTTCATTTTTAAAAGGAGTCGCTTTTCTATTGATAAAAGTGCTAAATCAGAGATCCTGTTTTCTCCTTGAGAATTTCTTAAATATGTATGAATTCTTTTCAGAGTGGAAAAAGATCTCTCCACGGAGGCAACAGTAAGCGGTAGTGTTAAAAATAGTGCAGTTAATTTTAAAATTTGGGAAAATGTTTCACGCAATATTTCGCTTCTCAAATAGTTATAAAGTGCTAGAACGTCAAGTTGTTGAAGTGAAGATGTAGTATAGAGAACTTTTAGTTAATTTTTCAAAGCTGTGAAATCGAAAATTCCAGGAAAAAAATTAATCAGAGAAGATATTTTATCATCTGGGCTTGATAGTGCAAAATTACTGTATTTTGATTTATTAAGTAGATCCAAAAAAATTAAATTCGTGAAAGATTTATATCTTGTCTGAAGTTGGGATATAATATTGTCCTGTATTTCTACAAGAAGGCGCTTATAGTGAGTTTTTAAATCAATATCGAGTAATCTGCGTTTTCGTGGAGGTTCAGCACAATCGTTTATGCTTTCAAAAATGGAATCAAATTTGTTTAGAAAGTCAGTACAAAGCCAAGACTCAAAACACTCGATTTCTCGCTTAGCAACTTCAACATCCGTTTGTGTATTTTGTATTAAATTAAACAATACATCGGTTTTAGCAAAAATCTCGGAAAGCGTGTTCAATATAAAACAAAACTCTTTCCCTTCTAATTTAAGCAATAAACTTTCGGCCATTGAAAGTGCGTCATTATCCCATTCTTTTGGATTGCCTAATATTTGGTTAAAAGTTTCAATTATATCTAATCTACAGTTACAAAAAACGTTAATTATTCGTGAATGGTAATGCCAGCGAGTTTCTGATACTCCCGGCATGCGTCGGTTTGCTATTTGTTTCAAAAGATTTGAACGTTTAGTTGATTTATTGAAAAAGCGCACTACAGTATTTATATTGCCAAAAAAAACTTTTAACTCAGGTATATTTTCAAGTGATCGGGATAACACCAAATTTAAAACATGTGCGTAGCAAGGAATAAAATTAGCCATTGGACATGCATCGAGGACCTTTTTTTTAACTCCACCTACTTCCCCGGACATAACCGCGGCACCATCGTAAGATTGCCCTATTAACTTTTCCTTGCAACCGTATACATCAAGTATATTAAAAATGTGTTTTGAGAGCTCTTCTGCATTTCGACTCTCACTCACGTCAAAAAAAACCAAGAAACCTTTCCTCTATTCCTTCCTCCGATAAGTATCGCAATACGGCACTTAGTTGTTCCCTATGGCTCACGTCTGGTGTTTCATCGATCATAATGGACACAAATCGCGTTTCACTTATTTCAACTTTAATTTCATCTTTAATCACTGCAGCGATACTATGTATCAAATCGTTTTGTATGTCATTTGAAAGACCCGAAAAAACTCGATGTGCACTTGAACACTGTTCTAAATGGGAGTCTATTAATGTGTCATACTTAGATAAGTATAAAATTGTTTCAACATAATTACCATGATTAATAGAATCTTGCTTTTCGTTGTGACCCCGAAATGCTTGTTCCTGTTTGCCTAAAAGAACTACTGTATCTATAAAACGTTCCATTAACTTACGGTTTCTATCAACTTTTTTGTTGTGAGCTTCAAAGGAATTACCTAAGGAGGTTTCAATGCGATTAGTGCCGAATTCGTGCAAAGATAAACAGCTTCGAATATGTTTTTCCGTTTTGACATGTTTATTTGCGGAATTAACAAACACTAGGGGAATTTGAAAAAAGAAGACAAGGAAAGCAAAACATTTTGTTAAGCTTACAACTGCCAGTCAACCAAGTATATTTAGTCGCTGTAAAAAGAAAAGACTTGTTTAATTTCTTTGTCTGTCCTTTTATTTAAAAATCTCAAAAGAGTGTCCTATCCGGTCTCGTGGCTCGGCTCGACTGAGGAAATATTTTCCGTGATGTTGCGACGTTGCCGGGTTGGCGTCGACGTGGACGATTCTCATTGGCTGGTGCGGCGGCTTCTTTCACACAGCCGAGATGTCACTTGACGTGCGCGGTGCTGCCAACGCGTGCTTTTTGTCGGGTCTAAACCTCCCGCCACATATATTTTTGGTACATGGATGCATTAAAATGCGAAACAAAACCATCCTTGCGCTTATAATCTATTTTCATAGAAGGAGTAGAGCGCCCTATCTCTATAACTTTTTTTTTTAAGAAAATTCAACTTACAAAAAGCATTTTCTTCCTCCAAAAGCAAATCTACCAAACAACAATTTACAGTTAATAATGCTTTCTTTAAGTTACGCATCGCATTCTGCTTCATAACTAATTTTTTCCAACAGAAATAATCTAAAAGAAAAGACAAAATTCACCAATAAGTCGTTGAACATCGGGTTATTTTTTTGCATAAGAAAGCGTGTGTTAAACAGAGAGGAGTCAAACACGGTGAACGATAAAGGGAAAACAAGGAAAGAAAACCAATTTGTTCTAGCCAGCCAGATATTTTATAACACGGCGTTTGTCGGGTTACACTTTGCTTTGTTTTGCTAGCGCTTTGCAGTTGTCTTTCTTATGGGCTATGAAATATGTGGAGTATGGGATAGAGAATAACCATGCAATGATGTGTGTATGTGTGTGCGTAAAGCAGTAGAACGATATGAAAGCGGATGACTTGCAGCAGGTTGAGGGGTTGTTGATAGAATTTGTGGCTTGCGTGTGCTGTGCAGGTGTGGGAAACACAAATATTGTGTTTATATAGGGATATTAAGATTCATGTTGCTTGTTTTATTGGTACATTGTTGAAAAGTAGAATTTCAAAAGGTAACTCGGTAGGAATCGAGTTATATGGACGCCTCGCCACTGATGCTGACAGAGGTACACCACAGGGCGGTGTATATATATCAGATATCTCCTCTGCTGTGGCTTATTGCTATGAACAAACTGTTAGTCCGACTTGATCGGGATAGGATTAAGGCAGTGGCATACGCGGACGACGTGGTGATCAGGAAAGTAGTGTCAGGAAAGAAAGAAAACATTCGGCAAAAGATGGGGCCTACAACCAAAGATGACACTTTGGATGTACACTGCTGTTGTTCGGCCGATACTCACCTATGGGGCACTAGTCTGGTGGCCTTCTATGCGTAAAGGGTATATCATTGACAAACTTAAGAGGGTACAAAGAACTGCTTGTATCGGCACAACTGGGGCCTTGAGATCCCACTGATGCCTTAACGGTTCTTCTCCACCTTCTCCCTCTAGATATCCATATCAAAGATATTGCAATGTGTAGTGCAGTCAGGCTCAAAGAATCTGGCTGCTGGTTCAATAAGCCCTATGGGCACAGCAATATCCTAGATTCATTGCCAGCAGGTCTAGCTGACCATCATACCGACTACATGATACCCAAACTGAACTTCCACAATCACTTCACCGCTGGAATTACGTTATTTGAAAATCAAACAAAAATCGTTTATTATTTGGAAGATGTTTATTCAACTAGTTTCAATTATCGACTGACTTAACTCTAACATAGATCCTAAGAATGATAACATAAGATAACGGAAACATGAAAGCTTATCATATATGTATGCTGCTGTACACTTGCTGTGTGGCGTTTTATGTATATGGATGCTTTGTACATAATTGTTGTGACCCTGAAGTTGTTTATCACATTTGGTCTCGCTGTTATTTTGCTGTTGGTCTGATACTGGTGTTGCTTTGAGGCTGCAGGTACACAGTTGACGTCAGCATTATGATGTTGGTAAGTGCACACGTAACTCCTCCCGCCGTAGAGTGAACTTATCGAGATACATTGAGTTAAGTATCACTATGGTTTTGTCTGGTGGCCACTGTTCCTCTAACCAATGTTTCAGCATTGTAGAATGCTGTTGTGTTGTTATTGCATTAGGATAACAGGCATTAGCGACTGTGTTGCTACCATAACGACTCCCAGAGATGGTTTATGTCTATAGTTCTGATATCTATATAACTATCGATTTAGGGGAAGGAAAGGAAGGAAAGGAAAAAAAAATTGCCAATTCTGGAGTGAACGAAAATGTGAATTCAGGAGTACTTCTCCTTCATTATTATTTATATCTAGGTATATATCTACACATTTTTTTGTTTTACACGTCAAAATAAAATGTATTATTCTGTAGGGTAGCAATCAGTTCAGAGAAACTAAGAACAAAAATTCAAGTATTATTAAGATTTAAGTTGTTTCTTCTTTGTTTACATTTTGTACTTTACTTATGAATAATATGCTAATTACATATATTTATGTTTTGCCTTTTTTTCTTACTTTTTGCTTATGTACTTTCCTTCTATTTGTATCTAGAGTAATTTTGTTATTCTTGGTAACGCTATGTTTAATGTATTTAGGTGCTAATTTATTTCTCCTATCATCTGATTCAAATATGACTTCTTCAGGCAAGAAATCAGGTGGATTCTTACGGCTAATATTACGTTTCTCTATTATGTTTTTTTTATGATACAAACTTCTATCTTTTATTACTTTTGCTAAATTTGAATAGTCCCTTATATGGTCCCTTAAATATTCCTGTTCTGTTCGCGAATTTACTTTAGTTGGAAACGGCTTGTTCGTATTTAAATGACCAGTCATTAGTTCAAACGGGGTCAAGTTTGTTGCAGAATGAACGGAGTTGTTATAAGTAAACACGGCTTCATCAACAATTTCGCCTATAGCTTTATTTTTATGCTGGTATTTTATAATACGAATAAGTTCCGTTAGAGTGGAATGGAATCTCTCAACTGGGGAGTTTCCAGTTGAACTTTTCGCACAAGTAGTATGTAGGTGTATACCATAAGCCTCCAAAAACTCTTTAAAGGTAACTGACACAAACTCACTGCCATTGTCAGTTATAATTTTTTGCGGAACGCCATGATGGGAGAAATAGTGCTTTAGGGACTTAACTAAATTTATACTATTTCTAGAATTCAATAAATAAACACACGCAAATTTGGTAAACTTATCAATAATTGTCAAAAAATTCTCTTTATGAATTGCGTATATATCCATATGAATAATTTCTAAAGGTCTTGATGGCGTCTCAGTTATCTCAAACTTCAGTTTCTCACGATTACGATCATATTTGTTTATGCTACATATCTCACAATTATTTATAATACGCGTAATTATGTTTTTCATATTCGGGAAATACGTATTCCTTTTGATGTGAATATAACTTTCTGTAATACCTCTGTGATTGGACTTTTTGTGGTACTCGCGAACAGCTTCTTCTTGGCTATCTCTGTTTGTTATATCCTCTAAGATTACATTTGATCTTACTAATTTGAGACACCGGTTATTGAAGTACGTCGAAAAAACGTATTGAACTGTCTTAAATGTTTCGTCGTCTGCCAAAATAGCAGTTAGTCTTTTAGAATTTAAATATTCTTTAAAGATGGATACTATAACGCTTTCACTGCTAATATCTTTGTGCTGAATTATATACCTTTTCTTTCTTTTAAACAATATTTGAAACTTGACAGAAAGCTTAGGCTTATTATCGTTTCTTCTAAGAATAATTTGATTAGAAAATTCGTTTATAGCGCGTTCTGTAATTGGTATGCCTTCGTTTAAATTTTCCAATGCAGAGTGAACTGTAGATATGTCGTCCGGATCATCGACATTGTTTACCATTGACTCACAATCCAAATCGTCTAAGTCTTGTTCAATGCCATTGGCCTCATTGACATGTAACTCGATTCGGGACAATGCATCGGCATTAAGATTTGTCTTTCCCTTTTTGTATGTTACGTAGTAGTCGAACTCTTCTAATTTTAGCCTCCAGCGAACAAGCTTAGAATTTGGTTCTTTTAATGAAAAGAGCCATACCAGTGGTTTGTGGTCTGTGACAATTTGAAATTGTCTTCCGAACAAATAGGGACGAAAATATTTTGCTGCCCATACAATGGCTAGCAGCTCCTTTTCTATTGTACTATAATGTTGCTCGGATTTAGATAAGGTCCGACTTGCAAAGCAAATTGGTTTATCTGATCCTATAGAGCCTTGAGATAGTACTGCACCTATTGCAACGTTACTAGCATCGGTAGTAAGGTTGAAAGGCTTTGTAAAATCGGGGTGCTGAAGCAGTGGATCATTGCAAAGGATGGATTTACAAATTTCAAAACATTCCAAATACCTTGAGTCAAGTTTAATAGCTTTTCCTTTTCTAAGACACTCAGTCATTGGCTTAGTAAGATTTGCGAAATCCTTTATAAATTTTCTATAATAGCCTAAGAGCCCTAGAAAGGATTTAATTTGTTTAGCTGTCTTAGGTACTGGGAAGTTTTTAACTGCGCTTATTTTGTCCGGGTTTGGCTTTATACCTTCAGGTGTTACAATATGTCCAAGAAAAGCTACTTCTTTTTGAAGAAATTCTGACTTTTCGACCTGAATTTTTAGATTAGCTTCTCTGAACTTATCGAACACTGCAGTGAGGTTTTCAATATGTTCCTGGCGAGAAGTGGAATAGACAATTACATCATCCATGTATATTAAACAAATTTTGCCCTGGAGGTCTTTTAAAACGTTGTCCATAACGCGTTGAAATGTTGATGGAGCGTTTTTAAGTCCAAACGGCATGCGGAGAAATTCATAATGTCCATTTTCCACGGAAAAAGCTGTTTTGTGGACATCGTCTGGCATTACTTCGATTTGGTGAAATCCTGAAGCTAGGTCTAATGTACTGAAGTACATGCACTTTCCAAGCTTGTCCAAAATGTCCGTGATATTTGGGATTGGATATCTATCATCGACAGTTTTTTCGTTGAGTTTCCGATAGTCGATAACCAATCGCCATTTTTTTTCTCCACTATGGTCCGCCTTTTTTGGGACAATCCAAATCGGAGAGGACCATGGGGAAAAACTTGGACGTATGATACCCTGATCTAACATGTCGGCTATTTGATTTCTAATTTCGTTCTTATGGATGTACGGGTATCGATACGACTTACAATATATGGGTGTGTCGTCTTTCGTTTTAATATAATGCTTGACTACATTTGTAAATGTTAAGTTCTGTCCCTTTATAAAAAAAATGTCCTCATATTGTTTGCAAAGGTTTTTTATATCCTTTTCCTCTTCGCTATTTAAATGACTTGTCCGTATTAGTTCACAGATACTTTTATCTCCCAGATTTTCTTTATTTTTAATCGTAAAGTTATGGAGTTCAAAATGTGAATTTTGATTGATCAAACTCGCTTTAATTGGTTGTTCTACAAGAAATGTTTGCGGATATTCGGATGTGTTTACTACTTCCAGAAAACAATACCAATTTTCAGCTTGGTATACTCCTTCCGATATTATTAAATTATTTGTAACGGAAGTTGGTTTAATGTATATACTTCCAGTTTCTACATCAACGGGAAGATTACATACTGCCTTACTGAGACTCGGAATGGTATATAACTTGGACATTAAATTTGGTTTGAATGCCAACGGGATTCTGAGATTGTCCATTTCTAAGAGTGACCTATTTAAATCTATTCTGATGCCCAGGTCTTTCATTATGTCGGTCCCTATAAGCCCATCAAAATAGTTATGGAATTTAAATAGCAAGAAGGATAAGGGTTTCTTCGTCCCGAGCTCTGGTAACCCGTTAAAGATTACTTTTTTATTAATAAGTTGTTTGTTAAATATGGTCTTAATTTCTACTGGTTGAATAAATGTCCATTTTAAATATTTAGCTACATCTGGACTAATGAAGGATTTATTGCTTCCAGTGTCTATCAGAAACCGACATTTTGTTTTGCATATACTGTTGATAACTAGATAGGGCAACATATTCGAATTGTGGTTGTTAATATCTATATACCCAATTGATTTGCTGAGGCTTGTGCACAAAAATTTGTGTCATCTACCTCTTGTTCATTAATCAAACTGGCTGTAGGTGGAATATCTAAATTTGGGTAATAATTTTGTTCATTATTGGGGAATGATGTACTATTCGAAGGATATAAATCTTGGACATTATTAGAGTAAGTGTTTGGGACATTGTTTGCGTTGCAGTTTTGGCAATAACTTTCCAAGTTGAACAATTGATTTCGACCTTGTATTTGAGCATTGTTTCTTTGGTTGTTACTGTTGTTGCTCTTACGTGTAGTTGCACTAGTAACATCCATCGGCTCAGGGATTGGAAACTGTCTAAAATCTGAATTTACATTGAAAGATTGGGGGTTATTATATGTGTGCCTAAAATGAGTTTGTTGTTGATGTTGGTTCGTAGGACTAAAAAACTCCTGATTGTTAGTCTGATTTAAGATCTGTTGAGGTCGAATAGACCTGTGTATGACTTGCTGGTAATTATTGTTTCCGGGTTGATTTAATCTAACTGAGGGTCTTCCATGTGAATAACTAGGATTTCTAAAATAGTGAGCATTTTGCTCCTCAAGACAAAAATTGAAAGCGTCGGTTATTTTACCTGGCCTCATAGCCCTAATTGTTGAACCCAATGGTTCTTTCAGCCCTGATAAAAATGTGTTTAAAGACATTTCATTATATAGAATTTGCTTAGCATTTATAACATTTTTGTCGCTTTCATGAACACGTATAAAATTAGACATTGTTGAAAGTATTTCTATAATTCTTGAATAAAACTTTTCAACAGTATCATTATTCTGTCTTATTTGGTGCAAGTCTCTTATAAGGCTCGTTTCGTTACGCTTGTCGGAGTAATGGACTATTAAATTATTTTTAATGTCTTCCCAGTCCACTAGCGTCCCGTACATATTGAGAATTTCATTCGCTTCACCTATTATTTTATTCCTAATAGCCCTCAAAATAATTTTTTCATAACTAGAACCTTTAATATTTGGTATTACAGCTAAGACTTCCTCGACATTGCTTAAAAAATCATACAGTAACCGAGGGTTGCCATCGAAAGAAGGTACGTCCTTAATAGCGTCAGGAATTCTAAGTGAATTAAAGACGTCTGTGGCAATAGCGGAATTATTCATAATTTTATTTGTATTTAAATTTAAATTTATAGGAAAAAATTTACTTGCCCTGAATTACTTTTCTCAATCTCGACACCGTATTTTTTAATAGAAATTGAACTAATTGCTGAATCTACAAAATCACTTTTATTCAAATTTATATATTCCTTGGAATTTTTCAAAGTTTTACGAATTGGACTATTAATGGTACAAAGATTTGTGATTTCGTGCTTTCCAATTGGACAATTTTTTTTAGGAATTGGAGGCATAAAGGATAGTTAAAAACCGATAGTTTAGAATCAGAAACAATAGACTTACCTCTCTAAATATGTCGCAGATGTCGTCAACTGTATCACTAATCCTGCATCGTTGCAATCCTTTTTTCGTAGTAGCACTCCACAACACAAAATGTCTTTAATATACCTAGTTATAAGTATATGTATTATTATTTCTTTTCAGTTGTATCACTTTTTGTTTTATTAATATTGCTTATTAGGTTCTCTTCGTTAAAGAATAGAAATCCACCACTCCGATATTCATTCGAAGTGTACGAAATGCTTTTCCAGCTACGATTTTTAAGCTACTTGACTGTTCACTTTTTTTTGTATACTGTACTTAGCAATCCTAACGACTGCGCCAATTACGTTATTTGAAAATCAAACAAAAATCGTTTATTATTTGGAAGATGTTTATTCAACTAGTTTCAATTATCGACTGACTTAACTCTAACATAGATCCTAAGAATGATAACATAAGATAACGGAAACATGAAAGCTTATCATATATGTATGCTGCTGTACACTTGCTGTGTGGCGTTTTATGTATATGGATGCTTTGTACATAATTGTTGTGACCCTGAAGTTGTTTATCACATTTGGTCTCGCTGTTATTTTGCTGTTGGTCTGATACTGGTGTTGCTTTGAGGCTGCAGGTACACAGTTGACGTCAGCATTATGATGTTGGTAAGTGCACACGTAACTCTGGCTTTCCAACTAGAGAGAATTGGAAAAACGCATTGGTTGAAAAAGATTTTGACACACTTATTTACACCGACGGCTCCAAAATGGACTGCGGATTGGGCGCAGGTGTCTACTCGGACACACTAAAAATAAAAAAATCGTTTCGCCTCCCTGATTCCTCCAGCGTATTCCAAGCGGAATTGTTGGCTATTAGGGAGGCATGTCACGCGATTAAACACGATAGTACTCCCAAGTAAAATATCGCTATTTTTGTCGACAGTCAAGCTGCTATTAAAGCGATTATTTCGGTATCGACGTCATCAAAACTAGTACTTCAATGCCAAAACGAACTGGCCTCCATTGGGAGTCGATACAGTATCACTCTCATATGGGTTCCAGGCCACAGTGACATAGATGGAAATGAACAGGCTGATGCCCTAGCCAGGTTGGGCTCGTCCCTTCCCAGCTCACGTGCAATCGGCATTCTCACTCCTTTAAAAACTATCATGAATAATATCAACACACACTCTCTTAAAACAGCAGAACATAGGTGGCGTAACCTCAGTGGGTGCGCCATTTCAAGAGATATGTGGCCTCGCTACAACAAGACTAAAACACGGGACCTCTTAAGCAGATCCCGTAAGGAAGTCTCCAGGGTGATAGCAATTACCACTGGACATTGGCCCATCGGTGACCATGCTGTTAGAATGGGTATACCCAACAACACCAACTGTCGCAGTTGCATGGAGGTGGGGGAGAAGGAAACTTTAACTCACTTTCTGTGCAAATGCCCGGCTCTGTCAAGAGCAAGACAACGAACCCTAGGCAAACCTTTCTTTGACAATATCCGCGACCTCTCTGATAAACACATCAAAGAACTGATCGCCTTCCTTAATGCCACTGGTTGGATTTAGTACACGCCAACTAACAACAAGACATAACATTTAACCGCACGAGTTTTTGGCATCAAAACGGCGCACCTCAGAGCTAATTGTGTTTCGTCTTGTACGAACAGCCAATCTAACTAACTAACTAAGTAACCATTCCACCCAAATTTTTCAAATCATAAAAATTTACAACTAAAATGGGCTCAGTGGCGCGATGGTTAGTACGATGAACTACCGCGCAAAAGGTCTGGGTTCGATTCCCAGCCGTAGTTAAACCTACTGACCCTCCTCTCGTGATGATCTGACAAATCATCCGAGTAATATCAATTGTCAAGAATAGCATATATCAACATAGCCGTTTGGAGTCGGCATAAAACAGGAGGTCCCGCCATCGTGCAAGAAGTACACGTGCACACATGAATGGTTGTGAGAAAGCTAGGCCCTGTTGCGCCAAAAAAATTGTATTTTATTTTTTTTAATGGACAAAAACGAGTATCAAGTTTTTGTTGTCGTACAAGGTGGCGCAAAAGTAATCCTCCTATCAGAAAATGCTATAAATTTTGCGATTGGCCCCTAATGTCAGTTCTGTTTTGACATTTGTGTAGTAAACACATGTGAAATACACGTTAATAAACAATGTTACGCTACACTGCTCCAGAACGCGGAATATTGGTGACTATTTTTTTAATTTTTTTTGTTTTTAAAGTAAAGCCAAAAAACATCGGGAGGTTATTTTTGCGCCACCTTGTATATTCTAAACACTAGCCCCCGTATTAATAAACGCTGATTAGCTAATCAATGGCTAACTTGACAGTTTTCCCCACAAGAAATACTCGCGCAAATGTCAAAAGTTGGTCAATGATTATCTAATCAGCGTTTATTAATAAGGGTTAGGTATATTCTAGGGACTGGGCGTGGTTAAAATGTTTACTTATTTTTATATACTCTAGTTCAAAATCTTTCGACGAACTATTATACTCCTATGACCAATGTCAAGCTATATGTACCATGTTTGATCTATTGACGAATTGTTAATATTAATATCACCGAAGTTTTTCTGTCGAAAGTTTTTACAAATTTCCTCAAAACTGTACCAAAACCATTTTTTTACTGAAAAAGTCCACAAAAAGTGGGCGTGGCAAAAATCAGACCAAATATAGATATTGCAATTATCTAAATATCTTTTTTGAACACTTCATTACCAGTGGGCGGATTTTTTTACAGTTGTTCTGCTGGGCAAAGACAACGTGTACCAAATTTAATCATTGTAGCTACAAATTTAAAGCCTAAAAACTGTGAAGTACGGATGGACAGAAATGGCTTAATCGACTCAACTAGTGATTCTGAGGCGATCCATACATTTTGCGGTCTATGTATCCAAATTATATCTCTTTGTTACAACCCATGTAGTAAAATTGAAAATTGAAATTGAAAAAAAATAATAATTCGGCAGCATAGTAGCTAGAGCTTTACGAAAAATCAGAGCTCTGCATAAGTAACAATAAAAATAATAAATGGTGGTTGGCAATTTGACGAAGAATGTGCGCCTTAGGTTAAAGCCCACATCGATGTTCGATTTATGATTTAGAGGTTCAAATGGTCTAAAAAGTATCCAGCGATAAGGTTATCTAGCAGAGGAAAGCCTTGTTTTTGGTACTGGGAACTCAACGAACTTGAGGTGTGCAACTGGAGGCAGTTAGCTAAGGACCGGCTTAATTCTGAATTATCATATTGTTTCACCGGAATTGATTTCTTTTATTAGTATGCTCCTAAAGAATCGTTTAGGGAGTGAAATTTGTTAATGTCGAACTCTCATAAAACCAACTATGGCAGCAATGAGCCTATTACACGATGCATATGCATGTTTAATTTGGGAAGAAACTAAATATATTTTTGTTTGTGCCGGGTTGATTTTCAAAATTGTTTATATTTAATGGTTTTAAATTAAAATATTGTTTATTTAAAGTAGTCTATAAGGTTGGGAAATCTGTAGATGACCATCTAAATCCATAGTTCAATCACTCCCGAATGGTGGAAGAAAATAATGTACCCCTCTATGGATTTAATTGTATCTATGACATATAAAACGCATTTAGAAAATATCCATAAACCACCTCATATACTTATTGCTACATCTAGCCTAATCTACTCAGCCTCCTCACCTGTTCAGAAATGAGTATCAAAATAGTGACTTGAATTTTAAAATCAAAAACCAAACAAAACACTATTCTTATGTGTTATATCGCCCTACCTAAAATTATTTGAAACCCAATTTCTCCCCTCTACACAGATGGTTTTTTCTTGTTATGTTCATGCACCCCTCTATTTTAATACACCACAACATGCCGCTTGTTGATTTCCTTTTCGTGTCCTTGTTTTCGTGAACACAAAATGATTATCTCTCTCTGAGAAATTAGGTCACGTAACAGAGAAAAACTTTTGCACCCTCTTTGGCATTAATTTAAACAAAAAAATAAAGAAAAAGAAAACCAAACCAAGCCCAAACGAACCTTGCAGCCACATCCTTAGCATACATGTAGCATAGTTGCTCACATCCTCGAACAAAAGTAGCAAAAACCTGACAACACAAATAGAGCAGCACAAAAAATACCGAAAATAGAAAGAAAACTTGAAGTCGACTCGTGTTTATGCATACGACGAGGTACATGTTCTGAACACTAAACTTGTGTCAAAATACCGAAAAACGGAGGCGAGAGAAGAGAAGACTTCCGACGTCATATCCCATAGTCTGACATTCTAACATCAAGCTATAACGCTTCCTTACAAATCGTTTCTAATGCACAAAATTACGTTGTCCTGTCATCAAAGCGAATGAACAGGAGCGGGGATACATACGACTATGTTGTGTGCTACTCCCATTTAGCGTGAGAATGGGTGGACACGAACATGAGCATGGCTTAAATGGAATAATTGGTAGGAGTGGTTCCTTCGTGCTCTACCAATTTTAGTTGTAAACTATTTTCTTTTTCTCAGAACTAAAACATTTGGGGATCTTTGATGAGGGTGGCAGGCAGAAAGTGCAAAGGAGACACAAATTGTTCAGTGGGAGGAGGAAGAGATGGCGTGGAATATTAGAGTTGTGTCCAAAAGATGTTGTAAGAAAGTTTTTGCCCCCAACAGATTTTGGTCTTGCAAATCGGAAGCAGGAGAATGTCATAAACAGATTTGGGACAATTTTCCTAGCCCCATTATTGCCATGGGAGAAGAAAGCAGGACATGGAGGTTAAATGTCATTGTTGTCTAGTGGCCCTGCTAAGGGAGGGGGCGAGCCAAATGTACAGTGGACAGACTCTGGTAGACATGAAAATAAAAGAAATAGTATTTGAACCGATTCCACGAAAGACAATGTTTCTCTTAGCAGGGACTTCTGGAGGGAGGGACTGTGCAAACGAGTAGGAGAATGTACTTATGTAGTAAGTTTGTTGAATGGTAGTCATCACCATTATGATTTTGGTCGACCATGATGATGATTGTCGCAAGGGAATGTACACCGAAATACACACCCAAATAAAGCTGCAGAAGCGAATATTTGAATCAATCTTTTATTTTTTTGTGAGGCGTCTTGTGTTTTGATTGCTTTTGAACTACATACTTACATGTGAACTATACATCCCATGAGTTGTAGAACAATACCAGTCTGGACCGTACAACTTGTTTTGTCTACGACTAAACGACCTTCAGTACCAGCTCTGAGCAAAGATCGATGGGTATTTGCAAAGTTTCTTCAAGAAGTTTTGAACTTAGAGAATTTTGAACATCTCGTTGGGGAGATGCCTCATAAAACGGAGTTTCATTTCCAAATAAAGTAAAAATAAACATTTTTTTATAAAAATAGAAAATACCCCATATGTACATATCTTTGGAGTAGATAATTCTACATAACATGTCTCCGACTATAGTGATTCAATTTTAGGACGTAAGCTTTTGATAACATGTTATTTTCATAGAAATGGATATAGGGGAACAAGAGAAATATATATATGAAAGAGCTACAATGCGCTGGGTGAATTTTCAAGTACCCTAACCTAACAAATATATAACATATGTTCACTCCAAATTGTTAGATAGGCTAACATTTATTTTTAGAGCCCACCATTGTGTATATACATTACACATATTGTTACGAACCTGGCAGTACTGGCACCAGAAACTTTGATGTTTTGTATTCGAGTATCGATGTGTTGCTGCTGTCAGAGTGAAAGACGATGGACTCGCTCTCTTTTTCCGGCAGATTTCATCGCGATTGGGTGTGGAGGTTCCATTTATACGACGAATTAATAAAAAAACTAAGAGTCATAATCCTCTCGGGAACCGCAAAACGAATTGTTTATTTCTTTTTATTTAATTTCGTTACAATATATTGTTCAGCAATTTATTGAATATCACCTTTTTGTAACAAAACCTTATAACATATAAAGAAAAAGGCCAAAAATGCGAAAGTGGATAAGAAAAAAAATACTTAGACACTTTTTGGGTACGTTTTCATAAAAAAGATAATTGATAACAATTTAATGAAATTCAATTAAAGTTTAAAAATATGTTAACAAATCATAATTGGATTATGGCTTTGCCTATGGAGATTTTTGAACCATATCCAGTCCACTTATTGGCGTTTTTTTATGAACGATATATTTATTTAGACATACAGCCCGATTATGAATATTCACGTAGAATTGTTTTCTTACGGATTTAATTTTTCTAGAGAATTAATTCCTCCCTTTCTGAATCAACTGAATTCAATTCGAATTTGTTTGGAGAAATATCTCTATTCTCGAAATTAGCCGTTTGAAGAATTAAGTGTCATTTTGTCAATTCTGTTAAAAGAATAAAATGCAGTTTCCATAAATGAACTATGATATCTATAAAAAATATGGATACCAAAACCAATTCATTGGAATCATCTCAAAACATAAGTGCAAGTACTTATGAGTTCGTAGTTTATTATTACATGCAAATGGTTTTCTACTTTCTAAGAAGTCAAAAATAATTTCGAGAGTGGTTGCCTTATTTTTCAGATGCACAGATGTTTTCTAACGTTGTTGATAGTTTTTGACCTTAACATTTAAAATTAATTCATTTTTTTATTATTCTGGACAAATGTTCACTTACTTACTTAAGTGGTGAACCTGGGCCTTAACCAACATGCCTCTCCAATTAGCCCGGTCCTTAGCTAACTGCCTCCAGTTGCGCACTCCAAGTTGGTTGAGGTCGGTTTCTACTTGTGCGCGCCACTTAAGGCGAGGTCTTCCTCTACTGCGTCCGACGTCTGGCTGGGAATCGAAGACTCTGCGAGCCGGAGTATTGGTGTTCATTCTTTCTTCCTAGCCATCTTAAACGTCCAATGCGGAGTTTTTTTTGACTAGGGGTATGTCGCTGTACAGCTCGTATTGTTCGTGGTTGAATCTTCGTCCCCATAGCTCGTCAACGCAAACGGGACCGAAGATTTTCCAAAGAATTTTTCTCTCGAATCGACCAAGGATTTCTTCATCCGCTTTTGATACGGTCCATGCTTCAGCGCCGTAGAGCAGGACTGGGATGATCTGGGATTTACTACTAAATTGCCTTCTTAGCCCGAAGAAACAGCGGTTGGCAAGAGTAATTCTTCGTTTAATTTCTGACGAGATGTCGTTGTCAGAGCTAATAGCGGAGCCGAGGTAGACAAAGTCCCGTACTACCTCAAAATTATATCTGTCAATGGTGACGTTTGGTCCAATTCGTCGATGTTGTGTGTCTTTTCGTGTTGACAGCATATACATAGTCTTACCCTCATTTACTGCTAAACCCATTTTCGCCGCTTCCTTCTCTATACTAGCAAACGTGGCTATGACATCACGTTGAGTCCTACCAATGATGTCAATATCGTCGGCGTATGCTAGTAGTTGCACCGATTTTTGGAGAATTGTGCCTCTGGCTCGGGAGTTTTGCACAATCCTCTCAAAAATCAAATTGAAGACGTCACATGACAACGCATCGCCTTGCCTAAATCCTTTTTTGGTATCGAATGTGTCGGTGAGGTCGTTTCCGACACTGATGGTGCAGCGAGAATTCTCCATCGTCATCCTACACAAACGGACGAGTTTGGGCGGTATACCAAAACTAGACATGCTCTGTATAGTTCGTCTCTATAAATGCTGTCGTATGCGGCTTTGAAATCGATAAATAGGTGGTGGGTATCGATTTGGACTTCTTGGGTTTTTTTCAGGATCTGCCGAAGTGTGAAAATTTGATCGATTGTGGACTTTCCTGGTTGGCGCACTTCAGAGGGTCTCCTTTTTTTTGTGGATCGGGCAAACGATGCTGAGGTTCCATTCTTCAGGCATGCTTTCAACCGACCCGATTTGGCTTATGAGTTGGTGGATGTTGCTAAGCGGGAAGGCCGTTGGCCTTATTAAGCTTGAGTTTAGATATAGTTATCCTCACTTCACTTAGGTTGGGTGGTTGGCAGTTTTCGGTCGTTGCCAATATTAAATGATTAGTTCTGCCTGACAGCGGAATGTTGTTCGTCATCGCCTTTTAACAGTCTGCAGAAGTGGTTCTTCCATATCCTCAGCATCGACTGTGTCTCAACTACTATATTTCCTTGCTTATCTCGACAGGATTCTGTTCGAGCCTTGTATCCTTGGCTTTGACGTTTTACACTTTGGTAAAACTTGCGAACATCGTTCCTGGAGTGGCACCTCTCTATATCCTCGATCGCGCGCTTTTCTTGCTCTTTTTTCTTCTTTCTGAAAAGCCGATGTTCTTCCCTTCTTCTTTGCCTATAGAGCTCAATGGCAGCTCTCGTCTTCACCTGCAGCTTAGCCTTGTAGGCCTCGTTCTTGGCTGCGAGCATCTGTCGGCATTCCTCATCAAACCAGGGGTTTCTTGCTTGTTGGCATCGTTGCCATTGTTCTTCGACATTAGATGCTGATGGTATGTTATGAGTCGAGAGGTTAAGGGATACGCGTTGCGCTAAGGTCTTGGCGGTCTCTGTCGATTGCAGTCTTTCGACATTACATTTTTTCACAGTATTTCTGTTTTTTTTGTGGCGTGGTGGATATCCGCATCCTTAGTTTGGCTACAACAAGGTAGTGGTCCGAGTCGATGTTAGCCCCTCGGAATGTTCGGACATCCAAAATACTGGATGCGTGCCTTCTGTCTATCGCAATGTGATCAATTTGGTTGACTGTTCGTTGATCTGGAGACCGCCATGTCCCCTTGTGGATATCGAGGTGAGGAAACCGTGTGCTGGCTATAGTGGCATTTCGTTCCGTAGCAAAGTCAATTAGCCTAAGTCCGTTACCAGACGTGTTGTCGTGTAGGCTATATTTTCCGACAGTACTGCTAAAGATGTCTTCTCTTCCTACCTTTGCGTTAAAATCTCCCAGCACGATTTTAACATCGTACTTTGGTAGGCGCTCATAGGTTTTGTCGATGAGCTCGTAGAAGCAATCCTGAGTTATATCATCTTTTTCCTCCGTCGGAGCATGAGCGCATATAAGGCTTAAGTTGGCGAATTTGGCCTTGATGCGGATTGTTACAATGCGTTCGCTAATGTCTTGGAAACATAGTCTGACACTTATAACAAATCCTCATCCGAATAGTCTTTGTTTCTGCTCTCTATAACACGCTCCATAGTAGATGTCACAGTTTTTCATTCTCTTTTTGCCCGGCCCATCCCATCGTATTTTCTGGATGACAGTAATGTCTGCTTTGTAGCAGCTTAGGGCTTCTTGCTCTTGCTCTTTTCTGGTTTGCCTGCTCCTTTCCTGTTTAATGTTCTTACATTCCAGGTGCAGATACGAACGTCGTTGGCCTTTTTTCGTTTACCAGGGCCGGCAACAATAAAATCAAACCTTTCCGATGCTATTAGTTGATTCGTAGCAAGTTATTTTTTCCATGAGTGGGTAATTAGCCCAACGCACAAGCCCAACTTCCAATTTATTAGAAACCCCTAGGACATGGGGACATAAGTATCCACCACGTTATTGAGCGCTGCCGTTGGCCTTTCGGTTCATCAACCATTATCTCTGTTTAAGGGGCCTGACTTACCCTTGAGATTCCTAAATGTTGCAAATGTTCACTTCCATCACATTTCTTGCTTAGATTGTTGGAGAACAAAAATTGGGACGTTTGTGATATCTAATTTTTTCACACAGATGTATTCCATTTTTTCAAAATTTGTTCAGAATAAGTGGAAAGTGAAAAAAGAACAAAAAATTAGCGGAATTTTAATTAATGATTGGGCTGACACATAAGCAAATGGTAAAAATATTAATTAGATGTTTTAACAATATTTAACAGTGAATTTGGAACTAGTAACGGTTCCGATAATACAGCACGTATACTTACAACAGGAAAGCCACTGGTCCTTACAGAATTTCTCTTTGGACTCAAAAAATTTGAATCCTAACATTCCCAGTTTTTTGCAGAATATTTTGTATGGCGTGTAATCAACAGAAAAAAAATGCTTTCATCGGAACTACAGAACTACAGAATTATCCCTACTTAAAAAGGTTATATAGATAATTACAAAAAAAAAATAGGTGGATGAATAATTCGGCAATATGCGTTCCGAAGGAAACGTTGAACTTAATACCTGCTAGGATCACCTAGGATTGAATATTTCACAGTATTTTGACTCAGTTTCACACAGAGCTTTATTATTTAAATTAATAGTATACGAACTGCCCTCTGTGGCTGGATGAAAAGATTTCCTTAGCACAGATACCTTCAAGTACGGTTGATGTCGATTATTTCGATATTTTTGTGAAGTTCCTTTAGTCACTTTTCAATTCTCTCACCGAAAAAAACAAATCAACACAACCATCACAGATATTAGTACTCTTGTTGCACAGCAGAAAAGACCAAAGACGCGAATAATGTTTTCATATAAACGAGAACCTATAAATAAATTAATATACTGTAGGTGTAGCAACATACGTAGCCTCTTTCAGCGGGTGCGAAGCTGGGATAACTTGTTTGCGTTATGATTTGTTTTAAACCAGCGCAGCTTCATTTCCTGTATAAAACACAAGTACCATCAGTTTAGTTCTTATGTTTTCAGTTCGGTCCTTAAATAAGTACTGAACTTACTAAGTCATATTCAAAGACGAGCCCTGCACCCTTCATATACGATTATTATCTTACTTCAAATCTACTACATTGAGCTCAGTCAAGTTTGTAAGAGATCTCTTACTTTGGAGTTTAGCGAAATCATCCCAAGACTTGTGACATTTAGATCACCTACAATACATGCTGTTATGTTACATAGATGTACAGTCCAACTACAAGTCTCTGTTTATTGATGAAATATCCGCCTTATAACGGATTGTGGTCCTTCTTCGAATGTTCATCGGATATTTTTCTCTACAGCTTAGCGAAAACATACCACGACTTCAGCTATTTCAACCACCCACAAGACAAGCACTTGAACTTGCACACACACTTACAAAGACAAAACTAATTGATGTTTCAGAATAAGCAGACAATGGAATAAACTTCCAGAAGATGTTATTTCAGCGGTCTAAGATTTTTCAGAGCATAGTCCATAAACATCTTCAAGCATCATCAGCCTCACCTTAGAGAAGTATGTATCAAAAAAAAAAACCAATGTCGCCAATATCTACTAATTTGGGTTGTACACTTTTTGGAGAAGTTCTTATTAAATATTTAACAGGATAAGATTGGACGATTCCAACTTAACAACATTGCTGAGGAATTTTCGGTGGCGTGAGCTCAATTTATATTGATTGCGTACGAAATAGAATATTCAACAATAAAATAGAGCGACTAAATAGCAACATTTACCCAAAAAGGTTTAAATTCAGCGGCTAAAATACCATTCCTCTTGTAAGTTAAATGTTAGCAACAAATTTATGTGAGAGCCAATTAACTAAGTGTATATACATAAAAAGCAGCTGTTAAATCACCAACTATAGGGGTATGTTTACTTTGATAAAACAAATCATTGTCAGAATGGCGTTACCCTTATGAAATTTATAAGAACCGCTCTCAACCCCTCATAAACATGGAACCTACCCACCACGTGAATAATGTATCCCGACAAATATGTATACCGCACTCAGTCGCTTGCAAATACAAAACGACCCAAATAAATATACAAAACGCACAAATGCCCAAAAACTTGCAAATTTCCACCAAATATCCTCATTCCACCTCCTCAGTCCCATTCATCTTTTTAAGCCTATTTCGTTTGTTGTCCTTGTTATTTTTTGTTCCATTCGGTCTATTTGTTCGTTGTGTGATTATATCATAACTACGCAACTACTCAACAAACAAACACTCACGCTCATGTCTTCTTATCCTGATGTTATGCTTGCTTTCCTGTTTCAATTTTTTTTTGTTCGTCTTCCATTTTCACTTTCAGACTATATCTTGACTGTCTGTCGCTGGAATGGTACAAGGCAGCCTCACACCGTCAAGTGTGTGTTTGTGTCTAACATGGTTGAAAGGATCTGCTCTAACGAATAAATTATGTACAAGTGAGGATAGGCATTTGAATAGCAAAGCGGGCACATACAACGAAAGAGCCCACACATCCGAAACCAGGAACCCCAAACATATACGTGACGAACATTCCTCGACATATTTAACTGTGTACCTAGATGCTTGCTTAAAATATGAATTGGCACACAAAACATGGAAAAAAAACTCACAATGGCAAGGCATAGAGAGTTGCCATTGCCATCATCTATCAACAATGCAAGCACCAAAAAGCTTGATTAACTTTTCTTCATCCAAGTTTTTTTTTTCAGAAATCTTAAGAATGGATACATAGACCAAATGAGAACCGTCGTCGGTAAAAATTAATTATACACTAAGGAGCTATTCAGAGATCATGTCTATGCTGTTGGTAGCTATCCACATACAGATTTCGATTAAATCCCACAGATAAAACGTATAAAATCCCTCTTGTATGTGTTTGTTTTTTTGCTTTATAATGCTGCTCTGCCATCACCAGCTGACCTTCACAAGTCCGAATGTCCATGCATATATGGGTTGAGTATCTGATAATAATGAAAAGAAATAAAATCTTGGGAATACTATATTTGTTTACGGTTCGGATTATTATGCTGCCAATCGTATAGACAGAATTAAGCTGTCTTCAATGGGCGGATCTGTGTGCGTGAGTGAAGGATAACTGGCCATGTGGTATAAAGATTTTGTTTCTGTTAGATGTGAATAGTGCTTAGTTTGAAAAAGTAATAATGGTAACGTGGAATTAAATAATGTTAGGGATATGCAAAGGATACGGATATTATCTTATTCATAATGGTATCTATAAATAAATAAGGTTGTGTGGAGAATCCTTGAACCTATGGTACATTAAAATCCCATTGATGGGGTCTGATCTGTAAAAATGTATCCCACAACTGACATGTCAATTCAGTTGAGCTGAGGGTATGCTCTTTTTGAATGTGGTCATAAATAACTACATCGTAGGATCTGGTGAACTTAAGTTCCGCAGGTTTATCGAATTAGTGCAGGAGAAAGCTTTTTTTACATTCGTTTGGTTTCTAACTTAAGAAGGTCATCACAAATTCACAACACAACACTACAAACTATTTGAACAAACGTACTTATTCCAAGGCCCAGAGACTGTCGGACGACTTTTTGGAAATAAGGTAGGCAAACTAGTTGATTGTCAAATTCTAGGCGTATATTTGGGTCAGTGCTACTAACGGGTCCGCCATCTAACGTTTTTTTTTCAACTAGTGCTTATTTCGTGAATGGTAAAACTTAGCTCATGTCTGATTTGACAGATAATTAGTTTTGTCCTTCCGCTGAACGAATATGGTTGTGTATACGCTTGAACAACGCTGGTAAATATTGCGACATTACTTTGAAAATCATGGTAATGTTGCAGAATGTATGCGAAAATTGCGTACGGATTTTGGAAGAAGAGAAGCACCGTCAGCTCCGTATGTTCGTTATCTTGTGAAAAAAGTGAAAGAAACTGGCATCATCATCGATAAACCAAAGTGTGAAAAGAGCCAAAAACAGTGCGTACACCCGAGAATATTGCTGCTGTGGCAGAAAGTGTGCGTGAAGCGCCATCAACATCAATTCACCGTCGTTCTCAACAATTGAACATTTCGGAGACATCATTGAGACGAATTTTGCATAAAGACCTTGGTATGACGCCATACAAAGTCCAATTGGTTCAGGAGTTGAAGCCAACTGACCATCCAATGCGTTTTCGCTTCGCTAAGTGGGCCTGCGATCGACTTATGCCGATGCCGATTTTGCCAAAAAAATCATCTTTTCAGATGAAGCTCATTTTGATTTTGGCGGGTATGTAAACAAGCAAAATTGTCGCATTTGGGGCACAGAAAACCCGCACGCATACATTGAAAAGCCGATACACCCAAAACGAGTCACTGTTTGGTGCGGATTTTGGTGCAGAGGCATAATTGGGCCATTTTGCTTCGAAAATGAGCAAGGAGTGGCCGTTACAGTCAATGGCGATCGTTATCGGGCCATGTTGAACGAATTTTTGTTCACAAAATTGAAGAGGAGGATATTGGCAACATTTGGTTTCAACAGGACGACGCTACGTGCCACACAGCCGAAGCTACACTCGATGTTTTGCGCCCTGTTTTTGAAGATCGCATTATGAGCGCTGATATAGCCAGTGAAAAGACATGATTTCAGAGACTACCATATAATACCGAGTACTTTTTAGAGAAACGTCTTTTAGTGAGTAAGTAAAATATTTGGAATCTATTATTATCAGTGATGAGGAAATAAATCAATTCGTAAAACTGAAGGGAAAAGTTCAATATCTTCCGTATTTGAAAAATATTTTCGAAAATAAAAGAACATTTCATGGAGCTCAAAATGTTGGATAGCAAACTATATAAAGTTTTTTTTTTATATTAAATAAAATACCAAAAATTTAATAGAATGATACAAATTTTTAGCTCATAAATTTGTTGGCATTTAATGCTTAAAAATTATTTTTGGCATATGGCCTCCGAGACTGCGCCTTATGAACTCCATCCTGTCGGTACAATTTTGCACCACATTTTATAGCATACCCGGTCTTATTTTGTAAATAGTACAACGAAGGTTGGACTCTAATTCCCGGTTTCACAGTGAGAGCTTAAGTTGTTGCTTAGCCTAGCAAAACGCAGAGTTTAAGTTTGGTCTTAAGTTTTCGGTTATCACAGTCATTTCAAATGTGTGGTTTAGCTAAGCCAAGTATACGATTAATTGTGACTGGTTCGTAGGTAATTTACTAGTTACGCGCCTGCAACTATACACCAAACGGGAATATTCTGCGAATATTGAACAGTTTTACCCCGAATTTAGTTCCGACATCACCCATGGAGTAAGTCTCCACTACATCCAACATCCAAAAAAAAAAAACTTTCTCTGACAGAAGTTAAGCCAACATTTAAGCTACCAAAATCGGGTGTTTAAGTTTTATTAACACTTAAGTGTGGATACATCTTAAGCCGGCACTGTGAAACACAAGGTTGTGTTAAACCGTAGAGTAAGCTCCAGGTGAAGCTTAGACTTGCTGGTTTATCAGCAATAGACCAGAGATTTGACATACCCCCACAAAAAAAGTAGGCCAATGGTGTCAAATCACACGAATGAGGCGGCCAATTCACAGGTCCATCTCTTAAGGTGATTCTATCACCAATCGTTTGTCTCAACAAAGTCATGGTTGCACGCGCTGTATGGCATGTTGCGCCGTCTTGTTGGAACCATTTCTCCTCCAAATGATTTCTAATTAATGACATTAGGAATAAAAAAATCACCAATCATTTGCCTGTAGCGTTCGATAGTTGTGAGAAAGCTAGAAAGCTAGGCTTGGTACTAACAAGCCTGTTGCCCCAATCATTTGTTTTATTTTTTTTTGTTCGCAATTCATGGTAATGTTGGCAGCGGTTTCAAGTTTAAAGACAAATGGGATAATAACGCCTTTCGGCATGTAAACCGTACCAAACATTGATATTGGGATGTTGTCTCATGAGGATTGTGCTCATTCCAAAAATGACAATTTTACTTGCTTACATACCCCTCAAGACAGAAATGGGACTCATTGCTGAAGATGATTTTTCGATGAAAATCTTTTTCAACTTTCAGTTGATTCTCAGCCCATTCACTGAACACATGACGCAATTGATAGTCGGCTGGCCTTAATTCTTGCAATAGTTGGATCATATATGGATTTAGGCCAATATCTTTCCAGTAAGTGGACGGTCAGAGACCGAGTTGCTGAAAACGACGCACGTTGGATCATGAATCGATCCATAGTATTGCGTATAAATTGCTCAGATGGACGATTATGCCGTAAACTTGAATTTTGGAAATAAATTTGTAAACGTTGTTCTGGTACAAGTCTTTCTACGGTGATTTGCAAAGTATACTGAAAAAAAATCAAACCTTAAACGTTAGTATGACTGCTAGTTTGACAGGTATCCCTATTACAAGTTCTATACCTCTAATGTATGTCTGGAAACCTGTTCAAGTATGATAACTTATAAACTTTGTAAGCAGGCCACTATTAATCGTCAATCCATGTGGGACCACAAAAATGCTGCTATACCTGTTTGTTTGATCTCTGTGATGAAATGATCCTCAATCGGGAGTACTTACTAAAAATATTTATTAAGGTCAAACCGGAGTAGCCCATAAACAGCTCACTAGGTATGTAATAAATTTGAAGGTCTGTGATTCCTTAATCTTAAATCATTACTCAGCCTAATGTATGATAAGGAGGACGAAGATTAGTTATATATATACCATCAGCAGTTTCCCAGGTGAAGCGGCTTTTTCTGCATTTTACAGTGGATATATTAACAAAAAAAATTCTTCATCTGGAGATAAGAAAACCCGATTGTGATTATATCCATAATATGTAGTCATTGCCCTATTATTTCAAAAAAAGTTGGTGGAAATCCCATTTGGACTAACGCAAGGGTTAGCAACATAGATCCATAGTTTCCGAATTTTTATGAATTTGTCATCTTAAATATTTTTCTACAACCGAAAATACATTAACTTGCACTTAGAACGTATGACAAACTTAGTAATGAAACAAATTTCAGTATTTATAATGGGCAAGACTGGCCAAGCCATTTCAACCATCTGAAATATATTAAGAGATATTACAGAAGCAACTATCAATATCACTAGTCGGCTTTTAAAAATTTCCGGAATGCTGACGTCCCCATAAATTAATATAAATTGGAACTTAGAAAATTGATTTCATTTCATTAATCATTTCTCTCTCACACTAGATTGAAACAAAAATGGTGAACTTATCCATGTCAGAGTAAACCGTAATGTACAAATTACAAACATTACTCTGATTTATTCACTTGATACATCAACACACAAAAAAGAACTTTTGACGAAGCTAAGGATCAACATGCTACAGCGTATGTGAGGTCTTCTTGACGCAAACAGATATTATCCCGCAAAAAGTATAATGCACCCCCACCACGTACATACCCAGATCAAAGTCATATCCGCAGGCTAAGTCAAACAATTCCGTGAGATTTCCCATATCGAGACTGTAGCATAAGTACTGACAAAATGCGTTTTTCGTGTGCGATGAAAGTGATATCCTTTGTTCATCCTTAATTTGAGTGCCTCCTACGACTGAGTCTACATAATGCAGGAAACTGTGTGCGAGTAAATCTAAATATGCGGAAGCACGCGACAAAACATTCCCATCAACATACATACACGGCATACATACAATACGGGTGTAGCAAGGAAAAGCAAGGACATTTCGTAAAGGAACATCAACAAACGAGCGCCCAAAAAGGAAAACTTTTTGCGATCTGAAACAAGTGAATTTAAATCTCACCACTTTGCAATGGAGAGCATCCGGTATCAAGGCAGCACTTGACGTAGAAAGCTCATTTCGTGCCGCTAAAGCGGACTCTCAAGGGACCATTCAAAAAGGTAAGGATACCATCAGCAAAGCAACGGAAGAACAGCCCTATTTGCATAACATTCTCGCGGGATATAGTGACCTTTCTGTGTGCCTGCTCTCTGTGACATACTCGTATCTGTGTGCAGTAATTTTGTTCATCTTGATATAATATGTATACATGAACATGCACATATTGAACATATTTTGATATGCCTATTGTGGAGTCACTAAAAATTCCCTAAAGGGGGAGACAAAAAATGAAAACTTTGATATAAGACTTTCGAAAGATGTGAAGACTTGTTTAAGTGCTTTTAAAGTACAAACAAAAGCTGTCAAAGAGGTTGGAAGTCAGAAAGAAGTTAATTTTCCCTTTGGTACTAAAAAGCCGCAAAACTTTGACGTGGGTTGTTTTTTATTCTTTTATTTTGTATTTTAATTCAATATTTGCATATATCAATTAATTAGTGACATTTTTGATCAAAAACCTTTTACTTTTTTTAAGATAAATTTACTTCAGAGTTTAACGGTAACTAAAAGTTAAATAATATTATATTACTTATTGGTAACAAAGCTGTTTACAAATATCTACTGTAGGGGTTTTCTATAAGGACATACTAACGTTATATATACATAAATCGTATGAAATTCTATCTTTTGAATGTGACTACCTCGAGTACATTTGCAGCATTCGACATTCTTTCTGAGCTCCAATATTGTTAGTAGAGAACAACTACTGTATAAAACTAAATCCAACAGCGTCAAACCGCATGAGCGATGTATTAATTCGACAGGACCATTTCTCGAGGTTGTACGATTACCGATCTTCTTCATTAAAATTTCAATCAATTTGAATAGCCCTGTAGTAAATGGTACAATATTGAATAAACCGCATATGGCTGATGTCAAGTCCATCCAATTCTGGTTTAAAATAGTTTTGAAAAATGATACAATACCCATTGGCCCTTATATGGCAATCAGTTTCATTGCCGAAAAATCAAGGTCAAATTACACCTGGGGCAAGAAATTCACACCACACGGCCATTTTTTACAAATAATCAGCCCTATCGAGTTATCTTTCGGAGCGGACAATTTTCCGCAACGCATACTTCGTCGTAATTAGACCAGGTCATCGTTATATGATTGAAAATCAAAAGTCCGTAAAGATCTTGTATATGAAACTAGTCGGTCGAGTGAGAGGATGTTCAGTATCGCAAATGTCTTAATTAAACGTTGACCAATAGAGGCAGTTGATATTTGCACCCCGTTTACCAATACCTTGACCAATGCACATTATACAGAACGGAAAACGGTAGTGTTGCATTGTATCCCTAAAAAGGACAACTACCCTGTTAATCTTCGGCTGATAAGCCGTCTACCGAATGTGAACCAGGTATCTAGGAAAATAATGGGCCCAGAAACAAAATAAATCCGCAAAATCAGTTTGATTTTTGAGCGATCCCTGACACGAAATCATGACGCGTCAAACAAATTTACCGGCGCCTTTGAGAATGAAAGAAGGACGTTTCTATATACAATCAAACCAGTTTAGGTATGCGTAAACCTACGATGTATATGATTTATAACATGATTTTTGGATAGAAGTTCATTGTTAAAGGTGGTAATGTAACTAAGAGTAAAAGTTATATGAGTGATCTTGTAGATTCCTCAGTCACTCTTGGGATACTCCTATGATCTAGTGGAGTTCAGGTCCTACTATATAACTCATAAAACATACTCTATTCAGAGATATAGCGATGGTTGATAATTTAAAATCAATTTCCATAAAAGCCGAAACAACTTTGATCATTTCCACATTGTATAAGGCTTTCAGCGATACCATCAAAATGACTATCATTAAACTGCATCAAAACGTTGACTGTGATAAGTATGTAATAATTTATTTCACAGGTTTCCCAGAAAAGTAAATCCATCTCTTTTTGTGATTTAAGTACGTTGTACAACGATCATGCTTACAAAGGATGCAATAGGCTCGTTATTGTCAAATAACAAAAAAAAACATTAAGTCAAAAATTTTGCGTAATCGGTGAAAATGATTTTTTGATAAAGTTCGGGCTTTTCCTAAAGCATTTGCAGTGCCTAAACGGAGCAGTTGTGGCACTTTAAATGGTCAAGGTTAGTTCAAGATCTTTAAGGAAAATTCTTCATATTGAATCAGAGATTCCCAATTTCTGTGAAGAGGAAGAACTGACAATCAAGACAGCGATATTTTCTTTACTATGTCCGCTGATTTGACTTAAGACATAGGTATCCTCAACTTAGATAGGGGTGAATATCTTAATATTTAAAAATGATGGTTCGGTGTACGAGTGGCTAAAACTCGAGAGCCGGACTGAAGCGATTGACACCAAACTTGTACAAAATGTTAGTTTAGTCTGCAGAAAGATTTCTCTTAAGTTTAAACTCCATGAGTTGAGCTGTAGTAGAGATATTTAAATATATTTGCTACGATTTAACCAATATTCACAAAATACATATAGGTAAATTTGTTCATAAAATTTATACCTGCTAAGTGGTGTTGAATATATTTACAAAAAAAATTCATTAATAAATTCATTATTTGTATTTTAGATACTTCATTTTATATTCAAATAGAAAATTTAACATTTACCGTAGTAGTCGTATTGTTTTTTGACAGAAGAAAATAAAAATATTTCTTATTTTGCTTATAAAATTATTTCAAAAATATCTGCAACTATCTATTTAAATGTGAAAAAATAATACAATAAGTATTGTGAAAATAAACAATCAGAACAACAATAATTATCAAACTTTTGTATATGAAACTAAGCAGAGTATCTACTCGTGGTAAAATATATGCATAATGTTAATGAATCGATTTGGACGTTGTCGAAAGTATGCTTACCCCTACGTTTTAACCTCTATATCTTTACATTGGATTTCATACGTTCTAATTTGAAAACGTAAGTCAGTTATGTCCATACGGTAAGTTTGTTTTATAATAATGCCAAGAGGTTTCAGATGATGAATAGTGGCAGAAATACTCCACATGCCGTCATGCTACGTTTGCAATGCAATGACGAGCTATCAAGTCGCTTAGGTACAATGAGTATCTTCTCAACAAACTCCTGATGAACGAGCTCAACAAATTATTGATTTATGATGTACATATCATACGAATGCTTAAAATTCGCGATGCATTGTTGGTCTCATTCAACCACATAGCTTTCACTTACAAACCCGATATAAATAACAGTAGTCACCAATAAATTTATATTGGTGAATTGTCCTATGAATGCAATCACGGCCACCCAACAAAGTTTAGAATTGAGACCGCCAGAATGTGCTGTTGTTCTGGAAAAGTTGTGCTGCCACCAATCGACCAATTGTTAGTGTGTGAAAGTGCGGATTCCATTTTTATGATTAGAAAATTTAATTCGTGCTTCCAAATAACATCTTTTGTTGCAAAAATTGTGACAGATACTAACGCTCAATATCGGAATTTTCATTCCAGATTTAAAATATGATACAAGGTCAAGTGCGTCATAAGAGTGGTGGCTTGTATCCATTACCAAATGAAGATCCTACATTTTTACAAATTTATTTTTGCTGGTGATGAAGAGGAATAGGTGAATTTTCGATGCGTGTATCCGTACAAGGAATAATATTCAAGTCAGACACGATTCACATCGGTCATATGAAGCTTTACGATATCCGTTTTTGGGAAGGAGATGATGGCTGAAGAAAAATTACAAAAGAATGTGAGTTGAACTAAATCTCATCAAATCATTAACAAAATATTTTTAATAAATATTTCCACCTCGTCAATAAAGATGATTTTGTTTGTGAAATCGTTAAGCATACCGTTCTAAAATGATAACTATGGCGACTGCCAAATTTCTATTATAGCTACTATAACCTACGCTTTTAGGTTATATATATAGTTTTCGTATCAATTATTTATTTAAAACCTACACCCATAAAACAAGTATAATAACAACATCGAGCAAACATACAATTAAATTTTAATCGAATAAAAATATTTTACAAACTCAAATACAAATATCGCAATTGAAACACATCACTTAACCCCATTATTACATAATTCTAAAGCAACATATCTATGCTTAATAATTACCAAAAATGAATGCATTAGCTATTACATTTCTAAACATAAATTTGACTCAAATTATTCTAAATTACCACAAAATGATATGTGATTCTCGTTGGTGATAAAGCGATGAGCTTATCATTAATTATCAAACGGAATGTTATGAGGTTGTGCAAATGCCTACAAATTATTAAACATGAAATACATGATGTATTGTAAATACAGAAAATTTGTTTTTCTGCATTATAGTGGTAATATGTGCAGCAATTGTGTGGATGGTTGCGCGTTCAATTACGTCCAAAATGCATTAAAGCATGAACTAAAAAAGTTTGGTATAGGTATATTAGAAATAATAAGCACCAATGATTAGAAAAACAGCAAAACAAAACATATACTCTTATTATTATAGTTTGTACACGAATACATGAAATTTGGCCCTAATAAAAAATACCCCAAAACAAAAAATAAACGAGTGGTGGGTGCACGACTGGGTCGTACGCAACTTTCTCTTTTACAGCGAGTTGGGAGTTAGATCAAATAAAGCGCATTTTGATTATTAATTCTAAAAATTATATAAAATGTCGAAATGTGATTATACGAACGTTAACTCCGAAATTTTAAGGAATCGGAGTCTATATGAAAAATAATTAATTTTCGTTATTGGCCAAAACTGAAAATTCCGTTAAGTGATAGTTGGGCTAAAACTAATTATGTGGAATTGTTTAAAACTATTATAGTAGTATATATATTAAATTTCATTCAATTTGACATAGTAGTTTGCGAGAAATTAACAATTTTCTTTATATAGCCTGAATGACAAAATCCGTTATATGGATTTTCTTGAAAAAAACTGGGTATGCAGTTTTGTTGGAACTAATGTATAAAGTTTAATCAAAATCGTTAGAGCCGTTTTCGAGAAAATTGAGGTTATGTGTAATTTTTATATGGCAGGTACCGTAAATAACATGGCTAAAAGCAAACAAAAAAAAATGGCCTAGAATTATGAACAAAACAAGCTTGGGTACGAAGTTTGAAGAAAATCGGCCAAGCCGTTTAGGCTGGGGAGACCATTACGGACAGACGGACCGACGGACGGAATTCCAAAAATCACTTTTTTAGGCTCCGCTATCATCGTAATGTTAGAATCAATCAAAATCTCGAGGTCGAAAATTTTCACGAAAACAATATCTTTCTCTTTGTAAGAGAAAGTTAAAAATGGTTTTAAAAAAATTAATTTTTTTTAATTGGGTTGATATTTAATTGTTTTTGACTCTTTCTTTATTATTCTAATTTATGCAAAAAATATATAAGAAAGCTTCAATCCGCTGTGCTCATCGCTTAATACTCTCTGCTATTACATGCTTTTTTTAGATACTATTGGGTTTTTCGTAAAGGACTTGATAACTTTTTTTTCTAAATAAAATTCAAATAAATAAGATATCTAAAAAAAACTGCATTGGCTTAAATTACTATTTAAACATTTATGAATATAATTAGACTCCGTTCATATGTCCACCACGGGAACGTATGCAGCGGTCGATACGTTGAACCAAATTTTAGGTGACTCGGCCGCACATTTCGACCGATACGGCCACTATATCGCATTCAGTATTGCCTCTGAGCTCTAGTCGTCTTGTTGGCATAGACCAATGATAAAATGAAAGGTCCATAAAAAAAAGTCTAGAGGTGTTAAATTACACCATCTCGGCGGCCAATCGACGTGTCCATTTCTCGAGATAACACGTTCATCAAACTGAGACTTCAATAACTCTATTGTTGCACCCGTTCTGTAAAATAATACAATATTGCTTCTATACAACCTTTATTAAGAAGCTGTTGACTTTGAGACATAATATTGCTACGAATACTTCTTAACATATGGCTTAAAAATCTAAGATATATCAAAGCTCTGGCTTCTCATATCACACTCAATTTTTGAAACATAACTTAAACTTTATAAATTTTTTTTTTCATCAAATTTTATTCACATAGATTAACACACAAACGGTCTTAAACAATGTCCTTAAACTAAGCATCCAGAAGATGCTATAAAAGTTTTTTATAAGCTATTTAGAAATAATAGCTTCGAGAAATTGAAAATTTCAACCATACGGAGGCTGTGGTTCAATTTCGTTGTAGAAAATCTCCATCAATTTTCCTTAAACTCCGTATTAAGAGATCGTTTAATAACAGTTCTACAAAAGGCGTGTCATTTTAGATTTGACAGATAAATTATGAATTGAGTATGAAAGAAATATGTGTAACTATTTTTGTAAACTTCATACAGTATGAGGGTTCTTGAAATAATTATATCGTGGAATCTTGTTGCAGCATCATGTTCCCACCATGTTGAAATAAAACAACCGTCCTACTAAAAATACAAATCCCAAAGTGTCAAGCAGTGTACAATACTATCTCATGGTTAGAATCAGTCAATATTCGACAAGTTTGGTTACTCACATGGGCTTTTAGGTCTTCACATGGCATACATATTAATATGACTTTGCTTTCTTCCCATCCAACAAATGCTTTTCTTTTACAAAGAGAAAGACATGGTTTGGAATTCCGTCCTTCGGTCATTATTCATCCATTTATACATTCTTATGGGCGCGTTTACACCTTCAAACCGAAACCGTCGCTGGTTAAATATAAGAATGTATTCCCCATGACCGGCTAGCCGGTACCGGTTAGACGGCTGCCGGGTATGTGTGAAATAGCTCTAATGGTCTCCTTAGCCTAAACGGCTTGACCGATTTTCTTCAAATTTCGTATCAAAGTTTGTTTTGTCATAATTCTTGGCCATTTTTTTTGTGCTTTTAGCCGTGTTATTAACGGTACCTGCCATATAAAAATTACACATTACCTGATTTTTCTCGAAAAGGGTCGAAAACGATTTTCATTAAACTTTATATATATTATAAGCATTTTAGTTCCAACAAAACTGCATACCCAGTTTTTACTAGAAAACTGTTAATTTATCGCAAACTATTATGTCAAACTGGACATTTAATATATATACTACTATTATAGTTTTTTTTTAAAAAAATTCCACATAATACGTTTTAGCCCAACTATAACTAGGTAAACGTAATTTTCAGCTTTTGCCAATAACGGAAAATCATTATTATTCACATAGACACCGATTCCTTCAAATTTCGAAGTAAACGTTTGTGTTATCACAATTCGACATCATTTATATTATTTTTAGCATCAATAATCAAAATGCTTAAGATTTGATCTAACGCCCAACTCGCTGTGAAAGAGAAAGTTGCACACGACCCAGTCGTGCACCCACCACTTGTTTCTGATTTATCCCTTTTACAAAACGCCTAAAGTATGATAACATCAGCTTGTTTTTACGTCTTTTATTTTTAAAATAGTGTATGGTAATACCTTTTTTAACCGTTCAATCCGTAATATCCCTTACCACACTAACATCCTTACTCATATAGGTGAAAAAAAACTCCATTTTTTATTTTCTGAACAAACTAGACAACAGAACAGTTTCAAAACACAACTAAAAATAAATATTTCGAAAAAAAAAATTAAAAAAAAACTCCCTCTACAATTCGATGACATCTTGCCCATGGTATGCTGAGAAAACTATCAGCTTCACTAACTTTTAACTTCAAAGGCAAACTTTAATAACCAAACTCGAATTCCTTCAACTTACCCTTACCACTTTTAAACTTTGCCGATCCCCCAAACTTTGATGAAAGCAACCAAACAAAAAAGGGAAGGCCTCACAACTGAAGGAGTTAAATGAATTGCATTCGAAAATTATTCATCTGCTTCAACATGCAAAGTTTAAATCAAATTTAAAGAAAAGCTGAGAAACAAAACACCAGAAAAAAATCCTCAGCAGGATTCACTCTACCGAGTGATAATTGAAAACTTCTTTCTTTACGTTCGGATTCTTTTTCTTCTCCTGTTGCAGTACATACTTAAAAGTTACAAAATTATTTCCACTAGAAATGCTTTCAGTTTATCATCTCGCACAGACACACCTACATATTGTATAAAATACACTTTCTTCGTGTCCTGAATCAATTTGCATCGCTTGAGAACACATTTCAAACGCACAAAACTACGGAGGTCATGGCAATTGACCCTTGTTAACCTTCAACATCAATTAGCATTCCTTGAAAGTTTCACTTTCTAGTCGAGTGCACTTGTAACAACATTATGCCTTATCGACTGCTTCACTTCGGGGCTATATGGCATGAAGGATCAGATTTCGATTCCCTGGTGAGGTAAACACAACCCAAATCCTGGCCACTTACAGCTTGTTACCCGTAGAACTACACCTCACTATTGCCACAGATATTGTTGTACAAGTCTTGAGTATAGCTGTAGGTCCTGCCCAATGTTGCTGTTTGTGCTTGTATCTCTTAAGACATCAAATATCCTATCGGAGTTTATTTCCCTTGGAGGATTATTTTATATGAATTTCCGTGTTCGTTACGTATTTTATGTTGATGAAATGTTGATAGACTTGGTCCGTATTCAAATGAGAGATCTCCTAAGTTGGGGACTACGAGGACTATAAAAGTCTATGACGAGGTGCTTGTACAATGAAATTGAAAACTTGCTGAAGGACATTGAAGCTGTGACCTGCATCATATAATAACAAGATGAAATGTCGATTGAGCTATTTGTTTGTCCTGTTTATTGCAATTGTAGCAATGGGAATATAAAATACCGTTGGCCTTGATGTTGGAAACGGCGTAATGATGATTGTTTTACTTTGATTGCATGTTTTATGAGCGAACTGTTGTAGATGTTTTCCGTAATGCAATATATTCGTTAGGAGTACGGTTTATTGCTTGGCATATACTTGCAGTAGTTTACTTTGTTGCTGCTGAAGTTTTGGGAATTAGTGTGAAAGATAGCATAGCTCTTTCAACTGATCAATTCATGTTGCCACAAATATTAATAGACGTGGTATTGTAGACAAATTGTTTTTAAAATTAATTAGGAATTTCAAAATATTGGATTTTTGGTCCTTAAAATTGTTGGGCGAGGAAAGTTATTAGGTTGACATGACTGTTTTGAAAAAAAAAAAAATCATTACACATGTATTACGGCCAAGCTGAAGACCAGTTAAGTGCAATTAAGTATGAGGATTATGATCAATCACGCATTTTACATCCATGTAGTGTTTCCGCTACTTAATTCAAAGCGCAGCTTTTAATTACGAAAAAGTGTCCGTCAATTAATATTGAGATGAATAATGATATATCGATGCTGAGACACAGGCGATTCTGAGAATATTGAGCAACCACTTCTGCAGACTGTTAAACGGCGATCAGGAACAATCTCCCACTTCTTGCACAATGAACCATTCAATATTAGCGAAAACTACCAACCACTCGCCTAAAGTGAAGCCCCTTTCCGGTTGAGATAATCTGGTGAGTAACTATTACCAAAGAGGTATATAGCTATGGAGTACGCATCACAGCTAAAAATGTTGATGCTGTTTCCGACGCGGGCGGTAAGTGCGAAGGGGAATTTTCGTCGTTCGTATGCATCTGCTAAACTGTTGCTTGATCTGGCATGGCAATGTGCACACTGGGGTATCAATATCAGTACCCCACATAGTAAATTTTCGTTGTATGAGATGCGCACTCTATGTAGTTCTATACTCTTTGCTATAACCAACTAATAAGCAAAATTTGGTCGGAAGAAAATATGCCTGAAGAATGAAACCTCAGCATAGTTTTTCGATTCACAAAAAGGGAGAGAGGCATAAGTCTCCTCAACATCGCCTGTACAAGATCCTATCTGCAGTAAGATTTGAACGCCAGAAACCGTTTACCAATGACCTGATCTGCCCCTATCAGTGTTGTTTTAGGCGAGGAAAGTCCACAACTGATAATCTCTTCACATTTTGTGAGATCCTGGAAAAACCCAAGAAGCCCAAATCGATACCCACCACCTATTCAAAGCCTCATACGACAGTATTTATAGAGACGAACTATACATAGCCACGTCGTTTGGTATATCGCCCAAACTCGTCCGTCTGTGCAGGACAACGATGGACAATGCTCGTTACTCTATCAGTGTCGAAAACGGTCTAATTGAAACACTCGAAAAGGATTTAGCAAGGCGAGCAATCATTGTGCAAAACTCCCGAGCCAACACCAGATCCACAATTTTCCATAAATCGGTGCAACTACTGGCATACGCCAACGATATTGACATCATTGGTCGGACCAAATTTTATGTTATAGCCACGTTTGCTGGTGTAGAGAAGGAAGCAAACAAATAATTTATCTGTAAGGCTAAACTAGAAAGCACGCACAACAAGAATGTATTGACCTGTGGCTGGCCTCCAAGATCTTGAGATTCGAAACCGGCTGCTGGAGTATTTAAAACCTTTTTGACGGAGAATCCAATAGATTCCAGCCTTTGAAGTCACCGCAGATTTCTTAAAATACTCCATTTACAGAGCTAAAGACCTCGGATTATTCTTTGATTTTTGACTGATAAGCAAAATTCCATGCAACAAGTATGGTCCTTTACCGAAAGGTTGGAAAACATTCTTCAATTCAAAATCAAGTCACATAAATATGGGACTTTATCAACAGGCAACAACATGTCGTCAGAAATCAGGACATCAAGCCAAACGAGATACCCTTGGATCGTCATGTACATAAAGATCTTAATTCTCATTCCCAACGTATATAAGAATCAGGTTTAATGCCTTGTCAGTAGAAATAGTCAGTTTTATCATAAAAATAAAAGGGTGATACTCGAAAGTCTGATAATTACCGTTTTATCAAACAGTTGATGTAACGCAACACGATGATTGATGAGACAGTGAGACATGATTCCTTAAGGAATTTGCATATGCTGTTGGTTAATTTTGTATAAAAATTGTGAAAAGGATATTTCTAAACCAACGAGGAAGTACTGTAAAATATTGCCAGCTGAAATGTAGAAGTGAAAAAAAAAAGAAAAAAAGCCTCATCGGAATCACAACAAATATCAAAATAAAAGGTATTTAAACGGAATTCTTGCAGTTCCTACATTTAAAATGAATATTGCTAAACAGGCACGTTTGGACCCAGGCCCTACCATTTTTCTCAAAACCATTTATATGCAAGTGTATGAGTTAATCTTTTAAATGACAATTGATACCATTTGAAGAATGTTGTCGATCATTGCGAATGAAAGGGTCAGTGAAAAACATTCATTGGCACAGCGACATAATAAAAATAACGATATTATTAGATATATGTATCGAATCTGAGTCGATATGGTCAAAGTCATTTCCGTCCATATGTCCTTCAGTCCGTTCGCTCATATATCCCTCCGTATGTTACCAGTTGTTGGTTCTTGAATATGCAAGTCTTGTTCAGTAAAATGTGGATGTTAGTCAAACTTTCATAAGGAAATATTTTTCATAGAAAATGTCGTATTGCTTCGTTAAAGAACATTTTTACCCATGTCTGCTAACAAAACCGACTTTTTTGGAGAAGCTTCAAAAAATTCAAACAAAGGCCAGATTAACTTATCAAAAAAGTTGTTCTTACATTTCAAAGACATTTTATAAAATAACTAAACAAATCTCATATATTGAAAATTTAAGATACTCCAAATTTTTGGTTGTTTCATATTAATATTGATATTGCTTATCACATGTTTATTACAATCCTTGATTCCTTGCTAACCCTCTTTCAAAATGAATCGATTTTTTGAAGGAATAAAAAAGGATATCTGCTCTCTGATCTACTGCCAAATATTCAAGATATAAATGCAATTCCAAAGTACAGACTCTACATATATAAAGGGTTTTTCAACAGGGATGCTACAAAAATAGAGCGACAGGGACAGCAAATGACGCCATATTTCTTGCCGCTCTTTTGACATTTCTCTTCAGTAAGGTTTGCCATTTCATGATGGAAAGATATACGACCCAGCAACGAGTCGAAATTATTAAAATTTACTACCGAAATTCGTAGTCAGTGGACTCAACGTTAAGAGCGCTACGTCCAATTTGTGGTCGTCATAATCGTCGTAGCAGATCAACAATTGAGCATCTAGTGTAAAAATTTGAATCCACAGGCACAGAACAAAATTTTCCCGTGACAGTGAGACAAAGAAATGCCCATAGTGTCGAGAATATTGCTGCCGATGAGGCCCAAATGTGTCTCTCACACGTCGTTCTCAAGCGTTGGGCATCTCTGTGACGTCGTTGTGGCGAATTTTGCGAAAAGTTCTTGGCCTGCATCCTTACAAGATTAAATTGACGCAATAACTGAAGCCCCTTGACCACCAGAAGCGTCGTATGTTATTGAATTGGGCTGAGCAACAACTTGAAAATGATTCGGATTTTCATCGAAAAATCATCTTCAGCGATGAGGCTCATTTCTGGCTGAATGGCTTGGTCAAAATATGCGGTATTGGTCAGGCAGCAATCCGCACGTACTCCATTAGTCATTATTGTATCCCGAAAAAATTACGGTTTGGTGTGGTTTATGGGCCGGCGGCGTAATTGGGCCGTGCTTCTTCCGTGATTATGAAGACCGGCACGTTACTGTGAATGGGAATCGCTACCCTTCAATGATAACCGAATATTTTTGGACCCAATTGGATGATATGGACTTGGAGGACATGTGGTTCCAACAGGACGGCGCCACAAGCCACACAGCGAATGTCATAATCAATTTATTGGAAACCAAGTTTGGAGAACGTGTTATCTCACGAAATGGTCCAGTCGCTTGGCCGCCTCGGTCGTGCGATTTGACGCCGTTAGACTAATTCCTGTAGGACTACGTCAATTCTATGGTCTATGTCAACAAGCCAGCGACGATTGATGAGCTTCGTACGAATATCGAACGTGAAATTGCAGCAGTGTCGGTCGATTTATGCTTGACAACCCTCGAAAATTGGGTACAGCGTCTGGACTTCTGCAAGCGTGCCCGTGGTGGCCATGCAAAAGAAATCAAGTTCCATACATAATGACATCGAACGTACTTTCACAGGAATAAAGAATTTCATTGATATCCAAAACCGTTTTTGTTTTATTTAAAAAAAAACGTTTGTAGCGCTCTTTGAAAAACCCGATAGATCAGTAATCTATAAGAAATAAGCTGTTGACTACATAAATCTTCAACTCCATTATTTTCCATCAAATACGATTGACAGAAGGCATATATTATGACTGCCGAAAATTCCAGGCAGTGCAAATCCAAAAATTATGTTTGGTTATCAAAACGTGTAAGCAACAAGGTTGAATTGAATTATGAACAATATCTACTATTAGAGAAGTCGAATATTATTGACTATGAAATCTACAATCTACCGAACCTAGAAAAAGCAAGGAGAGCAATACTTAAAATTAAGCTTCTGGAAGAGACAAGCTCCCTGTCGAGTTTTAAGGTATCTGAATTGTTAAGTATCCTACGTAAACTCTTGCTGATATATGCCATCTGCCGAAGCTTTATTGGCTAAGTTTGGCCGGTCAAAATTGTGCCTGAAAAATAAATCTAAATATCCTTTGCCCGATCTGATCCTACTAAAAGAAGACCTACTGAAATGAACTAATTACAAAACGTAGGCCATAAGCTCCTTTCTGTCGTTTAATTTGATAAGCTGGAAACACCTGATAAGACCATATAAGTGTGAAGCTAGAATGTCCCCCTTTATGGTCTTGGTTCGATTTCCAGTCGTAGCCACACGACACGACATTGGTTTAAAATGTCCAAACTCTTGCTACTATCATCCAAATTATCTGAGTAGTAACAGCTGTCAAGAAAAGCGTACGTTAATTCAGCTATTTGGATTCGAAACAAAATCAAGTCATCATGCAAGAACTATGAAAAATCTAGACTATGGGCCCTCAGGCACATGTTACCTTTAAATTGTATTTGTAGCTTTATATATATATCCACGCTTGAATATATTTTCAGACGGTTTCTTAAGAATTGGGCTTAAACTGATATCCACAACCGTATGCAGCATACGAGCATTTATAGTGATGAACATTTATAGGGAAAACATGCTTATAGGTCATCAATGGTCTTGTAGATATGTTTTCGAAAAAACATGATTAAGACAATCTGATTCCTTTAAAGATCTTCTTGATTATCTCAGTCTTTGGGTCTGAAGCATGTACTATGGGATATTTGACCGTTTTGTGAGTCGGCTTTAGTAGAGGGGTGGGGAGTACAATGATTTGCGATTCAGAAAGTCCGGGTTCGATTCATAACCAAGCAATACCAATTATTGTTTTTCGTGACCCGCCTTTTGATTGTGTCTTACAGATCATTCCAGTTAGGCCAATTACCATTATAAAGCTTATCACTCAGCCGATCAGATTTAGCATTAAATTGATAGTTCTGCCATTTTGATAGAAGTACACACACACATGAATGGTTGTGTGAAAAATGCTAGAACTACTAGGGCCTAGCAATCCATCTGTTGCCTCATGGTTTATTTTTTTACTCTAAAAATCTTCGGTCATTTCCAATTGCGGGCTCTGGAGGAGAAAATTCAACAACGAACTTGACGAGTAAACATTTACATGTTCAATAACTGTGCATCAGCCGTGTTAGGAAGCTATTTTGAGACATTTTGAGTCAGAACATTGGTGTCAACAAAAGACCTCGCCTAAAGTTGCGGACACAAGGGAAAACCTACTTCAACTAACTTGAAGTGCATAACTGGGGAAATTACAGCTAAAGGACCGAACTAACTGGAAATCGTTCGATACCCATGCTCATCACTGTCTATAGTGCCAGTTGAAGAAAAGCATGAGACCATACGTGATTGTAAAGGATTAAGTTCAAGTTCTCCGGATTCAAGTATTAAAGTCATTTAGAAATCATCAACAAATCCATTAATTTAAATTGATGTCTTTCTGTAAGCCCAATATTCCTTAATGAATATGTTAATGCATATTTCATAAACGTATCCAACTCCAACCGAAAGATCATCCCAAATGCAAAATACCGTATTTTATTTAAGCAAACTACTTCATGTAGAAATCATAATAATTATCTGCACCAAGTGTGGACAACATTTTAAGATAGTAGAACCCATACAACAGTCTGGACAACGTCAAACATCAACTCTAAGCCCCTATAATCTGGCCTATGACGACAATAAGTACATAAGTACATGAGGCTCTTCTTACGCCATATTATCAACCTGACATTCTACACTAAACAACGCCCAAGAGTATCATAAAAACACGTCTTAATTTCGCCAAACGGGCGTAGTATCATTATTCGCAAAAACTTTTTTTTTTCTCCATTTCCCTAAGAGCCTTAACCATCCTAAGGCTGGTCTAGTCCAAAACAAAAGAACCCGGCAAAAGCAAAAACTTTGCGGTGAATTACACATAAAAGTGATAGCAACAAAGAACACAAATTAGCAGCGATAATTCCTGTTTGGTCATAAGGACTTACATATATACCAGATACAAGATATGTGTATACGTTTACGGGTGTATCCTTGAGTCGCATCCGGTTGGTCAGTTAAAAGGCAAACAACAACTTTTACTGCAAAGGAATTGTTTAACAACATCCTCCTTGCTCTTGATCTAGATGACAAGCGTTGACAAAGAGCTATAGAGAAACGACAAAAAACGGCAAAAGATACGAGTATGCAAAAGGCGCACAAACCAAACGGTACAAATCGTAAAGGAAGAAGAAAACGCGCAGAGACACCAAAAAAAAAAACAAAATAAAACGTTTGCTCAAGAAGTCAAAGATAAACGACAAAGAGACCGTAGAGACGGAGGTCTTTTCTTTCAACAATGGCCTATTGTGCTACCCTGACGCTTATCTAACATGACATAAGTGCTTAATTAAAAGTGTCCTTACGCGGCGTTTTTAACAACCGCAATAAAATATTTCACTGCCATATCGTCATCATGCTCATTGCTGCCCCAATTGGCGCAGCAATTGTCTGTAGGGGAGCAAACTCTCGTTTGCCATTGTGGTTTGTTTTATTTGATTTTGGTTTCCAAGGATCAACAACGAGTCTGGTCACTGCAAAGAGGAACACACAACAAATCTAAAATAAAAAATAAACCCCCGCCTCACCAGAGATATGAGCAAAAAAAAGGAATATTTCATAGATGGAACGCGTAGATAGATTAGTCAAAAGCGGATCCTTGATTTAATTAAACAATTTCATAACAATAATCCTTGAAATCTCAGAGTACAATCAGAAGCACAACAACTCGTTGTTATTCATTTCTATGGAACACATAACTCTACTCTCGGTCGCTGTGGCAGACAGACATACAAACGGGTAAGGACAACACAAAACAACCGAAAATCCATGTTCAAATTGAATCCTGAATTATTCATAAGGATTGTACCCATCTAGAGGTGTGGTCCAATCCGCAGAATAACCCACCAGCAGCAGGGGGCACACAAACAAACAAAAAAAGTATATTCACAGTCAAAATTAATGTGCGGACTACGGAGACGTCGATGTGGCTACATGCAAACCCAAGCAAGGCCAACAGGAAGTTCTTTCCACCCCCTTCAATGTAAACCCAAAACAACAGCGATGTCTTTTAACTTTGTTAAAAGAAAGTCCTTTGCGTAAGATTTGCGTAAGTAATAAAATAAAAAAAAATTTCTTTCTGTCCATCGCATTACAAAATAAGATGTAGATGAAGATCCTTTTTTGAAAAGATATATCCTTAAGGTAAAACAAAATAAATTTACAGGCTTAAGAATTCCGAGCAAAACGAACTAAAAAAAATTAAATTATCCTTTTTCTGCCAAGGCCGAACCGATATTTGAGAATATTGAAATAGGGGAAAAAAGTTGGCAACATAATTCATTGATTATTCGAAGGATGCGATGTTTGGGTTGTTGCCTCAAACGAACGGTACTTGAACTCGTTCTTTGGTGAAATGAATTCGGCGATACCCACTGTGAAACCGAAGAAGAGGAATTCAATTTAATTTGATGTCATCGTGTTCGGTTCGACTTACCCATTCCCAGAATGACAGCTGTTAAAAATGTTAGATAGATCCTGGAAGTTGGCATATTGATATTTGGATTCCGATTTCCTTGTTGTTTGTCTATTTTCTTCAGATGATGGTGTGGTGTCTATTAATCCTATTTTTCGACGTTTTTTTCTATCAAATAAGCATCCAACATGCGAGAGGAAGACCACTGGCGAGTGGCACTCAGCACAACCGGTCTATGGCATCACAATCATAATATAATCACATGGGACAGTGCATCGTATCCTTTCAGAATTTATTTACACTGCAGCACTAATAGAACACATTTTTTTATACGCCACGTCTTTCCTAAATTAACTTCGACTTTGGTAGAGACAAACATAGAACACTCAGTGCAACAAAAAAAAAAACAATCTTCAAGGATCAACAACAACCGGTCGCGACGTGCTAACGCATAAAACGCAAATATTATACTGAAGAGTGCCTTTTTCCCCCGAAAGCTTCTGATCCATTTTTCCTGTTATAGGCAATTAGGTATCTCGTGGACCGAATATTTTTCCTCCTCCTGCTGGCTCCAGAACTCTTTCGTATTCGATGTTATGTATGTGAAAATGTCCTTATCGCACGTGGAGAACTTCTGCGCCAGACTGTTCTCACTATGTTTTCGAATAGAGAAACATAGAACTTGTGTAAAAGCTTTTTCTCTGCAAAGTTTCCTTTTCATAGCATCATTATCATCATCATCAACATCCTTGTGGAGAGGTCTGTTTATTCTGTATTTCACACAGAAAATTTCGTTTGTTTTGATTTATTTTTTCGTTGACAAAAAAGAAACGGCAAAAACGAGCTCCTGTCATAATTAACTTGAATCCTGAATAGGACATTCGCCCACGTTTAGTAAGCGAGCCCAAAACTGGCATAAAATTCAAAACTAGGACATTTTGAATTCAAATAAAGTTGTTATTCCAATGCGAATGGCCCGTTCTATCTTCGCTCCTATCATTTGTGCTGTGCTATGGCATCCTTCGGTGGCAGCCGGTCTATATGAATGTGTGTGTGTGGTTCCTTTTGAAACCGCCACATTCAGCACGATCTCCTGCTGAGTTTCTATTAGGGAAAATGATTTTATTTGGCACAGAGTGTTGTGAATTTTCATTTAAATTTTGTTTGTATTGTACTCCTTTTCATCGTCAAACCACATTGCTATACTCATCTGCCATTCACTCATTCACACTGTGGTTGGGGGGTAACGTTACGAGTAAATGCCGGTTAAAGGAGGAAGATTCCTTGTGCCAAAAACTTTTCGGGGGTAAATGGTGGAATTTTAATGATGTGCAGTGTTTCTTGATTGTTGCACATTCACAGGGATGCACACATTCTCTATATTCTGCATGAAGGATACGTATTCCATTGATGCATGTTACATGTGGTTGGAATATGGTTATGGTTAGGTGGAATATTTTTTTTAGACATATGTCTTTGTGACATGTTTCTGAATTCCATTACAGCAGCAAAGAAAAAAACTATTTTTGAAGTTTTCACAGATATTCATCAAATGGAAATTCTTTTTGCTCCCAAATGGGACATAGAATCGCTTTTCAAACGTCGGAAATGAATTTCACAGAGTGTGCTGTATTTGGTGTATACGGACAAAGGATATAAGCAGAAACCTTTCAAATATCGCCGGAAGTCCTTTGAACATGATGACGCGTCGTTGCATTCGACTTCGATTACCACGGATATCGCTGTCAAAGTATAGGAATTAATCCTCACTCGACCATCGATTGACGGTTAGAATGGCAGTGCAAGCACTTGACATGTCCCCTGGGTGGTGCCAATTTGCTTTCTCGATGTAGCGACAGAGAAAGACTGGATGGACATTTCGTGTGTATTGTGAAATTTGTAGCGAGGTTTCTGAAATTGGACTAAAATTCGACTCAGCAATCAATCTCCTAGGGCAAAGTGTTTGCTGATTTTATTGTTGACCAGATTTGTTAAGGGTAACCCTTTTGATGTATATATCTCATTGCAAAAAAGTGTTAATTTAACATGTTTGGTACAGATGCACAAATTAACGATTGGTTGAATTATAAAAATATATTTTTCAGATACAGGTTATTATATTGATACTAGGTGGCCACTAGCCACAACCGCTTAAGTCGATTTTTCATGTTTTCAGGAGAGCATTTCGAAGTTAACGAATTTTTTAATCCCTCCTTATAACTCAAGGACTGTTTATTTTGAAAATTGTTTTCGGCAGAAATAAAGAAAATATATTTCTTTTCTGCCACTTACAAGCAAATAATTTTGTATCTCTTAATTAAGAAACAAATAGCAAAAAAACACACTTCAGCTGTTTTACTTTATTGTACGTTATAATTTAAGAACAACCTAAGTTGAGTTTAGTCAATCAAGAAAATGAACTGTCAACCTATGTATACTTACTTACTTAAGTGGCGCTACAGTCCGGAATGAACCTGGGCCTCAACCAACATGCCTCTCCAATTAGCCCGGTCCTTAGCTAACTGCCTCCAGTTGCGCACTCCAAGTTGGTTGAGGTCGGTTTCCACTTGTGCGCGCCACTTAAGGCGAGGTCTTCCTCTACTGCGTCCGACGTCTGGCTGGGAATCGAAGACTCTGCGAGCCGGAGTATTGGTGTCCATTCGTTCTACATGTCCTAGCCATCTTAAACGTCCAATGCGGAGTTTTTTGACCAGGGGCATGTCGCTGTACAGCTCGTATAGTTCTTGGTTGAATCTTCGTCTCCATAGCCCGTCAACGCAAACCTATCAAACCTGTCAACCTATGTATGTCAAGTTAAAAAAACGAAATAGTTTTTCGTAATGAAAAAAAAACACCCTACGTCAAGATAGGATAAGTTAAAAGATACGGTTGTCAATAATGAAAAGGCACTGAATGTCTTATTTCAACTTACGATTTTATTGCAAATTGATCGGTGTTGTCGGTGTTTAAGGATAGTGATGCGATTACATGAGAACACAAGCGTTCTCACTCTAGCCTCTCACTATCAACTCCTACTCTCACCACCACGCTGGTGACTGGTGGGGCCTAGTACCTCGACTGGCGATGGGGTAATAAACCCCTGTGGAAGGTCGTTGGTGTCAGCAAACGAGAGAGGGGTGAGGAGTGTCCTCTCACTAAGGCACTAACTCTCAGGCGGCAGCGGAGGAATTCCCTAGATGGAGTCAACGGTGGCGCTCCAGTTTGATCGAACTGGTAGTGAAATCCCTATATGAGCTGCTTCGACATATTTGAACACCTGGTCTATAGGGTTTTCCAAGTCTTGGAAAAGAGTTGGTGGCGGAGGAGCCCTCAATGGGTCAACGGCAGCGCTCATATCCCAAAATGGGCTACTGACATCGGTATTTTCCGGCCCGCTGTCCTAGGGTCAAAACAAGGGCCTGGCCCTCCAGGTTGGGGGTTGTGCTTTGGGTTAACTACCCATCCATATAAAAAAGCCTATGTTACGAAGCCACCAATAGCCTCGGAAAGGACTGATATTATTGTTGACGACCCTGCTAAACGAAAAAAGGACAACGACGTTCGTATCTGCACCTGGAATGTGAGAACATTAAACAGGAGAGGTACAGGCGAACAACTAGCAGAAGCCCTAAGCTGCTACCATGCAGACATAACTGCCATCCAGGAAATACGATGGGATGGGCCGCGCAAAAAGAGGATGAAAGACTGTGACATCTACTAAGGACCGTGTTATAGTGAGCAGAAACAGCGACTACTCGGATGCGGATTTCTTATAAGTGCCAGACTTAGGCAAGAAGTCTTATGTTTCCAAGACATTAGCGAACGCATTGTAACAATCCGCATAAAGGCCAAATTTGCCGACATAAACTTTATATGCGCTCATGCTCCGACGGAGGAAAAAGATGATATAACTAAGTATTGCTTCTACGAGCTCCTCGACAAAAACTATGACTACTAAAATACGAATACTTAAATACGATGTTAAAATCGTGCTGGGAGATTTTAACGCAAAGGTAGGAAGAGGAATAATAGGAATAAAGCCTACACGACAACACGTCTGGTAACGGACTCAGGCTAATTGACTTCGCTACGGAAAAAAATGCCACTATAGCCAGCACACGGTTTCCTCAGATTAACGAACGGTCAACCAAATTGATCACATTGCGATAGACAAGAGGCACGCATGCAGTATTTTGGATGTCCGAACATTCCGAGGGGCTAACATCGACTAGAACCACTACCTTGTTGTAGCCAAGGTTAGGATGCGGATATCCACTGTTTATGGACCCAATAATGATATTGATGTTAATCCATTGCTTAACCTCCTAGAAACCATAACCCTGGGTCCTTCTAAAATCATTATATGCGGTGATTTGAACAGTAACCTTTTGGATCAAACCTTTCTCATTGAGGGTATGAGAACATTAAACTTATCTCCAGTGAACACGACTTACGCAACACATTTTTCTAGGGATTCGCAAACACTTTTAGATGTATTTTTTGTTAGTGATATTAGTGATGTTCAAATGTATGACCAGTTGTTAGCAGCATAATTCTCTAAACATGACCTGATTCCTATCTTATAAATTCAATGTCAAAGGTCTTTCAGCTTCGTATGAATACAGAGATTTTAGGCAAGTTGATTATGTGCGTTTAGAGCACGAAACTCGTGGCATTCAATGGGAACAAATCTATTCTTTTCCATCTCCCGATGATCAAATCGAATTTCTTAACAACAATATTGTCGGTTTGTTCAATAGTAATGTTACTCTACAAACAAGAACAATAAAGCAGGGCGAACATCGGTGGTTTTCGAATGAAATTCGTAGTCTTATTTTGCAACGAGAGCTGGCCTACAAAAAATGGAAACGCTACAGACTGGACATTGACCACCAAAGGTATCGTACGTTGCGTAACCAAGTGGTCAGCAAAATAAGAACCAAAAAAATTAAAATTTTTCGCAGCAAGTTAAGTCCTTCCTTGAATAAGCGACAACCATGGAAAAACTTGAAAGAGTTAGTTATAGGGAAACAAAACCAAATTAATAATCAAATTATCAATGCCGATTTATTGAATAAAAGTTTTGTATCCTTACCCTTTCCAACCCTTTCAGACAGTACCACCGATATAGCTGAAACTTCTTATGGGTTCTCGCCAGATGAGATGTTCGTGTTCACACGTGTTGAAAGCACTGACATTGTCCAATGCTGTTGGAATTGACTCGATACATCCTGTTTTCATTAAGTCCATCTTACCTATTATCCTGCCTTACAGCACACACGATCCAACACGATATTAATGACAGGTTTATTTCCTCTACCCTATGGAAACTAGCAAAAGTTTACCCATCCCAAAAAATTCGAGTGGAAAAGAATTCAGACCAATTTCAGTGCTCCCTTATCTGTCTAAAGTATTCGAGAGGGTTGTGCAAAAACAGCTAAATGTCCATCTTAGAGCACATAATAACCTTTCCCCCAAGCAGTCAGGGTTTCGCCAAAAGCACAGTTGCACCAGCGCCATTTTAAACATTGTCGAAGATATCAGGCTTGCCTTGGATGATGACCATGTCACGTTCTTAGTACTTCTTGACTTTTCCAAAGCATTCGACACGGTGGACCATGCTAATTTATGCCGCAAACTCGCTGTATATTTCGGTTTCTCTTCTTCGGCAGTTCGTTTGTTGTCATCCTATCTTCGTGAAAACAAGCAGTCTCTGTTGGCAACATAATTTCAAACTTTCTTCCGACTTCTAGAGGAGTCCCTCAGGGCTCGATTTTAGGACCTCTTCTTTTTTCCTTATATATAAATGAACTCCCAAATAGGATTACACGATCCTCAATCCAAATGTATGCAGATGGTGTGCAACTCTACAAAAGCAGCCCACTTGGACTTATCGAAGATTGTGCTCTTACAATCAACAAAGATCTAGAAAAAAACTCGCGCTGGTAAGCATCTAATGGTCTTTTTCTAAATCCATCGAAATCGAAATGCCTTGTCATTAGCAAAAAAGCCATAAACTATGAATACTTCCCCATCTTATACTTAAATAGTTCACCTATAGCCTATATATCAAAGGCAATGAATCTTGGTATGCTTTTCAATAACACTCTGTCCTGGAATATGTACATCAACGCCGCCGTCGGTGAGGTTTATGGTGTACTCCGTATGCTATGGGGATCCCAACATTATACTCCTCTGAAAACTCGTTTGCTTTTAGCTAAAACACTAGTAGTACCTATACTCACATATGGGTGCGAAGTTTTTTGTCATTGCGATGCAGTCAGCAAGAGAAGGCTCAATGTAGCTTTTAATAAAACTGCGCGTTATGTATTCGGCTTGCAAAGATTTGACCATATATCAAGCTTCTCTGTGATAATCTATAACATCTCTCTCGACGACCTCATGCGCTTTCGTACACTTCTACATCTATTTAATATAATCCAGCTCAAACTTCCTTGCAGCCTGTACAATAGAATACAGTTTGGTTCCTCTAACAGATCCCTACAATTAATTCACCCGCGTTATTCCTGTCTTACATCGGAGAGACAGGTTTTCGTCAACGCTATTCGACTGTGGAACTCCCTATTAAGGCACCTAAGGAGAGTGAGGGATGAAGCACAGATTCGTAGAGAGCTACGAATCTGTTTTCAAACATAATTTAATTTATGATTCTAATTTTATTTTATTTTAACATAGAGATATATTGTACTTTTATTATTCTTGTTATATATTTATTTTTTGTTTGCTTAAGATGTATTTAATATATTTAATATGTAAATAATATTTATTTCCTTTTTTTAAAGAAAATTGTTTTTTTTTTTTTAATTGAATTATTTAATAACGAAACAAATGTTAAGTAGCCTTTTTTTCTTTTATAAACACATTATCAGCATAACACTTATTTTATAAGAAGTAAATTCTTACCCCCCTATTAATAAAAAATCACTATCCGCTCCTTAACACACGAGTTATGTAGCTTACGGATAGTGAGTTTATCCGTTTGCTATCTTTTGTTATTAATAAATATATTTTATATAAATGTTTGTTATCCGCTCTCTCTCATAAAAATCCCGACAGAGCATGGCAGCACTTTACTAAAAAGTATTTAAAATAATACGATCCAGGTATACGTATGATAAAATAAAAAAATAAGAAGTACGATAATGTGAGTAATGTACATGTATGTGTAAAGTCAATGAAATCGAGAAAAATATTTTTGAATTAAAAAGCGAAACGTCATCTCACAAATATTAAAAGTTATCCGCTCCTTATACACGAAATTCGATGAGTTAAGTTATCCGTTGTAGAAATGTTTTTTTAATAAGAATTACAAGTTAACCGATGTGTTAGTGCTAACTCACCGTTGTTCGTTGTTTATTAATAGGGGGGTTACTGTGTAAGTATACATTCAATGAAATAAAATACTAAATACTAAATACTTAAAATACTAAAATACTAAATACATTAGCGAACGCATTGTAACAATCCGCATAAAGGCCAAATTTGCCAACATAAACTTTATATGCGCTCATGCTCCGACGGAGGAAAAAGATGATAAAACTAAGGATTGCTTCTACGAGCTCCTCGACAAAACCTGTGACTACTAAAATACGACTACTTAAATACGATGTTAAAATCGTGCTGGGAGATTTTAACGCAAAGGTAGGAAGAGGAATAATAGGAATAAAGCCTACACGACAACACGTCTGGTAACGGACTCAGGCTAATTGACTTCGCTACGGAACGAAATGCTACTATAGCCAGCACACGGTTTCCTCAGATTAACGAACGGTCAACCAAATTGATCACATTGATTAACACCATACCACCAGCATCGAATGTCGAAGAGCATGGCAACGATGCCAACAGGCCATTAGATCAGCCGCTACTGATGTGCTAGGTTTCTCGCGCCCACCAGCAAGAAACCCCTGGTTTGATGAGGAATGCCGACAGATGCTCGCAGCCAAGAACGAGGCCTACAAGGCTAAGCTGAAGGTGAAGACGAGAGCTGCCATTGAGCTCTATAGGCAAAGAAGAAGGGAATAACGTCGGCTTTTCAGAAAGAAGAAAAAAGAGCAAGAAAAGCGCGCGATCGAGAATATTGAGAGGTGGCACTCCAGGAACGATGTTCGCAAGTTTTACCATAGTGTAAAACGTCAAAGCCAAGGATACAATGCTCGAACAGAATCCTATCGAGATGAACAAGGAAATATCGGTAAAATTCAGCATGTCAGTCTAAAAGACCTGCTTACATTGCTTCTTAAGCTTCTTATGTTGAATAATGGCAACTTAAACCAAACAAATTTAAACTAAATTTTAATAATATTGACATTATAATCTGCTTGTGAATCTCTGTGATTCATTCAAAAGATTTTTTAGTAGACGAACCGAGGTGGATACCTGTCCAGCACAAGTAGTTTTAACTCATCCCGGAAATAGAGAATATCTCAATCCCAAGAAAGCATTTAAATTCCTGTGAAAAAGACTTGCAAATTCAAAAAACTAACTTTCCCTTCTTATTAGAAAAAATTTACAAGACTACATGATGGTAATACTTGACCTTTTGATAATATTCGACGTAAACTATTATCTTAGTCAAATATAGGACAGTAAGGTATGGTAGTTAAATATACTAGTAAGAAAGAGCAAAGAGAGTGATTGTCACAGATGATCTTGCAACATTACTAGCCTTACCCAATAAGGGTACACTTTTATGTTAATTTATGTTAATAATTTCATAATACAGTCGATTTATTGATACATAATATATATTGGAATATACATCTGATTGGATCAACATGCATATAACAACGATAAAAGATAATTGATAATAACTTAAGTGCAAAAAAAAACAAAAACTGTATCACCAACTGAAATAGCGGCTTTAGTGTCGTAGATCTATGACTCAATGAAGTCATTTACTTAATTCGTTAATCATCATATTCTTTAATTTGAACATAAAATATTGATAAATCTATATATAAAAAAATGGATCTTGGTTTGTTCGGATGCTTAAAACTCGAAAACGGCTGGACCAAATTGGATACTTCCTTCTGCGGATTTGTTCGTAATTGCTCCGCGAAGGTTTAGGAAAAAAGAAAAATTGAAAAATTCTCAACAGGTGGCGCTGTAGGCGGTCATGCCATTTGATAATGGCAAAACAACGTTTGACGGGCCAGCTTGTTAAATTTATAAATAAAAAAATAACAAGATTGATTTCGCAACAGCAATAATAAAACATAATATAATGACGTACTGATTATTGCGGATTATATGATGGTCACAAGACAGGTGCAATTTGAGCATTCTAAAAATTGATATTCATCTTCGGAGTTACTGCAGTGCAATAACCCCATCAGAATTTCGCTAAATTCTCGAAAAATATAAATATTTCCTTTTCGAAATGTTCAATGTTGACATTGTTCAAACTTTGCATATATCCAATATCGCACCTATCCCAAATCCAACACAGTTGGACCAAGCAACCCACTACCAAAAGAAATTAATAGCCTCGGGACATATTTTCATTTCGAAAAGGAAATAAGCCCCGGCTCCGGGGACTGTTTTCTTGTTTCTTTTATGGGAATATACCTCTATGGGGCTTGATTCCGAGCACCATTACTGCTACTTGTGTTTGACATTTGCCAATCGCAATCATTGAATCTGGAATCATTGTTGTCGCTTGGTCGCTAATTCGGCAAATATTGACGCACGAAATAATAAAAATAACAAAATTCGAATCCGTTTAATTCTTCAATCAAATTTCGTTTAAGGTTTTTCTTAACACATTTCTACATTTCTCTACTTTGGTCATAGCTAAACTATCACTATTTGAAGCTCATAATTTAATGTTGAGATCCAATCCTGAGGACCCAACTAAAAATTTCTTCTTTAAAGTATAAATTTCCAATTTCAAAAAGCAATTTATTCTATTGACCTTTTTTTTACTAATGCGGAGAAGTTTAGCATGTTTAATATCACTTTTATGTAAATTCATAGACCTTATAACGGGTGATTAAGTTTTTCAGATTGGCAGCACTTACTAGTGCGTCCAAACGTCATCTGTTAAAGTGAAAAGTTTTCAGCATACTCTGCCATTTAATCATGGAAAGACTTACAAACGAGCAACGATTGCAAATTATTGAAGTTATTATCAAAATTCGTGCTCTGTGAAAAATGTGCACCGAACTGGTGAATCATCAATTCATGCTGTTATCACCAAATTTCGCACTAAATTTGCTTTGTTGGACATTAAACCATCGACTCGCATGAGTAATGTGCGTACCGAAGAGAATATTGCAGTCATAGCGTCGAATGTTAATGAAGATCGTGAAATGTCAATTCGTCGGCGTTCTCAGCAACTGGGCATGTGGTACTCAACCGCATGGAAAATTGTACATGTCGATTTCGGTTTAAGAGCCTATAAAATTCAACTTGTGCAAGAATTGAAGCCGAATGACCTACTACAATGTCTAATTTTTGGTGAATGGGCCTTAAAACAGGTCCATGAAAATCCGCTATTCTTTCAAGAAATTGTGTTCAGCGATGATGCTCATTTCTGGCTCAACGGATACGTAAATAAGCAAAACTGTCACATCTGGAGTGATGAACAGCCACATGCCATACAAGAATTACCGATGCATCCCGAAAAAACGACAGTTTGGTGTGGTCATCATCGGTCGATTTTTCTTCAAAGACGACCGTTGAAGAAACGTTACCGTCAACGGCGAACGATACCGAGCCATGATATGTGACTTTTTTTGCCCCAGTTGGCCGAGTTGAAATTGATTGACATGTGGTTTTATCAAGACGGTACCACACAGCTGGTGAAACAATGGAAAGCTGAAGGATGAATTTGAGCAGCTCATCTCTCGAAATGGCCCTGTGAGTTGGCCCCCAAGATCAAGCGATTTAACGCCTCTTGATTATTTCTTGTGGGATTACGTAAAGTCGTTAGTCTATGTGGACAAGCCGAACACGATTGAAGCCTTTGAGGATAACATAACACGCGTAATTCGTGGAATACAGACCGAAATGCTCAAAAAAGTGACGCAAAATTGGACCTTCCGAATGGACCATTTGAAACGGAGCCGCGCACAACATTTACATGAAGTTGTCTTTAAAATGGCAAAGGCCTTAAAAAATCACCCGTTAGAAGATAAAATGGTAGAGATATCAATTTAAGGCTTCCTAAAAGTTTCCGGGATGTGTGTTTTCACGTGACAGTTGAAAATATGTTTTGGTAGAACTTCCGCCGAAGTAATTTAGAAGCATAATATGTTTAGAGCTCGTGACTTAGGGCTTATATCAGCTGTGACTACTTCCATTTTTGTTTGCTATGAACTACCACGCAAAAGGTTTGGGTTCGATTCCCAGTTGCAACAACACCAACATATTATTTTCCCACTCCCAGAAAAATTTCGTATTGAAAATGTTCCCCGAGTGACCAGACTTGTGGGAGACTTGGTTTGTTCGCAGCCCAATCCCAAACGATTAATTTCATGTCGACCGAACAAGTACAGAGAAGGTTGCCTGCCCGATTAAAATTTAGAAAAATTGACGCATGCGTGCTTTTGCTTTGAGGGTAGGAGTTTCATTTTGTCCACTACATGACGCGATCCATAGAACCTCGTTTGAAAGCTACTTCACATTCCATTGCGTAGTGAACACCCTCCCTCGCCAGAGACCCCACACTCTCTGTACATGATCTCATATTTTTTATTATACAATATCCCATAGGGGTACATTAGTTTTGATACATAGTTTGTAACATAAAGAAATAATTTTGCTACATATAGCTCAAAGTATATGGATCGACTCAGAATCGCTAGCTGAGTCGAATAAGCCATGTCTGTCTGTCCGTCCGTCCGTCCGTCCGTCTGTCTGTTCGTCACCGATTTTTGGGCCTTAAATTTTGAGCTAGGATAATGAAATTTGTTATATAGGATCCTTGTCCGCATCACCAGAAGAAGTGTAAACATTTTTAAAATCCGCCCACTGCCACGCCCCCTTTTTAGGAAAACGTTTTTTTTGCCCAAACCATAAAGAATTTTAAAAAAGTGTCTGAGCAGCATATTTGGAGAATCGTAAATATAGATTTTTCGTCAATATAAAGTTTTTTGCCACGCCCACTTTTTAGGGGCGTTTTTTAAAAAAATATTTTCTGGTCAAATTTTAAAATTTTCGAAAAAAAAAATTGATGCATAATCATTGGCAGTATTAATACCAACATTTCGTCAATAGACCATTTTAACCCACGCCCACTTTTTGGGGGCGCTTTCTTACAAAAACCATTTTTATGCCCTACCCCAAGGCATATGCAATAGAAAAACGTTGTTTTTTGTCGAACCATAAAAGAATTTGATAAACCTTCGGAACAATATGTTGTAACAACGTCATTTTCAATACTTTATGACCATAAAGACCACATTTTGGTGATATTTATTTTAAGGATGGGATGGGATAGGGTATTAAACGATCCGCACAGCGGATTGTAGCCTTCTCATATGTTTTTAACTTTCTCTTACAAAGAGAAAGATATTGTTTTCGTGAAAATTTTCGACCTCGAGATTTTGATTGATTCTAACATAACGATGATAGCGGAGCCTAAAAAAGTGGTTTTTGGAATTCCGTCCGTCGGTCCGTCGGTCCGTCTGTCCGTAATGGTCTCCCCAGCCTAAACGGCTTGACCGATTTTCTTCAAACTTCGTATCCAAGTTTGCTTTGGTCATAATTCTAGGCCATTTTTTTTGTTTGCTTTTAGCCATGTTAATAACGGTACCTGCCATATAAAAATTACACATAACCTCAATTTTCTCGAAAACGGCTCTAACGATTTTGATTAAACTTTATATATACTATAAGCATATTAGTTCCAACAAAACTGCATACCCACTTTTTTCGAGAAAATCCATATAACGAATTTTGCCATTTAGGCCATATAAAGAAAATTGTTAATTTCTCGCAAACTATTATGTCAAATTGAATGAAATTTAATATATATACTACTATTACAGCTTGAAGCAATTCCACATAATTAGTTTTAGCCCAAATATCACTAAACGGAATTTTCAGTTTTGGCCAATAACGGAAAATCATTATTATTCACATTGACATCGATTCCTTCAAATTTCGGAATAAAAATTCGTATAAATACATTTCTACATTCATTTTAGTATCAATAATCAAAATGCTTATGATTTGATCTAACGCCCAACTTGCTGTGAAAGAGAAAGTTGCGTACGACCCAGTCGTGCACCCACCACTCGTTTTTTATAATTTACTCGCACTCAAGGGGTTATGAATAGTGAATACCCTGTAAATGTTTTACCACAGTGCGAGCATTAGAGAAGGGGAAGAAAGAGAGTGATACGAAATATTTTTGATGTAGTGGAGACTTACTCCATGGGTGATGTCCGAACTAACTTCGGAGAGTCACTGTTTTTTTGTATTCATTAAATTCGCAGAGCTTTCAAGATGGTGTATAATCTTAGCAGTAACTACCGACCTTTTTTATTTCTTTCAATAAAAGTTTCATGGATTTTGGCTGAGATTGAACGCGCAACATTCTAATCAACAGGCGAACACATTACCACTACACCACGGCCACCCATATGCCGAACGCCAAGTGTAGCTGAGCTTTTATTTTTTCATAATCTCGTTGAGAGATTCAAATTGTCATCGTCAGCCTCTATCGCTGCATCTTCATTACTGATGGTATATACGTCAAAGTCATGAAATTAGTTAGGACCAGAAGCAGATTTCTCGAAGGGAGGGAATTTATAATCGGTACCTCTACATGGAAAGTTATATGTTAGCTCAACAGCAGATCAAACCTTATTTGAAGTAGCGCCTACGCTTACTATGCTAGCAAAAAGATTTGGCCGAAGCTGGATTTAAGAAATATCTAAGAAACTGATCTATATATGATATGCGATCATCAACTAAACAAATTCATCTTCGGTAAAACGCCCCCGTTGATCAAGCTCGCAGTATGCGTGAACCCCACGAATAACCACAGAGTGGGTGTCAATACTCTTAGCTCGAGACTCCAAATGTTGGCTTTATCGAACTCAAATCCTACCAGTCCTACTCTATGTCGAAAGCTGTACCATAAGCAAGAACGCGGACTAAATAAATAATGGGTGATCCATTTCGAGGTTCCCTACTTTTTTAAAGAAAAAAACACAGAAAATTCAAATTTAATGGAGAATGTTTATTATCATTTGAAAGAACATTCTTTGGCATTTATTTTTTAAAGATTATGTCTATCAAATGTTGGCCGTTGCTACGTCGCAGATGGTCCATCCGTTGAGTCCAATTTTCGATCACTCGTTCGAGCATTTCGACTGGTAACTGGCGAATGACACGCGTGATGTTTTCCTCCTAGGCCTGAATCGAAGCGGGTTTTGTCGGCATAAGCTTTTGACTTTACATATCCCCACAGGAAAAAGTCTAACGGTATGATATCACACGATCTTGGTGGCCAATTGACTGGCCCAAAACGTGAAATTATGTGCTCACCGAAATGTTCTCTCAATAAGTCCATTGATTGATGCGATGTGTGGGAAGTGGCGCCGTCTTGCTGTAACTAAATGTCGCCGAGATCACGAGCTTCAATTTCAGGCATCAAATAGTCGGTTATCATGGCACGATAACGGTCGCCATTGACGGTTACGTTCGCCGAATCGACTCTCTACGGTCTTCGTGTACACTCTCAGCTACGGCCGCTATATTTTCTTCACAGCGTGCTTGACGTGGTTTATTCGGTCGAATATTATCCAATAATGAATGCTGGGTCTCAAAATGGGTGATGATGTTGCGAATAGTACGCTCAGTAGGCCGATTATGTTGACCATAAGTTGAGCGAAGTGCACGAAACACATTCCTCACAGAACGTGAATTTTCATAATAAAGTTGAACAATTTGTAAACGTTGTTCACGCGTAAGTCTTTCCATTATGAAATGCCAAACAATACTTAACAAACATATGAGAAGGCTACAATCCACTGTGCGGATCGTTGAATACCCTATCCCATCCTATCCATAAAACTAAAATCCCCAAAAAAGGGGGCATGGCTAAAAACACGATGTGGATAAAATAGAAAAAATTATGTAGTGACAACAAATTCTTCAGACTGCTTATAAAAAAACTTTTACGGTTCTACAAAAGACAAGGTATTCTCCTGGATATGTTATGGGGTAGTGTATAAAAATGGTTTTTATATAAAAACGCCCCAAAAAAGTGGGTGGGGGTTAAAATGGTCTATGGACAAAATGTTCATATTTATATTACTAATGATTCTGCATCAAAAGTTTTTTCGAAAATTTTAAAATTTGAACGAAAAAGGTTTTTTTAATAAAAACGCCCCCAAAAAGTGGGCGTGGCAAAAAACTTTATATGAACGAAATACAGATTTTTCAATTGTCTAAATATGTTGTTCAGAAAGTTTTTCAAAATTCGTTATGGTTTGGCCAAAAAATACGTTTTTCTAAAAAGGGGGCATGAGAGTGGGCGGATTTTCAAAAATTTTTACACTTGTTCTGTTGGGAGCAACAAAGAGCACGGTTACCAAATTTCATCCTTCTAGCTCAAAATTTAAGGCCCAAAAACTGGTGACGTACGGACGGACAGACATGGCTAAATCGACTCAGCTATCGATTCTGAGTCGATCCATATACTTTGAGGTATATGTAGCTTAATTTTTTCTCTATGTTACAAAAGATCTGTCATCTGTTACACGTGATCTGTCAAAAAAGGCTATTGAAAAAAGTATCTCTACTTGGATCACCCTTTTTAGGCACCTTCAATTGAATTTTCCCTCCTGAATGCGAGCAATCAAAAATACAACCGCAAACTTTATCGGCTGTACCAAGATGTAAATAATATTTTAATTGACTCCGGAGTCCATTGTTTTAATCGAAGCTAGGGTTAACATATTGAAATGAGTCATTACCATGAACCAATTCTTGTTACGTTCACTTCATATTGTGTACGGACCAACAAAATGATTGCTCTTCATGATAGAAAGTCTTAAATCCTTGCTTATTAATATCAAACTCTTGAATATTCTTCAACCACAACCACATAACATTTCCAATCTTTGAGCTAACCCCAAACTTTCAAGGATCAAACCAAACAAAGGGTCATTTAAAAATAACATTTACAGTTATCAAGATTTAATTAGAAAACAATTCAAGCATATTTCCTTTGTGAATGGTCACAAACCCAAATCAAACAAAATACCTTCTATTATCCTTTAAACCGCAATCATCATCAATATACATGAAACGCTTATCGATTTTCATTTACACAAATCCACAAAGTCATTTCAATTATTTAATGGTACGTAGTAATAGAATACTTATGCCTTTACACCTCCTAGATTGAACCCTCGAGTCAGTCGTGGCGCCTTCACAGAACACATACCTTCATATTATGCACAACACCCATCTTTTGTGTTTACTATCATTAAGCATTCAATACAACACAAATATCTATCATTCCATCCGTGACTGGAGCAAAATAGAGGAGACGGGTCCCTCCAGTCCTTGTCTATTGTTTTTTCTTTTTGTTTTTTCAACAACGTGCTAGCAGCCAGCGTGAACTTTTTTACACGCCACTCTCCTACACACAATGACAATACTTCATGGGGACTTTAAGCATGTTTTCGTCCTTTTTCACAGAAAATTCAATGAGAAATGTAGAACACAATTTAAACTAAACACAAGAGCATGGAACGTGTCGGTCCGGGTGTTTACTTACACATCATATCGCACTTGAATGGTGTGATGGTGATCGGCCAAACAAGGGGACTCCAATGAACTAGCATTAGAACTGTAAATAATAGAGAGAAGTCGCAAATAATTTCAGGGATGAAAGTAGTAACCCCCCTTTTAAATGTCTTTTTACGCTTGAACTATCTTAAATTATTATTGCGCTGAGATTTAGTTAATGAGGGGGTAGGTGTTATTGTTTAGAATTGTCTTCATTCCCTTGCACTGAATTCATCTATTGATGTTTCGAGTGACTGATTCTTGAGGCTGAGTATCATTACGTAATTAAATAAAGGGATGAGTCAATTGGAAGTGACTTTGTTAAATGATGGAAATTTCTTAATTCTGAGTTTAATTTATTAATGACATGATAAATGATTACAGAACAGAATGTGGGTGCTGTGACGCAGTAGTTGGTTGGCCTAATCCTACTGCTTCCAATCATGAAAGCATAACCTTAAGATTGTTTTTACGAAACTTTTGTAAAATTTTAATAAAAATACAAAGTTATCATGGTTCGAAAATTGTTCGCTTCGAGTTGGCGTCAAGTTGCATGTTATTTGTTCATATACAAACAACTGCAGATCTACGATTTACATTTTTTTTATAATTCTGACTTGCCTAAGCAATAAGATGCACGTTAGTAGCGCTTCTACTTCCCTAATGTAACTGATAATACGTTCAGCAGAGGATTTCCTTAGTTCTTCGGTACTTAATATTTTCCTGAAGAAGGATTCCCTTCTTATACTGTAAAGGGCCGGGCATTCACATATGATGTGTTCGGCTCTTTCGTCTTCTTCTAGACATAGTCTGTACTCCGGTGAGTCGACTAGATGCATTTTATTTAGGTGATATTGCAGACCGTGGTGACCAATGAAAGGGGTTTCCGAGCCTTTTCTGGCTAGTTCATCAGCTTTTTCGTTGCCTTCAATCCCTTTATGTCCGGGGACCCACCATAACCTGGGTTTGTTCTTGGAACTAAGTGTTTGGAGGGAATTAAAGCAGTGTAGTACTGATTTGGAGTCAGTAATATGTGAGCTAAGGGCTTTTATAGCTGCTAGACTGTCCGTGAATATATGGATGTTAACGCCTTTAATACCTGAATTGTGTTTTCGGTTAGCACATTCTTTGATGGCATGGAGCTCTGCTTGAAATGCACTGGTTTTTTCCCATAGGTATTAAAACGTTCCGATTTGGTCCATGGAAACCAGCTCCTACCCCTGAGTCCATTTTAGAACCATCCGTATACAACTTTAGGCCGTCTTGGCAGTTTGAAGGGTTATAGCTAAGCCATACTTCTCTGGTTGTGATCCCCGTTGAGAATCTTTTGTTGAAGCATCATTTCTTGGGTAAGCGGTGTGTAACCGCACAGAACATGTCAAGTTCTGGAAGTTCGGATAATAGTTCATTTAGTTCTGAATTATTGCTAAAGTTTAACTCTTCCGCTTGTGTCAAACTTGCTGAGCTGCGAATTGCCACTCTTTTTATATAGATGTGGAGTGGATTTAGTCCTATTAAGGCTTCTATAGCCGCAGTGGGACAGGTACGCAAGGCTCCGGTAGTGCCCAGACAGGCAAGCCGTTGTACCTTGATTAATTTATTTATGGTTGTTTTTTGGGTGACTTTTTTGTATTGAAGCGTATGTTATAATGGGCCTGACCATGATCGTATAGATCCAGAGTGTGGTCTTTGGAGAGATTCCCCAAGTTTTACCATACATGCTACGGCAAGCCTAGAAAGCTTTGGTTGCGGTTTGAATTTTGCTGTTTATGTGGGAGTTCCAGCTTAGTTTTTTATTGAGGATCACTCCAAGATATTTGACACCGTTGGAGTACTCAATGTATGTATCATTGATTGAAATTTGGCTAAGACTTAAATTATTCTTTTTCGTAAAAGGGACGATGACAACCTCTATGGGATTTATAGAAAGATTTTCTTTTCTACACCAATCTATGACTATCTTAAGGGCGTTTTGCAGACGTGTTGTAACCTCGTTTGGTTCTTTGCCCCTAATAATGATGACAAGGTCATCGGCGTATCCAATTATATTGAAGCCTGCAATACTTAGGTCTTGCAGTAGGTCATCGATGACCTATGTCCATAGAAGGGGTGAGAGTAATCCTCCCTGAGGGCAGCCTTTAACGGCTGTTACTGATACTGAGGTCAGTGCTGACGAAGCAGTTATTTTCCGACTTTCAAGCATTGCTTTGATCCATTTGATGGTGGGATGGTCTATTGCTCTATGGGGCAATGCATTTGATATGGATTCATATCCAGTATTGTCAAAACCACCCTCAATGTAAAGGAAGGCGCATAGTGCAACTTCTTTGTTTTGGTATGCACTTTTTATTTGTGATGTTAAACTTGGAAGTGCTCCTTCCGTAGATTTGCCTTTCTGGTAGGCGAATTGACAGGGGTGCAGAGGTGTGCTTTCATTTAAGCATTCTCTAATGTGTACATCTAGTATTCTTTTCATTTTTTTCAGGAAAAACGATGTTAAGCTTATTGGACGATATGATTTAGGTCTGGCCGGAAACATCGACCAGACGCCGCGCCGTGCCTCGCAATTAGCCATCAGCCGGTCGTCCCTATGGCGAATTTTGGTCAAAGACTTGTGCATGTAATCGTACAAAGTCCAGTCCGTGCAACAGCTGCTGCCTGTCAACCGCCAAACGCGTGTAACCTACGCCCAAGCCATCCTCAATCTCGAGGAAGAAGTGGACTCTTTTTCGACCAAAATCATAATGAGCGATGAGGCTCATTTCGACCTCAGCGGGTACGTAAACTAGCAAAACTATCGCTTCTGGGGCACCGAAAATCATAGCATGGTGAGCTGTTCACGCTGAAGGAGTCATCGGCCTTTTTTTCGAGAACGCCGCTGGTCAAACGATAACAGTGGACGGTGCGCGCTGTAGGTCCATGTTAACCGAGTTCTTTCTACCGCAATTGGATGAATTAGGACTGGAGGACATGTGGTTCCAACAGGACGGTGCAACGGCACACAATGCGCGAGCCACAATCGGTTGGGCCAAACAACTTTGTTTGACTTCTTTTGGCCCACCTTGTATATAGGTGGAAATACGTCTTTTGAAAGTTCGCTCCATTGTGACAAAAAGATATTTGGAATTGTGTTGTGTTGAAATGACATGATTTTTTGAGCTCCTCCGAACATCTGACGTTATGATATCTGTAGTAAAGAGACATAATCTCCTACATGTCTTCTCTGTGCAAAATATTGCAGATTTGGAGTGAGGGAAGTATCAACTTTAAGGCGGGTTGCACGTTTTTGGAATCTAGTAAGTTGAGTATATTTTTGGGGCCGAACTCCAAACATCAAAACAGTATTCAAGACCTTGTACTTGGGATTAATACAGAAGATGAAGCTGCGCTGATGTAAGATATCTGTTTGCTCCAAGAAAAGGTAACTTAGTTTTGACGCTGCTGATTTGGAAATTTGGATACTTCGGATGCAATAGTGATGCATGGATTCTTGAGGACTGTATTCTCCATTTGTATTTGCGGAACTGTGGACTTGTTTTTTCTTGTAAATGTTGTATACTGAATTTTCATTGAGTTCAATTGAACTAGGTTTGCATAATCTTTTGTTTATAGAGACGATTTCTTCGCATCTCTGCTGGTGTGCAGCTATAATGGTAATAGGAGTGTCGTTTGAGTAAGTCGCTATTCGAGTACTAACATATACAAAACTAAAAATGCGATTATTAGTTTTCTTCAAACAATCATTGATGTGCAGCAGAAATAAAGTGGGTGAGTGAACTGATCTTTGAGGTACCCTAGAGCTAATAGAGAATCTGTATATTGAGGAAACGCCATCTATCCCTACTTGCAAAGATCTTTCTTTAAGAAAATTTTCCATCCAGTGCCGCAGTTTTTGAAGAATTCCGGATGCTGTTAATTTGTCTAGCGACGCCCTGTGCCGATGGAAATACCCAGGACAACAGCCATCGATTCTTCATTCTATTCCATCGCATTTTTCCAAAGATGGGTTACATACCTTATCTGGTCTCCAGTTGAGCGTTTTATTCGGAACCCATAGGAAATCAACAATTCGGTGTAAATTGTGTTTTCCATTTCCTTTGAAAATAAGGATATTAAAACAATGGCATGCATTATGTTTCTCTTTTGGAAATCGGTTGGATTCGAGCAATTTTCGTGCATCTGGAGTAACATGGAAATAACGTTCATAGAACCGGTGCAAGTTAGGGTGCGCATTTTGTAAGTACAATAGGTGGAATACCGTCAGGTCCATTAGCTATTTTTACAGTCCAAATTGTTTAGGAGGCGTCATATTTTTCGTGGTCGAAATTACACTTTAATCATTCTTGAGGGTACGTTGGTAGCAACGCTTCTAGCTTATAGGTCAGCTGATCCATTTGTCCTGATTAATGGAGGGAATAAAGACTAAGTAATTTTATTACTGACTACTTTTGCCTTTTACAAAATGTCCGGTGCCTCTAGGATATGCCAGAAGATTGTTAGTTACTCTTTGGTTGAAGGCATTCTTTGTGGCTTTCATTGTTTGGTTATGTTTCGCTTGTCGATGAAAACTGATCTGCTACATCGTGTTTGCATTGCTTATTGAACCATGGTTTTTTGAATCCTGTTTTTCTGAAGATTGATCTCTGTTGCTACATCTACGAAAGGACTTATATCACCTTGTCTAAAACAAAGGTCTTCCCAAGAAAGTTAACCGTAATAGTCACGCAGAATATCCCAGTTAGTTATTCGGTAATTCCATAAAGCTCGTTGATGGTCTTGTATCATTGGCATCAATATTGGTAGTGTATAGATCGGTGTTATCATACTTTAATAGTCTGATCCCCAAGATATTTAAAAAGTTGCTATGGATATCGGAATCCCAGCAAAACTGATTCAGCTGTGTCGCGCGACGCTGGAAAACACGCGCTGCAACATGCAGTTTGTAAGTAGTAGCTCCTCCGAACTATTCCTTACATGCACCGGATTTCGGCAAGGAGACGCGCTATCATGTGACTTCTTCAATCTCGTACTGGAACAGATAGTGCGCAAGGCAGGTGTTAACACGGAAGAATCTATTTTCAACAGGTCCGTCCAGCTGCTGGGCTATGCGGACGATATTGACATCATTGGTCGCTCCTAACATGCCGTGATAAAAGCGTTCACGGAGTTTGAGAACAGACGAATTCCGTTGGCCTTGAAGTATATGAGGACGCCTAGGACAAAACGTCACTATTGATAGCAGCAATTTCGAGGTAGTTAAGGAGTTCACCTTCCTTGGAGTTAACATAAACTCCACGAATGACACTCTAGTGGAGATCCGTCGAAGAATTCCCCTAGGAAACCAGTGCTACTTCGATTTGGTGAAACAACTGGGTTCAAAACTCCTAACTCGAAGGACGAAATGTGTGCTCTACAAAACCCTTATCCTGTCAGTTCTGCTTTATGGTGACGAGTGCTGGACGAATGGCTCCTTCGAAAGAAAAATACTTCTGCGGATTTTTGGTCCTGTGCACGAGGAGGGCGAATGGAGGAGAAGATACAACCGCGAACTCTATGAGCTGTTCCATGATATGGATGCAGTCCAAAAAGCCAAAACACGTCGACTACATTGGTTCGGTCACATCGAGGAAGGCAAGGAAGACCAAACCTCCGTTTCAAAGACCAAGCCATAGCGGATGCCAGAGCGCTTGATCTAGACAACTGGAAGCAGCTTGCCAGGGATCGTAGAGGATGGAAGGCTGTAGTGTCTCAGGCAGAGACTCTTCACGGGCGGGAGCCCGATAAGTAAGTAAGTAAGTATGGATATCAGGAATGTGTATTGGTTCCTCGAAAAGTTGGGTCAAGTGGCAGATAATGGTGACCATTTCACCCTGTCTTTCTGCATCATCCATTTTGTTTGAGTACCGTAACTAATTGTAGTTGTGGACGTAAAAATTGCCAAGGATGCAGTTCATAGTCACACACCGATGATAAGTTTGGTTCGTAGTCGAATGAACTTGTGCTTATGAATGTCCGGTTTTTCCATTTGGAGATGTTGATTTACATAGCTAACATTGGCCTTGGTGTATCCAAGATCTCTAATGTTGCAGAATTCAGTCACAAGTTTGGATTTGAAGTTGGTGTTACCCTTGCATGTTGTTCATCTTTCAAAAATCAGCAATTTGGAGGGAGCTGGTTTTTAAGCAACAATATTTAAAAAGACCTAAAACGAGCACCCAGGGACCTACTAACGGGAGGGTTTTCTCACTGCTACAACTCTTGCGAAAGTCCGATAAACGTCATTCAATGCATTTACTACTAGAACACGGACCACAAAAAAGGAGACCCTCTGAGCTGCACCAACTACAGAAGCATAGTGCTGTTATATCGTAGCTCTCCCTTTATTTGTGTGTGCGAAATTGATATTTTTGCCACGAAGAAGAGGAACTCCTGTTTAGTGCCTAATCCGAACGACAAATTTTAGAAACTTCTCATGACAGTGTTAGTCTTGGATGTTTGCAAGACTTTCGCAAGAGCGGAAGCAGTGAAAAAAACGTAGGTGTTGTCATTTCGGGATTTTAACCAGGAACCTCGGCTTAGTAATTCAAATGCCTCTGCCATTTTAATGCCTCAGTTATTCCTTGGCTCTTTGAGGTATTTTTTTGGATGTAGTGGAGACTTACTACATGGGTGGTGTCTGAACTAACTTCGAGGAGTCATTGTTTTTGTGCTTGTTATATTCCCACAACTTTTAAGTTGGTGTATACTTTTAGGCGAGTTACTACCGAACTTTTTTTTATTTCTTTGAATAGTTTGATGGACCTTGGCTGTGATTGAACGCGCACCTTCCACTCAACATGCGAACACAGTACCACTACACCGCTGCCATCCTCGGTTATATGGGCTATTGACGCCAGGTAAGTAGTCAATCACACATGGCCTACACATTCCCATGCAGATACACAGATCCAATTTGGACGTTAAAGTGTCCAAGTACTATTTTGGGATCGTTCCCCAGATATGATCCGTATACACCCAATGTCATAAGATTCGTCCTTGATAGGGCCCTCAGTCTCATCTGTAGGAGTATGTGCACATATTAGGCAGATGTTCCAAAACGCTACACTGATGTGGATTGTGGATCAGAGTCATGCGATCACATGCAATATAGCATTCGTTGAATCTCCGAATGGTGACATGTATTGCAATAGATATTGCATGGTTTCTCTGCATTCCAAAGCCAAATAATTAAGTTTATTAGTTATACTCTGCAAGTATTATTAAAATTGTCCATCAAAGTAAGATTGAGTTCATAATTTTTTCTTAAATATTTTGACATGTCATGTGTTCCTTCCTTATATCTTCTCAGGAAGGATTTACCAAGAAAATCAATCAATCAAAAGCCGATGAGTTTATGCCTTATCTTGCAATTAAGTAATCGCTCCCCTAGTAACATTATTTCTAAAACCTTACCCCAACCAATTGTTGCCTATGAATACAAAATAAAAACCGTTACTACACTTACGAGTCTTTCATAATGTAACAATCTATGCAAATCTTGATACGTGAAAGGGACTTACGCAAAATTCACTACTTTGAGATACGTGACTAGCAACGCAAGTTAGCGATCTTTCAATCCCACATCACCTATCCAATACCACACAGGCTGACGTGATTTTTAATTGAATCAAGTTAAACAAGACTGGTATCAGGAACAAAACTCAAGAAAATCACCAAACCCATATAAACATTAAGCGATTTAAAAACGAACAAGAACAACAAGAAGTTCAAAATAGATACAGAATTAGGGTATAAAATATCGACTCCTGGGAGAAGTTCATCTTTCTCAAATCCCATCACGTACAGAAATTTAAACATCAAACCATTCACTGGGTTTTGGGATCACGAATAAACTGTTGGATATCCTTAAAGTAAAGGTGGAACGATATTCACTGTTAATTGAACAGTCTGCCACGTGGCGGGCGGCGTCAATAGCGACAGAGTTAAAAAGAAACTTCTTCCTGATGAGGTTTTAACTTCAGACGTGTGTGCGATTATACATGCATGAGGTAAGACGAAGCACGGTGGGTGTTTCAAAATTACCTTTTGAGCATTTCATGTTCTGCGTAATATTAAAATAAAAATTCTCTTTAACGTGCTTCTTACACCCTATCTGCGTCTTGTAATAGCTCAGCCAATAAAAATGGAAAATGCAGTTGATATTGACGTCATTAACATGGTTATGCCCTATAAGGACGAAAATGGTTTCATAACACTGAATCTAAAACCAAACAATAAAAGTACGAACGTTTTTTTTCAAAGTTACAGATCCGAAGAATGTGGGTGGTAAAAACAGGACCAAGTTAAACCGAAGGTACTATTTTTTTTGTGTAATCGTGGTCTTGAGATGACATTGACGCCGTAAGTAAACATGGTTGCATGGGGACCACATTTTTTACATAGGGTAGCACGAATTTAGGTGGCATCTTGATACCATCGCCTTTGGAATATCAAATGAAGGAAAGAGATAACGCAACGAAAAAAGCTTTATTTCTGTATGACAGTTTAAGCTTTATATCATTTATGTGGGAAAACCTGCCATAGAATTAAAGAGAACATGTGGTTCTTGTTTTTGTCCTTTTCTGTGATTAATCCGTTTATAACAAGCAAACACAGCGCTTGGGTATCAGGGTATAGGTAACATGTGTAGATTTATGATTTATGCATACTTGTTAGTGCTGTACGATACATGTATACGTTTGGTTAGGATGGGAACGGGGATTTCAATGAAGGATTTACTTACGATCTTTGTTTTTAATTAGGGAATGCCAGTTTTTTTCCTAGTAATTGTGCATGTGTGTGATCTGAAAAACAAAGAGGACCCTTTTTGATTTTTTTAATGGGTATAGGTAAAGTTGAACATTGAATATTCCATGGCTTATTATTCAATCCGACGAGATTATGGTATATATTGAATTTGTGTCGTAACTAATTGGGTGGCTTTTCAGTTATGGCAGAGCAGGATTGCCTTAGGAACACAAATACAAGAGTTTGATTTAAATCGGGATTTTTTTCGGTTTTTCAATTTATCGAAAATGATTTGTTGATTCGGTAAGAACAGGAGACATGGTAATTTTTGTTTTCTGCAACTCCGGCTCGCAGAGTCTTCGATTCCCAGCAAGACGTCGGACGCAGTAGAGGAAGACCTCGCCTTAAGTGGCGCGCACAAGTAGAAACCGACCTCAACCAACTTGGAGTGCGCAACTGGAGGCAGTTAGCTAAGGACCGGGCTAATTGGAGAGACATGTTGGTTGAGGCCCAGGTTCATCCCGGACTATAGCGCCACTTAAGTAAGTAAGTAAGTAAGCAACCTCTAAGCGATTACTACAAAAAGCTTTATAAGATTAAATGCGATGAGTACTATCGGGTTATGGCAACAGAACTAGCAAGTTGTAGGGACAGCAAGGCATTCTGTTACAAGTTAAAACAACTCAAGGGTGCAACCTTTATTTGTGGGATACATTTATCTTCTACGCAGCTAGCGCAGTATTTCAAAAATCTACTTAACCCATCACGAACAACACACAGCATCCAAACGGCCGAAGCGCTTATTTACGATGAGGAACTAGATTGCGAAATCACATTAAACGAGCTGCAACTAGCACTGCTTAATAGCTCCGACAAAAAAGCTCCCGATCCTTATCATATATCAAATGAGTTCTATAAAAATGCTCCATACAGATCGTCATGGGAGAGTACAGCCCAGCGGCCCTGGAATCAGTCTCAACAAAGTCAAAGACAGTCCTATATTGTCGCTCATCTCTATAAGAGATATCAAAGCATTTTAACATACACCTTTGCTGGGTGCCTGGGCATAGTGACTTTTCAGTGAACTGTAAAGCTGATGAACTCACCAGACGTGGGACTAAATTACCAGTTGTACCCGACACGGGTGCATTAGGTATTCCTATCGCTACATGCAAAGTCTTACTAGCGCAACATCCTAACAGCAAATCCAATCTCAGATGGAGTCATGGCACGAAGTTTCAAATAACCGAACAAATTTGGACAAAGCTTGATTTGAGAACATCCAAGGGACTGATTTCGATCGACAGATCATACATTAGCTCCACCATAGGTGTCATCACTGGACACTGTTTAATAGACAGGTACACAGAAAGGCTAGGCCTTCACTCAAATGACTTTTCTAGGAGCTGCATTAACGAAGAGGAAGAAGAAACAATACTTCATCTCCTTTGTAACAGCCCGACATTATCAAACAAAAAAAAGCTCCATCTCGGAGCCTACTATTTTCCAAATCTCAATGATTTGACAAAAACGGAAGCGAAAAGTCTTCTCCATTAAAAGCTCAGAATGGTTTTCTCACAGATAACAGATAACAAGGAGATTGGACAGCATCGACGTGGTATCACAATGGACCAATAATTGATTTTAGTGTGCTGCCGAACTCGCTAGCAGTCACTCTAACCTATCCTCTAGGCATATATTCGGATGGTACATCTTTCTCCATTGGTGGGTATCTAATAATATCAATGAAAAGCTCGAAGTTTCAACTGTTGCTCTATCTGCCATTCTAACGCAATGTTCAATAAACAAAAAATGGTTTAAGGTCTTTCATGCAACAAAAACATTTTATTTAAATAATTGTTCACTACCACTAAACCCTCGTAGAGTAACTGTGTGATGTGCCATTTGTCGCGGTGGCTCATTGGGTCATATTTCCTTGAAATAAATCAGCTTTTTCACTTTTCAATAAAATCAGCAGTTTAGACTCAGCTTCCGTCATCGTGTAAATTATATACCCTAGCCTTTTATAAGCCTGTTGCAGAAATGTTTTGTTTTTTTTTGTAATAGTCTACGAAATTAATTTTTAAACAAAATTCGGATGAAAAGAAAACCCTAACCAAAAAAAAAAAATAGCAAAATAGTCGGTCCAATGTTGTTCCTAGAGAATGAAAAGTCTGGTCTCTAGAAAATAAAATAATATGACCCGCAAAAGTAAAGGGTCCTCCAAATAACTTTTTTTTTTTTTTTGAAAATGCTATAAAAAAACTACTAAATATTTTCTCAAATTTATTTTTTTATTTGAAAAAACAATCCTTCCGGTTAATAATGAAAAATAATTTCATTCAAATGGCTGCCTCGGCTGGCCATGCAGTAGCCTACACGATCGGTCCAATTTTGAAGCACATTATCGAATGTGTGCAGCTGTATTTCACAAATGGCTTCACGAATATTGTCCTTTAAAGCGTCAATTGTCTCTGGCTTGTCGGCGTAACACTTATCTTTTACGGCACCCCACAAATAATAGTCCAACGGTGTCAAATCGCAGCTCCGAAGTGGCCAAACGACATCAGCTCTGCGGCTGAGAAGGCGATCTTCAAAAACAGGGCGCAAAACATCGAGTGTAGCTTCGGCTGTGTGGCACGTAGCGCCGTCCTGTTGAAACCAAATGTTGCCAATATCCTCCTCTTCAATTTTTGTGAACAAAAATTCGTTCAACATGGCCCGATAACGATCGCCATTGACTGTAACGGCCACTCCTTGCTCATTTTCGAAGAAAAATGGCCCAATTATGCCTCTGGACCAAAATCCGCACCAAACAGTGACTCGTTTTGGGTGTATCGGCTTTTCAATGTATGCGTGCGGTTTACATACCCGCCAAGATCAAAATGAGCTTCATCTGAAAAGATGATTTTTTGGCAAAATCGGCATCTTCTCGAAGTCGATCGCAGGCCCACTTAGCGAAGCGAAAACGCATTGGATGGTCAGTTGGCTCAACTCCTGAACCAATTGGACTTTGTATGGCGTCATACCAAGGTCTTTATGCAAAATTCGTCTCAATGATGTCTCCGAAATGTTCAATTGTTGAGAACGACAGTGAATTGATGTTGATGGCGCTTCACGCACACTTTCTGCCACATCAGCAATATTCTCGGGTGTACGCACTGTTTTTGGCTATTCACGCTTTGGTTTATCGATGAGGATGCCAGTTTCTTTCACTTTTTTCACAAGATAACGAACATACGGAGCTGACGGTGCTTCTCTTCTTCCAAAATCCATACGCAATTTTCGCACACATTCTGCAACATTACCATGATTTTCAAAGAAATGTCGCCATATTCGTTCAGCGGAAGGATAAAACTAATTATCTGTCAGATCAGACATGAGCTAAGTGTTACCATTACCGATATAAGCACTAGTTAAAAAAAAACGTTAGATGGCGGACCCGTTATATGATCGTCCAGCATGGCTTTTATAAGGGTTTTACTGTAATTAATGAAAGAGGGAGTTCGTTGTTAAAATCCGGAAAGGATTTTTCATTAATCCACCCATTGGAATAGTCCGACAAGCGAACACTCTGTATTGTGAAATGATCCATTCGGAGATGTAGCGGCTTGACTTTGAGTTTCTTCATTTAACCTGGTTTTCTCACTCTTTCTTCGGGAGATACTTCACCAGTACAGTCAAGAAAAAAATATCAGCTAACTTATTCCTAAGTACACTAATTCTACTGCGCTGAAGCATCAAAACCACAAATTTAATGACAAGTAAAACAATATTGTATCGTAAACATCTCGAACGTTGTTGCATAAAGTTATCGTATCGGAACCTGTTCGTATGTCTTTTGCAAGCACTGGCAAGCACAATGCTTACTGTGAGTGCAAATCGAAAACATCCCTGCTCTTCACAAAATATAGACTCAACCATAAATATGTTGAAAGCTATTCAAGGACCTTGGAGAATACTTCTCCCGGCAGACTTAAAAGATAATCAACCCTACAGTTGAAGCAATCTCTTAATTAAAAAGATGAAGATTCGTACCAAATTGCAAAGGCCACTTAAATGAATCAAAAAGGCCACTTCCCTCCCTCCAAATGCCATAAGCATTTCTGGACTGGATTCATTCACACCGGCAAATTTGCAAATTTTTGAGAAACACATATATGGCAATAACAAGAACTATAAAGCCACTATAATTGACAGGTAAAACTGGGTGAACCCACAATTTTCATCCAAAGAGGAGGTGAAGATTTCTCAGAAGCACTATATGATCATCCAATTCGAGTGACAGACTATCTGAGTTTCTTTTGAACGAATATAGTATTTTGTCATCATATAATTTATTATGACAAAAGAATACAAACTGTCCTTCAAGAAATAGAAAAAGCCATCTGAGTTGATATTCAAGTATATAAAGTCAGTATAAGTCATGACTCGCCTGGTTTCTCGGACACATTGAACTGAAAGATACCGAAAATCAGGATGTACTGGCCAGATACGACTTCGATTTGGGGCATTTACTAGCGGACGGACAGGTGAAAGTGGTCTTTAATCAGTGCTTTATTGACAGTGTCACAGTCCTTCCTATAATGGCACAACACTAGTTGCCCATAACCCGTTGTCTATAGCCCGATATTTACAACAAAGTCCTTATTCTCTTCTGAAAGACGTCAAATCCGGAGACACTGTGTCTTAGGAAACATAACTAAAAGGCTAGTAGTCTTCACAAATATACTCTGCAAAGGCTGAGGTTAGCTAAAGATAGAGTTAGGGGAATAAGATAACGAACCACCCAGTAAACCAAATTATTTTCATGTCTATTAAACCAGGTCTGAACAATTACTTTCATAACATCCCAACAGCCCAGGAATTGTCCTTGAAGTGTATTGATTGAATGTGATAGCAGAAACCTGGTGTTCACTTCGCAACCCACTAAACACAAAATTCTGATCCATTTTTTCAACAGTCCGCCAGTTTTACGAAAGCTTTGAAGTCTACAGAATGCGTTCAGATTATAAATGGCAGCAGGGAAAACACTTTTCAAGTAATTTCGAATTCCATTGGTAATTTATTTCTCACAAGCGACCATCAGTTTGATTGAACCACTAGGTACCTGTTACTCTTTCCCTGCCGCTGTTAAAATCAAAACGGCTTTTTACTTTGTTCGCATCTGCCTTGGCTAAACATTAAATTCTTTAAAAAAAAACACTTAAAATGTGTAGATTGGTATACCTTTGCTAAAAACAATCTCAACACATTACGTATGTATATACAAGGAACCTAAATCAACCCATGTCTCGAGGCCTCGTAAATCTCCACTACTCCACATCAATGCGTGGAATGAATTAACTGACATCCCCAACCAGGTTACTACATCAGTCCAGCCCTCACTTTGTTCAAATTACAACCTGCACCGACCTACCAAATACACCGCCCCTATACATGACATTCTCCCACATTTCCGTTGCTGTATCTCTGACATTCCCAATCCCCAAAACAAACACACATATCAATTCACCTCACACCCTGGACTCCTGCTCCTAACCTCATCGGCCTCACCATTCACGTAATCCATTGATCCAATTTATAAAAAAAAAATTCGAAAACAAGCATAAACAATGCGTACAAAATGCGGACACCCCTAACTACCCATATCAGACTTATCAGAGGACATTTGCCCTTCAGTGCCCCACCCGCTACCAAAAAAAAAAAAAACGTATACTCTGCGAAACCCATTAAAGTACATTTATACATTGGTTCGGTTCAGTTGTAGGGTGTTGTAGGCCAAGGGCCACAGAATCACCGCCCCACAGGAAAATATATTATTATTTTTATTATCACCCGGGATACCGGAGCTAGTGGCTTCCTATTGTATGCTAATAGAATACAAATAACAATGAATCTTCCTTCCGCCCTCTGTTTGCGGAATACAGACGAGCTGCTCACCACATACGCGTCTCCCTACCTCTATGATGCGCTGTTATGAAAATTTTCGAAAATAAAGCGAATATCGTCGTCGGCAAGCCCACACATATACTCATACCCATGCTTGGGGTCCATGCACACACCGAGTTCTCACATGCTGATGCTCACCCTATAAATCAGGAAGGAAGTATACGATTTGAATTTATGCCCAAAATCGAATAATTCATGACTTTTCGGACGCGCACACACGACCATCTCTTGGCCATTAGAATTAGCCAGCAAATCATTTCACAAGCGGATAAAGCGTTCATAATGCTGCATATTTCTTGTGTGTACGCGTCGAAAAACCGAAGACCCGGAAGGGCATTGCTTGACAAGGATGTTTCTAATTTTGTCTGTCTAGCACTCTTGCCGACTCTACGCGGAGCAACCAGCCGACCGACCACTCAATCGAAGGGAAGGAACAATAAAATGCAACAGCTTCTCAAGGATTCTCAAGGAGATCTGGCATTGGCATATTATACCCTTGATTTCGTTGTCCCGTCGCCGTCGCGTCGTCTTGGACACTCTTTGCTCCGAGATAAAGATGAAAATTCATTTCGTAACGAGGAAATAAAATTCCTTGCGATGATCCCGTCTATAAAGAAAATTACTCAAGTGGATATTATGGCTTTCGTAAGAAATCTCCTTGTGCGATGACTACTCCAACACAATTGCAAAATGGTGGGTGGGAACGAATGAATGGGTGTTCTATTTGTGGGTGTGTTTGTATGTGTGCGAAAACAGAGAGGTTGGGTGTAGGACTGAATATTATATGGCATCGGTGGCCAAATCGATTTTGCTGATTCACATTTCGAGTGTTCGGCGTGTTCGGCCCTAAATATACTTCTGATTTTTATTTTATTTGGTTATTCCGAAAAGGATTAACTGAGTTCCTACAAAGGAATTGATTATTGTGTTGTGCAATTTAAGAGTTTTAACGATGCCAATAGTTTTTGATATTCACCGTTGTCGGGGTATCCTTTGAGAATAACAATTTTGATAAGTAAACAATATTGGGTCCAGAGATTCTCTGTTTATTTGTAATTCTGGAAACAACTGTGCTAGTATATGCATGAGTCATATTGAGTTGTACATGGGTGCTAGATTTCCATTTAAGGACACTTTACTCAGTTCCTAAAATACTTTCGGTTTACATGATATTAGGCCTACCAGGATGTTAATACTTGCAGTTGAGAGAAACAAATTCGTCATTCCCAGAATAAAAAAACAAGATTGAACACATCATTTAATCCAAACTAGATATTGGAGTGATTGGAATGTCAAACAAACTGTGTTTATCTATTCTGTTATCCGTTTCGACTGACAGAATCGGATTCCCAATACTATTGATGTCACGAGTCGAGACTGAGGTGCGCAAAGCTCTAGGTCATACTAGCTAAGGAGAAAAAAAGTATTTACTATACAAAGAACAAAATCTAGTGTGAGTTCACTTGTGGTAGAAGTAAAACTTTATTCTGGCCCTACTGCGCCCTACTGTGCATTTTAACGTATCGTCGTCAGGTATTTTCCCGATACGTGCTATCGTTGCCTGATTGGAGTTTATAAAATCGCACCTATTTTCCCGGAGGGTCTCCAACCCTCGCCCCTCAGCTATCAAACCATTCAGACCGTCCTGTCTGATACTTCCCGTCGCGAGGCTCCCAAAGCCCATAGCGTCGAAAGTGTGGCTCCGGTGAGAATTGTGCGTACATTTCAGCAAACTGGGTCTGTAGGAAATGTGAAAAAACCTGTGCATGCTCACCCAGTTCGTTCTGCGAAAAACATTGCTGTTGTTCGCGATAGTGTGGCAGAAGAGTCGCCAACCTCGACTCGTCGTCGTGCCCAACAATTGAACATCTCACGAACATCACTGATGCGAATTTTGAATTTGCACGCTTACAAGGTTTAATTGACTGTAGAGCTGAAGCCTACTGACCATTTCAAGCGTCATCAATACGCCGAATGGTTGATTAAACAGCCAGAAGTGAATGGCGACCTTACAAAGAAAATCATCTTCAGCGACGAGGCACGCTTTCACGTCAGTGGATTCGTTAATAAGCAGAATTGCCGCATTTGGGCAAATGAGAATCCACGAGTAATTGTTGAAAAGCGGTTTATAGGCAGGCGGCGTTGTAAAGATTTTGTTATCAAATGGTTTTATAAATCTACCTAACTGCAGCAGGGCGTAAACGCCATAGGGATCTGCTAAAGCTACTACTGGCTAGGGGTCTGACAGTAGAAATGAGAAACAAATCGATCTGTGGTCAAATTGAATCTAATCTTTATTTGAAAATGTTTGTTCTTATATAGTAAATTATTATCTACATTATTGTCTATGCATCGCATTCTGAACACTACGCACCACACACAGAGATAGGATTTTCATCCCTTATCTATTTTAGTACCTTGTACAAGAATACCCTAGATTTAGATAATGCATTGTGTTGCATTTTATGGGCTACGCTTAATGGGGTTTAGTTCAAGATAAACCAAGTGGTTTATTCTTGTTGTGTGACATCTGTTTGCTATTAGTGTTCAATATACGAGGCGTTTATCAATACAAAGATAATAGGCGCTGGTGCATACACTTCACAGCGTCATCGGGCCGTACTTCTTAGAAAATGAGGTCGGCCAAGCAGTGTTCGCTATCACGAGACGATAACTGACTTCTTGTGTCTAGAAATTCACGATATGGACCTGGACGATATGTGCTTCCAACAGGATGGTGCCACTTGCCACGCAGCAAACGAAACAATGGCTATTTTGAGCGAGCAATTCAATTGCCGTGTTATCTTACGTCGCGTCGTGGCGATGTTAAATCTCCGCCACGATCATGTGATCTGACACCGTTGGACTTCTTTTTTTGGGAATATTTAAAAGAAAAAGTGTACGTCAATAAGCCAAGAACAATTCAAGACCTAAAGGAAGAGATAATCGGCACATTAACAACATTGAACCTCAATTATGTCTCAGAGTCATTGAAAATATGGACCATCCGATAGAGGTATGCCACCGAAGCCGTGGCGAGCATTTGGCCGATATTTTGTTTCATACATAAATGTCATAGATCCTTCTATCATAATAAAAAAATTACTTTTCTGAATACTTTTTATTTTAGTTACAATTAACAGCGTACGTTTTCGTTGGACCACCCTTAATATTATTTTAATATCGGCCCTATCGAGGTATATGTCGGAGCGGAAAATTCTCCGATTTTGTACGATTCGGAGAATTTTTGCTTCGAGAAATTCTTCCGAAAAGCTGTTTGGAGTATTTCTCCGACATTTTTTAACGCATCCCGGCGAATTGCGTTGAAGTGCGTTCAGAAGCATTTTTCGTGCAATTTTTGACAGCTAAGTGCCATTCTTTATCTGATTTCCTCTGACACAAATTCTTTCTGGAATTTAATTACGAATTGTAGTGAAGTGAAGCCGTCGCGTCTGTTTAGTATTTTTTTCGATGACATATACCTCGAATGGAATTTGAACCTCCGACGGAGTATGCGTTGAGGAAAATTTTGACCTTGGGCTGAATGTATTCCTCTAAATGAGGATTAAAAATATCAGACCCCGCTCATTTAAAAAAAAAATCTTCCCTTTATAAACATTATTACATAAATTTTCCCTTTCAAAATAAAAACCTTTTTTTCGTTATTCTACTTGAAAGTTGAAACATCTTAAAAAGTAACACTGTTATACTATACAAAGGTCTTACTAGGTACCACTTTAGTTACGAATTTTTTTAAATTCGTCGAAAGCTGAAGCTTCCAAAGAAACCAAGCCCAGGATCAAACCCGAAACTGATTGCATATTAATCAATTTTTAAATAACTATCATTCGACATTCAGTCTTTGGGACATGTGAATATTATGTTAGCCAACCTTTCTTAGCAAGAAAATCGTCTTCCGGGAATATTTCCTTATTTACCTAGAAAGATGTTTCGTAAACGTTTGCTTTAGCTTCTTCTATTGCTTTTAAATGTGGTATCAAATATATCCACTTGACAGGACTATAGTGTACAAAGCCTATGCACATAGTATGGACACAAGCTCACAGTTATTCCTTTAACTGGACACAAACTGCGCCAACTACGGAGGCATAATTCTGCTCAACATCGCCTACAAGATCCTATCTGCCGTAATATGTGAACGCCTGAAACCGGAAACCGGGAAACAACAACCTGATCGGCCCTTATCAGTGTGGTTTTAGGCCAGGAAAGTCCACAATCGATCAAATTTTCACACTTCGGTCGATCTTGGAAAAAACCCAAGAAATCCAAATCGATACCCACCACCTATTTATCGATTTCAAAGCCGCATACGACAGCATTTATAGAGAAGAACTATACAGAGCCATGTTTAGTTTTGGTATACCGTCCAAACTCGTCCGTTTGTGTAGGATGACGATTGAGAATTCTCACTGCACCATCAGGGTCGGAAACGACCTCACCGACACATACCAAAAAAGGATTTAGGCAAGGCGATGCGCTGTCATGTGACTTCTTTAATCTGATTCTTGAGAGAATTGTACAAAACTCCAAAGCCAACACCAGAGGCACAATTTTCCAAAAGTCATTTTTGACATCATTGGTAGGACTCAACGTGATGTCATAGCCACGTTTGCTAGTATAGAGAAGGAAGCGGCGAAAATGGGTTTAGCAGTAAATGAGGGTAAGACTAAGTATATGCTGTCAACACGAAAGGACACACAACATCGACGAATTGGACAGAACGTCACCATTGACAGATATAACTTTGAGGTAGTACGGGACTTTGTCTACCTCGGCTCCGCTATTAACTCTGACAACAACACGAAGAGTTACTATTGCCAATCGCTGTTTCTTAGGGCTAAGAAGGCAATTTAGTAGTAAAGCCCTCACTCGAACTAGTAAGGAGATCCTATATAAGACCCTGATCATCGCAGTCCTGCTCTACGGCGCTGAAGCATGGACCGTATCAAAAGCGGATGAAGAAATCCTTGGTCGATTCGAGAGAAAAATTCTTCGAAAAATCTTCGGTCCCGTTTGCGTTGACGGGCTATGGAGACGATGATTCAACCACGAACTATACGAGCTGTACAGCGACATACCCATAGTCAAAAAAACTCCGCATTGGACGTTTAGGATGGCTAGGACATGAAGAAAGAATGGACACCAATATTCCGGCTCGCAGAGTCTTCGATTCCCAGCCAGACGTCGGACGCAGTAGAGGAAGACCTCTCCTTAAGTGAAGCGCACAAGTAGAAACCGACCTCAACCAACTTGGAGTGCGCACCTGGAGGCAGTTAGCTAAGGACCGGGATAATTGGAGAGGCATGTTGGTTGAGGCCCAGGTTCATCCCGGGCTGTAGCACCACTTAAGTAAGTAAGTAACCTTATAAATATTATGTGCATCGACTCTGAATCGCTAGCTGAGTCAATCTAACCATGTCTGTCTGTCTGTCCGTCAGTCGCTATGTCAAATGTGTCTTAAATTTTGGGCTAGATTGATGCTGATGACATACAGACTGTCTGACTCAGCAGAACAAGTGCAAAAACAGTGTCTGAACAACATTACTCAGATAATCTCAATATCTATATTTCGTCCATATAAAGTTTTTAGCCACGCTTACTTTTTGTGAGCGTTTTCCGTAAAAAACAGTTTTCGGTACAATATAAAAAAAACGAAAAAACGTTTGATAAAAAGATTTCAAGAATGATATCATGAACATTTCGTCTACAGACCATTTTAACCCTCTCCCAATTTTTGGGACGTTTTCCTAAAAAAAGGAAAACTCGACTCGTTGGAAGTAATTTTTAACTGAAATGCACAAAATTTGGCAAACGCCTCCCAACATGTCCATAATCTCGACCCAGTTACAAAGATCCCAATTTTTGTGACGTTTTCCTAAAAAAAGGATGGATTGGGATATGGTTTTCAACAATTTGCACAGCGGATTGTAGCCTTCTCATAATTATTATATTTCAAGTTACTTAGCAACTGTTAGGCAGTTTTCTCAGTGACATAAATTTTTTTAATATCACTCGTTGGAAGTAATTTTTAACTGAAATGCACAAAATTTGGCAAACGCCTCCCAACATGTCCATAATCTCGACCCAGTTACATAGATCCTTACAAATTTGAATCTTTTAAATATTTTTTTGTTCGAAAGGTACATTACAAGTAAATGGAATCAACTTTTAAAGCTTATTGCATTCCAACTTTAACCCCATAAAACTGCACCAATGTTCGCTATTCTCATTCTCATTCTAATTTTCGCACTCGCTCTTTCTCTGCGGGCCACAATAAGAACCATTTATTCACTTGGCACTCGGTACTTCCGCCATTCGGCCATTACGGAATCACGCTCTATTTGAATTCTCGGTGAATTCAAATTGCCCGACAAATCCTGGCGCGCTACCAAATTAAGGAATTAGAGAATCGTCATTCATTAAAATGTCCACCCATTTCCTTGGGGAGATAGCTACCCAACCATCGATTGCCGCCACTCTTGCACAGATATAGGTGGAGAGCGTATCAAAAATCTACTGTATGCGCTTTTGGGGAGTGGGTACATGCATAGCATATATACCTACATGTACATGCTAGCAAAGCGGAACATTGCAAAGAGGCGGCGAAGGGAGAAAATTCTAGGATTGCAAGTTTAAAAGTCAATAGAATGCCATCCGGTATGTGTAACAGCTGGATGGACCTCATTAGATATAATGTTTGTATGTATGCTGGGCATCCATGTGTGTTGAATAAGTTTTGCATCTGGCATGGTTTTTTGAGGAAGGGTGGGAAAGGGTTGACAACTACATGTTTGGGGGTGTCGTCGCTTGGGAACCACAGAGAAAAGATGAGGTGCCTGTGTAATGGGGATAACAACATTTGCGTCAACACAGCTTGTGTATAGTAAAATGCATACCATCAGAGTGGTTGTCCTTTGTCGGGAATCCTTCTTGATTAATTATAATTTGTAAATTCTACCCGCGTTTTGCATCTAATATGTCCTGCTCTTATAACACAAGTTTGCACACAGACACAGGCACTCTTAATATGAAGGACATGTGTAATTGATGGCTACACGCTGGATCTCGCTGGGGATCAAGTAAATCATTATCCTTTATAAATTCATTTGCTTTATTTTCCACTTTGCGGTTCTCGACGCCATGCCATACTGAAATGTGTTCATTTGTGTAGTCTATGCGATGCATCTTGAAACGCAAAGGCTACGCCGGGACAAGAGTGTATACATGAATATGCATGGGCACCGTTATAATATCATTTTAGTTTTAAGTCGAAGGGTTTACGCTCTTTACATTAATCCAAGTATAATAAATAGCTAAATGGTATGGGACGAAGGTACTTATATTTATTATGTTAAGGATAATTGAATCATTGTTTGTTATTGAGTTCAATTTTTTTTGTGGCGAGGGATACTTTGAGTTTATACCAACTTGGATGTTTGCAATTGTGGATTTGTTATTGTTGTTGTTGTATTGCTTATTGTTGGTACTGGGGACTACTGGTCACCAGAGGTTCTTTGGAAGAGCATAACCTTGTTTGGACACATAGATGTTGCGGTCCGAATAGGTGGATGCGTCTTCGATTTGCTTGCAGCTTTGGTGTTATTGTTTGTTGTTATTGAACGATGTGACCGTTTCGGACTTGCCGTTTATAGTGCGAGTAGTTGTAGTCGTTGTATTGTCTTCGGAATCCTGGGTGACCTTGGTGGTCTCAGAAGGCCCATCCGGTTTGCGAATTGTCTTTTTCATTACACTCTGACGGAACATCTTTGGTCCCTGATAGGTGCCCTCGAAGACACCACCAAAGGGTGTCTTTATCGGTGGAGTTATCATATCTGGATTTCTTCTAGCCGGTGGATGAGACCCCTCATCGAGAAGGGTACCATGGATCCGACCTAGAATGGTTTCTTCGTCGGATAGTTTCTTTTTTGGTTGTAACATCTTAGCACGGTTATCGTTGCGCGGCAAAATATCTTTTACCTCAGGCGAAACACTCTGCATCAACGACTGCAATTGATCAGCATAGATTTCTCCATCCAGATCGAACATATTCTTCGAATTTTGAAACTCCTTTAGGAAATTCCCCTCAAATCTTGGCTTCAAGTACTCTTCCATGACGTCTTTCTCAAATTTAGGAGCATTTTCTTCGTATTCGCTAACAGCCTCCATTATCTGCTGCATTTGATGTTCGAAATGCATCTGCAACTCAATCGCATTGGTAAAGATCTGAAAGGCAAACTTCCTATTGTCTCCAAACAGCTAATCGTCAGTATCCGATTCATCGAACCAGCTTGGCTTCTTGAATTCGTCCTTTTCCATTGGATTGGTGTTGGCGTTATCTTCATCGATCATTTTGAACATTTTACGCAAGATATCCTTTTTCTTTGAAAACTAAATAAAAAACTTTGCTTTCCACTGAACGTAGTAGTGTCCAAACAAATTGTGAAATATTAACTTATGTTATTTTTATTTCCACTTGCAAATTTGGAGTGATTTTCTTGGGTCACTTGCAGCTGGAGTTGTCGAGAAATCGAATATTGATAGCTAAACAACAGAATATGGATACGTTATGTGAAATTAGCAGCATGTCTTAGAATATCTATCTGGATTCTACGTCACAAACATTTAATTTCCTTTTTCCAATTTTTTATCAATTCGTTTCGATTCGTAAGTGCGTTCTAAAGGAAGGAACCTTTTTAGGTATAATTATTTGCCGAGTGGTTCGGACTATTGCCCAAGAGGTATCTCTTTCCATTCACAACAGTAATACCAATGGGTTCTTAATAGGAATTTTTAGTTTGTTTTTCAAAGGAATAAATCCCATTTGTGTACTCAAATTTGTAAAACATAGTGATTCCCAGTGTGTAGGACAACCATTGCTCAGAGACTACAGGCACTGGATGATTCAAACCACTTTTGAGGTTTATACGATATCAGTTTGATAACTTTTAAGTAAAAGTGCTCTTATTTGACTTTATTTACTCCATGAAAACCTCGGATTTACATGAAAGAGGAAGTTGAATTTGATACATGGTTTGTAAAATGGGGAAATCATATAATGTTCTTTATCTGTATTGGAACAGAATCGAAAACTGTATGTCGGTCATCCTTTAGCTTTTAGCTAGGAAAATTAACTTAAGTAGCTATATGAATCCTTAACGTTAAAGAATACACCGAACACATCACTACCCACCTCAGTTTTGAGCATAACATCAAGTCGCCTCGAATGGGAGTCGGATATGGTTGGACACAATAACTCGATTCACATCTACACGGAGAGGTCTAAAATATAATCTGGAGAGGGTTGACGATCTAATCGAACTAATCGAAATCAGGCCATGAATTTCGACTATTTCTCAATGAGATGGCAGAGCACTTTACATTCACCTCTTCTTGGTACCGGGTCACAAAGATATACCAGGGAACTGTAAGGAGGATGAGCTTGCCAGGCAGTGCAATACCTTTGATATTCTACTGCCAGTAGAAACGTAAATGTAAATCATGAAAATCACTTATCAAACTGACAACTCTGGCCAAACTATAAGCAAAAGCGCTCTCTCTGCTTGATAATGCTGAACAGATTAGACATCAGTACCATTTGCCTACATGCAAAAAGACTAGGCCTCTTTCGCAATGACTTCTGCAGAAGTGCAGTCCTCACCTTCTCTGCTCTTGTCCAGCTCTCTACAACAAAAGAAGACTCCGTATAGGAGACTATACTTCTTTGAAAATCTGGTCTAAGTGTGGACGTGCATCGAATGCAGACTATAACCTCACCTAACCTAACCTATATGAACCCTTTGCTAAACGAAGCAGTATACTTTTTTGACCTTTTTTTGAGTTAAACCATAAAGAAATTGTCGAATGCCCGGTTTCACAGTGGGAGCTTAATCCGTTGCTTAGCTAAGCAAAAGGCAGAGCTTAAATTTGGTCTTAAGTTTTTTGGGTTTCACAGTCATCAAAAAAGTGTGGTTTAGCTAAGCTAAGTATAACAAGTAATTGTGAATGGTTCGTAGGTAATTAATTAGTTGCGCGCCTAGAACTATACACCAAACGGGAATATTCTGCGAATATGTATGGAATTTAGTATGGACATCACCCATTGAGTAAAAAACACTTAAGCCACCAACATCGGGGGCTTAAGTTTTATCAACATTTAAGTGTGGTTACCTCTTTAGCCGACACTGTGAAACACAAAGTTATGTTAAACCGCAGGTTAAGCTCCGCGTGAGGCTTAAGCTCTCACTGTGAAACTGGGCATAAATGACATATTAAGACTATCGTTACCTATCTTACATCTACAGGGCAATCTAGTGCTTCTTGCTTGAAATCTTGTCAGAAAGTAAGATCCTTACGTCCGCGGAACGATATGAGCCGCTCTAAGCTTGAAAAACGTTGGGAAATATTAAAAACGTATTTCTAAAGTGAGTGCTTTGTAACCAGCCCAAACAGTGCGTTATTTGTAAAGATGTTTTGGCCGAAACGAAGCACCCCCCGCGCATGCTGTACGCTAGTCTGTGCAAAAATTTCGTAAGACTGCTATGCTAGCGGACAAAACTCATCGTCCCAGTCGTCGTACGATTCGCACATACATCAACTCGCCATCGATCTCAACAGCTCAACATTTCACGCACTAGCCTGAGAAGAATTCAACACAAATATCTCGAAATCGAAATATATCTCCAATCGACTCAGCAATTGAAGGCGCACGATCAACCGCTTCGCAGTTTGGGCAAGCAGAGCAAGCAGCTTGAATTGGACAACGATTTTGGGCGAAAAATCATCTTTTCTCACGAGTCACATTTTCATATCGGCCGGTGGCTACGTTAACAAACAAAATTGCTACATCTGTGGCTCAGAAAACTTGCACGTTATTGTTTAGAAGCATGCATCCGCAGAAAGTAACAGTTGTGGAGCGGTGGCATCATTGGACCATTTTTCTTCGAAAATGAGGCTGGGAATAACGTTTGCGTCAACGGTGGGCGTTACAGAGCAATATTAACCGACTTTTTTTTACTGAATTCGGACGACCTCTGGTTTATGCAGGGTAGTGTGCTATGCCATACAGCACATGCCAAAATCGATTTTTTGCGCACCAAATTCCCAACTCGTGTTATCAGCCATATTGGCGATGTTAATTGTCCGCTGCGATTTGACCCCTTTGGACTTCTTTTCTGGGGAACCGTTAAGGACCGATGTTGTGCCAATAAACCCAATATCCTACAAATAATCCGTGAGCTACATCCCGAAACCATCAACAGAGTCTTGGAAAATTGGAGTGACAGAATGTGCTACTGCGAAGCCAGCTGAGACAGCCAACACAACTTGAAGGAAGTTGTGTTCCATATAATTAATAGGTATATTTGTTCTTACTAATAAAGCCATAACACATCTTAAAAATTTAACTAACACTGCCCGATTTCTGGCTTCCGGGGGATGGCGGATGGGAGACCTCAATTGTTATAACTTTAATAACTTAAGGTCTAAAAATATATTTATGTGGATGTCCAAATTAATCTTCCAAATGACTATCTGACTTTGCGAAAAATAGTGACTCATCATGAATCCCATTACAAGAGTGGTCATCTGTGTAATTTTTTTGAAGATAGTGATAGGAAGTTCTCATAGTCATATTGATGACAGGGGTAGATTATTAACGTATAACTGTAACGTGAATGACTGTACGAAGATCAGGCAATTTAATAGAAGCGACTACATGGCAGTTCTCCTTACTCATCGCCCTTGCAGCGTGCCTTCGAATCACCTTAATTAGGAAATTGTCAATTCTATTCAACTGAGCCCCATTGTATAGGACCTCGTTGCGATAATATTTTATGTACTCGGAGTCCGGCGTTCGATACAATCCTAAACAGGATCAGAGACAGCGCCTCTCAAACAGCCGTATCATTTCCATGTAGGATGGTGATACATTGAACCACACGGGACAACCGTAAGCGATGATCAGCCTTATGAGGGCCATGTAGAAGATGACTTTCACCCTTGAATCAAATTGACTGCTATGAAACAATCTTCTTGTCAGACCATAAGGCCCCCTAGCCCTGGCCAGACAAGCATCAACATACACAATACAGAAACTTGTCAAGCCAGGTGCCAAGGAATTTGACTTCACTTCTCACCACCAACGGCCGTCCATGCTGTCCAATGATACACAATTTTTTCCAGTTTTTTCTGGTATCTTAAGAAGCCCTCTGCAATGGGGTTCTGAACAGAATTGTTTCGGTTTTTTTTGAAAATTGATCCTCAATTTCCAATCATCGCAATATCCCTTAATGTGATCGAAGTCACAATGCAAAAGTGTGTTGATGACCTCGATTTTTGGACCTGATCTGTACGCCACTAGATCATCTGCGTACGCTACAGCGTGTCTAGGAGAACCTACAAGATCACTTGTATAAGTGTTAAACAATATCGGGGAGTTCACCGCCCCCTGTTGCAAACCGTTTTTAATTTCAAAGACTTTACTCGAAGTTACACCAAATTTCAATATTCTAGCTGAAAATTTGAGGCCTAAAATATCGGTGACATACAGACGGACGGACAAACAGACATGGCTCAATCGACTCAGCCAGCGTTCTGAGTCGATCCATATTCTTTGAGGTACATATATCAACCTAAATTATTTCACTATGGGATAGGGTATAAACGGCGTTTTACAATGTAGCATCTTTCCCCGGGATAGTGGGACTTGTGGATGGAACTCGTATTTAGATAACGGATAAAGTATGAACTTGAATATGCTTATTACTGTCGGAAAGGTGGTAATATATTAAATGAATTCGTTATGCAAATGCAATTTTCAAGAGACCTTGGAAAAAGGTATTTTTGACGGCTTGAATCTAAAGGATTTCCACTGCAAGCATTGTTAATGACACCTTGTAAAACGACGTCCGATAGAGCAATGGAAAAGTACAATTTTGGTCATAAACCACGAGATAGATACATGACATGGTAGAATATCGGAATTTTAAAAAGCAGATTTCGTTGTCTTTCTGCTCACAAAATACACATATTTTCGATAAAAGCTTTTAAAAATATAAACGCGTGCGTTGATCTGGATAACATTCTCTCTAAAACAAATAGCAGGTGAAGAACTGGAAACACCAAGCAACTATAGTCAACGTTCTCATTCAGACGACACTCTAAAACGTTAAGATAATGACAGACAATAAGGCGGAATATAATTAAAACAACTATTTCTTAATTTTGTTTTAAAATTTTATATTTTTTTCTTTTGTACTGTATGAATAAATTTACTGACTATAGTTTTCATTTCTAACTAAAATCCCTTTTTTTTGGAGAAAACTCTCTTTCACGCAATGCAAGGAGCTTTTGTTCGTATCCTTCAGCCAGTTAAAATATTTCTCCTGTAACCCGTAGCATTTTCTCATGTAACTCGTAGCACTTGTATAATAATTTTTCATCCTTAATTTTGAGGATTTTTTTCCTCGAAGGAAGATATGTCTGTTTGCTTTCCTGATGGCGCCTATTTTCTCTTGCGTGTTGTTGGTGTGGTATTAATTGCATGTAGGTTAATAAATACTGCTTCTGTTAAACACAGTTTTTTTTAACTTTTTCTGCTCGCTTATTTTGTTTTGTTCACAGAAACAAGAGTGAACAAATTTCTTCAATTGTATACACTATAACTGCCAAAAAAAACTCACCCGCACGCTTTCGGAATCGGAACCCAGTTTTCCGTGAACAAAGCAAAACTCACTCATGCGGAATTTGGTCCCTGAGTACCAAAAATACTCACCCTGCGAACATGACTTTACTGAGTTTAGCCTTAAGATATTTTTAGTAAGGACCTGGACGAACAAAGATATACTTAATTATTTAGGAGTATGTGAACCTCGAATCCACTCTTGTCTGGTTTGTTAGATGTTTTGTAGAACTCGCGTATAACTTTTTTTTTTCGTCCAGCACTTTTAATCTTATTCTTTCATTCCCCAGTATACATGGAAAGTCGACGTTGATTATTTCTCTTATCTCTTTTGAAGTAAATATTTTTCTGGTGGCATTAGCTGTCCAGGGGCAGAAATTGTAGTCTTCTGGTTAATTTTTAATAAACAGACAGATTTTTTTTATTGTTGTTTGCCCTTACGTCAATCAAATGATTTTTGTCAAATAATTGATACAAGGTCGGCGCCAAAGTTATGTGCAATCGTAATATTTGTTTTGGAAAACCAAATATTTTTCAATAACATAGACCAAACCAATAAAAGTTCCACAAAATAAACTTTAAATTGACTACTTTCGCGTGTTTTTTTTTATTTTCTATGGAACTTTATGAATTCAAGCGTTTTACTACCTTTCACAATCAGAAGTTATTGCTTTACATTTTAAAGAGCTTTGACAGCACTCAATTATATGAATTACTTACGCATCATTAGAGCCTATTATGTTCAGAGATTGCTCTCATAATCTCTACAATAAATCTAAAGGACTTTTGTAGATTAAATCGACATGTACGAAGGTACCTTTGCCAAAAAAAATTAAGCCCCCGTTAATCAATCAAGATAAGAAAAAACCTTTTTTTATGTAATATTTTCAAATGATTATGTTTCAAATGGCTTTGCCTTGTCGGGGCTATAATTCGTAAAAGGGATCCCATACGTTGACGCGTATAATAAATTATCTTCAATTTCTAGGTCTCCCCTTTGACTGTAGTACAAATTATATAAAGTTAAAAGTTAATTGTTAGTTAAATAGGTTAAATATGTCAGCATCATTTTACCCGTGAAATTCCTTAACCATCCCCCAATAACCAACGAATGTGCTGTAGTTGCTATAAACGGGTATAAGCCCCCCAGTAGATCTAGAGGCACTTCCTATTAAAATGGAATATTAACACATGACGTTATGGCTCTCGACCCAAACCCATTCCAATAAAAATGCCACATGATGAAATTTCTGAAATTCCAATAATTGTCCCCTATCACACAATCCGCCAGCCGCCCGCCACACGACATCCCTGTCATCCACTTATCCTTCTTCGAGAGAATTTATTGCACACATACCCATGGAAATGGATCAACCGTTTTCTATGCGCCATGTATGTCCTTTATATCAACGTCGACAGAGTACGCAGACAAAAAATAATAAAACGAAGGAAATCCCAATTTTATTGGTACTGCGGGAGCGAACATTTTGACGGTCAAGCGAGACTCCGCACCCGGAGTTTTTGTCGTAGGATGTGGGTAGGGTACTGTGGAAAAAGGGAAGTAAACGTAGATACACACAGTATACACCCATAAGTTCGCGCATTGACTGGATAGTTAATCCCATCCGAGCGAACAGAGGCTGCGGAAGCTGGGTGTATTGCGGTATATTGGTCCTGTTTGGTGGGTGGTGGCCCGATGGATCTTTTTCGAAACGCACATCGTTGGAGGTTACGAGGATTTATATTTATATATATACGAGAAGTTTCACTTTTTTGTTGTATTTAATAAAAAATTGTTTTTCCCTGTTTATTGTGTTGAATTCTGTCGATGAAATGTGGAACACACTGACATAATGCTTGCGCTGAGCCATTGCAAATACGTTCTTATTTAATGGAATGGGTGGTATATTTGAGCAAGGAAAAAGTCATCTGTAAGCTTGTGGGTATTATTTTTAAATATGCATATGAATGTAAAAGCTATGCTAATGGTAAATATAAGTTAATAAATCTTTTGGTTTATTCTATTTTTCTTTTACTTCTTTGGTATACGAAGTATAGTCATCGTGTTTTCAAATTTTAAAATTTCGAAGCCCGCCGTGTCTATACCCAGTGGCATGGGTTTAACTTTTGTCAGTAAGCTGAAAATGACTGGCTAAAAATATATAAATAGGTACTTTATTTTTGTATTCTATAAAGTCTCAGAAAATAATTCACTTGCAAATTGCAACAGGTAAGTCTACTAAGGTTTAGTAGAAAAAGCGCTACTAAATTAATTTATTTTGATTGTTATCGACAGTGTTACGACATCAATAAAATAATTTTCCCAACATTTGTTCTTTTTCATATGTTGATATGACAAGAGTTTATTTTATTTGATACAATAAATATATCTATATATGAAGCTTGTGTACTTTTATTGAAATAAAATAAAAATACATATAACATAACATAGATATAAAAAAAAATATTTTTTTTTCTTTCGGATATAGCGACATCTGCTTATAACGACGACCAAATTGTCTCCCATGCGTGGTCGTTAGAACCATATTCTAGTGTATGTTTAATTTTAAAATCATAAAATATCAGTCAGTGCAGTAGAGTAAATAATTAAAAAAAATATTTCGGTTTTTAAATTTAAAAAAAAAATTAGGTGTCATATCACTGCCTGGATTTATTTTTTCTCATTTTACGGGAAGCTTACTTAATCCCTTCCGGGCTTTTTGGAATCGGTTATGGCTATTAAGTAGCCGCAATATGGATATTTTAAATATATGGGCATACTTAAATTTTTAAATAGTTGATTAACAATAATGCTTTTATTAAAAAAATATTTTCTGGAAATACTATTATGGAGTCCTTAAAAATAAGATAATGTAAATGAGTTACTGAAACTCGCATGCTGATCAATCTTTCTTAAAAAATATATAACTTTTGCAAATAACAAAATCAGTTTCTTTGCGTAAATACAGGAAATAATTTTGGTCAAATTTTGTTAATTGCTTAGTAAAGTCAAAAGCAATATATTTCTAATGCCAACGCAAAACGTTTATATAACTATTCGATCTTGGCATATTTTAAGCTTCAAAACTCTTCTATAATGGTATTTAGAGAATGAATTCCCACAAAAGTAACTCTACGGATTTTAAAAGAAAGGATATAGTATAGTTGTATGTATCATTAATTGACATGTACTCAATTGTTTGCTTAAAATGCAATCAATTTAAATTAAGATTTTTCTGTAACAACCACTGCTATCTATTAACTTTTATAATTTGAGATTTGTGGTTAATTTTAAGAAGTTATTTACCCAAAAGGTAATGAAATGACAGAACTGCCCCTAAAGTTATATTTTTTGTATACCTTCCTATACACTTCTAGGAGTAAACAAAATGATATTAAAAATAATAATTATTTTTTAGCTCTTGACATCTGAAACCACCATTTTTAAACTACTTCTCACAAAACAACTTATGTTCACGCACACATTTTCAAAATACTGACTGTTATACTCTAGCATGTACAATTATTGCAAAAAAAATCTTTTAAATACAGCTGAAGCTCGCCTCAGAGCACACAGGTAATAATTTTGTGCGTATATTTATGATTCTTATGAACACTTTTTTTTATTCATCTTTATAGAAATGTGTGCAAAGTTTCAAATAAAAAATGAAACCAGTAATGCAGATTTATCGACTCTTGTTGATAAACCGATGGTATACTACTTAGATGACGAAGTTATACTTTTAGATTCTGAATCTGATGGTCTTACTCTGGATGTCAGTGTTAGTTATTGATGCAATTAAATTGAATACAATATTTACTTTTGTTCTTTAGATGGAAAGTAGTTCGATTGCAGCCAGCAATAAGGAACAGCAGAACGTTCTGGGATTTTCTAAGAACGTGAAAACAAACAACTATTTCTATTCTATTACTTTATTAAGACCGAGCTCGGCAACATCAAGTTATAGCAGCGGCTCATCATTGCCATTCCCATTACTAACTTCATTTGCAAAACTAAATAAAAACAGGAAGCGTTCATTATCTAAACCAACTGCCAACTCAATCTCTGGCTTCGTTGACAGATTGTAAGAAAATGAAGAAGCTGTATTCGTTGACATATTGTCAGAAAATGAAGAAGCTGTATCTTTGGATGCAACATTCCATTAAGTGTTTTTTAAAAACTTCATAAAAAAATTGAGACCTGCATATGCAGACAAAGTTCCTGGAAGAAAAGTGTTATCAACCAAATTGCTGGATAATGAATATGAAAAATGTTTATCTTCATCCAGGGCTACGATGAGTTCCGATTCCGTTTTATTGATTGATGGTTGGAAGAATTCCTCCAGTAATAGTAAAACTGTTATGTCCATGCTGCATAACGCGAATGGTTAACAGGCATTCTTAGAAGCTTGGGAAAGTGAGACAGCGGAAAATCTTGCGGATATTGTGTCACAATCTGTAGATATAGCAGATAAAATGTATTCTACACATGTTTATGCAGTGGTGTCAGACAATGCTAGTGCTATGAACAAAATGGCGAAAATTACAAATCATAACGTTTGAAAAAGCAATTGCAGTAGCCCTACAGGAAACCTTCTTGCCAAAGATGTTTTAAACAAAGAGCTAAATCTGAAAGTCACATCTGTTTTAAAGGAATATAAACAAGCAGATTTAGAAAAAAAAAATGTTGAAAAAGGTGAAACCAGAATAAAACTTTCATGTGAAACACGATGGTGTTCACAAAGCGATGCGTATACTTGCTTGATCGAAAATGCTCAATTTATGAAGGCAGCTAATTCAAAAGATAAACAAAGTATTGTTGCATTGCTTTTTGAATCAAAGTTCATAGATGATGTAAAAAGCAATATACGTTTGTTGGATCCGATTTGTAATTTAATTAATAAATGCCAATCATCAAGTTTTTCTGCAGCAAAAGCAGTAGAAATGTGGCTCAATCTTCAGTTGCCTGATGAATTATCTGAAAAGGTCAAATCAAGACAGGATCTGGCTTAGGTAATAAAAAACTAAAAAGTCAACATAACGATATTGTTTTCCAGTTTTATTTAAGAGTTTGGATGCAACTGGTATTGAAGAGTGGCATATTTTCGGAATAAATCTGGTTTCTTCAAAGCGCTATACGAAAAAGGAATAAAAAACCTTTCGTTTTCGGGAACATGGCAGAGATATAAGAAACCGTGTTTCATTTGAAAGATCAAAGTAGTTTTTGCATATCTATTATTCGCTCAGAATCAAAGACAAATTTATCGATGAAGAAGAAGAAAAGGATTTTAAATGATTGATTTTTAAAATAAAACGAATTTTTTACCCATTGTATGTATGTTTTTTATCAAATTTCAACTGTCTTAATTTTCTAAAAACTATAATTTATTGATTTGCTTGATTGAACTATTGTCGATATGTCGTGTCGTCAGTTTTGAATTAACGACACGTAATGACGACGCGTCGACAATTGCGTAGTCTACATGGTGTAGCACAACACTGTTCTAGATATTAATACACCCAAAGAGTTACAACTTCCAACTGATATGATCCCTGATATGATCCCATTTATTTTCTGTTACGATGGTTATATTAACATCCTATGAAATCACTTTTATAGTGTTCCAGATATATGACATTAAATCTAAACTTCGCATGGGAGGTGCCACTCCTACTTGTTCCACCACACCCGTTTTTTACTACTTAGCTTATCAATTCATATACCCACACTTAGTTTCAAGAATGTGCCTTTCATAGTACTCCAGATATTTTATTTTTGTATGTGAAGTGCCATGCCCACTTATCTGTCCTGCCCATTTTTTGAATAACGACAACCAATATGGCTGGGCTCTCACTATTAAAGTGTTTCCGATTTGTAATATTAAATATTTAAAAATATTAAGTAAATTTTGGCAAATATTGACCACTTTGACGAAACCGCCAAACCGCACCCCCTTAGATATCCAAAAAATGAAGTCTATTGTTTTTCTTGCCTTCTCGAACCTGGAGGCTGGGATTCGAAGATCCTCTTAGCTGGAGCATTATTGTCCATTCGCTCGATGTCGCCGATCCAATGTAGTCCACGTGTTTTGGCTTTTTGGACTACATCCACATCTTGGTACAGCTCAAAGAGTTCACTGTTGTATCTTCTCCTCCATTCGCCCTCCTCGTACCCAGCACCAAAAATCCGTCGAAGTATTTTTCTTTCGAAGGAGCCCAGTATCAGCTCTCCCTTCTTGCTCCCTTCGGCACAATAAAGCAGAACTGGCAGGATAACGGTTTTGTAGAGCACACATTTCGTCCTTCGAGTAAGAAGTTTTGAACCCAGTTGTTTCGCCAAACCGAAGTAGCAACGGTTTCCTAGGGTAAGTATTCGAGGGATCTCCACTATGGTGTCATTCGTGGAGTTTATGTTAACTCCGAGTTAGGTGAACTCCTTAACTACCTAGAAATTGCTGCTATCAATAGTGACGTTTTGTCCTAGGCGGTGGACAGATGCTTGTTTGTTTGTTGATAGCATGTACTTAGTCTTGTCCTCTTTTACTGGCCAACGGATTTCGTCTGTTCTTCAATCTCCGTGAACGCTTTTATCACGGAATGTTGGGAGCGACCGATTATGTCAATATCGTCCGTATAGCACAGCAGCTGACGGACCTGTTGAAAAAACTGCCTTTCGTGTTAACACCTACTCTGCGCACTATCTGCTCCAGTACGAGATTGAAGAAGTCACATGATAGCGCGTCTCCTTGCCGAAATCCGGTGCATGTTTGGAATAGTTTGGAAGAACTACTTCCAAACTGCACGCTGCAACGCGTGTTTTCCAGCGTCACGCGACACAGCTGAATCAGTTTTTACGGGATTCCGAATTCGGCCAACGCCATATAGAGCTCCTGACGATGTATGCTATCAAACGCGGCTTTGAAATCGATGAATAGGTGGTGAGTTTCGACTTGAAATTCGTTGGTCTTTTCCAGGATTGGCCTCAGTGTAAAAATTTGTTCTATAGTCGATCTACCGGAAGCCACACTGGTACGTGCCGATTATTGTGTTGTAGAACGGTTTTAGACGTTCACACAGTACGGTGGATAGGATCTTGTATGCGACATTAAGCAGGGATATGCCTCGATAGTTCTTGCAAGACTGTTTATACCCTATCCTATAGGGGTATATTAGTTTTGATACATAGTAGCACAGAGAAATAATTTTGCTAGATATACCTTAAAGTATATGGGTCAACTCAGAATCGCTAGCTGAGTCGAATTAGTCATTTCTGTCTGTATGTCCGTCCGTCTGTAGATCACCGGTTTTTAGGCCTCACATTTTAAGCTTAGATAAAGAAATTTGGTACATGCAATCCTTGGAGGTGCTGTTCTAACAATTGTAAAAAATATTCAAATCCACTGTTACGTCCACTTTTTTGGTTGCTTTTTTAGTTTAAATACGTTTTTCGAAAAATATTCGAAACAAAATATATAAAAATTTCGTTCATAGGTCATTTTAACCACTTTTTGGGGCGTTTTCTGACAAAAACTATTTTTATTCCCTACCTCATTCCAAATAGATATAAAACTACAAGAAATCACAGCTAAAAATGTTGTAGTCGTTTTTGACGCGGGCGGTAAGTGCGAAGGGGAATTTCCGGCGTTCGTATGCATCGTATGCATCGGCTATGCTGTTGTTTGGTGCTGGGGTAGCAATATGAACACTGGGTTATCAACATCAGTACCCCACATAGTAAATTTTCGTTATATAAGATGCGCACTCTTGTAGTTGTATACTCTTTGCCCATACCTAGAATATGCAGGAGTAAAACGTTGTTTTTTGCCGAACCATAAAAGATTTTAATAAACTGTCTGAGCAATATAGTGTGAAAATGGCACACCCACTTCTTTGGGGATGTTTAATTTAAGGATGAAATGGGGTAGGGACGTAGGGTATTCAACTATTCGTACAGCGGATTATAGCCTCCGCATATGTTTTTTGCCTGATATTGAAGCCCTAGATCTCGACAACATTTAGTTCCAATAAGACGCCGCTCCTTGCCACATGGCCCGTGAACAATTTATTTCACGGTTCGTACCAGTGAATTGGCCAGCAAGATCATTCGATATCACACCGTAAGATATTTTCCTTTTGGGCTAAGTTTAAGGTGTTTCTGGATAAGCCAGCTACGATTAAAGTATTTGAGGCCAACTTAACCCGTGTTATACGCGAGACACCGATGAACGCTCGAACAACAAAAATTGCAACGTACGAGCTACGGCGCCAACATTTCAAAGGGATTATCTTTAAATTTTCACGATATAAAAGGGTCCGCCAAATAACTACTAAATATTTTCTCAAATTCCTTTTTTTATTTGAAAGTACAATCCTTCCGGTTAATAATGGAAAATAATTTCATTCAAATGGCTGCCTCGGCTGGCCATGCAGTGGCCTACACGATCGGTCCAATTTTTAAGCACATTATCGATTGTGTGCAGCTGTATTTCACCAATGGCTTCACGAATATTGTCCTCTAAAGCGTCAATTGTCTCTGGCTTGTCGGCGTAACACTTATCTTTTACGGCACCACACAAATAATAGTCCAACGGTGTCAAATCGCAGCTCCGAGGTAGCCAAACGATGAAGAAAAATGGCGCAATTATGCCTCTGGACCAAAATCCGCACCAAACAGTGACTCGTTTTGGGTGTATCGGCTTTTCAATGTATGCGTGCGGGTTTTCTGTGCCCCAAATGCGACAATTTTGCTTATTTACATACCCGCCAAGATAAAAATCAGCTTCACCTGAAAAGATGATTTTTTTTTGGCAAAATCGGCATCTTCTCTAAGTCGATCGCAGGCCCACTTAGCGAAGCGAAAACGCATTGGATGGTCAGTTGGCTTCAACTCCTGAACCAATTGGACTATGTATGGCGTCATACAAAGGTCTTTATGCAAAATTCGTCTCAATGATGTCTCCGAAATGTTCAATTGTTGGGAACGACGGTGAATTGATGTTGATGGAGCTTCACGCACACTTTCTGCCACAGCAGCAATATTCTCGGGTGTACGCACTGTTTTTGATATTACATTACCTAAAATGCAATTCTGTGCAAATAGGAATCTCATTTCCATCAGAGAATAGAGATACGGGTAGGATACGATGTGGTCCACATACATTTCAAGTAGTCATAGCTTTTTAGTTGCATTTGAAGAGATTTCTTATATTTGTGGATGTGTGTGTGTTTTTTTCTTGGCTATATCTTGTTCTTCTACACGTTCAGAGTTATTGTACATCAACTGATGACTGAGAAGAATATGGTTTTCAAGTGTATGTATGTATGCAGTTCAATGTGTTATTTTCCTTCCTTAAAGGAAGGAAAAAGTGAGATTTTCAGTTATGCGGAAAGTGTTTACAATGAATGAATATGTCTTGTATTATTTGGAATTTCAAAGAAATGAATATAATATATATGGACATAATATAATAAAATAAATAGAGTATCTATATATCTGGCCATATTTTTAAGGTGAGGAGTAAATATTTGAATTTTTTGTGTTATTTCCCATTTTAAAGAAAATACTTTATAATTGTGTTGGACTTGTATTTATTGAACTTTGTGTTTTATTTTTTTTATGAGTTAGTTAAAGAAGTTATATTTTTAATTTTTTTAATAAGGCAACATTTTGTTAATGAACTTTGATGTTTCCTTTCTCAATCATTAGAGTCTTAATTTTGAAGTGAGGTATTGGGTTAATCAATACATGAAATTTTTGATACTGAAATGGCTCCCCAAAATCTTCATATTGGCTCCTATTTGAAACAAAAAAAACGACAACACGGGAGGTATAGTGGTAATACTGCGTTTACAGTTAATCTGTTTAATTCTAATTAATGACTCCAACAGAAAATTAAAAAAATTCTTTATTCTCAAATGACTATGTATTGATGCAATTATTAGTAAATATTTGTATGTTTTTCAAGGCTATGAAACAATTAATGCGTTACATTGAACATTGTTTTCATATTTATTTAGAAATGATAACGCTCAAAAAACCCCAAAATTCTAAAACCTAGGGCGTGTTCTGATAACAGCATAAATTCTGGTTTGCCCAGTGTGTATCTAGTTAAAGATTTGCCAATGAATTCCCTTAAAAGCCCGAGGCGGCATTGTATTCAGAAATATGTTATTGTTAGCTACATGCAGTGATTTTGAATCGTTTTAGTGATTGATTCATAATAGATTTTCGATTTTATAAATCCATTATTTAAAACGAAGTTGATTCATGCAAATAGCTGCTTATGCATGTTACTCCATGGGAAGGTAAATTAAATAAAACTCAATTGATAAATTATTAAAATTCAATTGAAAATACAAATTGTTGCAAATTGCAAAGTAAAATAATTTTGTTTTGTGTTGTTCCAGTTATGAGTGACTTTTATTAGTGATAATGGATTTTAGTTATGCTAGTATTTGACGTTTTTATGAGGCTGCAATTCTGAATGATAAATTTGTTTTTTAGGTTTTTTGTTACGAATATCATAATATGTGAAAGAGTAAACAAAAACCGGTGGTCTAAACTAAATGATAATATGTTGGATGTATTTCCGTAAGAGAAAGTTACACGAATGGCAGCCCAGTGCAATGAAGACCACACCAACAGCATTAACGGAGACCATTCTAAATCTGTTTTACTGAGAATCAGTTAGATTGACAGCTCAAAAGTGTATTCAAGGTGAAAAATTGCAAACAGATACCTGGATTTGGTTGTGTTCTTTGAATATACGCTGCCTTACCCTAACTTTTAAAGAATATTCTCTTTAAGCCTTGCAAACAGAGAGGAGTGGTAGGGAACTGAACCCAGAATCCATCTTCAATCGAATGTTCAAAAACAGATGTAGCAGTAGAGCAGAAATGTTTTAGCTTCATTGACAACAAAAGTTTCTTCAATGGGAAATATGGGAAATAGCAAAACCAGCCTAGGGACTTTAGTGTTGCCAATACCGATAGATGGTATTACCATTAGTAGTCTTACAACAATACAAATACAAATTTTTGGCGCAGCAGGCTCGTTAGTATCCAGGACCTAGCTTTTTTCACAGAACAATTGGTCTTTGCGTGTGGACTTCTTCTACTACGATGGCGGTACCTGTTTTATGCCGAACCCGAACGGCTAAGTTGAGATAAGCTATTCCTGACAATTGATGCTACTCGGATGTTATGTCAGATCATCACGAGAGGTGGGCCAGTGAAAAATCATACGGTTGTGAATCGAACCCAGACCATCTGTGTGGCACTTTATCGTACTAACCATCAAACCACTGAGCTCGTAGTCCAATTAAAGAAGTATCTGATATCGAAATGAAGACTAAGCTTGCAAGTTTCTGTCGAAAGGATCGACATTTTCAAGGTGAATTGACTAAGCGATTGATGTATCTCCATGCTATCTATTTTCCCTGGTTCAAGGGAAAAACTTTAAGGTGGATATACCTTTAAATGAGCTGTCTCACGTTTTTTACTATCTATACAATTTTTCGCTCCTGTCTTTTTAACACATCAGTTCTAGTGTGTTGTTCCTTCAATTAGAGCTCAATGAAGATACCGGGCGCGGTGATAGATGATGTGACGGGCTACTTTGAAATCGATGAAAAGATGATGAATCTCGATTTGAAATACATTACTCTTTCCCAGTATTTGCCTTAGTGTGAACTGCTACGTGTTAATAAGTTTTTTGCTGAATGGCTTAATACTGTCAGTCAGTCCTTTGAAAATATGGAATCGCCTTTTTTGCAGTTTGGGTTTATGGATCTGATATTTCAATCAATCTCAGCCAGCATAGTATTTTTTCAGCTTTTAATGGATTTAAAAATTTCTGCTATACTTCGAGAAATGTGTAGCTATGGTTGTCTGGATTTGTGAAGGCTTCTTGTCATAATTCTTTCTAGACATTATACCCATTAAGCAGCTGACGAAAAGGATGCCTCAATATATCTAGAATTCCGTAGGTAAGCGTTTTTATTAAAAGGTAACTACAAGCGGCTTTGAATTGAAAGTGGGAATGCGTGCGCTAGTAACATACTTTAGCAGATTTTTTTTTAGAATTATCGGATGTTTTTCTTTTCTAGTTGCGGGGTTTATTGAATTAATTAGGCCTTTCATCTTTCACTCTTCTAGCGTGATACTCATGCCGAGAACGCTAATTGTTTTTTGCAGCGAATTGTATCACCTCTTATGGGGCAGGTTTTTCAGCTTTTTAGGGTCCCCTTACCTGAGAGAAGGTTTTCTGTATCGAAGTGTACTCGAGAAGTTATGTGATATCGTCTTAAAATATTCAGTTTAGTCAGTTACCGCTTTATTAGGCTTTATTTGGGATCGACTTTATACATACATAGCAACAAAATTCGTAATGGATAACATGTTTTCGGTGCATAAAATATTCCGTATATCGATTGTACTCAACATGGTTATTTTGTAAAGAAAAAAATAAAAAAAAAAATAGAATAGAAAAATATTCTTGAATACCTTCCATCATGCTACCACTTAAAACACCCTTTTGTTCCCTCAGCAAATTTCTTGAAAACGAAAGAAAGCAAGTATTTGCTTTGCATTTATTCAAAGACATTTCATGTTTCGTTTATCGTCCTTGTCGTCTAGAGATACACTTAAGTCATTCAGCGACAATGCGCGTCCTTGCCGGTGTTTTGACATAGTCTGCGTGTTCATCAAACAACAATATCATTGTCATTTCAAGGGAACAATTGTTGAAAAAGTAACAAAATATATTTATTTTTATTTTTAGATCAATGAATGCGAATCGCAGCGCAGAGATACAGCATACGACGAATATGATGATGATGGTTTCCTTTACTTTGTACATCGCACAATTGATATCCTTGATGTAGCTATGTATTCTTCCATTTTTAATGGGATATTACAATAAAAATTAATATATGTTGTAGTGGCATTGAGTATGTACTCATATTTTTGAATGAAACTCGTGTATTTGCATAAAATGGAAAATATTATGTATACTCCGTTAAATAAGGACGAATGAACGAGAGAATGCCTGGAAACCATATGCGTGGTATGTGGTGGTATGTGCACGAAAGTTGCAAGGACACTCTGGATGGTGTGGAGTTGGTGTTGTGTTTCCATCATGTCTGTAGTTTAAACGTATCCATGCTGCGAATCTAAAAAAAAAAACAATTATGAGAGGAATTTTTTCGTCCTTATTTCTGTACTGTATCTAGGTGATATGAGTTATAATTGAAATGTTTTATATTCTTTAGTTTTTTTTTATGTATTATTATATACGCAGATATTTTCAAATTGCAGCCATAATTTTAAGTGGGGCAATATGTCCTTGTGCTAGTAGTGTACTTATATCGTGAGAATGTGAGATTTGATTTTTTTTATTAAGGTATTATCTTACTTATGAAACTTCTTTACCCATTCCATGAAATATCCAAGCTTTGTAAGATGGAATATTAAACTTCCTATATCATTAATCATGCACTGTACATTATCTTTTATTAAAATCTGTTTATTGGAAATAAAATAAAAAATAATTGTTTTTTCTGATGAATTTGGGCCACATTATGAGCGTTATTGTGGTAGTTTAGGTTGGTACCAGGATTTTATCGGTTTAGCTAGTCTAATGAGGAGTTATTCCTACCCCTTCCGTCTTTTTAACGGACTTTACCACTAAAAAAAGATCAAGTTCTCATTGCGAGAGTTATGTCCACTCCAAAATAAATTTAAAAGTCTAAAATAGAACTTATAAATATAAAGCATACATTTTTATAAGCATATCTTAACAACATCAACAAACAAATCAATCTGAAAATATATTTGTCAGCTTTAGAAAAGTTTGGCCTACTATCTAACTAAATATCTATCCTTCGAGTCGAATGTGTGAATTACAAAGCCCTTACTTCTAAACATTCAAAGGTTTTTATTCGATGTATGTGTACCGATTTTCAGCCAAGCAAATGCGGATATCATGGGACTGTAGAGTCAGGGCCTTAACAAATTCATCTTTTAAAATTAAGATATGATTATACACCTGGTACCGTGATGCTCAAGAGTCATATCAGCGAATGCGCTCCGCATGTAATATTATTAAGGGATCCGTTACTGAGCAATTTAATTTTGTACAGAAACAAGAACAGGCAGAAGTAATTTTATTAAAGGTTTATATTATAATTATATATATATATATATATATATATATATCGGGCACTAATGAGCCATAGAGGCCCTCAAACCTAGTTTCTCTATTCATTTGTGTGTGGAACGTTATGTTTTTCCACAAGAAATATGACATACAGGCGATTTCAAACGACAAATTTGAAATTTGCGATGAACTAGTGACCCGTTATATGAAAATACTAGTTCAGCTGTACATTTTTGGTCAATAATATCGTGGCCAACAAGACCCGTCTGACAATACTCTTTGTCGCTTGGTGAGAACGGTGGTATTTCTTCGACATGCTGTTCATCAAAGCTCAAGACGTTCCAATGAGTTAGTTGAAGTGGTAAGAATGTTCCCGATAACCCAAGTGTGTGACACCAAATTGGGGCGTATTTTGAAGAATGATTTGTATTTGTTTCCGTATAAATTGCAATTGACTCAAAGGATATTGTCGACAGACTGTCCACGTCGACACCCAGATCTACGGACTTGAGCCCCGGACTTCTTTTTGTGGGGTAATTTAAAAAACAAGGTGTACACCAAGATGAATGAGACCATTCCAAGGAAAACATTCGTGCCGAGATCATCGCTCTACCACCGAGATGCTGCGAGATAAATAAATATATTTTTTTCTGAAAAATATCTGCAGAACATTTAAACGTTCATTAACAACATCTATGCCATCCCCATTTTTTAGGAGGGGTTTTTTTGAAAATTTCTTTTTTTTTAACACTATCAGATCTGTGTCGTAGCGAGCTTAATACAAGCAGCATCTACGAGCAGAGATTTGCCACAGCATATAATATGCATCCACAGGCTCATCATTTAGTGCATTTGTTAGTGGGACAAAACAGAACATAGATGAAACTAAGTTTGAAATCACTAGCAAAATCAATAAACGATTAAATTACAATGAAGCTATATATGTTATTAAACAAAGCACAAAGTGTTTTTCAAACTACTTTTACTAACATGCAGTTCAACTACATCGTTATTTTTATTGTAAACTCTACTCATGCGACTAATAGCCTCATGCATACCATAGTTGTGTTTATGGCTAGATATATGTAATATATTGAATCTACGCAGGTTGTAGGAACCTCCCCGAGTATTAAAACCAATAGCACTTAAAAGATCAGGAGCATCAATTTGTCCTGATAATAATTGGTGTAAGAAAACCATGTCATTGTTAAGTCTACGTTGAGACAAAGGCAATAGTTGCAGCAGTTTAATTCTGCACCTATGCGGAGGCAAATTGTGCAGATCATCCCATGGAAGTCCTCTCAAAGCAAATCTTATGAATTTACGTTGGACTGATTCAATTCTATTCGAATAAACTACATAGAAGGGTGTCCAAACTTGTGAAGCATACTCCAAGTGAGGCCGAACTAGACAGTTATAGAGCGAAAGAGTGACGTAAGGGTCATTAAACTCTTTTGACCATCTTTTAATAAATCCTAACATAGAGTTTGATTTATTGACGATAACGTTAATGTGTTTATTAAACTCCATTTTGGGATCAAAATATACACCAAGATCTTTAAAACTGTCTGCACGACAGAGAGTGTGCCCGAACGGAGTATATTTAAAATTCCATGGAGCGCGTTTTCGTGAAAATGACATATGCTGGCACTTTGTAGGGTTCAGATTCAAACCGTTTTTAAGACACCATATGGTAAAACTATTTAAATCAGTTTGTAGTGAAAGCGAATCGTTTAAATCTCCTACACATTTGAAAATGTTCATATCATCAGCATATATCAATATTTTGCTATCTCGAATACAGGCTTTTACATCGTTAATTGCAAGTATAAATAAAATTGGTCCCAAATGACTTCCTTGAGGTACTCCAGATTGAGCAACAAAAGGGTTGGACTTTGAACCTCTAAATTTTACTTGGTATGTTCTCAATGAGAGATATGATTTAACCCAATTTATGAAACCTGGAGGGAATCCATACGCCTTAAGTTTAAAAATTATGGTGTGATGTGATAACTGGTCAAATGCTTTGGAGAAGTCAGTGTATATACAATCGACTTCTCTTTTATTTTCCAAACTATTGGAGCAATGATGCATGAAAGTTAATAGATTTGTTACAGTGGATCGATGTTTAACAAAGCCATGTTGTTCATCACAGATGATGTTTCGACAAAGGAAGACCGATTTATCACAAATAATATGTTGGAATAACTAGGGAATACATGATAGTTTTGAGATAGGTCAATAATTAGAAATATCTCTACGCTCACCTTTTTTAAAAAGAGGTGTAATAAATGCATTTTTCCATTGAGTTGGGAATACTCCAGTGGCAAAAGAGCATCTTTGCATTGCTTTACGACTACTGGTGGGATTCCATCGGGCCCCGCAGAAAAGTCATTATTTAATAAAGAGATCAAGTAGTGTCTCATCGTCAAATATAACGTTGCTGAAACTAATATGAGGGCAGTCATTGAGATAACTGAAATAATGTTCGCCTAAGACAAGAGGGGTGTCAATAAATGATTTACTGAAATTCTCTGCGAATAAGTTAGATAAAATTATAGAGTTCGATGTTTTTGAATTATTATAAGAGAAGTTGGCTGGATATCCATCCGTTTTTCTCTTCGAATTGACAAAGCCCCAAAAGCGTTTAGGGTCATTTTTAAGAGCGTTCTCCATATTGACTATATAGCCATTATATAAACTACTTGACATCGTAGAGAATTATTTAAAATAATTCAGGTATTTATCATAGTCGTGATGATTCTTTTACGTTTTGGCAATTAATTTAACATTAATTTGAGCCTTTACATTATATTATACTGTGCCTTTCAAAAAGACTTATATTTAATCAGTGAGTTTTTATAACACATTTTATTAGCTAAGCTCGTGCATCCGAAGAAGACCTAATATATTCATAAGAATTCGAACAAACATTTTCATCATATTTCTCACAAACCTTTCAACAGAATTACATCCGAAACTTCACCCGAAAAAAACTTAATTTAGAAAATTAGCGTTGATTTGAAAACAAGAAAATACAAAATTCTGATAAAAAAAAACTTTTCGCATGAAAATTCAGATCCGAAAAGTTTCATATAAAGCAACAATTCTGGTGAAATCTGGCCACTCAAGGACGCGCCTCTTATGAAACCCACCACAGTTGCAATGTACGCAGTCGGATAAGACTAGCTAAGACAAACCCTTAACTCTTTGTCTCTGTCAAAATATAATCATATACAAAAAAACTTGAAAGAATCATATGTCATTCCATATAAATCAATAGAAAAAATTGGTTTTATGTTAAATAAAACAATAACATGGAATCACCATGTTAATAAAACAATAATGAGCTCTATGCTTATATTACGCGACTATGGAGAGTCTAAAATCATATATACTTAAACCAATACTCTGGTTAAAACATTGTTATTAACAATCATATCAATTCTGAAGCCTTTCTGTATCCTGTAATGGATTCAAGCTAACAAACATTAAGCGTATCTTACAATTCATGCAATAGCTTTATTCATTCTTTAAGAAAATTCGACCATTTATCGCATTTATCTAACTACATTTTTGATGCAGTTTAAAAGTTTGTTATCGTAACCTATATATCCAAAAAACTACATTTATCATAATAGTCAAGAACATTGAATTTAAATACATACAGGATTTCAACACTCCAAGCACGTAGATCTTTCTTTGCTTTGCTACGAATCACGCTTCTTAAAAACGACCTTCAGAATCCTGTGTAGCTATTCGTGCTCACTCCATTTTCAATAATTAAAATATGTATTAAAGTATATTTTTTTTTAATTTTTTATAATCCTGTTTAAACAATATAAATATCTTTAATATTTTTTCTAATCTTAATTTTAAATTTGACATCTACTTTAATATAAAATGTTTAATCAAATTGTGTAAATGTTAACTGTCGTAAATGAGATTACAATTTCAAGGATTTTGTTTAATAAACAAATAAAAAATAAAAAAACATGAACTTAAGTATATGAACGTGTTTTCAGTTGCACTGTGAGATCAGGCGTAGGCAACTTAATTTCTTTAACCTTCAGAATCGATAATATTATTCTCAGTGTAAGATAGTTTTAATAATAATAATGGTAGTTAAACAAAAATAATATGACACAAATAATTCAGTTGAAATTATAAATAAAATACCACAAGGCATTTTTGCGGTCATTCATGTTAAAGATGGAAATATTTAACCATCAAATTATGGCCTTCTCATATATGTTTTTTGATTTTTTCATCATAAGACTTCATCATTGTAGATATATCAGCTAGCTTGATTCGTAACCATCCATATCCCAAATACAAATGCTTGGTAGAACAGGATCGTAAGAATCCAGGGCCAAGCCTTTTTTGTCATAGCCAATGTACTTCTTGCACAATTGTAGGACCTATGTTTTTGCTGAATATGATATTGTGAGGGGAGCATTACTTTAACCCGAAAATCATTTTCTTGCGTAAAGATTTTCCGAAGCTTTTGCCTGTATTTTCAAAGACTTAGTGCACAAAAATAAATTTAGGGAAACACGTTTGCCCGAGTTGACTATCTACTCCTATTTTTCGGGACTGAAAATACTTATTCAAAAGTAACTTGTATTTCGTATTCATTTTTTTTTTTGAAAAGTATAAAACTTGAGTTTTGAAAGACTGATTTAGAGATATTTTTTTTACATTTACATTTTCATGAAACAAATAATGAAACATATTTCATAAACTATGAAATAATATTTTATAAACTATTAAGTTTTTGTGAGATGAATTTTAATTTTTTGTTTAAATATTTTATTAAAATTTATATTTATCGCTTTAAAAAAATGTTCAGTTCTGAAACGAATAATTATAGTAATAAAATAAATAATAATAATGTTATATTGCAAGTCATATGAAGTGAATTTTATTGTTTGTTCTCTGTGATTCTCATCGATTAGATATACCAACAAATATAAATATTTCTTTACCTAAAAATATTTACAGATTTACAGACCATTATTTCGGTTATCTATTGCATATGTAAGTAATTGAAATTTATTATCAAACTAATCTCTTCAAAATAGAATTTGATTTGTTTTAAAGAACTTAATATAATGTTAAGATTAATATTATTAACGAAAAATTCTTGAGTGTTAAACAAAACGCAAAAAATCGGGTCCGCCAAATAACTGAAAATGTTATAAAAAAATCTACTGAATATTTTCTGAAATTTCTTTTTTTATCTGAAAGTACAATCCTTCCGGTTAAAAATGGAATATAATTTCATTCAAATGGCTGCCTCGGCTGGCCATGCAGAAGCCTACACGATCGGTCCAATTTTTAAGCACATTATCGATTGTGTGCAGCTGTATTTCACCAATGGCTTCACGAATATTGTCCTTTAAAGCGTCAATTGTCTCTGGCTTGTCGGCGTTACACTTATTTTTTACGGCACCCCACAAATAATAGTCAAACGGTGTCAAATCGCAGCTCCGAGGTGGCCAAACGACATCAGCTCTGCGGCTGATTATGCGATCTTCAAAAAACAGGGCGCAAAACATCGAGTGTAGCTTCGGCTGTGTGGCACGTAGCGCCGTCCTGTTGAAACCAAATGTTGCCAATATCCTCCTCTTCAATTTAGTGAACAAAAATTCGTTCAACATGGCCCGATAATGATCGCCATTGACTGTAACGGCCACTCCTTGCTCATTTTCGAAGAAAAATGGCCCAATAATGCCTCTGGACCAAAATCCGCAACAAACAGTGACTCGTTTATTGTTATTGCTTGTTTACATACCCGCCAAGATCAAAATGAGCTTCATCTGAAAAGAATTTTTTTGGCAAAATCGGCATCTTCTCTATGTCGATCGCTGGCCCACTTAGCGAAGCGAAAACGCATTGGATGGTCAGTTGGCTTCAACTCCTGAACCAATTGGACTTTGTATGGCGTCATACCAAGGTCTTTATGAAAAATTCGTCTCAATGATGTCTCCGAAATGTTCAATTGTTGGGAACGACGGTGAATTGATGTTGATGGCGCTTCACGCACACTTTCTGCCACAGCAGCAATCTTCTCGGGTGTACGCACTGTTTTTGGCTTTCACGCTTTGGTTTTTCAATGAGGATGCCAGTTTCTTTCACTTTTTTCACAAGATAACGAACGAGCTGACGGCGCTTCTCTTCTTCCAAAATCCATACGCAATTTTCGCACACATTCTGCAACATTACCATGATTTTCAAGGTAAGGTCGCAATATTTCCCAGCGTTGTTCAAGCATATACACAACCATATTCGTTTAGCGGAAGGATAAAACTAATTATCTGTGAAATCAGACATGAGCTAAGTGTTACCATTCACGAAATAAGCACTAATTGAAAAAAAAAACGTTAGATGGCGGACCCTTTAGTACGAATCTTCCTTCTCTGTGATTCTCATCAATTGGCCCACAATTTTAAATAATTAGCAAATCATTCGTTTTGCCGTTGCTTTGTTTAATACGAAATTCGCTCTATGTGATTCTCATCAATTGCAGCAACAAATCCATATGATTTGTAATTTCCTCGTACATTTTTGATGTCAGTGATGTTCAAACTACCCTAAACAACTTAAAACCTCAACGTAAACCAGACATTTTGGGTTTTTTTCCTATCGTCCTACGTTATTGTGCGAGTTCACTTTGTTTTCCCTTGTAAGAATTGTTTAATCAATCTCTTGCTAATGGAATTTTTATTGATGATTGGAAGGTGTCTACAATAGAGCCAGTTTATAAAGCAGGTAATAAAAATAGTATTTCTAACTACAGGTTAATTACTAAGCTCTCGGTCATTCCTAAAATCTTAGATAGCCTTATAAAGGATAAACTTTCATTCACAATCACGCAACATATCAGCAAATACCAACATGGTTTTTGGAAGGGTAAGTCAACTGTCTCCAACTAAGTAGAATTTACTAATTTCTGTATTAAGTCATTAGAAAGTCATGAACAGGTGCATGTAATATACACTGACTTCGTAAAAGCCTTTAGTAGAGTAAACTTGAATTTTCTCATAGAAAAACTGAAAGCTTGTGGCTTTTATGGCCCATTACTGCAATGGTTTTCGTTGTATTTTCATAACAGGAAACAATATGTTGTTATATGAGACTATTATTCTAAGGAAATTCAAGTTAACATGGGTGTTCCAGAAGGAAGCCATCTTGGTCCCTTGATATTCATTCTTTTTTATCAATGATTTACCGGATTTATTAAAAAGTTGTATTTGTCTAATGTATGCTGATGATAGAAAATTTGTTGCAGGATATTAAAAATAAATGATTGTCACATATTGCAAAAAGATTTAAATACTATCACCGAGTGGTGTAGCTTAAACGACTTGGTATTAAACGTTGAAAAATGTGCTTGTATGAGCTTTAACCGAACTTTTCATCCAATCTACCCATATTATACATTGAACAGTACTCCAATAAAAGTAGTTGATGATTTTAAAGATCTAATGGTATTTTTTGATAGCAAATTAACATTTAATCTACATATTAATAACATAGTTTCTAGAGGAAACTCACTTTTAGGTTTCATCAAAAGAGACTCTTCCGATTTCAAAGGTCCTTATACTATTAAGGCATTATATTGCAGTATTGTGCGTCCTGTCTTTGAGTATGCTTGTGTTGTTTGGTGTTCAACTACGATTTTAAATAAACAGAGAATTGAAAGCGTTCAGAAAAAATTATAAGATTTGCTTTACGTCACTTATTTTACAAAAATGGCATTGAGGTTCATCATTCGTATTGTTCTAAATGTTTATTACTTGGAATGCAGACTCTTGAATCGAGGCGAAAAATGTACAACGTTATGTTTATTCGTGATATTTTATGTACAACAGTTGATAGTGAGAATTTGCTTAGTTTTTTGAATTTGTATGCTCCTAATAGAGCTCTTAGGCTAAGACCACTGTTATTTGAAAGTCGTCATAGTACAGTGTTTGGTCAGCGTGAACCTAAATGAAATGTTTAATTTGTACTGCACAGAATTAGATATATTTTCGCCCAGAAATATTTTTAAAAATTTGCTAATTACTCTTATTAATCATTGAATAGCTTTATTATTTTATTATTAATTAATTATATTATATAACACATTTTCCATATATCTCAAAATCTGTAGATTGAAAATAATAGATTGAAATAAATAAATATATAAATAAATAAGTAGTCACTGTTGCCCTCACTTTGTATGGAAATGGTAGGAGATTTCGGGCAAACGTGTTCGGGATATCGTTTTCGCTAAAACGTTTTTCGGGATTATGTGATTCGGCAAAACATTGTTTGAGAATCTGTTTTCGGTAAAACAACCCCAACTCTATTGTGAGTTAAGATAAGCTTTTGGTCGCAATTGAAATTTGTCAGACAATCGCGAGAAAAGTGACAATGAAAAACATTTTGCTGTGCTGCTGTTGTTTGAATTTGATTCAAATTGTTTACATGCCATGTGAATAATTGAATACAATAATTTAGTCTAAGTGAGAAATATTCAACGGTCACCCCATAAGTTCACATATCCCCTCTTTACTTAACGATTAGATCTTAGATTTTTACAATCTTCCTTCTACAAAAGTTTGGACATTTTTTGTTACTAAATTCATTTAGAACTAGAACCTACTACAATCGTTGTTCTCATTCTCTTACATTAAATGAATTTTATTTGTGGCACGTTATTGTACTTCAATTAAGATGGTAGTGCGCCGACCACTGCTGACGCCATGCTGCAGGATCAACGAAGTTGCAGTTTTTTTTGTCTTGAATCTTCCATTCGTTCACTTCGTACATATAGCCCCTTAAGCAATTAAAACTTTTAACGTCTTTTACACTAGGAAAGGATCCGCAACGGTGTACTGAGTACCTATTTGCCATAAAATGGTTTCCCATTACAAAGTTAAAGTCAGTGTTGGTGTGCGAGTTTATGCATAAGACTAAAGGAAAATAACAAAAAAAGTAGAAATGCATAAAAAAACACACACACAGGGAAATGAAACGAAATGTGGGTACGTGTGCTAAGATAGGTCTTATTTAACAAACTTTAATTAAAATTGAATTTTTAATTCAACTCTCGGCGTTGAAAAGAGTTGCGGACGAAGCTGGTGGTACAGGTCTCGTATCGTATGACTTGTGTATAGTTTGTGAAAACTGTGTGTTTTTTCTTGTTCCTTTACGCTTTTATTTGGAACTTACTAAAATAAATTCACTCAAAGAAGTTAATTTGCGAAATGGATTAAGTTGAGTAGCTGGAATTTCGAGATGAGGGTTTATTTCATTATGACTGTCTGTGTAGAATAGCTTTCCTACATGAGCTAGGAAGGTAGGTATAATTTTGACTTTTGAAATGGTAAATTTTGTAGTTACTTTGTTAACTGCAAAGTTTACCTTGAGCTGTTCATTTACGAATAATGAAAGTTGGCTTTAATCTGAATGTGAATAAATGCAGCATATAGCTTTTGAGATTGTTATTGTGTAATCTGATTGTACTTTTAATCTGTATCAGTATCCATACAAATAGGGTTTAATCCTAACCAATGTAGTTAATTCCTACCATGCACGTGATCCTTTCGTTCTTTTTGGATTACAAAAGTCCAATGTATGCATGTTTTGAGACCGAATTATTTAGACTATGTTCTAAAAAGAAGTTAAATTCTGAAAGACAAAAATAAAAAAAATTATTAAAAAAAAAACTTTCAAGTAGAAGAAAAAATTTAAATTTAATAAAAACTTTGTAATCAGAAAGAAAATATTAAAGAAACAAATTTTCTAGGAGGATAGACTTAGCTAAGTATTGTTAGTGTTTGGGACATGAAATTTTCAAGTTAGTTGAACGAAATCTCTGTATTTAATGCTAATCTACTATTTGACGAGTCACACTTGTCAAAACTGCGCATTTCATTTAGTATGACACATCCTAATAGTGGTAAAGATCTTTATAAAAACAAGTTTATAATGATCGGAAGTACGGTTTTCATAATGTCAGTGTTTCCCAAAAATCATTTTTTTTTAAAAAGCCTTCTGAGAGCAACGTCGATATCGACGGACTGCTCTTTCTATTTTGACCTCAAATGCATCTACTATCTGTTTTAGCAAAAATTGAATAAAAAAGGTTAAAGCACATCTTCTTTCAGAAATTTCGTACACGTTTGGGATATTTTGGATAAGCCTCTGCCATAATTTTTTTATTAACTTTTCTCAGGTAAAACAAACAATACAATATGTCAATATGTCAAGACAATATGTCTTCTAGAAGTTCGTTGCATTGTTTGCTTGTTCTGTACTGAGTGCTGTATCGCGAGTCCTATAGCAATGGAACACAGGTCAGTCACAACAATTCCGAATTTTAGGTTCAAGTGGTGGATGCAATCATGCGCATATAATATTTCCAGGCAATTCATTGTAACAATCCGCATCAAGGCCAAATTCGTCAACATAAGCCTTATATGCGCTCATGCTCCGACGGAGGAAAAAGATGATATATCTAAGGATTGCTTCTACGAGCTCCTCGACAAAACCAATGAGCTACCACCAAAGTACGATGTTAAAATCGTGCTGGGAGATTTTAACGCAAAGGTAGGAAGAGAAGGCACCTTTAGCAGTACTGTCGGAAAGTATAGCCTACACGACAACACGTCTGGTAACGAGCTAATTGACTTCGCTACGGAAGGAAATGCCACTATAGCCAGCACACGGTTTCCTCACCACGATATTAAAAAGGGGACATGGCGGTCTCCAGATCAACAAACTGTCAACCAAATTGATCACATTGCGATAGACAAGAGGCACACATCCAGTATTTTGGAGGAATGCCGACAGATGCTCGCAGCCAAAAACGAGGCCTACAAGGCTTAGATGCGGGTGAGGACGAGAGCTGCCATTGCAAAGAAGAAGGGAAGTACACCGGGTTTTCAGAAAGGAGAAAAAAGAGCAAGAAAAGCGCGCCATCGAGAATATAGAGAGGTGCCACTCTAGGAACGATATTCGCAAGTTTTGCCAAAGTGTAAAACGTCAAAGCCAAGGATACAAGGCTTGAACAGAATCCTGTCGAGATGAACAAGGGAATATCGTAGTTGAGACAAAGTAGATGCTGAGGATATGGAAGAACCATTTCTGCAGACTGTTAAACGGCGATGACGAACAACATTCCGCTGTCAGGCAGAACGAACCCTTTAAATTTCGCGGCAGCGAAAACTGCCAACCACCCGAACTAAGTGAAGTGAGGATAGCAATATCTAAGCTCAAGTTTAATAAGGCCTCCGGAAATGACGGCTTTCCAGCTGAGCTTTATAAAGCTGGTGGAGATCCACCAACTCATAAGCCAAATCTGGTCGGATGAAAGTATGCCTGAAGAATGGGACCTCAGCATCGTTTGCCTTATCCACAAAAAAGGAGACCCTCTGAACTGCGACAACTACAGAGGCATAAGTCTGCTCAACATCGCCTACAAGATCATATCTGCCGTAATATGTGAACGCCTGAAACCGTTTACCAACAACCTGATCGGCCCTTATCAGTTTGGTTTTAGGCCAGGAAAGTCCACAATCGATCAAATTTTTACACTGCGGCAGATGCTGGAAAAAACCCAAGAAGTCCAAATCGATACCCACCACCTATTTATCGTTTTCAAAGCCGCATACGACGCATTTATAGAGACAAACTATACAGAGCCATGTCTAGTTTTGGTATACCGCCCAAACTCGTCCGTTTGTGTCGGAAACCGACACATTCGATACTAAAAAAGGATTTAGGCAAGGCGATGCGCTGTCATGTGATTTCTTTAATTTGTTTCTTGAGAGGATTCTGCAAAAATCCCGAGCCAACATTAGGGGCACAATTTTCCAAAAATCGGTGCAACTACTAGCATACGCCGACGATATTGACATCATTGGTAGGTCTCAACGTGATGTCATAGCCACGTTTGCTAGTATAGAGAAGGAAGCGGCAAAAATGGCTGTCAACACGAAAGGACGCATAACATCGACGAATTGGACAAAACGTCACCATTGACAGATATAACTTTGAGGTAGTACGGGTACCTCGGCTCGGCTATTAACTCCGACAACAACTTCTCGTCAGAAATCAAACGAAGAATTACTCTTGCCAATCGCTGTTTCTTCGGGTTAAGAAGCAATTTAGTAGTAAAGCCCTCACTCGAACTACTAAGGAGATCCTATAAGACCCTGATCATCCTAGTCCTGCTCTATGGCGCTGAAGCATGGACCGTATCAAAAGCGGATGAAGAAATTCTTGGTCGATTCGAGAGAAAAATTCTTCGAAATATATTCGGTTCCGTTTGCCTTGACGGGCTATGGAGACGAAGATTCAACCACGAACTTTACGAGCTGTACAGCGACATACCCCCAGTAAAAAACTCCGCATTGGACGTTTAAGATGGCTAGATCATGTAGAACGAATGGACACCGGCTCGCAGAGTCTTCGATTCCCAGCCAGACGTCGGACGCAGTAGAGGAGGAACTCGCCTTAAGTGGCGCGCACAAGTAGAAACCGACCTCAACCAACTTGGAGTGCGCAACTGGAGGCAGTTAGCTAAGGACCGGGCTAATTGGAGAGGCATGTTGGTTGAGGCCCAGGTTCATCCCGGACTGTAGCGCCACTTAAGTAAGTAATTAAGTAATTCGTTTTTAGAGAGGGTTGCCTTTAAAGTTGATCATTCTTATTCCGGCGTGTAATAGTGTGGCAGCAATTAGGAGATTTCGGTGCTAGGAAGTCTTCGCAACGCTATCTCCTTCGCCTGATTTAATCTAAATACATATACACTCACCTTATAGTATTTATATCTGGCTGTTTTGACTATAATAGGCTGATTTCCTACAGCTGTTTTTTAGTATGAATGATAACTAAGTAATATTAGTTTCACGTTACACGTATTAAACGAACCTATGTTACCAATCATAATGATTACACAAGAGCTTTCTCATACGCCTTGACGCAGATCCAAGTAGAAGTTAGATTTTGTTATAAGATTATGTTTATCTCTAGAGGATCTTTCAGCCTCAGATCAAAGTTGGTGGCTATGTGCAACGGGAATACCTGCATAATATTCTGCATAAACGACCAACACGAATGGTTTTATTGTATTTCCTGATTTAAAAAAAATTACACCTCTTTAAAAAAAAACGGCGTTCACAACTACTTGTAATGTATTGCTGGTTCTTCTACTCGTTCTGTATCTAAAAGACATGCTTTTTTCTGTTTCACTTTTCTATCATCACTTATAGGATCACTGACGAACGCACAGGCCAAGCTGTCAACAAATAACTAGACCAATCACGCCTACAATAATAAAATTGATCTCTGTTGTATAATTTAAAAAAAAAACTTTTTAAATTTAATGAATATGCATGAGTTTACCTAGAGTACCCTTAGCATTAACTTCAATGAAAGATGTCAACCTATCCTATTCAAGCACACTACAACACATCTACTTAATTCCTACAAATTATTCTTAATTCCTGAAACACAGATTTCAAAAGGTAAGCATATAAAATTTAATCAACATTTAGATAGATGTCTCTCATGTAAACGTCCCTATTTCTCTAGAGTCGTAAATTCAAATTAAAATCTAAGAACGCCTCTATAAATTCGTTTCTTCATTATCTATCTCTATACTTGGAGGGAAAATGAACGTTCTATCTAGGTAACGAATAGCATTCAAGCATTGAGGCATCTACAGTCTAAACTCTACAGCGCTTTCATTCCATCATCCTTACCAGTTTCACTTAAGCATTATCCTTTCGGATGACAGAGTATAAACAGGATTTTCGTCATGTGTGGGTGGTGTGTGTATTGTCTGTCTTTCTTTACTTGGTTTTATTTTTTTTGTGCCCACATTTTTGTATATTTTTTTCTCTCTTTTGCATCTTTTGTTGAAATGTATATCTAAAATGTATTCCTAGCACACATGCCCTAGTTACATGCACATGCACCCCACAAAAGTATATCATGCAACCGCATAAGAATGTAAATTTAATAATACACGCCATAGATAGGGAAAGGACTTCAGCACCATCATCCTGGCTGGCTGTGACTTTCTTGCGGAGAGTGCAGGAATCTTTCGCATAAATTTTCAGTGAAAGCGGTTGGATAAACCAAAAGAATGGGAATGGAGCAGCTATGGTTTACTGAGCTGAGCAGCAAGTAGCAAAAGATTTTCCCTGCCACACAACTATTTTCGCTCTCTACCTCTGATCCATGTTACACAACATATGCCATATGCCAAGTACGACTACCATGATGATGATGATGATGAGGACGACAACGAGAAGGGAAACTACAACGACAACATGCCATATGATAATCTTCCAGTATCACATGCATTAAGGGATCGAATTGTATGTTCTCGTCCGGATACGTACCAGATGGATAGTTGTGTGTATGCGAATGAACTATGTAAATTTTTGCTCACAAGGACGACAGTAATGGCATGTCCTTTGGAGGACTTTTCCTCTTATTTATATCACCCCCGAAAGTTGAGCAAGTTCTATAAATGTCAAATACAATGAGAAGTGTCCCTGCAAGGAATCTTTGTTTACTTCTCAGTGCTCTACTGATCGGATTCTGATAAAAAATATATCGTCGAGAAACAGGATTGAATGTAATTTTCACATCTTATCTGCTGTTTAATCAACTGTCGAAGTTGGGCAATATGATTTGCCTTTAGAGTGGTATTTCGTGTAGAATTCCTTGCGAAAGGCATGCCGTGCTAGCTTAATTAATTCAGTGGCACACTTTGGCCCTTGCCGCTTCGTTCGCTCGCACAGCTAATCCAGTAATTGAATAAAGGTGTCACATGGCTGTGCATGGTGACGGAGAGCGCAAGCGAGCGGGATAACCTTTCGGAATCCATGGTATGATTTACATTTGACGTATAAAGTGTGTTTAAGAGAAAAAAAAAAGGATTTATCCTATGTGTAGGGTAGTGCATGTTATTCCTGGTAACTTATAATAAACGATCTGGTCCTGGGCTTAGTTATGACTACGGCTGTGGTTGTTCATCCTAAGTAAGCTTTAGTCATCTTACAAGCTTAAGTCTGAGGAAGGCTCTCATTTGAAAGAAATAAACTGCTAGCCGGGCCTCCAAAGTTACAAGCAATTTTGTGACCAGTACGATATCACTGTACAAAACGTGTTCTTCATCAATGAATCTTTTCCTTAAAAAATCTCTTTAACGTAAACAGGATTGAATATCTTTGAATAATGGAGATAGAGCCAAGGAATGAGCATACAATATTTAGGCGGCAAACAAATGGGGTGTAGTGTTGACATATTCCATATGTGGCATTCGAAGTATCGGGGGTATTATAAATACATATGCTGCTTAAGTTTATGTTAATATAATTTGGGAAATATTCTTGAAAAGTTGGTTAGTAACAAGCACGAACCAATTTTGCTTGTGAACGTTATAATGGATTTGAATGGGAGAGAAAAGGCTTCCTCCCCTAAATATTTGAATATTAATTTAATAAAGCAAGGGTACTCACTATTTTGTCGACATGTGATGTTTTTGTAGTATTGGTCTGGACAAGGGATTAAAATTATGCTATTATAATGGCAGACAGGAGCTAGAGTCTACGCGACGTTTGGAAGACTGATTCATTTCCCTTTGGCGCTGTTTTTATTTACCTACCCAGTAGGTATACGTATGATTGGGAAATATTGTGATGGCGTGAAAATTCGAAGTTGATATTTTTACGAATTCCTAGATTTTGAGGTACATCGAGTACAAAAGGTAGATTTTAAAACAATGTATATCTGCCGTCCGGATTCTGGAGTAGGGAGTCTGTGATCTGTGTTTTCGAATCTGTTATTGATAATGGTGTCCAAACTATTCGTCTGATTTGAAATTACGGGTATGTGTGTTTTTGCTGATTGTATAGAAAATGGCTTTAAACTAATCGGTAAAACACAACTATCTTAAAAATGGCTCTTACGATGTTAATAAATAGCTAAGGTTCAATAAGTTTTTCTTTTTTTATAATTGGCGCGCTAAAGGGATTAATACCCTTATGGTGTTTAAGCACAGCGCGGGCTTCAGCGCCATAGAGCAGGACTGGAGAATCAGGGTCTTATATAGGATCTCCTTAGTAGTTCGAGTGAGGGCTTTACTACTAAATTGACTTCTTAGCCCGAAGAAACAGCGATTGGCAAGAGTAATTCTTCGTTTGATTTCTGACGAGATGTTGTTGTCAGGGTTAATAGCGGAGTCGAGGTAGACAAAGTGCCGTACTACCTCAAAGTTATATCTGCCAATGGTGACGTTCTGTCCAATTCGTCGATGTTGTGTGTCCTTTCGTGTTGACAGCATAAACTTAGTCTTACTCTCATTTACAGCTAAACCCATTTTTGCCGCTTCCTACTCTATACTAGCAAACGTGGCTATGACATCATGTTGAGTCCTACCAATGATGTCAATATCGTCGGCGTATCAAATGTGTCGGTGAGGTCGTTTCCGACCCTGATGGTGCAGCGAGAATTCTCCATCGTCATCCTACACAAACGGACGAGTTTGGACGGTATACCAAACCTAGACATGGCTCTGTATAGTTCGACTCTATAAATGCTGTCGAGTGCGGCTTTAAAATCGATAATAGGTGGTGGGTATCTATTTGGACTTCTTGGGTTTTTTCCAGTATCTGCCGATGTGTGAAAATTTGATCGGTTGTGGACTTTCTTGGCCTAAAACCACACTGATATATCATGTTGTTGGTAAACGATGTATTAGCTTGTTGGTAAACGGTTTCAGGCGTTCATATATTACGGCAGATATGATCTTGTAGGCGATGTTGAGGAGACTTATGCCTCTGTAGTTGTAGCAGTTCAGAGGGTCTCCTTTTTTTGTGGATAAGGCAAACGATGCTGAGGTCCCATTCTTCAGGCATACTTTCATCCGACCAGATTTGGCTTATGAGTTGGTGGATCTCCACCAGCTTTATAAAGCTCAGCTGGAAGGCCGTCATTTCTGGAGGCCTTATTAAACTTGAGCTTAGATATTGCTATCCTCACTTCACTTAGGTCGGGTGGTTGGCAGTTTTCGCTGTCGTTGCCAATATTGAATGGTTCGTTCTGCCTGACAGCGGAAAGTTGTTCGTCATCGCCGTTTAACAGTCTGCAGAAGTGGTTCTTCCATATCTTCAGCATCGACTGTGTCTCAACTACAATTTTTCCTTGTTCATCTCGACAGGATTCTGTTCGAGCCTTGTATCCTTGGCTTTGACGTTTTACATTTTGGTAAAACTTGCGAAATTCGTTCCTGGAATGGCACCTCTCTATATCCTCGATCGCGCGCTTTTCTTGCTCTTTTTTCTTCTTTCTGAAAAGCCCATGTTCTTCCCTTCTTCTTTGCCTATTGAGCTCAATTGCAGCTCTCGTCTTCACCTGCAGCTTAGCCTTGTAGGCCTCATTCTTGGTTGCGAGCATCTGTCGGCATTCCTCATAAAACCAAGGGTTTCTTCCTCGTGGCCACAAGAAACCATTAATATTGTAATAAAGTTTGAAGTTGAATTAAGAAAACCGAAGCCTCCAGTTTTAAGCCGAATCCAAATGAGTGAGTTGATCAATTTTTTTCTTGACAGATTCTATTATTTGAATGATTTGTTATAAAATGCATACACCATCTAAATACTTAGTACCCTCTTCATCTTTAGTAAAGGAACTAAAATCATCTGGTTCAATAAATAATAACCTTATCATGGTGTTAAGAAAAGATCACACATACATGGAAATCAAAAAGTGATGATGATTTGTAAAATTCTTTTCTCGGAATATGAAATGAAACTTGAAAAGATCTTTCATCGTGCAAGAGGCGTGAATTGGTTTATTTTCTAACCGTAGTAGCTTCATGAATGTGATGCTTAAGACATCTTTTAGATGTCTCGAAAATTTTGCACAAGATGAGTGCGTTATGCGAGTGTGTAGTGTATATGGTGGGACTTTCTTATGTCAGCGATTTCAGAAACTTGCATTTACCTGAAATGGATAATAAATAAATAATCCATTTAAAGAATATCTAGTTTCAGAATTTTGATTAAATATGCAAATGTATGTACATCCAGGGATGAGAAGGACGTATCAAATTGGTTGGCGTGTGTCGGTAGCAGGTTTTTTTTTTAAAGTTTCCTTATTTTGTTTGCATAATGGACATCTTACGAGGAAACAACGATACGAATTGTAATGAATTCTTTTTCATCTGCATACAATTGAAATTCTAAACAACGTGGGAGACAAAGTCTCCCTCTATTTGAAGGTGGAGAAACCTCATTTCAATGTGCAAATTTATGGTACTGGAAATGTTCACAAAAGAATGTAAGCAGGGTTACATTTGGTTCAAATTAAATCATTCAAATAGCAAGTGCCCCAGACCGTTTTTGTTTTTTTTAAATCAGCGAAATTTGTCTCTGTGAGATATAAAGGAAACTCTTATTTGTTTTATCGCCCTTCTTCTTTTTTAACTTTTTCTTACAAAGAGAAAAATATTGTTTTTGTGAAAAATTTCGAACTCAATATTTTGATTGATTCTAATATTACGATGATAGCAGAACCCAAAAAGAAGTGGTTTTTGGACTTCCGTCCGTCTGTCTGTAATGGTCTCCCCAGCCTAAACGGCTTGACCGATTTTCTTCAAATTTCGTATCCAAGTTTGTTTTAGTCATAATCCAAAGCCATTTTTTTTTGCTTTTAACCATGTTATTTACGGTACCTGCCATACAAAAATTAAACATAATCACAATTTTCTCGAAAACGTCACTAACGATTTTGTGATTTTTAGCCAAATTATGAAAATCCTCAAATTCTCTAATGCTTGACCCAACTCGCTGTGAAAGAGAAAGTTGCTTTAAAATATCCACCATACAACAAATAAAGTTATCCCTCTAAAATAATAATTGCATTCAATTAACTTGGAGTCACCTTTAATCTGAAACCAAGGACAGCATAAAAGACTATTGACCTAAACCATTTTCTTATATAAACCAACTTAAATTTTATAAATTTTAGTGTTTTGTGATTCTGTTAGGACATCTAAATCTTACCTGTGTTTTCTCGTTCATATGCCAGCACAATGAAATAGTGTTTCTGGATTTTTTTCGTTGTCTTAGACTTAGTGCAAGCAATGACGGAGGTCTTAGTTGTCTACCGAATGTTTTTCAAAATTGACACCTTTAAGGAATCGCGATGTTTTCCGTTGCCTCATTATACTCTGGTTTGCATCTGTGTCCAAAGATCTTCATATCGTTCTTATCCATGAAGGTTTCTGGAATGTTTTGTTGTCTTAGCTCTAGCTGTATCAAATCGCTTGGTTGTCCATGAAATGCTATTTTGAAATCAAATTTTTATAAAATGATGGTGTGTGACATCATCTTCCCGTAACTTACGCCCACAGGAAGCCGAGTATGAAGGTAAGAGCCTTTTTCCACCTTCGAATGACACCAGCCCTCTTCCGGCACTATCACCCGTGCTGGCCGAGGTCTCGTTCCTGGTTAATGAACAAAAACTTCCCATATTAAGGCGTTGGGGTTAAGCCCTCCTACTGTCGCTATCCACCCTTATGACCCAAGGTCACAGGACCCTTAGGCCAGTCCGGGCAGACTAGAAGGAGGGGTGTCCAGCCATCTTGCGGCCCAGGCATGACCATCCCCACGCTAGCTAAGCGTCGGGTATGGGATCTTGCCACAAGACCTGGACGGGGGTTACATTCATGTTTTACATGCCTGTATGGAATACTGTAATAAGATGTTTGTTTACAGCATCCGTAACCAAACCACCAATAAAACTGCGAGGCCCGAGTTACGCTAAATTCACCACGTTGTCCCATTGTGGATAACTGGTGGAGAGATTTAGGTAGAGATTCTCTCCAAGAGCTTGCCCGCCCCTAACTAAGGAAAAAAAAAGAAAACAAATTTCCCTAGCGACCATGGCCATTGCTGCGCTCAGTTAGCAATGGCCCCTAACTTAAAAATTGGTAATTTTTGTCCAAATTAAATCATATTTGTTGTACATTTGATAAATGAAAGGTGTGTAGAAGTAGCAGATTGACCTAATTAAAATTAGTTTTTATTTTAACGCACACATCTAAGAGCAAAAAAAAAAGGAAATAAAATAGAAGCAGAATCGGTATGCAAAGAAAAACGAGTGTTGGGTGCACGACTGGGTCGTACGCAACTTTCTCTTTCACAGCGAGTTGGGTGTTAGATCAAATAGAAAGTACGCATTTTGATTATTGATGCTAAAAATCATATAAAAAATGTCAAAATGTGAACGTTTACTCCGAAATTTGAAGGAATCGGTGTCTATGTGAATAATAATGATTTTCCGTTATTAGCCAAAACTTAAAATTCCGTTTAGTGATAGTTGGGCTAAAACAAATTATGTGGAATTGTTTCAAACTATAATAGTATGTATATACATTAAATTTCATTCAATTTGACATAGCAGTTTGCGAGATATTAACAATTTCCTATATAATATATGGCCTAAATGACAAAATCCGTTATATGGATTTTCTCGAAAAAACTTGGTATGCAGTTTTGTTGGAACTAATATGGTTATAGTATATATAAAGTTTAATCAAAATCGTTAGAGCCATTTTCGAGAAAATTGAGGTTATGTGTAATTTTTATATGGCAGATACCGGTATTAACATGGCTAAAAGCAAACAAAAAAAATGGCCTAGAATTATGACCAAAACAAACTTGGATACGAAGTTTGAAGAAAATCGGTCGAGCCGCTTAGGCTGGGGAGACCATTACGGACAGACGGACCGACGGACCGACGGACCGACGGACGGAATTCCAAAAACCACTTTTTTGGGCTCCGCTATCATCGTAATGTTGGAATCAATCAAAATCTCGAGGTCGAAAATTTTCACGAAAACAATATCTTTCTCTTGGTAAGAGAAAGTTAAAAATAATAAAAAAAACGAGACCTCGGCCAGCACGGGTGCCGGAAGAGGGCTGGTGTCATTCGAAGGTGGACAAAGGGTCTTACCTTCATACTCGGCTTCCTGTGGGCGTTCGGGGTACGTTACAAACCATCTCCGTTTTATAAAAGAATAATTTTAGCTAAACTGAGGCGGAATCTATGGCCTAAGGGTCCTGTGACCTTGGGTCATAAGGGTGGATAGCGACAGTAGGAGGGCTTAACCCCAACGCCTTAATATGGGAAGTTTTTGTTCATTAACCAGGAACGAGACCTCGGCCAGCACGGGTGCCGGAAGAGGGCTGGTGTCATTCGAAGGTGGACAATGGGTCTTACCTTCATACTCGGCTTCCTGTGGGCGTTCGGGGTACGTTACAAACCATGTCCGTTTTATAAAAGAATAATTTTAGCTAAACTGAGGCGGAATCTATTGTAAGTTTGGAGTTGTAAAAAATTACCAATTTTGGCCCAATATATCCGATCTTCCAGTCGTCAGGGGATGTATGTACTGGACCGCTTTTACAGATTTTCCTTGGACTATTATGTCGGATGATGGTTGGGTGCTGTAGAACGAGGGTAGACTCTGATTGGCGTTAACTTGGCAATGCCCAGTGTTGCAACTCTGACTACACATCAAATGTGCTTATCTTTACCTCCAAGTGGTAACCATCGGGTACTGGTCTCATCCAACCGGATTTGACTTGCTAAACGATAAGTGCGAGTGTTGATAACACGACGAAAAACTACCAACACTATAAACACCCTGGTGAGAATGGCACGGAAGAATACCCGGCCTGCTGTCCCAGGCGAACCTAGATGAGCTGCTCTGACATATTCGGACAACAGGTTGTCTAGGAATTTCAAGGGTTAGTCAGGCCCCTTGAACAGAGATGGTGGCGGATGAACCGAAAGGCCAACGGCAGCGCTCAATCCCATAGTGGATACTGATGGCCCCGTGTCCTAGGGGTATCTAATAAATTGGAACTGGCCCTCCAGGTTGGGGGTTGTGCTTTGGGTTAACTACCCACCCACAGAAAAAAAACATTGTTACGAAGCAACCAATAGCCTCGGAAAGGACTGATTTTATTGTTGACGACCCTGCTAAACGAAAAAAGGACAACGACGTTCGTATCTGCACCTGGAATGTGAGAACATTAAACAGGAGAGGTGCAGGCGAACAACTAGCGGAAGCCCTAAACTGCTACAAAGCAGACATTACTGCCATCCAGGAAATACGATGGGATGGGCCGGGCAAAAAGAGGATGAAAAACTGTGACATATACTACGGACCGTGTTATAGTGAGCAGAAACAGCGACTATTCGGATGCGGATTTGTTATAAGTGCCAGACTTAGGCAAGAAGTCTTATGTTTCCAAGACATTAGCGAACGCATAGTAACAATCCGCATCAAGGCCAAATTCGCCAACATAAGCCTTATATGCGCTCACGCTCCGACGGAAGAAAAAGATGATATAGCTAAGGATTGCTTCTACGAGCTCCTCGACAAAACCTATGAGCGACTACCGAAGTACGATGTTAAAATCGTGCTGGGAGATTTTAACGCGAAGGTAGGAAGAGAAGACATCTTTAGAAGTATTGTCGGAAAACATAGCCTACACGACAACACGTCTGGTAATGGACTTAGGCTAATTGATTTCGCTACGGAACGAAATGCCACTATAGCCAGCACACGGTTTCCTCACCTCGATATCCATAAGGGGACATGGCGGTCTCCAGATCAACGAACGGTCAACCAAATTGATCACATTGCGATAGATAAGAGGCACGCATCCAGTATTTTGGATGTCCGAACATTCCGAGGAGCTAACATCGACTCGGATCACTACCTTGTGGTAGCCAAGGTAAGAATGCGGATATCCACCACGCCACAACAATCCAGAAATACTGTAAAAAAATTTATTGTCGGAAGACTGCAATCGCAAGAGACCGCCAAGACCTTCGCACAACGCGTTTCCCTTAACCTCTCGATTAACACCATACCACCAGCATCGAATGTCGAAGAGCAATGGCAACGATGCCAACAGGCCATTAGATCAGCCGCAACTGATGTGCTAGGTTTCTCGCGCCCACCAGCAAGAAACCCCTGGTTTGATGAGGAATGCCGACAGATGCTCGCAGCCAAGAACGAGGCCTACAAGGCTAAGCTGCAGGTGAAGACGAGAGCTGCCATTGAGCTCTATAGGCAAAGAAGAAGGGAAGAACATCGGCTTTTCAGCAAGAAGAAAAAAGAGCAAGAAAAGCGCGCGATCGAGGATATAGAGAGGTGCCACTCCAGGAACGATGTTCGCAAGTTTTACCAAAGTGTAAAACGTCAAAGCCAAGGATACAAGGCTCGAACAGAATCCTGTCGAGATGAACAAGGAAATATTGTAGTTGAGACACAGTCGATGCTGAGGATATGGAAGAACCACTTCTGCAGACTGTTAAACGGCGATGACGAACAACATTCCGCTGTCAGGCAGAACGAACCATTCAATATTGGCAACGACAGCGAAAACTGCCAACCACCCGACCTGAGTGAAGTGAGGATAGCAATATCTAAACTCAAGCTTAATAAGGCTGCCGGAAATGACGGCCTTCCCGCTGAGCTCTATAAGGCCGGCGGAGATGACTTGGTAAGTAACATCCACCAACTCATAAGCCAAATCTGGTCGGATGAAAATATGCCTGAAGAATGGAACCTCAGCATCGTTTGCCCGATCCACAAAAAAGGAGACCCTCTGAACTGCGCCAACTACAGAGGCATAAGTCTCCTCAACATCGCCTACAAGATCCTATCTGCCGTAATATGTGAACGCCTGAAACCGTTTACCAACAACCTGATTGGCCCTTATCAGTGTGGTTTTAGGCCAGGAAAGTCCACAACCGATCAAATTTTCACACTTCGGCAGATCCTGGAAAAAACTCAAGAAGTCCAAATCGATACCCACCACCTATTCATCGATTTCAAAGCCGCATACGACAGCATTTATAGAGACGAACTGTATAGAGCCATGTCTAGTTTTGGTATACCGCCCAAACTCGTCCGTTTGTGTAGGATGACGATGGAGAATTCTCGCTGCTCCATCAGGGTCGGAAACGACCTCACCGACACATTCGATACCAAAAAAGGATTTAGGCAAGGCGATGCGCTGTCATGTGACTTCTTTAATCTGATTCTTGAGAGAATTGTGCAAAACTCCAAAGCCAACACCAGAGGCACAATTTTCCAAAAGTCGGTGCAACTACTAGCATACGCTGACGATATTGACATCGTTGGTAGGACTCAACGTGATGTCATAGCCACGTTTGCTAGTATAGAGAAGGAAGCGGCGAAAATGGGTTTAGCAGTAAATGAGGGTAAGACTAAGTATATGCTGTCAACACGAAAGGACACACAACATCGACGAATTGGACAGAACGTCACCATTGACAGATATAACTTTGAGGTAGTACGGGACTTTGTCTACCTCGGCTCCGCTATTAACTCTGACAACAACATCTCGTCAGAAATTAAACGAAGAATTACTCTTGCCAACCGCTGTTTCTTCGGGCTAAGAAGGCAATTTAGTAGTAAAGCCCTCACTCGAACTACTAAGGAAACCCTATATAAGACCCTGATCATCCCAGTCCTGCTCTACGGCGCTGAAGCATGGACCGTATCAAAAGCGGATGAAGAAATCCTTGGTAGATTCGAGAGGAAAATTCTTCGAAAAATCTTCGGTCCCGTTTGCGTTGACGGGCTATGGAGACGAAGATTCAACCAAGAACTATACGAGCTGTACAGCGACATGCCCCTGGTCAAAAATTTCCGCATTGGACGTTTAAGATGGCTAGGACATGTAGAACGAATGGACACCAATACTCCGGCTCGCAGAGTCTTCGATTCCCAGCCAGACGTCGGACGCAGTAGAGGAAGACCTCGCCTTAAGTGGCGCGCACAAGTGGAAACCGACCTCAACCAACTTGGAGTGCGCAACTGGAGGCAGTTAGCTAAGGACCGGGCTAATTGGAGAGGCATGTTGGTTGAGGCCCAGGTTCATTCCGGACTGTAGCGCCACTTAAGTAAGTAAGTAAGTTATGTCGGATATATCTCCGTAGGTATCATCAGGTATAAAAAACTGTTCATATAAAAGGCCACCACCATACTACCGCTATCAGTGGAGAATTGTTTCGTCATTTATAATTTGTTTTCCTAGTATTGCGGCCACCAGCAAGAAATCCTTGGTTTTATGAGGAAGGCCGACAGATGCTGGCATCCAAGACCGAGGCCTACAAGGCTAAGCTGCAGGTGAAGACGAGAGCTGCCATTCAGCTCTATAGGCAAAGATGAAGGGAAGAACACCGGCTTTTCAGAAAGAAGAAAAAAGAGCAAGAAAAGCGCGCAATCGATGATATAGATAGGTGCCACTCCAGTAACGAAGTTCGCAAGTTTTACCAATATGTAAATTTCTTCTTGTTTAAGAAGAGGCGCCTAGTGCTCATTTGCTTACATTTACAATCGAATTTCTTTTACACCAACTGATTACGGCATATTAACACGTTCGCGGACACATGATTTTCGCTGGGGAACGCTAGAATGACACACGAATATCTCCGACAATTTTAGAGATATTTTATCCGGGATTGGACCAAAATGATGAAAATCGATACAGAATGCGATAGTGATAGTTTTTACTCAATCTTAAATTTGACGGATATTGCCGCCGCAGCCCAGCTATAGCGTTAAATTTTGTCAATGGGACAGCGCGGGATAACCCGATTTGTTGGCTATAGCCGTCTTGACCCATCGAAGAAAAAACTTATGCAAATTGACAAGACGGCATATCCAGCTATAAGGAAGTTGTGAAATATAAAAATAGGTTGATTTAGATATAAATTAATTTATTATATTAAGAAACCCAGAACAATAACAAAACTTTAGAAACAATTCAATTTACCGAATTCAATAAACAAAAAAAATTACATTCAGGTATGAAAAAGAATACAAAAAAAGAAACTTTATGTATTCAAAAAGTGTGGTAGTCTTCGAAGCATTTACCAGGACAGAGAGCTACATTGTCAACACAGTTTTTGTACCTATATGAGGTTTCCTTACTTATTTTTGACTTGCTACATTGCTTGCATCCCTTATAAACAACTTTTCACTTTCGATAAGTGTCAAATGGAATTCGTTCACTGAAGTGTGCACAAGAACTATCAATTGAACTGCCCTCTTAGTTGATGGTCGATTAGTTGAAGAAACGGGTGATCTATTTCCTCCATGATCATGACCCGGCACCAACAGTGATCTTCCAAACTTTATGCTATCTGGCAGGTGTATTAGAGATTTGATTAGACTGTTTCTAAATTGAATAAATTCCAATTTCGTATCATCAGTTTTTATTTTGTATATGTAAAATGAATTCCAGACCGCAACATCAAGCATGTGGAACATCACTTTCTTCTACCAACTAATAGTTTTTCTTGATGAGGAATAGTACGATGTCATTTGATCCGCTCTATCTATCCCAGACTTGTAGCGATTATAAACATTAATTTTCTGGGGCTTAGAATGTCCATATCGGTTGGAAGTTGTTATAATTTCAGTATGGTTCGCAGTTGTAATACAAAGCTCGTCACGCCTGTCGCGCCATTTAGATACATATACCTGACCTTGACGTAGCCATACATGTTCAAGTTTCTTAGTCGTTACTTTACTAGGGTTTCCGTTCCGATTGGTATGTAACGTTCCGGTAGTATGTGTCCTTTGAGTCAACAGTGTTTTGGAGAGACCAACACTATTATAGAAATTATCCATAATAAGATGATGGCCTCTGTAGAGGTATGGAGACATAAGGCGAGTAGCTATATCACCAACTTTAAGATTTGTTATTGATTGATTTCCCTTGGTAGATTTCGATATTTAAAACGTACCCGTCACTCGTTGTAAGTTCGTAAAGTTTTATCCCATATCCCGCTCTCTTTCCTTAAATAAACTGCCTGAAACTAAGTCGACCTCTGAACAAAAGAAGAGATTCATCCAGCGCTATATGTTCCTTAGGATAGTAAGCTTTTTGAACATTTTCCAAGAAAAGCTTCATCAACGGTTGGATTTTCCTCAATTTAGTTTCATCACCTTCCTCAGGAGAGCAGCTGAAGCATCTTTATAGTTGTTCAAATCGCCGGCCGGCCATTGTATACTGAAATATTGGATGATAATATAACGGGTTATTCGAAAAGATATCACGAATCTTTGGCGGTTTGACTTGCGATTGAAGTAAGCAAAGCCCAAGGAACTTAAACATCTCTTCGGAATTCGTTGGCAAGAAAACAGCAAAACGTGCATGTCTGGTTTAACGCCATAGCTTGAGCAAAGCATTTGTCGAGCTCACAATTTTATCAACTATGTTCGATCCAAATATTTGGTGGAAAACGTCAAGGGGAGTACAATTTTCTTCCAAGTTTATCTGCACACCACTAATTCCTGCATCGAAATTGAACTGAGGTATTTCCTTGGTATTTTCAAACCATTTGCCATCTAATTCGCTTTCCGAACATCCCGATCCCTCGTCTTCCGAGTCTAAGTCAGAAAATCTATCGCTAGCTGATCCTTCAGGATAATCTTGAATGATTTCATCTCCAGGTTCTGCCTCGGTATTGTGCTGGTCATCTCCAATAACTTGGTAATCGCGAATTACTTGCAGGCTTGCATCTGGTGAAGTCTTTGAAGAGTCTTCTAATTGATCATCCTGTTCCGGTTGATAATCAGGATAGTCGCCGAATGTCCCATCATCGCTAAATGGATCATGTTCAGAGTCATCATTGGAATCGTCTAAAATTTCATTGAATAGCTTCAAAATTTTCTCCTTTTCTTTACTGTAACGGTACATATTCAAGCTATGTACATAAATATGTAAAAGATATTCGATGAGATATGCATCATTCACCTTATTTTGCACTATTTATATAAGAGAGCTCAAATGCGACTGTTCGCTGGGGACACTCTAAACTAAATGCACTGAAAACTGACGGCATATGCCGGCTTGATCGTGCGAAACCCACTTAAGGCGAGGTCTTCCTCTACTGCGTCCGACGTCTGGTTGGGAATCGAAGACTCTGCGAGCCGGAGTATTGGTGTCCGTTCTTTCTACATGTCCTAGCCATCTTAAACGTCCAATGCGGAGTTCTTTGACTAGGGGTATGTCGCTGTACAGCTCGTATAGTTCGTGGTTGAATCTTCGTCACCATAGCCCGTCAACGCAAACGGGACCGAAGATTTTCCGAAGAATTTTTCGCTCGAATCGACCAAGGATTATTTCATTCGCTTTTGATACGGTCCATGCTTCAGCTCCGTAGAGCAGGACTGGGATGATCAGGGTCTTATATAGGATCTCCTTAGTAGTTCGAGTGAGGGCTTGACTACTAAATTGACTTCTTAGCCCGAAGAAACAGCGATTGGCAAGAGTAATTCTTCTTTTGATTTCTGACAAGATGTTGTTGTCAGAGTTAATAGCGGAGCCGAGGTAGACAAAGTCCCGTACTACCTCAAAGTTATATCTGTCAATGGAATCTGTCCAATTCGTCGATGTTGTGTGTCCTTTCGTGTTGACAGCATATATTTTGTATTACCCTCATTTACTGCTAAACCCATTTTTGATGCTTCCTTCTCTATACTAGCAAACGTGGCTATGACATCACGTTGAGTCCTACTAATGATGTCAATATCGTCGGCGTATGCTAGTAGTTGCACCGATTTTTGGAAAATTGTGCCTCTGGTGTTGGCTCGGGAGTTTTGCACTATACTCTCAAGAACAAAATTGAAGAAGTCACATGACAGCGCATCGCCTTGCCTAAATCCTTTTTTGGTATCGAATGTGTCGGTGAGGTCGTTTCTGACGAAAATTCTTCATCGTCATCCTACACAAACGGACGAGTTTGGACGTTATACCAAAACTAGACATGGCTCTGTATAGTTCGTCTCTATAAATGCTGTCGTATGCGGCTTTGAAATCGATAAATAGGTGGTGGGTATCGATTTGGACTTCTTGGGTTTTTTCCAGGATCTGCCGAAGTGTGAAAATTTGATCGATTGTGGACTTTCCTGGCTTAAAACCACACTGATAAGGGCCGATCAGGTTGTTAGTAAACGGTTTCAGGCGTTCACATATTACGGCAGATAGGATCTTGTAAGCGATGTTGAGTAGACTTATGCCTCTGTAGTTGGCGCAGTTCAGAGGGTCATCTTTTTTATGGATCGGGCAAAACGATGCTGAGGTTCCATTCATCAGGCATGCTTGCAACCGACCAGATTTGGCTTATGAGTTGCTGTCGTTGCCAATATAAAATGGTTCGTTCTGCCTGACAGCGGAATGTTGTTCGTCATCGCTGTTCAATTGTCTGCAGAAGTGGTTCTTCCATAATGCTCAGCATAGACTGTGTCTCAACTACGATATTTCCTTGTTCATCTCAACAGGATTCTGTTCGAGCCTTGTAGCCTTGGCTTTGACGTTTTACACTTTAATAAAAACTTGCGAACATCGTTCCTGGAGTGGCACCTCTCTATATCCTCGATCGCGCGCTTTTCTTGCTCTTTTTTCTTCTTTCTGAAATGCCGATGTTCTTCCCTTCTTTTTTGCCTATAAAGCCCAATGGCAGCTTTTGTCTTCACCTGCAGCTTAGTCATGTAGGCCTCGTTCTGGGCTGCGAGCATCTGTCGGCATTTCTCATCAAACCAGGGGTTTCTTGCTGGTGGCCGCGAGAAACCTAGCACATCAGTTGCGGCTGATCTAATGGCTTGTTGGTATCGTTGCCATTGTTCTTCGACATTAGATGCTGGTGGTGTGTTGTGAGTCGAGAGGTTAAGGGATACGCGTTGCGCGATGGTCTTGGCGGTCTCTGGCGATTGCAGTCTTTCGACATTAAATTTTTTCACAGTATTTCTGTTTTTTTGTGGGGTGGTGTTTATCCACATCCTTACTTTGGCTACAACAAGGTAGTGGTCCGAGTCGATGTTGGCCCCTCGGAATGTTCGTACATCCAAAATACTGGATGCGTGCCTCTTGTCTATCGCAATGTTATCAATTTGGTTGACCGTTCGTTGATCTGGAGACCGCCATGTCCCCTTGTGGATATCGATTTGAGGAAACCGTGTGCTGGCTATAGTGGAATTTCGTTCCGTAGCGAAGTCAATTAGCCTAAGTCCGTTACCAGACGTGTTGTCGTGTAGGCTATGTTTTCCGACAGTACTGATAAAGATGTCTTCTCTTCCTACCTTTGCGTTAAAATCTCCCAGAACGATTTTAACATCGTACTTTGGAAGTCGCTCATAGGTTTTATCGAGGAGCTCGTAGAAGCAATCCTTAGTTATAACATCTTTTTCCTCCGCCAGAGCATGCGCGCATATAATGCTTATGTTGGCGAATTTGGCCTTGATGCGGATTGTTACAATGCGTTCGCTAATGTCTTGAAAACATAAGACTTCATGCCTAAGTCTGGCACCTATAACAAAAATTCTTTGACCGCATGCCGTCATGACCCGTTACTTTCCTTAGCCAATGACGGCATATGCCGTCTTGTCCGCGACCGTGTGGATATCAATACCAGAACAATGTCATATGCCAAGAGTTATAGTCTTCGTTTATTTTCCTGATATATATAGATATATACATCAAAATTTCAAACAATAAAGATAAGCCCCTTTCTTGGGATACTTTTATCTTTCAGATGGCATTCGACTTGGCGCAGATGCACTTACAATATTTCAAACTTCATTCACCCTCTATAACAAGTTTAGGGACGCTTAACTTTAATTGGACTTTTGATTGGACAAAATAGCTTTGCCACGAGGGTCATTTCGTTTTTAAATTGATGTACTTTAACATATTGAAGATTTCGGTGACCGTTTCGGCATTTCGAAACCAATATGTCTACTTTTTGAATTATAACTTTGCAACATACGACCCGATGTTGAGAGTCGAGCCTTTTAAGCTCGTTCTTGGATAATTACAACACGTAATACTTGGTGGGTGCATTGTTCTAGTGGTTGGTGCGTTGGACTACTAAGTGCGGGGTCCCTGGTTTAAATCCCGAAAGTGATAAAAACTAAGTTTTTTCACTGCTCTACCTCTTGCGGAAGTCTGAAAAACATCGAATATGTTTCGCGTACACAAATGAAGGGAGAAGCTAGGTTTGAGGCCCTTTTTGGGCTGTAAATGCCAGATATCTATCGTCTTTTCTTTTATCGTTAACAGCCATAAGCCTATAAGTTTACGCGCGCTTATCCATTTCGTTCGATTTTTTCCTTACAATACCGGTGATTGGTACCTACATTAGTGATAATCTATAAATTTCATATTGGAGAGTTTTTTTCCTAGTGTCCCCCATTTCAAGGCTTTTAAATATAACACTTTACGTTTTTATACTTCCCATACCGACGCTAATAATAGGAGGATTCATAACCCTCCCACATTACAGCATACCTGCAGATCTACCAAAAGGGTTAATCGTGATTTCATCAGTTTAATATTTTGTTCAAAAGGTATCCATTTCCTTACCCTAATCCATACAACCCTTCAAGTCCATTGAGATTTTAACACCAAACCCATAACAATGACATCTATTAACTTCGTAGAACAAACAATTTACAAGACCTCATTCCTCGAAAATATTTGTCCTCGAAAAATATAGTTTTCCCAAGTAAACTTTCGCCAGAAAAAGAAAATCTCAAAGTCTTAAATTACCCTGCCCACCCCAGCATTTAACCCCAAGTACTTAAAACAATAAGCAACTCCCTTCAAATGGTCTTAAAAGCCGCATAACTCCTTCGTCCGGTTCAGCAAAGTTTCTCCTCTTCCGCCGACGGTCAAATGCATCCGGAAATTGCTGTGGGCAACATCATGTAATCGACCAGGAAATAGCGTTAAGAGCCAAAACTTACATCCATTTCAGTTTCCTCACACAACAATAAAATTCTCCCAAAAAAAAAAGAGAAAAATTCAATACTTTGCATTTTTTTTCTCTCATGAAACCCCTATCTACACTCACCCTATCGAACCTTATCGAGGATCAGAGTAAATAACAATAATCCTTCTTATTTTGTGTGTAATAGATAAAAGAGAGACAAAGAGCACCAACAAACAAAAAAGGACGAGAAAAAGAACGCAAAATTTCGACCGATTATTTTATTGCATTCTATACAAACCCCTAAACTCTGACATCAATTCTCGTTACCCCACGGCGTTTTCCGTTTGTTTGCTAAGGGGTGCTGAGCGGTGTCAGTATAAAATGGCGCCCAACAAACCCTCTAAACTCTTCCAAAAGTGTATGTCAGATTGAAAGAGTCAATATTGCTAAAAAAAAAAAACAGAACCGAAAAAGTAGAAAAAGTTTTTTCCTTGTTCGCTTTCAAGCATGCCCTTCGTGGTGTGGTAAAATTGCTATTTGGCCACCCGTTTAAAAGTCGCAGACAGTGAGAATGGGCGGTAGGGTAAGCATTTAGGGGAGTCTTTAAATAGTCTCGTCGAGTGTGGAAAAGGATAAAGTTCCTTGTAGTTTTTTGTTTCAATGATTCGTTTTGGATGTTCCTTTTTTTATAGAATTACATTGCACTTAAGTAGAAGTTATTGATTCAATAAACTGCTTTCTGATAAGGCAGGGAGATGCCCTAAGAAGGACAGGATTGTGGAGGATTTGTGGATTTTATAGATGGACTGAGGAAATCGCATCTATCTGCCATTTCGGGTTTCTTTATTTAGTCGAAATTAATGGCAGATAATGGAATTTACATTTCATTTACAGAGTCCATTACGATATGTTCGAAATTCGGCACAGCGTTGGGGTAATTCCTGGTACAAGCAATGTAGCTAAGACTGGAGTTATTTTTATGAAAAATAAAACGTGGGATATTGTCATTGGAGTAGGTATTTCCAACATAAATATTAGGCAGCAGTGGTCCTAAAGCCTACTAGGTACAATAATGTTCTTGAAATAATTGAATGCACTTACAACCTTCCATGGATTCTTAAGTACTTTGGTCATGATTATTGACATTCAGATGTCAGTGAGAGTTTGAGGATTGATAAAAACGTTTTACTTATACATGCTAAAACCTGGTTAACATTCCAGTTAAATTTTGTAGTGGAACCGTTGTAGAGGCGGTAATAGACAAACTGTCGAAGCGCATTGGTCTTGCAGTTAACGAGTAAAATATTTTTTTTTTAGTGTAAGTGAAAAATTTGTATAGGCACTATGAGAGTAGGTTTGATGAGGAATGTCGACAGATGCACGCAGCCAATAACGAGAACTATAAGGCTAAGTTGCAGTTGAAGACGAGAGCTGCAAGAGCTGAAGGAAAGATCACCGCCTTTTCAGAAAGAAGCAAAAATCGAGATCCAGGATATGGAGAGGTGCCACTCTAGGAAAGATGTTCGCAAATTAAACCAAAGTGTAAAACGTCAAAGCCTAGGATACAATGCTCGAACAGAATGCTGTCTAGATGGACAAGGAAATATTGTAGTTGAGATACAGTAGATGCTGAGGATATGGAAGAACCACTTCTGCAGACTGTTAAGGCAGAACGAACCATTCAATATTGGCAACGACAGCGAAAACTGCCAACCACCCGACCTAAGTGAAGTGAGGATAGCAAAATCTAAGCTCAAGCTTAATAAGGCAGCCGGAAATGACGGCCTTCCTTCTGAGCTTTATAAAGCTGGTGGAGATCCACCAACTCATTAGCCAAATCTGGTCGGATGAAAGAATGCCTGAAGAATGGTACCTCAGCATCGTTTGCCTGATCCACAAAAAAATGAGACCCTCTGAACTGCGCCAACTACAGAGGCATAAGTCTCCTCAACATCGCCTGCAAGATCCTATCTGCCGTAATATGTGAACGCATTAAACCGTTTACCAACAACCAGGAAAGTCCACAACCGATCAAATTTACATACTTCGGCAGATCCTGAAAAAAAAAGCCAGGAAGTCCAAATCTATACCCACCATCTATTTATCGATTTCAAAGCCGCATACCTTATCAGTGTGGTTTTAGGCCAGGAAAGTCAACAACCGCTCAAATTTACATACTTCGGCAGATCCTGGAAAAAAAAACCAGGAAGTCCAAATCTATACCCACCATCTGTTTATCGATTTCAAAGCCGCATTCCCTATCAGTGTGGTTTTAGGCCAGGAAAGTCAACAACCGATCAAATTTACATACTTCGGCAGATCCTGGAAAAAAAACCAGGAAGTCCAAATCTATACCCACCATCTTATTATCGATTTCAAAGCCGCATACGACAGCATTAATAGAGAGCGTCAGAGCCATGTATAGTTATACCGCCCAAACTCATCCGTCTGTGTAGGATGACCATGGAGAATTCTCGTTGCTGCATCAGAGTCAGAAACGACCTTATCGACTTATTCGATACCAAAAAAGGATTTATGCAAGGTGATGCGCTGTCATGTGACTTCTTTAATTTGATTCCTGAGAGGATTGTGCAAAACTCCGGAGCCAACACTAGAGGCACAATCTTCCATAAATCGGTGCAGCTGTCAACTCGAAAGGATATAACACATCGACATATTGGACAGAACATCATTAACAGATATAACTTTGAGGAAGTTAGGGACTATGTCTACCTCGGCTCTGCTATTAACTCGATTAAATACTCTTGCCAACAGCTCTTTCTTTAGGCTAAGAAGGCAATTCAGTAATAAAGCCTATACTCGAATTGCTAAGGAGATCCTATATAAGACCCTGATCATCCATTTATCGTATCAAAAGTGGATGAAGATTTGAGAGAAAAATTCTTCGAAAAATGTTCGGTTCCGTTTGCGTTTACGGGTTATGGAGAAGAAGATTCAAGCAAGAACTATACGAGCTGTACAGCGACATGCCCCTGGTCAAAAAACTCCGCATTGGACGTTTAAGACGGCATGTTGGGCGAGGCACAGGTTCCGAGGTTCCGGACTGTAGCGCCACTTAAATAAGTAGGCATGGTAATTGACTCAAAGCTAAACCTACAATCTAGTGGGTCAATTCAAATTCATTAGATACACCTACGACGTAGGACCGCTAGTCCTAGGCCAGTGTTTACTACAGCCTACAACGTGAGTGCAGGTTGTTGAATTTGTTCTTCCCAACTGGGACGGTAGAAGCCACCATTGATACCACCTTCGAAATTCTTGTGCTGCCATATTAGAAAAGAAAGAGGTGGCTGAGTAAATGTAGACATTCAACCCCCTAACACTAACTTGTCAGAGCCTGTGTGCCGGGGAGAAAGGCGATTATTTAACGAAAAAGCGGTTCTATTGACTGGACATATCAACGTTTCACGTGTGTATTTGTTAACATAAAATCTAAAGGTCTACCAACAATTTTAAAGTGTGCCGTAAATTAAAGTTATGCCATGGCATTTTCAACATTTTAAAATGTCAAAAAATGAATAAATTATCTTTTACACGATTCTATATAAAACTTGTCTGTTTTTTTTTTAATTTAAATCACTAATTAAACATTTTTTAAACTAACCTCATGTTCGTGTGAGTAAAAACCATACCGCCGAATTAAATGCTGGTTAATTGAATTTTTTGGTCGTTGGTGGCATTTTTCGAATAATTAGTGTGCATCACCGGAAAATTGTCAACGAATTAGAGTACCATAATAGGCGAGAAATTTTTAGACACACAACAAAAAGATGAAATAAAAAAAATCTAACAATGCAAACTATGTAGCGGAAGCAGCAGCGGTAGCGCGATGCTGTTTTAATTGATAGTTAGATATTCACGGGGTGATAATTTGCGAATGTTTTTCCACAAAATTTTCAATTTTCCAGCCATTCAGTGGAAATTGTTGCATTGTATGCACGCATTGAGGTGTACATTTTGAATAAGGTTTGTGTGCCAAAATGCTTAACGCTGGTTATTGGGGTTACCCTCATTGTTTGGTTTATAATCGTTTAATTAACGTGAATGCAAATGTATGTGAGATGAGAACGTGTTTTGATGTCTCTATATGTAGGAAAATGTGGGCTACACAATAAAACATTTTATTTCATTAGCATTGTGTTATACAAACATTTTTTAACAAGTGAACTTTTATTAGTTCAAATATATAGTTTCACTTGAGCATCGTAGAGGTGTCTCGTGTCTGACACTCTTTTGCTGTTTTTTTGAACAACAAAAGCTCAAACAAAATAGCCAATTGGTTTCCGCCCGCTCAACCGTAATATTGCAATGAATGATAATCTATTTACCCTCAGGCCTGTTTTCGGAATCATGATATATGATGCAAACCATGCCACATGGATGTGGAGCACTTGACCAAGCTCATTATAATATTGAAGAAGTGCATCACCTTGTCTTAACCCTCTGGTAGTGTCGAAGTTTATCCTCCCAATTTAGACGGAGCAGCTAAGCAGGGAGGGCTCAGTGGCGCGATGGTTAGTGCGATGAACTGCCTCGTGATGATCTGACAAATCGTCCGAGTAGTATCAATTGTCAAGAATAGCTTATCTCAACTTAGCCGTTCGGAGTCGGCATAAAACAGGAGGTCCCGCCATCGTGCAAGAAGTACACACGCACACATGAATGGTTGTGAGAAAGCTAGGCCCTGGGTACTAACGAGCCTGTTGCGCCGAAAATTTGTATTTGTATTTTTTTAGTTAAGCAGGGATTTTAAAGCTATCATAAGCTGCTTTGAAATCGAACACGTGATATGTTTCGATGTTAAATTTTTGGCTTTTTCCATGATCTGGTGTGAAGACGCATTAGTTCGTCAACAAACGCGCTTCAGGCATTCCCAGAAGACGCTGGACAGTATCTTATGCGATGTTTAAGCCTAAAAGGACTGTAGCGTCACTTTAGTAACTCACTTACTAAAGTGACGCTACACGGGACGGAAATTGAAACTGGACCAACTGGGAGTTGTTAAGTTCGAATGATCACCGAAAAACGGGCCACGATCGTTCGATTTTACGGCGTATATCCTACTTACTTACTTAAGTGGCGCTACAGTCCGGAATGAACCTGGGCCTCAACCAACATGCCTCTCCAATTAGCCCGGTCCTTAGCTAACTGCCTCCAGTTGCGCACTCCAAGTTGGTTGAGGTCGGTTTCCACTTGTGCGCGCCACTTAAGGCGAGGAAGACCTCTACTGCGTCCGACGTCTGGCTGGGAATCGAAGACTCTGCGAGCCGGAGTATTGGTGTCCATTCGTTCTACATGTCCTAGCCATCTTAAAAGTCCAATGCGGAGTTTTTTGACCAGGGGCATGTCGCTGTACAGCTCGTATAGTTCTTGGTTGAATCTACGTCTCCATAGCCCGTCAACGCAAACGGGACCGAAGATTTTTCGAAGATGACAGCATATACTTAGTCTTACCCTCATTTACTGCTAAACCCATTTTCGCCGCTTCCTTCTCTATACTAGCAAATGTGGCTATGACATCACGTTGAGTCCTTCCAATGATGTCAATATCGTCGGCGTATGCTAGTAGTTGCACCGATTTTTGGAAAATTGTGCCTCTGGTGTTGGCTCGGGAGTTTTGCACAATACTCTCAAGAATCAAATTGAAGAAGTAACATGACAGCCCATCGCCTTGCCTAAATCCTTTTTTGGTATCGAATGTGTCGGTGAGGTCGTTTCCGACCCTGATGGAGCAGCGAGAATTCTCTATCGTCGTCGTACACAAACGGACGAGTTTGGGCGGTATACCAAAACTAGACATGGCTCTGTACAGTTCGTCTCTATAAATGCTGTCATATGCGGCTTTGAAATCGATGACTAGGTGGTGGGTATCGATTTGGACTTCTTGAGTTTTTTCCAGGATCTGCCGAAGTGTGAAAATTTGATCGGTTGTGGACTTTCCTGGCCTAAAACCACACTGATAAGGGCCAATCAGGTTGTTGGCAAACGATTTCAGGCGTTCACATATTACGGCAGATAGGATCTTGTAGGCGATGTTGAGCAGACTTATGCCTCTGTAGTTGGCGCAGTTCAGAGGGTCTCCTTTTTTGTGGATCGATACTTCTAATATACTTCTACATACAATAATAATATAATATACATCTTATACAATACTTCTAAAGATGTCTTCTCTTCCTACCTTTGCGTTAAAATCTTCCAGCACGATTTTAACATCGTACTTCGGTAGTCGCTCATAGGTTTTGTCGAGGAGCTCGTAGAAGCAATCCTTAGCTATATCATCTTTTTCCTCCGTCGGAGCATGAGCGCATATAAGGCTTATGTTGGCGAATTTGGCCTTGATGCGGATTGTTACTATGCGTTCGCTAATGTCTTGGAAACATAAGACTTCTTGCCTAAGTCTGGCACTTATAACAAATCCGCATCCGAATAGTCGCTCTTTCTGCTCACTATAACACGGTCAGTATTAGATGTCACAGTTTTTCATCCTCTTTTTGCCCGGCCCATCCCATCGTATTTCCTGGATGGCAGTAATGTCTGCTTTGCAGCAGTTTAGGGCTTCCGCTAGTTGTTCGCCTGCACCTCTCCTGTTTAATGTTCTCACATTCCAGGTGCAGATACGAACGTCGTTGTCCTTTTTTCGTTTAGCATGGTCGTCAACAATAAAATCAGTCCTTTCCGAGGCTATTGGTTACTTCGTAACCATATTTTTTTCTTTGGGTGGGTAGTTAACCCAAAGCACAATCCCCAACCTGGAGGGCCAGTTCCAATTTATTAGATACCCCTAGGACACGGGGCCATCAGTATCCACTACGGGATTGAGCGCTGCCGTTGGCCTTTCGGTTCATCCGCCACAATCTATGTTCAAGGGGCCTGACTAACCCTTGAAATTCCTCGACAACCTGTTGTCCGAATATGTCAGAGCAGCTCATCTAGGTTCGCCTGGGACAGCAGGCCGGGTATTCATCCGTGCCATTCTCACCTGGGTTTTTATAGTGTTGCTGTTTTTCGTCGTGTAATCAACACTCGCGCTTATCGTTTAGCAAGTCAAATCCGGTTGGATGAGACCAGTACCCGATGGTTACCACTTGGAGGTAAAAATAAGCACATTTGATGTGTAGTCAGAGTTACAACACTGGGCATTGCCAAGTTAACGCCAATCAGAGTCTACCTTCGTTCTACAACACCCAACCATCCTAAAGCTTAATAAGGCCGCTGGAAATGACGGCCTTCCCGCTGAGCTTTATAAAGCCGGCGGAGATGACTTGGTAAGTAACATCCACCAACTCATAAGCAAAATCTGGTCGGATGAAAGTATGCCTGCAAAATGGAACCTCAGCATCTTTTGCCCGATCCACAAAAAAGGAAATCCTCTGAACTGCGCCAACTACAGAGGCATAAGTCTGCTCAACATCGTCTACAAGATCCTATCTGCGTAATATGTGAACACCTGAAACCGTTTACCAACAACCTGATCGGCCCTTATCAGTGTGGTTTTAGGCCAGAAAAGTCCACAATCGATCAAATTTCACACTTCGGCACATCCTGAAAAATACCCAAGAAGTCCAAATCGATACCCACCACCTATTTATCGATTTCAAAGCCGCATACGACATCATTTATAGAGACGAACTATACAGAGCCATGTCTAGTTTTGGTACACCGTCCAAACCCGTCCGTTTGTGTAGGATGACGATGGAGAATTCTCGCTGCACCATCAGGGTCGGAAACGACCTCACCGACACATTCGATACCAAAAAAGGATTTAGGCAAGGCGATGCGCTGTCATGTGACTTTTTCTATTTGATTCTTGAGAGGATTGTGCAAAACTCCCGAGCCAACACCAGGGGTACAATTTTCCAAAAATCGGTGCAACTACTAGCATACGCCGACGATATTGACATCATTGGAAGGACTCAACGTGATGTCATAGCCACATTTGCTAGTATAGAGAAGGAAGCGGCGAAAATGGGTTTAGCAGTAAATGAGGGTAAGACTAAGTATATGCTGTCATCTTCGAAAAATCTTCGGTACCGTTTGCGTTGACGGGCTATGGAGACGAAGAGTCAACCACGAACTATACGAGCTGTACAGCGACATATCCCTGGTCAAAAAACTCCGCATTGGACGTTTAAGATGACTTGGACATGAAGAACGAATGGACACCAATACTCCGGCTCGCAGAGTCTTCGATTCCCAGCAAGACGTCGGACGCAGTAGAAACCGACCTCAACCAACTTGGAGTGCGCAACTGGAGGCAGTTAGCTAATGACCGGGCTAATTGGAGAGGCATGTAGGTTGAGGCCCAGGTTCATCCCGGACTGTAGCGCCACTTAAGTAAGTAAGGTGTTCATTTCCACCGAAACTAATCATTTCATGAAACCCTTTCTACCATTTAAATAGAGCGGTCCCACCAATATAAACACACTCCAAGTGCCAAAAAAAATATTATTTTTCAATCAAGCGTTGAGCTGAAAAACGCATATCTGATCGGCTTTGATCCAACCTCACAAGGCAGTCCGTATGCCGTCAATTTTCCTAGCAGAGCCATATGCCAAACTCGATCGAAAGCCCTCGATTCACCATTTTTGTTCCGATAGAAAAATTCCATAAATGCGTTACATCGCTTAGCAGGTTATTTACAAAAATGCAATAGAAGAATCCCTATAATTTAAAGCTATGGACGACTGAATTAATAGTTACACACAATCAGCAAAATAAAGAAAAATAAAAAAAAAAATCTTCGCGTTTTCAAAAAACTGTAAAAACAAAATAAATCAAAAAAAAAAATTGGTACCCAACATGAACGCCATTTTCGTGTTGCTTTTGGTTTCGGTTAGTCACGAAGAGAGAAGAAAAACCACAGTGCTAATTTTCAACTCTGTCGCACAGTACTTTCTAATTAGGTTAAGTGGTGTGAAATCCAGAAGGCCACCTGCATATATACTCTCCTACTCTCCTACGCAAGCACAATGGGTTCCATTGCACTGCTCCTGGCAGGAAACGACCATAATTTGTAATTACTTATTCAAATTTGACTGTTCGTTCCAAGTCACTGAAAATTTGTTGGTCATAGTCCGTCGGTTGGTCGCCAAGCTGCACTGCTCCTCTTGTCGTGAAGCCAATTCCGGATGGGACATTCTGTCTGCAACTGCCTTGAATTCCAATGCTGGCTGCCAATGGCATTGACTGAAAATACCGAGTTATAACTTTCCCACCATGGTCAGAGAATGTAAGGGAAAACCAAGAATTTATTTCATGTTGACAACAGGTTTATATGCATTTGAGGGAAATAGTTTTTCCAGGGCACTAACCCCCGAAAATGTGGGAACGAACCTCTAACCTCTTTCATTTGGCTTTTAGCAGTAGACGCAGCAAAAAAACGTGATGATATTTTTTTGTAGGATAGAGCTGCTAACATTGTGGAGGAAGGACATGCAAGTTCGATGACTTTGTTTACGGTTTTTCAAGTGGTAATTAATTCGAAAATGATTTCAATCCAAACTTTGATCATTATAACTTTTGAATATGGGTTAGCAATGTGAATAAGAGCTGAGTTATAATCTGGCGTTGAGTTGATTTAGTAGTGTTAATTGGAATTCACAAGCGTCTGCTAAAAAATCAATTGGCTATAAATTGATGACTTCTTCATGATGCTGGGTGGTCATATTCATTTATAATTTAAGGTTTTCCAATGTAGATAATATTTTAGAATAAGAACTTTGAGTCAGAGGATATGTTGGTAGGTAAGTATTTCTCCGAAGCCCCAGTTAGCAATCTGGAATTTGATTTGATTCATAGAATAGTTAAACAACGTGTTTGGACACATTTTTCAAATCCTTCGACTATGCAAAGTATCAAGGTAAGGGCTTCTTAATGTCAAAATTTTAACCCAACTTTTATATTTGATGAAGTTTGACTTACAAAATGAGAATGAGTATGAATAGTTGAGTTTTATGACGAGCGCCTTCTCGCATTGGCAGTGCAGAAGAAGGTTTGTAAAATTGTGATGTAGAGGAAGTCAATAGTTCTAGTGATGCAGCGATGGTGTTTGAAAGTTTCCCCAGAGGGTAAATGAATTACAATGAACTCAGTTGAAAGTTGCAGAAATGCAAATACATTCAAAGCCAATAGGAGATTCTGATAAGATATTAAAAATGACATCATTGGAGAATTCGATTTAAAATATTATTTCAACGACGCATGTCAAGTTTGGAGAAGAAGACATATTAAGCAGTATACTGTTGTAAATCACAATCTAAAGGATCCGCCATCTAACGTTTTTTTTTTCAACTAGTGCTTATTTCGTGAATGGTTACACTTAGCTCATGTCTGATTCGACAGATAATTAGTTTTATCCTTCCGCTGAACGAATATGGTTGTGTAAGTTAGTTAGTTAGATTGGCTGTTCGTACAAGACGAAACACAATTAGCGCTGGGGTGCGCCGTTTTGATGCCAAATACTCGTGCGGTTAAATGTTATGTCTTCTTTTTAGTTGGCGTCCCAGGGGGGTTGGGCCCCTACTGGGTGGTGGATAGAGGTAGCCGCAGGAAAGCTAGTTTCGTTAATTCGTAACTTAGCGATCTGCGGTGAATGTGGTCATAGCAGTTTACTGTGAAAGCCCATCGCGGACCAATCCAAGCCGACTTCATGTGGATCCACAACCATTTGGCTGCTATTATTCGCCGTAAGGACATTCTTTGTTCGGTAACCGAATAAAGATTTGTCCGAAAAGGCGAGGCAGTCAAGCTCTTTTTGTTGAATGAACAAACGTGTGTTCAATGAACAACTAGAGTAAATGGTGCATGAAGTGGGAAAGTTACTTGTTGTTGCCACTGATCACTACCTGATTGGTGGTGACTTAGTAACTTCGAGACCGGACTGGGTTGTTATGGAGCCCATAAGGAATCGGTGTGGAGTCTCACCATTGACTATATAATGGTACCACGGGAATCAGAGCCCCTAGGATAATGTCCTAGACTGATTTTGAGGTAGGCCCCCTTGTGGGAGTATCGTGGTGGTTGTGGTTGTCAGAAGTCCGCTGAAGCTTATGGCATTCTAAAGAGGTGGCTTTAGAATGCAAGAGGTGCCGATAGCCTCGGGCCTTAGCAAGGTTGAAGTTCGTGCCTAACACATGATTTTCGAAATGTTACCGATGCAGTGCAGGCCTGCATTGGGGTGCTAACCGCACTTAAAAATGGTTGCGAAATGTGGGTAGGCCCACCGTGAGATAAGAGCCGTAAAGGCTAGGTGCTCACGTAAAGCATGCTTACATTATCTGTTAGTTGGCGTGTACTAAATCCAACCAGTGACATTAAGGAAGGCGATCAGTTCTTTGATGTGTTTATCAGAGAGGTCGCGGATATTGTCAAAGAAAGGTTTGCCTAGAGTTCGTTGTCTTGCTCTTGACAGAGCCGGGCATTTGCACAGAAAGTGAGTTAAAGTTTCTTTTTCCCCCACCTCCTTGCAACTGCGACAGTTGGTGTTGTGGGGTATACCCATTCTAACAGCATGGTCACCGATGGGCCAGTGTCCAGTGGTAATTGCTATCACCCTGGAGACTTCCTTACGGGATCTGCTTAAGAGGTCGCGTGTTTTAGTCTTGTTGTAGCGAGGCCACATATCTCTTGAAATGGCGCACCCACTGAGGTTTCGCCACCTATGTTCAGCTGTTTTGAGAGAGTGTGTGTTGATATTATTCATGATGGTTTTTAAAGGAGTGAGAATGCCGATTGCACGTGAGCTGGGAAGCGACGAGCCCAACCTGGCTAGGGCATCAGCTTGTTCATTTCCATCTATGTCACTGTGGCCTGGAACCCATATGAGAGTGATACTGTACCGACTCCCAATGGGGGCCAGTTCGTTCTGGCATTGAAGTACTAGTATTGATGACGTCGATACCGAAATAATCGCCTTAAAAGCGGCTTGACTGTCGACAAAAATAGCGATATTTTGCTTGGGAGTACTATCGTGTCTAATCGCGTGACAAGCCTCTCTAATAGCCAACAATTCCGCCTGGAATACGCTGGAGGAATCAGGGAGGCGAAACAATTTTTTTATTTTTAGTGTGTCCGAGTAGACACTTGCGCCCACTCCGCAGTCCATTTTGGAGCCGTCGGTCTATATAAGTCTGTCAAAATCTTTTTCAACCACTGCGTTTTTCCAATCCTCTCTAGTTGGAAAGCCAGCGGTGAAGTGTTTGTGGAAGGTCAGTTTGGGTATCATGTAGTCGGTATGATGGTCAGCTAAACCTGCTGGCCTCGAATCTAGGATATTGCTGTTCCCATAAGGCTTATTGAACCAGCAGCCAGATTCTCTGAGCCTGACTGCACTGCACATTGCAATGTCTTTGATATGGATATCTAGAGGGAGAAGGTGGAGAAGAACCGTTAAGGCATCAGTGGGACAAGATCTCATGGCCCAGTTGTGCCGATACAAGCAGTTCTTTGTACCCTCTTAAGTTTGCCAATGATATACCCTTTACTCACAGAAGGCCACCAGACTAGTGCCCCATAGGTGAGTATCGGCCGAACAACAGCAGTGTACATTTGGTTGTAGGCCCCATCTTTTGCCAAATGTTTTTCTACAGGCTTAGAAAGCTATACATGCTTTCTTGACCCTTTGTTCTATGTTGGTTTTCCAATTAAACTTAGTGTCTAGGATAGTCCCTAGATATTTGGCATTGGCTGAGAGTGAGAGCGCTTGTCCATTTAGTCGGGGGAGATTAAAGGCTGGTATTTTGGTCTTCGTGGTGAAGAGCATCATTTCCGTTTTGCTCAGATTAACACCCAGGCCACAGCTTGTAGCCCACGTGCTCACAGAACCCAGAGCGTACTTCATGATTTCGCTATACGTGTATACGCCTGAACAACGCTGGGAAATATTGCGACATTACTTTGAAAATCATGGTAATGTTGCAGAATATGTGCGAAAATTGCGTACGGATTTTGGAAGAAGAGAAGCACCGTCAGCTCCGTATGTTCGTTATCTTGTAAAAAAAGTGAAAAAACTGTCATCCTCATCGATAAACCAAAGCGTGAAAAGCCAAAAACAGTGCGTACACCCGAGCATATTGCTGCTGCTGTGGCAGAAAGTATGCGTGAAGCGCCATCAACATCAATTCACCGTCGTTCTCAACAATTGAACATTTCGGAGATATCATTGAGACGAATTTTGCATAAAGACCTTGGTATGACGCCATACAAAGTCCAATTGGTTCAGGAGTTGAAGCCAACTGACCATCCAATGTGTTTTCGCTTCGCTAAGTGGGCCTGCGATCGACTTAGAGAAGATGCCGATTTTGCCAAAAAAATCATCTTTACAGATGAAGCTCATTGTGATCTTGGCGGGTATGAAAACAAGCAAAATTGTCGCATTTGGGGCACAGACAACCCGCACGCATACATTGAAAAGCCGATACACCCAAAACGAGTCACTGTTTGGGGCGGATTTTGGTCCAGAGGCATAATTGGGTAATTTTTCTTCGAAAATGAGCAAGGAGTGGCCGTTACAGTCAATGGCGATCGTTGTCGGGCCATGTTGAACGAATTTTTGTTCACAAAAATTGAAGAGGTGGATATTGGCAACATTTGGTTTCAACAGGACGGCGCTACGTGCAACACAGCCGAAGCTACACTCGATGCAGAGCTGATGTCGTTTGGCCACTTCGGAGCTGCGATTTGACACCGTTGGACTATTATTTGTGGGGTGCCGTAAAAGATAAGTGTTACGCCGACAAGCCAGACACAATTGACGCTTTAAAGGACAATATTCGTGAAGCCATTGGTAAAATACAGCTGCACACAATCGATAATGTGCTTAAAAAGTGGACCGATCGTGTAGGCTACTGCATGGCCAGCCGAGGCAGCCATTTGAATGAAATTATTTTCCATTATTAACCGGAAGGATTGTACTTTCAAATAAAAAAAGAAATGTGAGAAAATATTCAGTAGTTTTTAGTAGTTTTAAAAAAAAGTTATGTGGCGGACCTTTTATTACCAGGATATGTAATCGTTTGTCACTTTCCACGAGCTCTTTTCTTTTTCAAGTCAGTTGCTTGATATCCATGGGTTTTATTTGGTGAAAAGTCGGTGTACTATCTTCTGCAGCCAGTTGTGTATCGTCAATGAATTGTTCTGTTTTGGCAAGTTGAGATCTAAAGTTAATGAAGCCTTCAAGATATTCTCTTAACTTACACCAGTTCGTTCTTTTATTTCAACACAACTAAAAATAAATATATTTTAATACACTGAAAAGCGAAACTGAGAAAAATTTATCTCAATTTAACATTGATATCAGATATTTACTGTATCCCCTAGGTACCGGCATTTCTTGATTTCTCTTTCATAGAAACCATTATGAAATCTGTCTAATTTGTTTCGCTTCTCATTCCAGCCATAAATTCCGCCAACTGCCACTGTTATTTATGTATAGCATGAGGATACTACAATTCAGGCGCCATTGTCAAAAAAGTTGACATTTTCGCCCCCGATTGTTCTTTATCCAAATCTATGGGTTCTCCGAAGTCCCAGAAGTGCCTGACAACAAAGAAACACAACAATTACATAACTTTCTGTAGAATCTAGCTAAAATAATGTCTACATCTACAATGTCCACCCCCACCACCTCCACCAAGGGTGTTCGATTAAAGTGTTCTTTTATTGAATTACAGAACAAAAGTGGTATCTCTCTGCCTTTTCCCTTTCATTGTTTTTTATTTCCTTATGTATTTCTGTTCCGTTTTATTGCCACCTCTAATGACATCATTGACGATTGTTTATCTAATGACGACGCGACGCCAGTATACTTGCGGTTCAATTAACACCGCCTGAAAATCCCTTTTTTTCTTTTTTTCTTCCCCCCAACAACCCTTTGGAGAAAAATAAAACCGGACGCGTAAACAATATAATCTATCTAATGTATCTCACTCAATTAGTGTCTTGTCTTTAGCCAAAAAGCAACTGAAACAACACACAACAGCACAAAAAATATATATTAGTCCTTTACGTGCAAGGAATACAGCACCAGGACGTATAATGTAATCAAATTGAAATTTTGTTATGTAAATATTTGATCCGGCGATGGATCAAAACAACTGTTTGCCGAAGGCGGATACTCACGGTGTCATGTTGTTGTTGCAGATCTCTGCTGGATAGGTGCTGCAGTCTAATAATATTTTTGGATAAACATTTTGCAAGGATTATTTAGCCTGGTATTTGATATTGGGGATACGATGAAATTGAGTTTATCGAATGGGTGTAGGGCTGGGTTGGATTTCATTGTACCAGAGGCGGGATGTGTATAATTACACTAGAAACTGTGAATTTATTGATTTAGAATGTCGTGTTATGTGTAAAATGGATTGAAAGGGTTAATTAATTCGAAAATGTCACACGGAAGCGGAATTAGAGGGGGGAATAGCATTATTTACATAATTCAAGCTTGGGGCTTGTATCTGGCTATGATTTTTGATTTGAGTTTTTCCTATTTTAGTCGAATGTGTTGATGACGTAGGCGTAGGTGTCTTGAAAAATTAGATCTGTTGATATCGGAACTGTTATAATATCTTGTTGCAACCGGATGTTGAGAAGGAAATCGTCTTAGTATTGGATTCTTTATCAGGCTCTTTAGTACCCAGGGCATAACTCTTTCTCACAACCATTCATGTGTGCGTGTGAACTTAAAGCACGATGGCGGGATCTCCGAATCCGAACGGTTGATATAAGACAGATAATAATAATTCAGATGATTTATCGCGAAAGGAGTGCCAGTGAAAAACATTTAGGTGGTACTACGGAATTAAACCCAGAGCTTCATCAAAGCACTACCCATCGTGCAATTGAGAACCCTAAAGCTAGTATGATTTATTAAATAATACTATTCAAGAGCTGCTAACCTGCTTCAAAAAAAAGAAAATGAGCTCGTTTTTTTGTTTTGGACAATAACAAAAATTAATAATTTCTAAGCATTTTTCAAACATTTGGATATTTTTTATCAAGGTTGTTAAAAAAATATGTAAACCACAGCAATTTGGTCTTATTTAAAGTCTTGCATGCGTGAAGAGCAGTTGCGTACAACCCAGTCGTGCAGCCACTACTATTATTTATTAAAATTATTGTATTTTTTAATCTTTAAAATTGTTTATGAGAAGATTCTGCCTTTTTAAAGATATTACGTGAAGCGTGGTCATTTAAAATCATTCCGGAAATACACCAAGTTTACCATTATTGTTGTAATGTTATTAAGTTTGAATATGTTTCAGGAAAACAGTATTAAGCTGATAGAAGCCAGTTAAAACGGCGGAGTTAGTATCACAAAATTCGATTTTAAATCATTTTACATATGCTCCATATCCTTGTAAAGGGTCCGCCAAATAACTTTTTTTTTAGGACAATCCTTTAGAATCAGATGTGGCATCCCTAACAATCCTCTTATTAATCAATTAAGTATAGAATAGCTTAGTTAAACATGGCAATGTCAAATACTGTTAATTTAAGTATCTCTTCATTGTTAATCTAAATTTAATTATCGGTTAATTGTTTGATAATATATTTTTCTGTTAATTGTTTTTTAATTGTTGAATTATTATTGTTAAATTATATATCTGTTACCTGTTATTTTTTTTACTTATTTATTGATTTATATTCTATTTATTTATTTATTTATGTATTTATTTATTAATATATTTATTTATTTGTTTATTTAATTATTTATTTGTTTATTTATTTATTTATATATTTATTTTTTATTTATTTATTTGTTTGTTTATTTATTTATTTATTTATTTATTTATTTATTTATTTATTTATTTATTTATTTCTTTATTTATTATTTATTTATTCATTTTTTTTTCTATTTATCTAGTCATTTTATGTTATTTATTTAATATTATTTACCTTGTTTAAATATTCATTCTAGTCATATCTGTAGAGTTAGCCATTTATTTATTCCTTATATACACTTATTTATTATATTTTTTTTTCTTCTTTGTTCTTTCAAATTGAGCTTTTTTTTTCGTTGTTTCCTCAGGTTCTTTTTTGAAAATTTATATCATCACTTAAATATAAAAATAATTTTTCAGTAGAAAGATATACATTTGTAAATCATATCTCTGTGCGAATAATGTAAATTGTGCGATAGCAAACTGTACTTTATTAACGAAAATAAATATATCTATCTATCTATCTATAATGGAAAATAATTTCATTCAAATGGCTGCCTCGGCTGGCCATGCAGTAGCCTACACGATCGGTCCAATTTTTAAGCACATTATCGATTGTGTGTGCAGCTGTATTTCACCAATGGCTTGACGAATATTGTCAATTGTCTCTGGCTTGTCGGCGTAACACTTATCTTTTACGGCACCCCACAAATAATAGTCCAACGGTGTCAAATCGCAGCTCCGAGGTGGCCAAACGACATCAGCTCTGCGGCTGATAATGCGATCTTCAAAAACAGGGCGCAAAACATCGAGTGTAGCTTCGGCTGTGTGGCACATATCGCCGTCCTGTTGAAACCAAATGTTGCCAATATCCTCCTCTTCAATTTTTGTGAAGAAAAATTCGTTCAACATGGCCGATAACGATCGCCATTGACAGTAATGGCCACACCTTGCTCTGGACCAAAATCCGCACCAAACAGTGACTCGTTTTGGGTGTATCGGCTTTTCAATGTATGCGTGCGGGTTTTCTGTGCCCCAAATGCGACAATTTTGCTTGTTTACATACCCGCCAAGATCAAAATGAGCTTTATCTGAAAAGATGATTTTTTTGGCAAAATCGGCATCTTCTCTAAGTCGATCGCAGGCCCACTTAGCGAAGCAAAAACGCATTGGATGGTCAGTTAGCTTCAACTCCTGAACCAATTGGACTTTGTATGGCGTCATACCAAGGTCTTTATGCAAAATTCGTCTCAATGATGTCTCCGAAATGTTCAATTGCTGAGAACGACGGCGCTTCACGCAAACTTTCTGACACAGCAGCAATATTCTCGGGTGTACGCACTATTTTTGGCTTCTCACGCTTTGGTTTATCGATGAGGATGCCAGTTTCTTTCACTTTTTTCACAAGATAACGAACATACGGAGCTGACGGTGCTTCTCTTCTTCCAAAATCCGTACGCAATTTTCGCACACATTCTGCAACATTACCATGATTTTCAAAGTAATGTCGCAATATTTGCCAGCGTTGTTCAAGCGTATACACAACCATATTCGTTCAGCGGAAGGATAAAACTAATTATCTGTCAGATCAGATATGAGCTAAGTGTTACCATTCAGGAAATAAGCACTAGTTGAAAAAAAAAGTTAGATGGCGGACCCGTTACAAATAAATCCTAGAACATCAGATCCAAAAATAAAATAACCTCTTCAAAGAAATCAGAAAAAAAAATATTTTTTCATTTTCGATCCTTTTGTCGATAAGTTCTGACACTACTGTCGGATATTTTTTTTTGAAAGCTTTCAGAGTCTATGCCTGTTCTCATAGAACAGTCACTGGAATGGTCAAATCCATTTTAAATCGCCATTTATAGACCTTCGTCGCATCCTATAAAGAGTCCATTGTCGTCACTCATGATGAAATTCGACTTTAATCGTGTATTTAGAAGATTGTAGTCAGCAGGGAGGAACTAGTAAACTGAAGGTCTGCAAGGAAAGTTTTTCGCTCACATTCGATATTATGAGTGTTGGACGGCCCAAAAATCTGTTCCGAAATTCACAAAATTTAAATTGCTGTGATTGCTTAAAAGCACAGACGTACTATACCGAAGCAAATGGTCTCTAGTATTCCAAGGTCTTGATGGCATGTCGACAGCATCTTCCGATAAATTGATAAATGCATTTGCTAACCAGTCGGAATGTACTTATTTGACGCTATATCCTGTGGTGACAGACATTAATTCTCCAGGAGTGTTAATTTCAAGTCATTCCATCAGTTCTATCAGCGTTGCTTTCCATTTAATTATGTTAACATTTAAGACTAGAGTTTACAAACCTTGCCAATCATCTCGAGGCGCAAATTCAGCGTTATTGATTCACCTTCATTGCTTCAGAGTTATAGATTTGTCCTATCTGATAAAAAAATAACCAAACATTTAGTCCCTAGTCTAGCTTTCTGTCTACCAGCATACCTAGGTATTAGAAGCTTACAGAAATACTTCTTCAAAAGATGCTTATAGCCCGTAGTCATGTACGATTCGCACCTGGCTTATCAACTTAGTAATTCTCCTGCGTACTAAAACAAACACATCCGTACACTTGTCCACGACTACCCCCGTGGATTACGTCGGTCATGGACCTCGTTAACCTCACAGACCATACTCTCCTCTTGAACGTTCTGTTGTCTTAGGCGCTCAATATTATTCTCAATTCGTTTAGGACGCAGGTAACAAAATGGCTTACTTTCTTTAACGTTTCCTCTGACAGGATCATCTCGCTAGCTCAACGGTTTGCGTCTGGGGAATCGGGGTTCATTATCCCAAAACATCCCCTACGTCTTCTTCTTCATTCTGACATTGTGGCTAGATTGGTGAGGTGTCGTACCCGAATTTGTGCAGGTACATCCTGAATACCCTATGGTTTGTTAGAATCTGCGTGATATAGAAAGTTAGATCGACCGCTATCATATTCCTCTAGAGTTCTATTTCGGGGATAAGTTGACGTGGTAGAATTGGTTCAAAGGTTTTGCCATCTCTACATGGATTACATAATTTGTTATAAATTGGTTGCTAACACGTTTCTTCAAGTAGACCCTATTTATTAGTTGGCATGGATGTCAATGGACATTTTTCCGGACAGGACAAGTCAGTGCCGCTTCCTCTAAATTCGCTATAAAAGCATCCTCCTGCATTCGTTTCTATCCACTGCGTCAGCCCAGACTGGTGCTGCGTTCAATAAGGCTGTGCTTAGAGAAACTCTAGAGAAAAGAAATCTGCGACTACCTCTGGGTCTAACTATGTTTAGTAAAATCCTTGCAAGCGATGATCGCTGCGTTCTTTCCAACAAAGTCTAGGTGCGCCTGGGTAACGGATTGCTGGTTTTGACATGTATTGTGTGTTGAATTGTATTTACTTGTATGCTAAATTTTATTTATATGTATTCCACTACATTTTGGCTAGTTATTAGAATGGTTTCGGTTTTCTATTTTGCTACGTCAAGCAGACTCCAACCAGGCTTTGATTACAGATGTTGCTTGCTTTGTTCTCTTCTTGATCTCGGTGGATATGATTTTCTACGGTAACGATGGCGATATTATTCGAAAAGTCTGCAACCTTCACCCTTAGTGGCATTGGCAGCCACAAAGCACCATCGTGCATAATATTTCACAGAAAAGGCCCTAGAACATATCCTTGTGGAACACCTGCTGACATGTTGTAGTAGATATTTTTTGTCATTGTCGCTATAGTATCTTAGGCTTTTGTTCTTGAGGTAACTAGAGATTATCCAAAGTAACTAGAGACAAAGAAGCTCAAAATGCAGGCCAATTTGCGGTTTTTAATGAGTTTTTGATATCCAGGGTGACAGCTGACTAGTACTCCTTTGTTCCAAATTCACATCATTTTCCCTCGATGGCTGTTGCATCTGTATTGGCAACCAGTTTAATCGCATCTACTGTGGAGTGAGCTTTTCAGAATCCAAACTGGTAGTCTGCTTAAACTGCGCCTCTTTCTTCAGCTATTACTAATACTCGACTATAGATGTCCTTTTCTGTCATTTTGCCCATCGTGTCCAAAAGGCAAATGGGGCGAAAGGATGAGGGGACTCTTAGAGATTTATATCCCTTTTGAAGAAGCACCAATCGCTGCAGTTCCCAGTGGTCTGGGAATGTCCCTTCCTAAAGACGAATCGGTATTACTTTCATGGTAATATCAGGTCTGGAGCTAATTGTAATTTTCATTTGGGATTCCATATAGGCCCGGTGCCTTCTTGTCTTCAATATTTTTGCAATCGGATAGTATTTCCTCTTGTGTAACTGGTGGGATATATTCGTTGTTAGATTCATTTACAACTGGAATGTCGGCTCGGCATCGGCACTGACATTTGACTCAGAACATTAGTTAAACTTGATTTTTTCTTTTCTCCTTAATACTAGATGTTTATTTATTGTTCCCAAAATAGTATTATCTAGTTTTACATATTATTTTATTACGTTAAAAAGGGAAAAGCAAAACTTTTGTCACCAAATCGAATTGTATTAAGCTTTATCAGCGTGGTGATTGGCTTGTGACACTTCCTATAGTTCAACATCGTGTATGCTATCCGCGAAACTGAACCGCCGTCATTAATTAAGATTACTCTTATTGTCAACCTGCTGGTTATCATCACTGTGGTACGCGAAAATGGAAAGAAATACAAATGATGACTCTTCTAATCAGATTGACTTAGCCAAAGTGCCAATTATAGCTTTGCGTCAACGCTCGCGCTTTATTTTGTCAAGAGCACTTAATCTTGTTAAGGTCCTGTCATCAGAACAGGGTTACCCATGCGATTGGAGTGGTGTTGCTCATCTGGCCGGACTACAAGCTCTGCATGCACCTATCATTAATGCGGAGCCCGATCCAATGAGCAAGATTTTGTCACTGTGGTGCACCGAGGTCGACAATGAGACGGCCAACTTTAATTCCTAGTGAAACTACTTGGTGTAATTGATCGCTGGGATGTGGCCGATGATTTAAGTGAAACTTTAATTAAAGATGCTCAGGCATACAAGTCAAAAGCATTCCAGTAACAGTTAATAGCATCACGTCATGGTGCTTCCAATTCCTTTAATGTAGCTGACGTTAATAACTTGGCGGAAGCGCAAAAGATGTAAATATTCTCCCCAAAAACGATGGTTGGATGTTGTAGAACGAAGGTAGACTCTGATTGGCGTTAACTTGGCAATGTCCAGTGTTGTAACTCTGACTACACATCAAATGTGCTTATCTTTACCTCCAAGTGGTAACCATCGGGTACTGGTCTCATCCAACCGGATTTGACTTGCTAAACGATAAGTGCGAGTGTTGATAACACGACGAAAAACAGCACCACTATAAACACCCTGGTGAGAATGGCACGGATGAATACCCGGCCTGCTGTCCCAGGCGAACCTAGATGAGCTGCTCTGACATATTCCGACAACAGGTTGTCTAGGAATTTCAAGGGTTTGTCAGGCCCCTTGAACAGAGATGGTGGCGGATGAACCGAAAGGCCAACGGCAGCGCTCAATCCCGTAGTGGATACTGATGGCCCCGTGTCCTAGGGGTATCTAATAAATTGGAACTGGCCCTCCAGGTTGAAAAAAAACAGAAAAAAACACAGAAAAAAAACATTGTTACGAAGCAACCAATAGCCTCGGAAAGGACTGATTTTATTGTTGACGACCCTGCTAAACGAAAAAAGGACAACGACGTTCGTATCTGCACCTGGAATGTGAGAACATTAAACAGGAGAGGTGCAGGCGAACAACTAGCGGAAGCCCTAAACTGCTACAAAGCAGACATTACTGCCATCCAGGAAATATGATGGGATGGGCCGGGCAAAAAGAGGATGAAAAACTGTGACATCTACTACGGACCGTGTTATAGTGAGCAGAAACAGCGACTATTCGGATGCGGATTTGTTATAAGTGCCAGACTTAGGCAAGAAGTCTTATGTTTCCTGTTTATGTCTCATGTTTATGTTTCACCGACACATTCGATACCAAAAAAGGATTCAGTCAAGGCGATGCGCTGTAATGTGACTTCTTTAATCTGATTCTTGAGAGGATTGTAAAACTCCAAAGCCAACACCAGAGGCACAACTACTAGCATACGCTGACGATATTGACATCATTGGTAGGACTCCAATGATGTCATGACCAACATATGACCAACTGTGCTATTTATATGTAAATATATATACTTTTAATAAACTTTTCAAACTATGTTGATGACCGTTAGTGAAAGATTGTAGTTACGATGTTCTTTAGAATGACTAAAACGTGAAATGACCTTTCATTTCGTCATGACAATCCTGTTTTTAGTTCTGTAGGCAATGTTGTCTGTTTCACATATCAGCTTCCTAAAGCTGCTGACTTTATTAGGTGATGTCCCTACACCGCAGTGTTTATTCAGATTGATGCATTGCTCCAAACATAACAGTTACAAGCTACCTATTAATACCACCTTCAGTGATGCTAAATCATCACATACCCTGTTGTTAAAAATATAAAACAGTCAAATTATGGTCTAGCTTTAAAAAAAAACATCATTAACGAAAGAATATCCACATCGCTTTAAGTACTCACCCTCACAACAACTCAAATCCTGCCCTATAACAATATTTCCTACCCTCGAAAATTATTCAAGATGAAAATAAGACTAAATATAATACCAACAAACCAACATTTCACGGGTGCGGTGGTGGAAATTCCTTTATGATCCAATTAGACAATCTAATAAGCTCGAGCTTTCGTAAGAATATTTTATGATTAATTCTATCACAATGCCTATGAGCTCTTTTTCGCACGACACAAGCAAGTTGTACAATTTTAATACATCTGTATACAATTGACTACAGTTATAGACTACGCGGCTCAATTTATACAAACACCTCATAAAGCAGTGTACTTCCTTTCAGACTCCTTGTCAGTAAGTTTATGAGTGATTGGTAAAAAATAAACGGCTTTATGGTTTCCCATCCATATAATTTTATACACAATTTACCTCAGAGCGTGTTAATTCAATTTGTTCGACAAAAAAACCAAATTGCAGGCTGCGCGTGAAGTAAATTTCTCATGTAAACACGAACAAATAATTTTTAATTTTAATTGCATGCATAAATCAGGACCACTTCCTGCGTGTCGTCTATCCATCGTTAATTTTTGCACTGCACCTCCTGTCGACCACTTAAATTTACATCAATAAAACGCCGACGAGATAACCCAATTAAATAACATATTTCAAGGTAATTTATTTCTGTTGCGATATTAACGCGTTTACACAACAAAACATATTGATGGTTAATCCTTTTGCCAGCCTTACTGCAATTTGCATTGCCGAGGTGCACTGCAGCCTATGTGCAAGGCGCAACGGCCGGCCGGTGCGGCGATCGGCTACATCATCATTTAACAAAATGGCTTATCTTCTTGTCCAGTGGGTCAGGGTATATAGCTCTGGCACATTCGCCCCCAATATTCCGACCTAGTGGGAACAACTCAATAAAATCGCTCATTATAATTTAATTCATGTTGCACACAACTTGGTCGAAGTTGGGTTTGGGGGGAGATGTTGTTGGATACAAATCGAATTATTTGTTTCGGAAGTCCTTTTGAATGTGTTCTGGTGGAGTTTTATTTTATTTTGGTTTCTTTTTGTGAGTTGACCTCTCATTACAACTCTCGAAGTGGGGATTATGAAACGAGGTCAAGTTACATACTGCATTTGAGTTTGTACAACATTTTCAATCGTTTTCGTATATGGATGCGTGTATTGTGTAAATACAGTGGTGGTTAATAATAGGACTGATTTGTTTTAGATACTATAGATAGATAAGGATAACATAATATTTTTGTAATTCGTTTAAACACAGTATGATTGAAATATCGCGTTAAAATTTATTTCATGTATGGATACATTTTAAGTATTGATTTCAATATCGTCAATATAATGACGTTTGCTGCTACTTTTCCATAAATATCGGCTGGAGCGTTAGTATGTTTTCTGCGATGAAAATCAAAGGAGTTATGCCCATTAGCCATGCGTAGTCGGAAGAGGGGAACACATCTCATATTTCGGGAGTTGGCGTTGAGGTATTTCATTTGTAGCATAGCGAGGCAATCAATATTTATCGCATGCTAGTAGCTGAAATGATTTAATGTTTATTAGTTTCAACGATCCTTATAGGGGGGTAAATTAAAACGGTCTACTCAGGGGAGACCGCGTAGAGCCAAAACGAATGAATCTGCGTTAGGCACTCTCAATTCAGAGGGAATGGCATATTCAAGGATTCAAAGATATTCTAAGAAATTTTGAAAAGAGAGATTTTGTAACATAGAGGTTGCGGAGTTGGCTCTGATGATGATGTTAACCATATGAAAGCGGAAATTTAGTTCTTTGTCAGATAATACCCAAATAACGCAAGAAAAGAATATTAGGTACGGCCTCACCGCACATTATATAAAATCTGGCGACTGATGGGAGATGCTTAAGGGATTATCTGGCATTGATGAAATTGAGCTCCAGAATTTTTTGGCATCAGGTTGAAAAGTTGTTTAACCCTTTTGAGCCGAAAATGCCTCGAAAGAAGTTTGAGTTTGCTGTTATATGTAAGGGAAAAATGTAATTTTTTATCGTTCGTTTTTATTTTTTTTGGGGGGGCGCTGTAATCGCCGTTTTTAACTTTCTCTTACAAAGAGAAAGATTTTGTTTTCGTGAAAATTATCGACCTCGAGATTTTGATTGATTCTAATATTACGATGATAGCGGAGCCTAAAAAAGTGGTTTTTGGAATTCCGTCCGTCGGTCCGTCTGTCCGTAATGGTCTCCCCAGCCTAAACGGCTTTTCCGATTTACTTCAAACTTCGTATCCAAGCTTTTTTTGATTATAATTCTAGGCCATTTTTTTTGTTTGCTTCTAGCCATGTTAATAACGGTACCTGCCATATAAAAATTACACATAACCTCAATTTTCTCAAGAACGGCTCTAACGATTTTGATTAAACTTTATATATAATAGAAGCATATTAGTTCGAACAAAACTGCATATCCAGTTTTTTCGAGAAAATCCATATAACGGATTTTTTCATTTAGGCCATTTAAAGAAAATTGTTAATTTCTCGCAAACTATTATGTCAAATTGAATGAAATTAAATATATATACTACTATTACAGCTTGAAGCAATTCCACATAATTAGTTTTAGCCCAACTATCACTAAACGGAATTTTCAGTTTTGATTAATAACGGAAAATCATTATTATTCACATAGACACCGATTCCTTCAATTTTCAGAGTAAACGTTCGTATAAACACGTTTCGACATTATTTATATCATTTTTAGCATCAATAATCAAAATGCGTAGGTACTTACTATTAAATCTAATGCCCAACTCGCTGTAAAAGAGAAAGTTGCGTACGACCTAGTCGTGCACCCACCACTCGTTTTTTTTTTAAATTTGGGTCGAAGCAAAGACAAACTTTTGAACTTTGTTAAGTTTTTGTCAAATTCAATACAACCTGATCTCCCAACGTACCTTCTAGCGTTTGTGACTCTTTTCCACGTCGCATAAGTGAAAACAGGTAAAAAGGATTGATTTCAATCCTTATGCGCAATAACTTATAATAAAAGGAGAACACAACACATTGAACGACCACTATCGCATTTAGCAATTTTGCGTAAGCGACATAAATGAAAATTTCCCATAACGCTTTTCTAACGGCGGGCTGGAGTGATTGTCAGTGTAGTAGTATTTCCCCTCAGCTATTCAGGAATCAATTGACTTGACCAGGCTACCAAGTTTGCTTTTAAAAGTTTGTTTTATTTTTTTGTTATTTTCATTGGTTATTGATTAAAAAGACTTAGTTCTAGAACTTCAATGTAAATGTTTCATTGCAGAATGTAAAACTAAACAGTTTTGCATATCTTTAACTTCATTATATATCATATTGAACAATTTTAAGTTTTATTGATACATTGATGATGGTCACACTAATTACGTAGGCAGACTTGAGGGTAGATTGCTTTATTTTTTTTACCCGTACTTTTAAAGCCGTACTGAAGTTGAATTGTCAAAAGATTTTCAATTCCATCTATTAATTCAAAAAAAAGGTGTTACAATCAGGGTCTGTGCGAAATTTAAAATAAAATAATTATATTATTAGATATGAAATTGTTGTTGATAACTAGAAAGCAATCTGAAAAGATGTTGAGAATTTGTATTTAAGGGAGAAAAATAATTCACTTAGAATGGCTCCCAAATTGACAGATGAGCACATTTTTCCAAATAATTTTAAAAATATAAAGGTGAGGCTTGCCGCACAAATGATAAGTACAACAGTTTCAGCTGGAATTTATACTTTATCTAGTTTAGGTGCTGGTATTCAACTGCTTATAATATTACCTCTGTAATATGATGTCTTCAATTCATCTAAATTTCGAGAATCCAAAAAGTTCAGAAAACCATTTTTGAAAGCTTCAAAAATTGCAACTAAAAAATGCGTTTTATAAAATAATATTAATGAATATTTAGTAAAATGAAGAAAACTGTGTTAAATATCTCATAACAAGAAATCTTAATCAAGATTGCTTGGAAAATAACGTTGCGATTTTACGCAACCGTGTTGTTATTCCGAAGATATGACATTTGCAAAGCTATTTGAAAAGAATAAGCAATAGGCCGCATCATACGATTGTTCATTAATTAATAAAGTTTATGCATTTTTTTCTTAAACTTAAATTTATTTTCTGAAAGATTTTTCTAAAACAAATTAAAGAGCAATTTGACGTTTCTAGGAGAAAAGGGTTTCTGTAGGAGAAACAAGTAATGTTTTTCATAACTCGTATGGACGTCATTTGAAATGGCATTTTAGCGGAATTCCGAATTTGAGAATAGAAATTATATCGCGGAATGCTTCATATTTTGGCTGAAATCAAGAATTTCACTTTCGAAACCGAACAATAAAACTGTCGACCTCATTATTGAAACTGCATGAAATGCAAATAATGCTTAAACTAGGAGGTGAGTTAAAAAGGTTGCCTCTTATTTTACAGATTTTAAAGAATATGAGGGTGTGAGATTTACACGACCTTCTCAACAATTATTTAACTAGTTAGAGAATCTTGAACAAACATTTAAATCCTGTTTTCCAATTATGTATGTATTTCCTTAAAAACTTTGCGATGCGTACCATTTTCATTTTGAAAAAAATTATTTATTTGCTGTAAAAATGTAAATAAGTAATTTCTCATAAAATTGTATATTCGAGTATAAGTTTATCATATAATTAAACAGTTTAATAATGAAACAAAAAATAGCAATAAACAAAAATATTGAATATATATATTATTTTGCTCTTTTGTTTACACTACACCCTGTGTCACAATTCGAAAAAGTTTTACTCCTTTTCGATCTCTCTTTCACTGCAATTCTTCCTTACTACCGCCTATTTCTCGTGTATAGCCATAGGAGTTACTTCAAATTATTAAATCGTCGAGAGTGTCCCTACTCGCTGTAAGTAGATATACTCTGAATTCTGATAGAGGCGTACAAACTTTTCAGTCAATTTGAATATCATTTCTAGTATGTGTGTGTTGCTGTTTGTACAGAGGGTTTTTTTTTGAAATTGGAGTTGTAGCACTAAAATAAACGGTACCTCCTAAATAACTATTTTCTTTAAACACGATTATCTCGATAACGGCTCTTAAGATGTTGATAAAAATGTAAAAGTAAGTTTTTAAAAGTACATGGCGTATATCTGCAATAACTTTTTAACTTAAGAAATAAACTAATGAAATAAATTACAAATAAAAGTTTATTTTATTTAATTTTTAAAATTTTGTGTGGAAAATCAAATAGATTCAATGGCCATCATTAGAATGCATGCACTCGTGGATTCTTCTGATGACTATTTCCATAACTTTTTGAAGGGTTGCCGGCTTAACTTGAGCGATTTGTGCTGAGTCTCTTTGATCCTGTATAGTGTGTGGTGGCCATTCAAATTCACCGTTTTTTGAGATAATGTGATTTGGGAATTGTTCGTGCAACAATATAATTGTCTCACGAGCGGTGTGAGCGGTAGCTTTGTCTTACTGAGACCAATCAGCATTGTCTGCTTGCACAAGTTAAAGGAAGTCATATATTGACTACCACCCGCCACCCGCATCATTTTCAAAGAAATATAACCCATAAATCTTACGCGAGGTTATTTCACACCAAAAATTAACACGAAATGAGTGACGTTGAGATTTTTAGGATTTTGTATGCCCCAAAATCTTCAATTTACCTTGTTCACAAACCCGTTCAGATGAAAATGACGACCATCCTCAAAGTTTCCAAAATTTCTTCATATTTATAACAGTTCTGCAGTACCTACTCCAGACGATTTTCTGGATCATCAGGATTGAGCTGTTGGATCAACTGGATCTTGTAGACCTTTCCTCAAAATCCGATGAATCGCACTACGCGGTATGCCTTACTATATTGAATATCGTCATATCGATGTTTCAGGATCGATTGCAAGTCTTTCCCTACCTGGATGTTTTCGATCGATCATCCAAAACAAGTCTTGCCCGAACGCCTCATATCTCCCATTCCTACGTTCCCATATTGCTCAAATTTCATCACCATCAAATTTCATGTTTAACCATATAAAATTGTCGGTATGCACGTTGAGTACAAATTATTGACTGGCTATTTTCAAAAAAAAAAAATAACAATTTTTGTTCACTGTACCATCGTGTAGTGTTCTATTCTTATGTCTGAAACAAAAAAAATCAAAAATATCTCTAAAGATACTTTTGCGCCACCCTGTACATTTCCTTTTCGTAATACAATTAAATTGCATCACCCCAACGAGTATGCACTCTGCCAATGTAACGATGGTTTTGAAAAAAAAAAGATAGAAATTTTACTAGATGGATTTTTTTGTTTGTGCTGTACGTTACGTGAACAAAACAAATCACAATAACATTTCTTGGAATGCAATCTCGTAGGACATTAAAATTTCTATGTACGCTTCTGATTGTTTGTATGTTTGTGTTGTTAATAGTAACCATCTACAGAACCGTACACAAAACACCCTCTGTCCATTCAATACTGTTGCACAATGTCCATTCAAATTCGACAGTTAGTGTCTGGCATGTTGCTCTGAATATTCTTCTACACCCACACACGACAGGAGTGGAGAAAAACTTTTTTATTTGCGTCGAGTCCTCCCTTTCGTAAAATTTATAACACTATCTACCAGAATGCCTATTTAGTATCACTAGAGCAATCTTTTGTCTGTTTGTTGCAACTTTCCATCGGAATGTTTTAAAAAATCGTTTTTTTTTTCGTCGTTTCTTCACTTCCTGTTTGTCATTGTATACATGGATCCGAGTATTCGCTAAGTATACACGAAAGTATAGCAAAAATATCCATCCTCCCTATTTTAGATGATTGCAAGTGAAATGGAAAATAAAGAAATGAATTATAAAGAAAACGTAGAAATAATCCTTAAAATCCATCCAAAATGCGAGTAAAAAATGAAGAAGAAATGAAACAAGGACATGTGTCTGGGTGCTGCTGTAGGAAGACTTCCTTGACTGGAAAGTTGAAATTCAACACAGTTTGCATTTTACGACTCTTTGGATGGTAGTTTTCTTTTTTTATCATAATGGCTAAAGAAATAACATGAAGACTCTACTGGCGTAAAAACATAAGCAGGAGAAATCTTAACTCAAGATGACGACTCTTGAAACTGACTACACAGAACCAAAGCGTGGCATGAGTAGCAATAAGGCGGGATTGTGGGCGAGTCGAAGACACCAGCATGTGCGTTATTTCGTAATTTTTTGAGCTTAAACAAAACAAAGTTGAGAATCACCGACGGCGATTGGTTTTGATTGATATTTCAGTTATAAAGAGACTTTAAGAGATGACGACGTGAACTTTAAAAGTACATGAGATGTATTAGTCGTTGGTTATTCAGAAAACGCGAAGCTACGGAAACAATTTGGAGAAGCGAAATTTATATACGTCGATATGTTCAGACAGACAGTGAACTGAAATACATCTGACGAACTTTTTTAAGTCTACCGGAAGAGATAAAATATTGTAAAAAGCAAGTCAATTACAATTTGTGTAGCGGATCTCTCACATTTTTATTTTCGCATTTTCCCCTTTCATTATTGTCATTATTTACAAAAAAAAAAAAAAAATAAATAAATCATTTTATTTTTGGTTTTTGAAATACAACGACAGAAATCAGAACAGATTTCGCGTATGGCGAATTTCCCGAAAGCCGCTGTATGTACTGCGAAGGAAGTAGTCAAACACGTTCCACTCACACCCACAACCGCATACATATAAAAAGCACACGTTTTCCTGATTCGAGCTCTTTCCTTGTGAATAGTGGTTATCAGTGAGGTGTGCGTAGTTACTTACATCGCTAGTCCAAAAGCCCAATTATTCTTATAACCCGAAACCAATAAAAAAAATTAGTGATAATTAGCAAAGGATATTTTAAAAGAAGAAATAAGAAAAAAAAACCCTATAAGTGGCGCATAGCTTGTCCAAGATCTGTTTTATAAGCTCCCAGAGTACATTGTGTCCAAGCGTAGGAGAAGATTGATCCCAGTTATCATTGTGTCCATCATTGCTGCGACTCACGCGAGAAATCTCTGGCGGCGAGTTGCACATAACCCCATACGAAGCCCCATCGCATGATATAAATCAGATACGCAACACAAATCTGTAGACGATACGCGAAACATGTGGTACTCTTGTCACTGCAGCCACGAAAGGCACGTGCTAAAAGCAGGGTGCTTTCTATCGAAGTCACTATTATCAGTGCGCTCTAAATATCTATTGAGCTACCACTTGTACTCGGCTTACAATCGTAAAACCATCCAAGGTCACCCTAAATCACATAACAACGTCTGCGTTGGACCAAGGTAACCATTTATAAAAAAAACGCTTCTCCTACGGTTTTCAAAAGACTCATCAGTCGAGTAAATTGCCTGGACTATCACACCGAAACAAGCAAATCACTCGGCGCTGTGTCAGTGTGATCAATCGTCATCATCCATTTCCCGAAGTCCAAGATTACAATAAGTGTATGTAGTTGTCCAAAAGTAGTGTGTTTAATTTAACTGCACGCGAAGTTTAGATTTAAGTGATTTTAATTTAACTACACGGAAAGGTATGCCAACATTAGATATACATACTTGAACATATTTTAAATCAATAATCTTTTTTACACAGCTGAAGGAAATAATCAGTACGCTAGCGGCTCGATTTTGTGCGCACATCGTCGACGGCATGTTCAGTAAATGTTGTGGTTTGGTTTAGAATCCAACAAACTCAAAGTAAGTTTTATTATTTAAGTGTGTATACCTTAATCTAAGTCGGCATATAAAAAAACAATAACTAATTTAAAACATTATCTATCAATCCTATCTATTATATAAACATAATCACATTCAAACATTTGTTGTTGTAATGTTTTTCTTAAAATCAACTATTCAGCAGTCAATGTTACTAGTAACAATACACTAGTCGGCATAAGTATTTTGACGAAATAAAAATCGTACATTTTTGAGTTTAACTTCTAAATGGCTTGACAAGAATTCATGTTTATTTTTTCATTTTTATATATAACTAATACAAACTTAAAAATAGGCAAACAAATATTTTTTCATAGAAGTCAAAAAAGATATAAATTATTTTGTAATTTCGTGTGTTGGCATAAGTATTTTGACAAGTATATAACTCTAAGAAAAAACATTTTAAACTTAACAAAAGTAAGTAAATAAAGAAGAATTTAGTAAAATATATAACCTCCTTTGGCTTCAATAACTTTTTGAAGGCTTCTCGGTACTGAATCTACTAAATTTTGAAGAATCTCTGGAGATATCTCTTCCCAAAGGGAAGTGACCTCAGAAATCGTCTCCTCTCTGGTTTTATTTAAAGAAACTGTTCTTTTGCGTTTCAAAAGAGACCAGACGTTTTCTATTATATTTAAATCTGGACTTTGAGGTGGACAGTCCAAAGTGGCAACACCAACATCCTTCAAAAATTTAGTTATCATCCGGGCTTTGTGGCATGGGGCATTGTCCTGTTGCAGGATAAATGATTCACCAATAACCCTACCTCCGGAAGGAAAGGCATTATCATTTAGGGTTCTTAAATATTGACCTTGGTTCATCGAGCCAGTGATAGGAACCAATTCACCCAGGCCATTATACGCAACACATCCCCAGAACATGACAGAGCCTCCACCATGGCTCACTTTTTGGCAAACGGGGCGTCTTTTTTGCCTTTCTACCTTTGGCAATCTAACGTAAAATTTGTTTTTTGATGAGTTATACTCAAAGGAGCTTTCATCTGTCCATAGAACGCTTCTCCAGTACTCCTTTGGCTTGTGCAGATGTTCCTTTGCGAAAGACAGTCGTTTAAGCTTGTTTACCTTTGATATGAACGGCACGTCCTTAGCTTTAAATGTTTTAAAATCTCCTTCCATTAAACGTCGTCGGACAATGCGCTCACTGATTGGATTCGTTGCCGTCAAATTCCATTGATTTGCAGCAGTTTGAGGCTTCAGGAATATATTTCTTTTAAATTCCCGTAGAAGAGTTCGGTCTTCAGTGGGCGTTGTTTTGCGCTTAGCACCTGATCTCATTAGGTTTGTGATGTCATTATGCTTTTTAAACTTATTGATTTGATAGTGCACAGTTTGACGCGACACATTAAACTCACTTGCTATGTCTTTTACTGCCGTTCCAGCGTTAAACTTCGCTACCATTGAAGATCTGACAACCAAACTCAACTCAGCCGTTTTACCCATGGTTTTTAATCAATTTTAATAAACTTTTATTTTATTATCAACGTTTAATGTAAATTAAAGTTAACTACACAAGTTTTTTGGTTATCACGTGCTCAAAACTGTTAAAATATTTACACAAAGTTTCCGTCAAAATACTTATGCCACGTAAAAATTCTTTGGCTACATGCGTTCTTATCAGCAGAAAGAGAATGCAAAAGGTAAACAATACAAAACTTGGCATGCATAGAGCTAAAAATAGATTCTTTGTTTCGCGCATCATTTTTGCACCGTTGTTTTAACGATACCAAGCAAAGTTAGTCTCAATAGTCACAAAAAGGTTTCGTCAAAATACTTATGCCGACTAGTGTAGTTGTTTGTGACAATTTGACTGTTAATGAATGTTTTTTTTAATTGACTGTTAAATAGTCAATATAACTACTAAAAATAGTTAAATGTGACAATTTTTACTGTCAATTGATTTTCTTAAAAATTTACTTTTTAGTAGTTAAGTATAACTATTTAAGCAGTAACATGTAACGCCCCTTTAGACTATATGCATAGTTAAATTTGACTATGTCATGTAGTTGTTAAATGACTATAATTATTTATTTTCAACTGAACATATAGTTAACTTCTACAGCTTCACATTGCCATAAAAGTATCCTTGGAAATGTTTACCTGAATGTTTTGTACCTTCTCAAAATTCTTCAAAGTTTCAACTTCATTGACATTATATAATAATTTATAAAGATAATACAATTATTAAACAAAAATAATTTAGAAATATTTAAGTCTAACTAATGTTTACAATTTAAGATTTCTTGAAGTATATATGATATGGTTTGTTAAGTTTATCTTATTTAATACAACAACACAAACGATTAGATACTTACATAATCTGTTGAGTAATGTGATCTCGTACTACATGTACTTAAGGCGATGATTGCCGTATGTTTTCGCACGAACTACTGGCGCTTTCCACCACTGTAGAAGCGCTAGCTATCGAATGCACTAAGAAACCCTATAGGTTTGATATTGCATTAAATCTAAGACAAAAGTATATAAGTTAAGTTAACAGAATTACCTTTGACTTTTTCCAATTCAATAAGTTTTCACGCAATCGGACGAACAAACCATACGATTTTCGGTCTCCCCAACAATTTCTTTTAGATCTTAATTGTTCAAAAATGTTAAAATATTATAATCGAGCCCCAAATCTTCAAAACAAAAAAAAAAGTTTTTTTAAAATAACATAAAACCATAATTCTCGTTTTGAAAGCAAACCGCCACAAGATAAAAATTTGCAATTTTGGTTTCTTGCATCAAATCATTACAGTTATATTCACCTCATAAGAAATAAATATTCATACAAAGTATCTGATGTGCCTTGCAGATAAAGCTAAACATACTTCTTGTTAAATAGAAAAAATATACCGCGCAAAATGTGGTTCTATGGCTTGGAAACACATTCTATGTACATCCTTTTCGATTATTCAATCAGGATAAACAAAAAACAATAAAAACTTACCAACAAAGTTTTGATAAAGTATTTCCAGATTCCAGCTCTGCAAAACAGAATGCAGCTGTTCGTCTAAGAATGAATCACGCGTGGATGTTGTCTGCAGATTATTTTCAGGCTGGTTTGCTAATTTTATTTCGTTTCCTTCGGAGTCCACATACTGAAGTGAAACTGTTTCTCCACTCGCGTCCAGTACTTCTAATTCGTGCTCTTCACTGATATAATTTGTATCGTTATTCATTTTAGTTTTGTTTAATTTGTATTAGAAGTCATATACTTAGGCGTTTAGTTCTTTTTAATTGTATTTGCTTACCACTTATGTCTTACTTTTGAGTCTTAAGAACTTATCACTGCGAACACTTAACACAAAATGGTCGATTCCAACAAAGAGATCTAGACGCACGCCACGTGAAACTACTACCACATAGTCATTTTCAACTATTTATGTACGCGAAACTGCTACACATAGCCATTTTTAACTACATATTTTGTTGTTGTTTGTACCATAATGCATTAAATTACACTAAAATTGACTATTTCATAGTAGGAAGTTATTATACAAAAGTCAGAATTGACTGTTAATTGTTATTTTGCAAAAACTGAAGAAATGGTCGTTTATATAGAGTAAATATCAAAATAGTCGCAATTAACTATTTTGTATAGTCACTAAATAATTGATTGCATTTTTTTACTATTTTATTACTATTTCTAACTATTTTTTAACTATTTTCAACATTTTGTTAGTCACAAATAGTCATTCGCTAAATTTAAATGAATTTTATAGAATGACTATGGCAATAGTTACCGAAGTTACTATTTTTTTCTCTGAGTGTATTATTTTGATAATTATAAAAAAATAAAAAAATACTTTAACTACCTATAATTATATACTAATATAATAGTTATATACTAAGTTTAAGCCACTGCACTGTGTGCGTATATATACCTATATTTACATACCTATACACATTTAATTAATCGCGCCTGAATTTTCCTAATATTGTGTTAATCCCGATCAATCAAGATCAATGACGTACTCAATCCTATGTACGAGTATATATTCATACCATCTCTTGTACATTCATTGTTCGTAGACTCTCGTAGACTCTTATAGTTATTAAAACTATTATTCAGCAATAGCTATTTGAAACGACAACAAATGTTTTGCGCATAAATCAATATGGTACGACGATCGAAGCAATGAGGTTCTAAGTTTTTTTTTCATTTTGGCTATGGGGGTTATTTGTGTTACTTCATAGAATGAGTTAAAAGTGTGACGTGTGTATAATTAGGGGCTACTTCAACATACTTACCGGCGCGAAGTAGCCATGGTGCTATTGACAACCGTCATCAGCTGTGGGTGGGTTAAGCCGTAGATAAAGCGTGATTTTATCTCCGCTCAGTCGAGCCATCCGACTGCGTTCTCTTAAAATTATCTCTTTCAAACTTTCCTTCTTTATGCTTTGGAAAAAAAAACATAACACCACCAACTTTGAACTTTCAAGCAAACAATTATTTTCGTTCCAAGTGACCGAGAATAGCAGTTCGATTGATTTCGTCAGTTAAAGGCGAACATTCTATTAAAGTCCAAACTTTTTGACACTTGAGGCGAATGGATTTAGACGAGTCGCAAACTGTAATACAAAAAAGTCATACAAAACAAATTTTTCGAGCGTTTCGCAAGTCATAATATGGGCCTAAGATACACAGCTCTTATTAAGGAAATTTAATTCTTTATAAACTATGAACGCCTGCAATTTTTATCAATAAATGATTGGTGAGGAATAAACCTCAAAACATTTTAACACTTTAGTTAAACCTACAAAGGCTGGAGCTTGATCCATTTATTAAGAAGGTTTGGAAGGCTGATAAACTGGGTAATTCAACATCTCTACCCTTTAGTGTTAACAATGGTGTACCTTAAGGAAGTCATTTGGGTCCTCTTCTCTTTATTTTGTTCACTAATGATATACCATCATTCATTAAACATTCAAAATGCTTAGGATATGCCGACGATTGGAAGCTCTAAACTCAAATAAAATCTGTTAGCGACCGTGAAAGTCTTCAATCTGATTTTCAAAATTTATTTCGCTGGTGTAACCAAAATTCTTTAACTTTGAACGTAGAAAAGTGCAAAATGTTTACTGCTTTACGGCAGTTAGATGATATTATGTTCACTTATGTAGGCAATGAAACTGTTTTGGAACTAGTTAATGAAATATCTGATCTCTGCATTCGATTTGATAAAAAAAATTACCTTCACTTCACATTATGATGTAACAATACACCAGTGAACGCCAGTTTCGGCCACGGCTCAGCTTATATAAAATCCGCTGTCAAATCAAGAAAGCCAAGCTAGACGAACACATCAACAGGGATCTATACCATCTGAACAATATCAGTATGGGCAATCTGTTCTATTTTGTTACGAAATCAAATTGGTTTCAGGATTAGCTAACAAAAAGTAACCCTGCTACTTTTTACGGTGTAAGTAGACCTATTTGTTATGGACGAGTCTAAACAAACAAATGAGGTCTCAATTGAAGCTCAAAATATGCACTTGACATAATTGACGGAATCGGGTGGTTATTACTGCTGGAATATACTTAACATCTGGGGCTGTGTGCTGTACGTACCAAATAAAAGTCACGTCATATAATTTTCTTTGAGTGACTGGAGTACTACTGCTAGTACTGCCATTACTGCTTTTTTTATATTTCGAGGTACGGTTCACCCTTAAATCTACTTTTCTAACGATCAGCTTTTCAGTGCCAGATCATTCTAATTTTAGAATTGGTTAATTCTAAAAATAGGAGTTAACCAAGTAACATCTTCTACTTAGTTGCTTACGTGACCCTGCACTCTGGAATGAATCTGGGGCTCATGCCTCTCAAATTAGCCCAACTCAAGTTGGTTGAGGTCGGTTTCCACTTATGCGCGCCACTTAACCCGAGGTCTTCCACTGTGTCCTACGTCTGGTTGGGAATCAGTTAGCCGGAGTATTGGTGTCCATTTGCTCTAAACGTCCAATTCGGAGTTTTTTGACTAGGAGTATGTTGCATAGTTCGTGGTTGAATCTTCGTCTCCAAAGCCCGTCCTCGCAAACTGGACCGAAGATTTTTCAAAGAATTTTTTTCCCAAAATGACCAAGGATGTTTTTATACGCTTCTGATACGGTCCATGCTTTAGCGATGTAGATTAGGGCTGAGCTGATCAGGGTCTTGTATGGGATTTCCTTAGTAGTTCAAGAAATAGATTTACTACTAAATTGCCTTCTTAGCCCGAAGAGTAGCGTTGAAAAGAGTAATTCTTCGTTTTATTTCGGACAAGGTACACAGAGTCCCGTACTACCTCAAAGCTATATCTGTCAACGGCGACGTTTTGTCAAATTCGTTGACATTATATGTCTTTTCGTGTTACCAACATATACTTGTTGACAGCATATACTCTTGCAAACGTGGCTATGACACCCCGTTGAGTCCGACCAATGATGTCAATATCGTCGGCATATGCTAGTAGTTGCACAGATATATGGAAGATTGTGCCTGGCGTTGGCTCGTTAATTTTTCACAATCCTCTCAAGAATCAGATTAGAGAGATTAGAGACATGACAGTGCATCGCCTTACCTAAATCCGTTTTTGCTGCCTAATGTATCGGTAAGGTAATTTCCGACTATGGGGAAGCAGCGGGAATTTTATACTAAAACTAGACATGGCTCTATATAGGTCGTCTCTATAAATGCTGTCGTATTCGGCTTTGAAATCGATGAATAAGTGTATTTGGACTTCTTGGCTTTTCTTTCCAGTATCTGCCGAAGTGTGAAGATTCGATACGTTATGGACTTTCCTGGCCTTAATTACCAGTGTGGTTTTAGGCCAGGTCAGTCCACAACTGATCAAATCCTCACCCGATCAAATTTGCTACCGATCGTATTGTTGGTAAACGGTTTCATATAATATTGCAGATAAGATCTTGTAGACGATGTTGAAGAGACCCATGTCTCTGTAGTTGACATAGTTCAGATGATTCCTTTTTTTGTGGATCGGACAAACTATGATCAGGTTCCATTCTTCTATATACTTTCATCCGATTAAATTTTGTTTAGGAGTGAATTTTATTTACTAAATCGTCTCCACCGGGTTTATAAAGCTCGGAGGGAAAGCCAGTCATTTCCGACAACCTTATTAAGCTTAGGTTTAGATATTTATATTCTCACTAGTCAATTTTTAATCCCCAGTTAACAACTTTGATGAGTCTGGATTGAATTTAACCATGAAAAACCCGTCTTAAGAGTCAGCTTAGAGACATTAAGACATTATTTCGTTTAATTGCGCTCGATATTAAAAAGGGTTTCAATAATTTTCTAATGACTTAGCTCAGCGCAAGCGTCAGTTGAAAATGATTTAAGCAGTATACGAGACATACCGAAAAACTTACTTTTTAGGCAGTCGCAGTTTCGTTCTAATGTTCGCTGTATTTCGTAGAAACTTTTTCCGGTGTTACTTGTTATCCACCGAACTTTTTTAATTTCTTTGAGTTGTTATTTATTATTTTAAACAATATACTTCGGCCACCCACAATTTAATGACACAAATTAAAGGTATCTAAATTTGTGTGGTTGAATTCACTTTTGGATATTTGATACCCTTTACCAGATAGGCAAAATCCGTCCTATATAAATCCGCTTGTCCATCATTTTTGTATTTGTGTTTCCGCTCAAACCAGAATCCCTAATAACTACAAAAAGCCATCCTTGAATATCGATTCTGCTTATTTGGGCTAGCCATCGCATTTTGCATGTCCTCCATCAAGTTCTATAGCCATCCTTGCTATTAAAATCTGATTGCATGTAGAGCAAAATTATGACTTTCAAAGGACCCATTAACACTAATCACCGATAAGTCATGCAATTTACCAACCCAAAAGCCATATAAATGTCATAACAGTACTAAAACGTTATATATCTCCATCCAGTTGGCAATTAGCAGCCATTCGTTAGCCCACAAAACGTGTTCCCATGCCCTAATTATAACTTCTTCCCTCTTTGTGTTTGTTCTAAAAAAGAAAACCACTTAAGTACAATAAACATAAAAGGTACTCGTATCTATGCGACAACAGCATCCTCCACAGTTCCAATAACCAGCAAATATAGTTCCATAGTCCTTCCATTTGCCGTATATGGTGAAAAATGCTTATGACGATGTCGAGCAAAAGTGCACCAATTAAGGATTCCCAGAACAGTGTGCTCATTAAAGGTTTCGACCCACTCCCTGTCCCTAATTTCAAACCAACCGTAAAAGAGCTAAATTTTTGGCAACAAAAAAAATGAACTCACACACACTGTCATTGCCACCGAAAAATCGAGGACAATGCAACACGAAACTGTTTGCGAATAGCTTAAAGCACTTTGTGGCTGCAAGCCAAGTGACCATTATTTTATATGCTCTTGCAGGATACAACCGCGCGCCGCATAATATTCTGTGGCCATACAAATGCCAAAATAAAATAAAATTCCGTTCGACCGTGAATAGTGAGAAAATCGTTGAAATTCAAAAGTATTTTCCTTTTTAAAGGAGGGTTTCAATTAAATTTCGAAAAGGCAAAGGAAGAAAATGTTTACTTTGTTCCCTTTGTTTGGCTGCCTGTAACGGATGATTGATTATGTGGATGATAACCAAACGTAGTCCTTCCAATTTCATCAATATTGACGTTGTCGAAAAGAGAAAAAAATAAAATTAAAAAACATTAGGTAATCACACGCCCATCGGACTGCAATGGAATGGGGTAGCTATGTGCTCGTCTTGCCTTTGTAAACATCCAGACACATTGTGCTGAATGCCGAATAACGAATGACAAATGCCGAATATATTTCATGTGTTACAGTTTTATGGCACATTTGGGTGGAAACATAAATATGAGTGTATCATCTATTTCTTCTTTGCAGTCTGAGGAGTTATGAGTGAGTGATGTACTCGTATGTGCATATATTTTATCTCTGCCGGGCGATGGTGTCTGGGAGAATCCTTAGCAGGGACCCTCAGTTCAACATGTGAAATGGAAATTTTCTGGAATAAATAAACCAGCTGTCATCCATTCCTAAAATGAATGGTTGTGCGTGCAGTCCGTAGTCTTGGGGTGTAAGCAAATATGTTGAGTAACATCCTTGGTGGATGTAAAAAGGCGACAATATCGACGGAGCTCTACGTACTTGTAACAGGACATAATTCTTAAAGACACTTAAAGACTTAAATGTTTTCGAAAGCCATGTATTTGCAGGTTATTAGTGTTGAAACTAATGATCAACCAATTCACATAAATTAGATGATCAACCAATTCGCACAAAGTAGAACTTTTAGTGCTATTTGACCAATCTCGAGGTACATTGGAATTTGTATCCCCTTTCCCATAGTGGTATATTATTTTTGATACATATAGTAGATTTATTTACATTTTAAGATACAATATCTTACAAATTAGTGAAGAATCAAAATTGTTTAACGACGTGTCTACTGTAATCCTTGAAATTATAAGAGATTTGAGTTTGGAGGGATTAAGAGAACAATTTATTGGAGATCTTTATTAACTTCACAGGCACCATTTTCAGCCAGACCAAGCCAGCTGCTGTTAGCAAGTTGAACATTGTCCGCTATCATATTATGTATGAAGGAGTGCTTAACATATTTTGGTATCTCATTAGTAGAGGAAAAATTATACAGTCAAAGAATAAAACCCTGTGGAACACCTTTATCCAAGCGAAGAAAAAATGACATGTTGCCGTTACCAACAACTGCAAGTCATCCACCACATAAATATGATTAGATCATGTTTACGGCTAATATTGACAAAATTAAACTGTTCTACCATTTTGCTACACAGTATGTCGTAATTAGGTAGGTAACCTAACCTAATGTCGTAATTAACAGTGTCGAATCCTTCTTCTCTTCTTTAGTGGCGCTACAGTCCGGGATGAACCTGGGCCTCAACCAACATGCCTCTCCAATTAGCCCGGTCCTTAGGTAACTGCCACCAGTTTCGCACTCCAAGTTGGTTGAGGTCGGTTTCTACTTGTGCGCTCCACTTAAGGCGAGGTCTTCCTCTATTGCGTCCGAAGTCTGGCTGGGAATCGAAGACTCTGCGAGCCGGAGTATTGGTGTCCATTCGTTCTACATGTCCTAGCCATCTTAAACGTCCAATACGGAGTTTTTTGACCAGGGGTATGTCGCTGTACAGCTCGTACAGTTCGTGGTCTGATCTGATCTTCGTCTCCATAGCCCGTCAACGCAAACGGGACCGAAGATTTTTGGAAGAATTTTTCTCTCGAATCTACCAAGGATTTCTTCATCCGCTTTGGATACGGTCCATGCTTTAGCGCCGTAGAGCAGGACTGGGATGATCAGGGTCTTACATAGGATCTCCTTAGTAGTTCGAGTGAGGGCTTTACTACTTAATAGCCTTCTTAGCCCGAAGAATTAGCGATTGGCAAGAGTAATTCTTCGTTTGATTTTTGACGAGATGTTGTTGTCAGAGTTAATAGCGGAGCCGAAGTAGACAAAGTCCCGTACTACCTCAAAGTTATATCTGTCAATGTTGACGTTCTGTCCAATTCGTCGATGTTGTGTGTCCTTTCGTGTTAACAGCATATACTTAGTCTTACCCTCATTTACTGCTAAAACCATTTTTTCCGCTTCCTTCTCTATAATAGCAAACGTGACTATGACATCACGTTGAGGCCTACCAATGATGTCAATATCGTCGGCGTATGCTAGTAGTTGCCCCGATTTTTGGAAAATTGTGCCTCTGGTGTTGGCTCAAATTGAAAAAGTCATATGACCGCGCATCGCCTTGCCTAAATCCTTTTTTGGTATCGAATGTGTCGGTGAGGTCGTTTCCGGCCCTGATGGTGCAGCGAGAAGTCTCCATCGTCATCCTAAACAAATGGACGAGTTTGGGCGGTAAACCAAAACTAGACATGGCTCTGTATAGTTCGTCTCTATAAATGCTGTCGTATGCGGCTTTGAAATAGGTGATGATTTGGACTTCTTGGGTTTTTTCCAGGATCTGCCGAAATGTGAAAATTTGATCGATTGTGGACTTTCCTGGCCTAAAACCACACTGATAAGGGCCGATCAGGTTGTTACTAAACGGCTTCAGGCGTTCACATATTACGGCAGATATGATCTTGTAGCCGATGTTGAGCAGACCCATGTCTCTGTAGTTGGCGCAGTTCAGAGGGTCTCCTTTTTGTGGATCGGGCAAACGATGCTGAGGTTCCATTCTTCAGGCATGCTTTCATCCGACTAGATTTGGCTTATGAGTTGGTGGATGTTACTTACCAAGTCATCTCCACCAGCTTTATAAAGCTCAGCGGGGAGGCTGTCATTTCCGGCGGCCTTATTAAGCTTGAGTTAAGATTCTTAGGATGGGTGGTTGGCAGTTTTCGCTGTCGTTACCAATATTAAATGGTTCGTTCTGCCTGACAGCGGAATGTTATTCGTCATCGCAGTTTTACAGTCTGCAGAAGTGGTCCTTCCATATCCTCAGCATCGACTGTGTCTTAACTACGATATTTCCTTGTTCATCTAAACAGGATTCTGTTCGAGCCTTGTTTCCTTGGCTTTGACATTTTACACTTTGGCAAGACTTGCAAACGTCTTTCCTGGAGTGGCACCTCTCTCTATCCCCGATGGCGCGCTTTTCTTTCTTTTGTTTCTTCTTTCTGAAAAGCCGATGTTCTTCCCTTCTTCTTTACCTATAGAGCTCAATGGCAGCTCTCGTCTTCACCTGCAGCTTAGTCTTGTAGGCCTCGTTCTAGGCTGCGAGCATCTGTCGGCATTCCTCATCAAACCAGGGTTTTCTTGCTGGTGGCCGCGAGAAACCTAGCACATCAGTTGTGGCTGATCTAATGGCTTGTTGGCATCGTTGCCATTGAAGTTCGACATTAGATGCTGGTGGTGTGTTGTGAGTCAAGAGGTTAAGGGATACGCGTTGCGCGAAGGTCTTGGCGGTCTCTGGCGATTGCAGTCTTTCGACATTAAATTTTTTCGATGTAAGCTCCTCGGAATTATCGGACATCCAAAATACAGGATGCGTGCCTCTTGTCTATCGCAATGTGATCAATTTGGTTGACTATTCGTTGATCTGGAGAGCGCCATGTCCCCTTATGGATATCGAGGTGAGGAACGTGTGCTGGCTATAGTGGCATTTCGTTCCATAGCTAAGTCAATTAGCCTAAGTCCGTTACCAGACGTGTTGTCGTGTAGGCTATATTTTGCGACAGTACTGCTAAAGATGTCTTCTCTTCCTACCTTTGCGTTAAAATCTCCCAGCACGATTTTAACATCGTACTTTGGTAATCGCTCATAGGTTTTGCCAAGGAGCTCTTAGAAGCATGTTGGCTATAAGGCTTATGTTGGCGAATTTGGCCTTGATGCGAATTGTTACCTAAGTCTGGCACTTATAACAAATCCCGCATCCAAATAGTCGCTGTTTCTGCTCACTATAACACGGTCCATAGTAGATGTCACAAATGGAGGATGACCATTTGCCCGACCAATCCCATCGTATTTCCTAGATGGTAGTATTGTCTGCTTTGTAGAAGTTTAGGGCTTCCGCTAGTTGTTCGCCTGCACCTCTCCTGTTTAATGTTCTCACATTCCAGGTGCAGATACGAACGTCGTTGTCCTTTTTTCGTTTAGCATGGTCGTCAACAATAATATCAGTCCTTTCCGAGGCTATTGGTTGCTTCGTAACATAAGCTTTTTTCCGTGGATAAGTAGTTAACCCAAAGCCCAACCTCCAACCTGGAGGGCCAGGCCCTTTTTTTGACCCTAGGACAGCGGGCCGGAAAAATACCGATGTCAATAGCCCATTTTGAGATATGTGCGCTGCCGTTGACCCATTGAGGGCTCCTCCGCCACCAACTCATTTCCAACACCCTGGCTCAGTATTGGAAATCCCTATGGACCTGGTGTTCAAATATGTCGAAGCAGCTCATATAGGGATAACAATACAAGTTCGGTCACACTGGAGCTGTAGGCGCCACCGTTGACTCCATCTAGGGAATTCCTCCGCTGCCGCCTGAAAGTGAGTGCCTTAGTGAGAGGATAACAGTGTCCAATGGTTTCCAAAAATCTAGCATTTTAAGAAGTGTTAGCTTGTTTTCGTCTACGGCCTGTCTTATATTTTCTAATATAACTGTTTGGAGCAGAGAACTGACTGTTTTGTAGCAAAATACTAACGTACTTAAGAGTTCATTATCTGGTCTAAGATTTTCGAAGTTTTGGTGAAGTTTCGATTGGTCTGTAATAATTTTTACATTTTTGACAACTTTCATGTGCAAGGAGAGACGCCGGTTTGTAAGAGTCGAGTTAACAACGTATGTTTTATCTTTTAAGCAATATGACAGAATTGCTTTTAAAAACGTTGGATGGATTTCATCAAAAATTCAATCGAGAAAACTTTCAAGTACTTCGGCTTCATGAGATGCAGTAAAAATGAATGTGTTTAAGCGCTGATAATTTTGAAAACGAGAAACTGCGCGTGAATGAGATCTCGATGGGTCAGTGAGGTTAGATGTGAATTTTTCCAATATCGAAATCTTTGAAGTTTCTCCAAAGTTTTTGTTCAGCGAGCGTTGGATTTAATCTTGAATAGTAAATTGTTTTTTTTTTTTATATTCAGACATTTCACCAACAACCTTGTTTATGCTGTATGTGATATTGTGGGTGGTCGTGGTGTAATGGTAATGTGTTCGCCTGTTGATTTAAGGGTTAAATCCATGAAACTTTTATTTAAGGAAATAAAAAAAAGTTCGGCAGTTTATCCTTAAAGTATACACCACTTGAAAGTTCAGCAAATTATAACGAACACAACAAACAGTGACTCTTCGAAGTTAGTTCGGACACTCATGCAGTCTCCATTACATCCAAAATCTTTCCTATCACTCTCTTTCTTCCCCTTCTCTAACGCTCCTACTGTGGTAAAACATTTAATGGGTATTTATAGCACCTTGCTTATATAGAAAAAATTAAAATTAAAATGTGGAGCTCTTCTAGACGAATACGGTTCTTACGTTTATAAAAACATCAAGCTGGCAAAAAAAAATATTTTTTATTGGTTCTGAAAATCATGTGCGATTTGAGTTTTTGATTTGTAGGGAATATTCTTATTAAATAAATTGAGGATGTTATTTTGTAACAATATCACTTGATTTATAGCAGACGGTATACACTCGATATCATTCGACGTATTTCAAATCAACCTCCAATTGGTGTCTTTTTTATATTTTTAAAGTCCCGAAAACTGATTATTTTCTGATGCTATCGATTGTATTTGAACTCTAAAAACCCATATGGTCTTCAAGTTCTTGATGAAATTCAGAATAAAGAAAATCCTTATTTAATCAATGTATTTTGGACATTGTATTTTGGAATTTGTGTGAGCGGGGGAGAGAATCCTTAAAACTAGGGAAACGAGATATACACCCAATAGTGCGGGTTTCTTTGGAAGCATTTGGTTTTGGTATATCTTGTGTATCGTATCGGACAATTCGTCGATACGTCATTTTTTTGAAAATTTGACTTTCAACTCTGACCTGTAATGTAGGTAAACATCTCGAAAGACGCAGTTAGGTTCGATACCGAATATTGTATAGTGATCATGTTCATGACCAATCAACTAGTGATCGACAAAAGGTTTTATTTTCAAAGTTAATTCGGTTTTTAGAAGGTGTTATAATTTAAATATTAAGTTTTTGTAGTTGTTGTGAGTCTAGCTTGTCCACAGGGGAAGCTTCGATGCTGGAGAGCAGAGCGCGGCACGCTTGTGATCGCACGGCTAAACTCGTCGGACGGAGGTAGTTCTTGCCGCCTCTCCAAACATCCTAGCTTAGCAAACATTTTTGTCTCGTGCCAGGAATAAAAGAAAAAGGAAGAAAAGAAGAAGAAAGCTACTCTATATCAACATCGGACGGAAAGTAAGGACTCTAAAAGGAAAAGATTGTTAAAAGAAAAGCGGAAAGATGAAAATGATCAAATACCTATGCCAATACAACCGAAAAAGCCAGGGAAAATTAACCGCGAATCTAAATTACTAACCTATAATAAACTTAAGCTAGAATATGATTAAAATACACTTTAACTAACTTAAAACTAGCCTAAAATAACCATATACAGGATAAAACTAATAACTGCATCTTTCAGCCATAGAGGCTCGTTCGCGATTCAGAAATGTGCCTGATGTTAACGGCAAAGTCTGGCCTTCCCACCCCACAGTGTAAGCAACACTTCCATTGGCTATCCCTCTGACCACGGTTTTGAGAGATAGCCCCTTAATACGCCTCAGCCGTAATCCATATCTGAAAAGTTAAAAAGTTGTCATTGTCACGTTCTGTTGTCGTTCGTTATATGTACTCGTCTGTCATTGTCGAATTACAACAGGACGGCCCGCCTAGGATGTGGTAAAGTGCAACAGGAGTTGTGAGTGTTGTTAGTGTTGTGAGTGTTTAGTAACGGGAAGTTAATTTTAGCATAGGTAGTTAATATGTAGTTAGTGTGTAAATGGGGTGGGGTGGATTGGGTGTAGGGATTCGATTAATTTTCAGATAGGCAGAAGTGTCGCAAGGCTGCCGTAACATAGTTTGGTTCTTATTAACCTACGATTATGACTTTGTAAATTAAAGACTTCGTCTACCTCAGGATTAATATGGATCTGCGGAACCTCTTTGGGACGCATTGCATATTTTTTAATCACTTCTCTTAAGTAATGCGCAGAACTTTTATTGAACTTAGCACTGACTTCAAAAATAAATCAAACAAACTAATTGGTGAGTGTGACTTTGACAACGTAAGTGGTATCCTATTCAAGGATTCTTTATAATCTTAGCGGAAACATACAAAATTTTAAACCAAGTGCAAAATTCAAATATGAATGACGTACCCAAAATCTACCCTACTCATATTACATCACTTGAATTTATTTGTTTGTGTTTTTGAGGGTCGTTCTCCGCCATATGCTAAATTCGAGAAACTGAGTTAAGATAAGCATTTCTCCACAGTTAATACTACTCGTATGATTTGTGAGAAAACAACATCTCGTCAGCAATTTAAACGAAGAATTGCTCTTGCCAACCGCTGTTTCTTGGGGCTAAGAAGGCAATTTAATAGTAAAGCCCTCACTCGAACAACTTAGGAAATCTTATATGAGACCTTGATCATCACAGTCCTGCTCTACGGCACTGAGGCATTGACCGTATCCAAATTGGACGAAGAAATCCTTGGTCGATACGAGAGAATAATTCGAAAAATCTTCGGTCCCGTTTGTGTTGACGGGCTATGTTGACGGGAATATTCAACCACGAACTATACGAGCTGTACAGCGACATACCCCTGGTCAAAAACTCCATATTGGACGTTTAAAATGGCTATTACATGTAGAACGTGTGGTGGCGAGGTGGCTTTTCCACAAATGTCCGTAAACAAACTAAATAAAAAACGGGTCTTCCACTAAGACTATAAAATTTAGATTTTTAATTTATTTAAATAAAAATAGGTTAGGTTTTCGCAATAGATGATTCACGTTATAAGAGCGGTAAGTAAAAAAGAAGAGTGTCAATGTCAAAAAGACTTTTACATGTGGCTGTCAAAGTAGCGAGTAAGAGTAGGTGTTGCCATTAAGTTTATACGTTTGTGTCGTTGCCAGCAGCAATAACATACGCCACATTACTCCCCTTCCTTTTGAAAGCGGAAGTGTACCTTTCGTCCATAACGTGTCCGATATTCCGTCGGTCCTTTTGGTTGAGCTTCTTTTACTTTGGTGTCCTCTAGTATGACGAACGCTGCTTTCAATCGATCGATGCTTATGTTGCTTTTTCTTCCGCGGATGTCTACTTTAAAATATTTATCGGAACCCTCGAGCACTTGATAGGGGCCTTCGTATGGTGCTTGCAATGGACGTCGGACTGCATCACTTCGTATGAAGACTGCCGGTGTAGTGGTCAAAGAGCTCTCTATGAATGGTGAGCACTTTGCATGATTGGATGCTTCTGATGGTCTCAACTTCTGCATAGTCATTCGCAGCTGTTTCACGAAGTCAGTTTCTACTACGGGCTCGTCTGGTTGCTTGTGCAAAAATTCACCCGGCAAACGAAGCACATCACCGTACACCATCTTCGCTGGAGTTGCTTTTAAGTCCTCTTTGTACGCTGAACGATAGCCCAACAGAATTAACGGCAGTACCTCGACCCACTTCTCTGTCTGATAGCATTTCATCGAAGCTTTTAACGACCTGTGATATCGCTCGATGATACCATTCGATGCGGGGTGATAAGTGGTCGTCCTCAAGTGCTTCACGCCGAGCAGTCTGGTAAGGTCGCGAAAAAAGAAGGACTCGAATTGTCGTCCTTGGTCGGTTGTTAGTCGTAGCGGTACTCCGAATCTGGAAATCCAGTTTGTGTAAAACGTGAATGCGATCATTTCCGTAGTGATGTCTTCCATGGGGTAGGCTTCTGTCCAGCGGGTGAAACGGTCAACGCATGTAAGGCAGTAACTGTAGCCTTTACAGGGTGGAAGCGGTCCAACAACGTCCAATTTAAGGTGTACAAATCTGCACTCAGGTAATGCATACGTTGAAATCGGTGACTTATTATGCCTTAGAATTTTTGCTCGTTGACAAGGTATGCAAAGTCGAGTCCACAAACGGCAATCTTTTTTTAAATTGGGCCAAACGAACTTCTCAGCTACCAATTTTGTTGTTTTGTCGGCGCCTGTATGACTGAGGTTATGCATCGATTGGAATCCGATTTGGCGAAACTTCTTCGTTAAGTAAGGACGGCTTCTTCCTGTTGATACAGCGCAAAGTACCTCTGCATTGGTACCTGGAATGACAAAAGGTTTTAAAAGTAGATTTGATTTGGTATTTAAAAATGCCTTTAGCTCCTCATCGTTCGACTGACTCTCCGCTAATTTCTCGAAGTTGATCGTCTCTGGAACGTGAATAGCATCTTTGCGCGACATAGTGTCCGCCAAGATGTTGTCTTTTCCAGGAAGGTAGCGAGTATCAGTTGTGAATTGCGCCAAAAAATCTAAATGCCGTGTTTGTGTTGGTGTCGGTTACGAGAAGACGGTTGTTTGGTGCGTTAAGTCTGTCATTCACCGTCCTTGATGACAGACTTTTTAGTTTAAAGCTTTCTTGCACGGTTTGCGACATTTTTTTGCATCATCGCCGAATTTATGGTGGTACCAACAGATGTCAAAATCCCTGTGTGCTGACGGTGTGCGTGCGCGCGAACGATGATGGCTCCTGCCTCTGCTTCTCGATTGATGGTGTATCGTTGCTTTTATGGATGCTATCTCCCTCGTAATCTCCGCCAGTTGCTTCTCCAGCGATGTTCGTTGGTTGGGAGATTCACGTGTACTAAGCATGTTCACCATCGGCACGTCGTTTACTTCAACAATTTTGTCAGCTAGAAGTGCTACTTTGTCAAGCGAATCACTGCTAATTGAAATAATAGACCGTACGTTCGGCGGTAGTCTATTCATCAAAATTGATTTTAGCATATTATCGTTCATCTCGGTGCCAGCCAGATCGCGCATTTCCCGCAGCAAATGTGAAGGGCGAGTATCGCCTAGCTCTAGATCCTGAAGCAGTTTCTTTATTCCCTTTTGCTCCGAGTCCGCAAATTGGTCAATTAAGCGATTTTTTAGTGGCCTAAGTATTAAATCACTTACTTGTGAAAGAATTGTGCTTTCCATCGCGGCGACAATCGTGTGGTATTTTGTTCTATAGTTTGTGATGCCGGCTGCTATGAATTGTGATTCGACTTGTGCAATCCATAGTTCGGGTTGCGCTTTCCAGAATGGTGGAATTCTGATAAACACTTTTGCTATCTCCGCGCCTTCGTTGCTGCTCCGTTCCTCGTTGGTTGATGGATTGTCGTTGCTGCTGCTTTGTTCGTTGGCCATTTTTTCATCTGTGCTCATTGTAACTGCGGTCGGGGTCACCAATATGTGGTGGCTTTTCCACAAATGTCCGTAAACAAACTAAATAAAAAACGGGTCTTCCACTAAGACTATAAAATTAAGATGTTTAATTTATTTAAGTAACTATTTTAGGTTTTCGCAATAGATGATTCACGTTATAAGAGCGGTAAGTAAAAAAGAAGAGTGTTAATGTCAAAAAGACTTTTACATGTGGCTGTCAAAGTAGCGAGTAAGAGTAGGTGTTGCCATTAAGTTTATACGTTTGTGTCGTTGCCAGCAGCAATAACATACGCCACAAACGAATGGACACCAATACTCCGACTCGCAGAATCTTCGATTCCCAGCCAGACGTCGAACGCAGTAGACTAAGACCTCGCCTTCAGTGGCGCGCACAAGTAGAAACCGACCTCAACCAACTTGGAGTTCGCAACTGGAGGCAGTTAGCTAAGGACTGGGCTAATTGGAGAGGCATGTTGGTTGAGGACCAGGTTCATCCCGGACTGTAGCGCCACTTAAGTAAGTAATTGCGAAAGTTGTTGAATGATGTTAATTAATTCGATTATGTATAACAATTTAATTTCGCGATCGCATATGCATTTGAAGTAAATAATTCATTATCTGTTATAAGAAATAATAGTTTAAATTGGTGTCGCATTATAAGCTCTAGGTTGGCTACCCATCATCAAAATGTAATGACACGCCACTGCTACCAACCCACCTATACATGTTGCCTTGTCAAGATATTTCATTATTCTCTGATAACAAAGGAATTTCCAGCTAAATGACAGCAAAAGCTCTTAATAGACCACCACCTACTCCTCCCCCACATACACATCCATTAAGCACAAAATATTTACAAAACTCATCAAAAAACCGATTAGCTCTAATTAACTTGAAACATTCACATCCTCTCCAATGCCCATCCAATCTCTCATTAAGACCATTTAACCATCAATCAACTAAAAACCCAACAAAACCTACAACCTATTTACGTCTGAGGCTCTGCTAACCAATACACAAATCAACCTCTTCACCCACAAATACCAATGTAACACACAACAGCTACAAAGAGAAAAAAAATATCAAATCGCCGTCAACTTGTTTGATAATTACCGCATCTCAGCTATAAAGATTCTGTTAAGTGGAATAATCCACTTTCAGTGAGTTTTTGCCTACGCGTTCATCTTGAATCTCTCAGTAAAGGTATTCTACACTCTATGAATGTCTACAGTTTTGTTGGAAGCCAGTTCCTCTCTAGTCTAAAACTAGTATCTTTCAAGTGCAAATGACTCTAAATGCGACCGCAACTTTCAAGCATCATTTTATAAAACTTCAAATCCTTATGTTGCCTTGCCATCCAATGCATGTAAACGGTTCAAAGGAATTGAACCGATTTCGGTATAAATTAATTGGTCCTGCTGTTGAAGTGTCATCTAACGTTTTAGTATCTCAACCACAAAATGGTTAGGCAGAGTGATTTTGTATGATGGGTAGTGTTGCACTCGTATGCAGAGATGGGAAGTCCTTTTGATGGATTTTTTCATGAAGGGATTTGATAGTTCTCAAAAATTCAGTAAACAAGCTACACAGATGGATCAGAATTGGTGGCAATAAACTGAAGGATTGTGACTCCTTGCCGATAGAAAAGAAAACATATCCTCAGATTCATAAGTGTTACCCTTTGTAAAAAAGAATGATTACAAGTTTTCTAGAATCTGACGATACGTGCCGAAAAATACTGAATACTATAGCGAGAAAATTATAATGAAATAAAATACTCAAAAAAAGAAAACACAAAAATAAAAACAAATAAACTAATACTCTGCTTATTTGTAAATAAAACATCTGACGTATCCTTGAAATCCATTAGAAAATAAAAATAAAAACAACAACGACAGGATAACAAGCCTACACAGGACGATGACTACCATTAAGACGTTAACAGCGACCATGCCGTCGTTGACATGTGTTATTAAACTTTTAATCCATTAAATGTGTACCAAAAGCAGAAGCTGTGGTAGAGCTTTATTGAGCCGCAACGTGGGGAATGAGAGCGATTTCGAAAAAGTTGGGAAAGGTCGTTGCGGCTTTGAGAAGATTTCGAAAGTAACCAACATTAAGAGAGGTAGGGGAAAGCTATTGAATGCGAGCAACGCGCAGGACTGTTACCATGGATATATGATGCCACAAACGAAGCTTTATTGGGCTAGGAAATGCCGAAGTTGAACCACGACCGAAAGCTCTTAAGGCTGTGAGGTATTTATATCAACAAGTCGTTGGGTGTTAGATTTTGCCCTCGATGATGTTGGCTTTACTAACCTATATATCCATTTGATGGTGTTAACACACATTATTCCACTTTTAGCGAGGGATGAAATTTCATTTGCAAGGTGACTCCGGCTTGGTACCTGTTTTTAATTATTTAAGGATTAAGTTTGTTCAAAATGAGTAAGCAGACTGCACTCTTTTCGAACTGTGGATTTTGTGCAGATGATTAATTTTATTAATTATCCTTCCTGTACAATGAAAGTATGTGTTCGGGTAATCAGAGCTCAACAGTTAAGCAATTCATTTATTTGATTGCAAGGATTACACAATTATTACACACCTCATTATCCACATGGATATTTATTCCCTTATTTGTTGAGTGATGAATAATCATAAGATGAAGGCGTACTACGGAAGATTGAGTTAATGCCTCACAGCTGTCATGTGAGGTTGATAGCTTGGCATCGAGCATCATCGAATAATTTTCAATTAATTTGTGAATATCCTTATAATGAGTGAGCTTTGATCACAAACAAGCTATCCTGCGATATGAAAGAAAGGATTATGCTGGATAATGTCGATGATAATTATCGAGGCTTCATTGAATCTATCATGACGACAAGAGCGGGACTTAATCACCAACTTCTTGTTTGGAATTTTAAGGGCCACTCTGCCGAATTCGAAGAGCTGAGATAACCACTTCATGATAACTGAAAATACTTGGATTTCTGAGCAAGGGGCTAGAGAAGGATTTTAATTGGTAAATATGTGGTTATTGAACTTTCTCAGCAGCAGTTCTTCCCACTTTTTGCAACTCACTCTCACCAGTATTATGTGAGGGTTTTAGCAATTATTTTAAAGCAGTATGGAAAAGGGGCTGCTTTCTTTTTCCGGACGATACTCCAAAACATGAAGCTAGCCTCGAATGTTACAGGACAAATAAAGAATAACATCATTAATGCAAAAAAAAAATATTTCAGTTCCCACTTAACGCTTGACATGTTGTAGAATGCGGCTTCGTTGTGGCCACGCGACTTTGCCTGCCATTTATTGTCATTGATTGTCCGGCTTCATATGGTAACAATCTCCTCCCGATGATATTGTCGACTCTATCAATGAGTGACTTTATTACCGCCTAAAATGGAGACTTCGTCGAACGTTTGGTGTTAGATGTAAAATATAATTCATGGGGATTTCAACATAAAACTCGGGAAAAGTACAACAGACACCAGAAGAAAGAGACGCAAGTTACTTCAACGCAATTCCTGGGTGCCGCTTGAAAGGATAGAGCCAGAAGAGGGAAAATGCATAAAATGTTACGTAGAAAATATAAAGAACAACTAGCCTCCTAATTTAGGCAATTCAAATAGTCTAACGATCAGAATATCCGTTAATTTTACAAAGAAAAACCAACCTACTGGCAGCTGGCATTAAAGTGGGAACAGGCTGTAGGAAATATCAATGGCATCCTTGTTACCCTAGTGCATGTAATTATAGATCTATTACGCACCTCAGTGAAAGAAGTGCAGCCATCAAAAAGATGGAGAGCTACAAGGTCGCCGGGTCTGAAGTAATAGCAGCAGAAGTCTTTAAGTGTTGCCATGAAGTGTGCATGCACCAAACCATCAACTAAGTCTGAATGAGATGTTTATTAGCTCGTCTCGTCTCCAGAAAAAGCTGATCAAATGTATTGTTCTATCTGCCGAGCAATATGCCTGCTTAATATGGCATATAAGACCTTATGCAGAGATGTATGTGAATGTCAGAAGACTTTCTAAAACACGCTCATAGGCAGGTGCCAGTGTGACTTTTGGGTTCGGCAGACCCACTGTAGATAAACTTTTCGACATAAATGGCGAGAACCGTCTTCTTTTTGCCAAATTTAAACCATCAGCTACCATGAGCACTATAGATTGATCAACGAACACTGGATCCTACCGAAATAGATAAGCTAAAGTGCATAATATTCGAGAATTAACGTTGACATGTTCATTTTAGAAGAAACTCGGCTGAACTTTTCCAAAAACCTACCAAATTTCGATAAGGAGATGCGCTACCATCTGATTTCTTTAATATCGTGCTGGAATAGATGGTGGGTAGGGATAGAGGAAACACGAAAGGCGTTATCAATATAAAATGTCCAATAACTGGGTTTTGCTGACGACATCGACATCATTTATCACTCCTATACCGTTGTGGTGAAACCAAATCTTTGGTTTTGGGAAACTAAAGAAACCAAAACTCCTAACTCAAAAGTCCATAAATGCACGTTCTATCGGATCGTGCTGAAAAAAAAAGAAAGCGAAAAAAATACTCTTCGCATATTTGGTCATGAACGTACTTACTTACTTAAGTGGCGCTACAGTCCGGAATGAACCTGGGCCTCAACCAACATGCCTCTCCAATTAGCCCGGTCCTTAGCTAACTGCCTCCAGTTGCGCACTCCAAGTTGGTTGAGGTCGGTTTCCACTTGTGCGCGCCACTTAAGGCGAGGTCTTCCTCTACTGCGTCCGACGTCTGGCTGGGAATCGAAGACTCTGCGAGCCGGAGTATTGGTGTCCATTCGTTCTACATGTCCTAGCCATCTTAAACGTCCAATGCGGAGTTTTTTGACCAGGGGCATGTCGCTGTACAGCTCGTATAGTTCTTGGTTGAATCTTCGTCTCCATAGCCCGTCAACGCAAGCGGGACCGAAGATTTTTCGAAGAATTTTCCTCTCGAATCTACCAAGGATTTCTTCATCCGCTTTTGATACGGTCCATGCTTCAGCGCCGTAGAGCAGGACTGGGATGATCAGGGTCTTATATAGGGTCTCCTTAGTAGTTCGAGTGAGGGCTTTACTACTAAATTGCCTTCTTAGCCCGAAGAAACAGCGATTGGCAAGAGTAATTCTTCGTTTAATTTCTGACGAGATGTTGTTGTCAGAGCTAATAGCGGAGCCGAGGTAGACAAAGTCCCGTACTACCTCAAAGTTATATCTGTCAATGGTGACGTTCTGTCCAATTCGTCGATGTTGTGAGTCCTTTCGTGATGACAGCATATACTTAGTCTTACCCTCATTTACTGCTAAACCCATTTTCGCCGCTTCCTTCTCTATACTAGCAAACGTGGCTATGACATCACGTTGAGTCCTACCGATGATGTCAATATCGTCAGCGTATGCTAGTAGTTGCACCGACTTTTGGAAAATTGTGCCTCTGGTGTTGGCTTTGGAGTTTTGCACAATTCTCTCAAGAATCAGATTAAAGAAGTCACATGACAGCGGATCGCCTTGCCTAAATCCTTTTTTGGTATCGAATGTGTCGGTGAGGTCGTTTCCGACCCTGATGGAGCAGCGAGAATTCTCTATCGTCATCCTACACAAACGGACGAGTTTGGGCGGTATACCAAAACTAGACATGGCTCTGTACAGTTCGTCTCTATAAATGCTGTCATATGCGGCTTTGAAATCGATGAATAGGTGGTGGGTATCGATTTGGACTTCTTGAGTTTTTTCCAGGATCTGCCGAAGTGTGAAAATTTGATCGGTTGTGGACTTTCCTGGCCTAAAACCACACTGATAAGGGCCAATCAGGTTGTTGGTAAACGGTTTCAGGCGTTCACATATTACGGCAGATAGGATCTTGTAGGCGATGTTGAGGAGACTTATGCCTCTGTAGTTGGCGCAGTTCAGAGGGTCTCCTTTTTTGTGGATCGGGCAAACGATGCTGAGGTTCCATTCTTCAGGCATATTTTCATCCGACCAGATTTGGCTTATGAGTTGGTGGATGTTACTTACCAAGTCATCTCCGCCGGCCTTATATAGCTCAGCGGGAAGGCCGTCATATCCGGCAGCCTTATTAAGCTTGAGTTTAGATATTGCTACCCTCACTTCACTCAGGTCGGGTGGTTGGCAGTTTTCGCTGTCGTTGCCAATATTGAATGGTTCGTTCTGCCTGACAGCGGAATGTTGTTCGTCATCGCCGTTTAACAGTCTGCAGAAGTGGTTCTTCCATATCCTCAGCATCGACTGTGTCTCAACTACAATATTTCCTTGTTCATCTCGACAGGATTCTGTTCGAGCCTTGTATCCTTGGCTTTGACGTTTTACACTTTGGTAAAACTTGCGAACATCGTTCCTGGAGTGGCACCTCTCTATATCCTCGATCGCGCGCTGTTCTTGCTCTTTTTTCTTCTTGCTGAAAAGCCGATGTTCTTCCCTTCTTCTTTGCCTATAGAGCTCAATGGCAGCTCTCGTCTTCACCTGCAGCTTAGCCTTGTAGGCCTCGTTCTTGGCTGCGAGCATCTGTCGGCATTCCTCATCAAACCAGGGGTTTCTTGCTGGTGGGCGCGAGAAACCTAGCACATCAGTTGCGGCTGATCTAATGGCCTGTTGGCATCGTTGCCATTGCTCTTCGACATTCGATGCTGGTGGTATGGTGTTAATCGAGAGGTTAAGGGATACGCGTTGTGCGAAGGTCTTGGCGGTCTCTTGCGATTGCAGTCTTCCGACATTAAATTTTTTCACAGTATTTCTGGATTGTTGTGGCGTGGTGGATATCCGCATTCTTACCTTGGCTGCTACAAGGTAGTGATCCGAGTCGATGTTAGCTCCTCGGAATGTTCGGACATCCAAAATACTGGATGCGTGCCTCTTATCTATCGCAATGTGATCAATTTGGTTGACCGTTCGTTGATCTGGAGACCGCCATGTCCCCTTATGGATATCGAGGTGAGGAAACCGTGTGCTGGCTATAGTGGCATTTCGTTCCGTAGCGAAATCAATTAGCCTAAGTCCGTTACCAGACGTGTTGTCGTGTAGGCTATGTTTTCCGACAATACTTCTAAAGATGTCTTCTCTTCCTACCTTTGCGTTAAAATCTCCCAGCACGATTTTAACATCGTACTTCGGTAGTCGCTCATAGGTTTTGTCGAGAAGCTCCTAGAAGCAATCCTTAGCTATATCATCTTTTTCTTCCGTCGGAGCGTGAGCGCATATAAGGCTCATGAACGTATAACAGGATATAACCGCAAGGCTAATGAGCTGAAGCAAGTGGTTTATGCAGTAGAAAATTTAAAAACACATCGAACAGTAATGCTCCAGCGAAGAGAATTTTAAAATCTGAGAAGACAATAAAGACCAAACCTTCGGTCATAGAAATGACTAGAAGCAGCGTGCCTAGGATTGAAGATGGAAGACTTCCCTGTCTCAGGTCAGTTATGTAAAAAAGTAAAACAACTTTTGTTATTTTTCTTTAATTTGGGTCTTATCAGTTGTGATACCTTATTTCGATGACACAGATGTTTGAAGCTGTAAATTGAGTTTTATACGCCTTCTGCTACAATGCAGTAAGAATTGATAGGATTGCTAAAAGCTAACAGGCAGTCCGTATTTTTGTAGGGCTGAGCGTTTTTGAAGATAGTGGGATATAATACGGTAGAAACGGTAAGGTAAAAAAATCCGTCGAAATCGTGGCATCCTATGTGAAGACACAAGACAGGTTAAACATGAAAATGTTTTTTTTTGCCATTAAATAAATAATGAATCTTGAAATAAGTTGAATGAATGCTTTTAGCCTGTGGTATTTGTAATGACTACGAGGTTTTATTTGCCTTTGGCATGAGATGAGTGGTTTGTTTTAAACACGTTGCAGAGGGATGTTTTGGTGAAATAATGTGGATATTTCGTGAATTATTGAAAAGATGACTGTGTGTTCCTTATTATCAGCATATGTAAACAATAAACGATAGAAATATTATCTGCAAAGTAATTAGTACTAACGTATGCATATTTGATTGGTGTCGGATTGTTAATGTAAATTTCTGGACAGCTGAATCTTGATTTATAAATGATGTTTAGGTTTGGTAAGGTTATAGTGAGTGTCATCGTTTCGCTAGCATCGCTGTAAAATACCCCATCTATTTATTTGAAACCATCTTTTGAGGAAATGAACGGCAGTATTAAGCTACTTTTGAATTGTTTTATCTATCGTAATTTAATTGCGGATATCGGGAATTCTCTTTTTCACGGAATTTTTTTTAGACAATCAACTTGAACCTTCGTTTCTCAGCCAAGCTTAGTCTGTCGTTGGTATTCTGTTTTTTTAATGTATGTGTTTCAATGGAAAGGAAATTTAGAGTGGACGTTTTCAATGTTCGTGGGTTAGGTTAGGGTTAGGTTAGGTTGCTGCACGCGGAACGCTTGCACACTTTAACCAAGAAGGTCCTTTGTGGTACCACATGGATCAAACATCTCTTCCTATGAGTCGTCTGCCTAGTTGAACTAATCCGAGCTGCAAATAAAACGGCGGAGGCTCCTGATATCAATGTTAATCAGGTCACCTAGGTTGTCGAAGAAGTAGTCTCCCAGGTGGAGTATTCTTTTGTTGGAGAGCGCTGAACATGAACAAAGAAGATAAGTGATACTTTCCTTCTCCCCCTCGTCCATGCAGCTTTTGCAGAAGTCGTTGCTATAAAGACCAAGTCTTTTAGCTTGTAGGCCTATGGGGCAGAGTCCTGTAAGGACACCGATGATGGTGCTGATGGTTGATCAATTCAGGATTATTAAACTGAGGGAGCGTTTCTGGCTATATATGGGCCAGATTTGCCTGGATATTAGACACGTTGAGCCGTTTCTCCATCTACAATTAACTTTTTTGATCGCATCTAGTTTAAGTGTTGATTTACAAGTAGCGAGGGGCATGCCTAACATGGTGGTAGCGTGGTGCCCCTTCTTACAAGCTCGTCCGCCTTACAATTCCCTGGAATATACTGTGCCCCGGCACCCAAAATAGGTGAATGATAAATAGCTCTGCCTTCTCGTTAAGAGACAGTCAGCATTCGTGGGCTGATTTTTCAGTGAATGCTGTAGATCTCAAGGATTTGATTGCCGCTTGGCTGTCACTGAAGATGCTAATATTCTTCGCGGATATTACATTACACTTCAGCCAGGACAGGTGACGAGGCTCTTAGTCGCACAGCTGCACAAGCTGCGGTCTGTTTGCCGAAGATGTCTAAGGGCACTAGATGTAGATAGCATCTAGGTCTGGGAAGGGGTGGTTCTCAGAGCTCCACTTATGCAGATGCAGGTGGATCTTTGAACTTTCCCCAGAAGGTTGCGGTTTGAGGCTGTTTCAAGAGCAGTCCACCAGACCAGCACACCATACAGAAGTATGGGTCTAACGATAGACATGTAAAGCCAGAATGTGATATGTGGTTGCATTACCCATTTTTCCCGATAGCCTTTTTACATGAGTATAGGGCTACGGTGGCTTTTTAACGCGTTCTATGATGTTAGCTTTCCAGTACAGTTTCTTGTCCAGGACCAGACCCAGGTACTCGGCTGATTCAACAAACTTGAGACTGACGCCATTGAGTTTTAGAGGGTCGACGTGCGTTACTTTGTATTTCCTGCTGAAAAGGACCAATTCGGTTTTTTGAGGGTTCGCGCCAAGTACACATTTGGCGGCCCATGGTATGTACATAATTTCTTATAATTTGAATTGTATGTGTATTGTTTTGATTGTTTCAAAAAAGAACTTGTGATGTATTATTGCAAGTAAATAATTTCTGTATAAGTTGTCACAATATGGTTCAATTAAAATTGTGCACAATGATATTGAAACCGATGACAAGGATATTTCAGTACATCTTCAAATAATGAACCAATATTTGAGCCCTCAGCTTTCAGATCCGAAGTTTCGATTGTTAGCAAAATTATAAGGCGCAAAAAAATTAAACCCAGGTAATAGAAAAGTTAACGTTACAAAATTTCAAAGGGCCAAATGCCTTTCGTACACGACCAAAAAGAAGCCCATGCTCCTAAGATTCCTGAAACAGTTAATTGTACCAACTTTAGGTTTAAGTTTAAGTGAAATCTGCAAATCATATTGGAGATTCGCGGACGGAGTATATTTTCCATACCCCGTAGGATCATTCAACGCAACTACATGTTTGGATTATCGATTCGTTGTACGGACTCTCTTGTGGTAGATTTCAGTTATTTCTGAACCATCATGTGATGATCCCGCCCAGCTCGTCCATTATTTTAAAGTCTCTGTCGCACAGCATTTGAACAATTTTTGTTCATTCAACCTGAGTTTTAAATTTAAAAACATATAAGAAGGCAACAATCCTGTGCGCATCGCTTAATACCCTATCCCATCCCATCCTTAAAATGAATAACCCCAAAATGTGGGATTTATTGCTATAAAATATAGAAAATGACGTTGTCACAACAAATTGTTCAGACAGTTTATCAAAATCTTTTATGGTTCGAGAAAAAACAACGTTTTTCCATTGCATATGACTTGGGTAGGGTATACAAATGGTTTTTGTCACGCCTCCAAAAAGTGAGTGTGGGTTAAAATGGTCGAAGGGAAAAATATAAGTTTTTGCTTCAAAAGTTTTTTTTCGAATATTTGAAAATTTGACCGAAAAAGGTTTTTTTTTTTACTAAAAACTCCCCCAGAAAACTTTATGTGGAGGAAATATAGATTTTGAGATTTTCTATATATTATGCTGTTTAGACACTTTTTCAAAATTCTTAACCGTTTGACTAAAAATAAGGTGATACCGACTTCGCAATAATGCTATATAGTGTGACGCCCTTTTTTTATAATTTTGCATGCTGATGAAACAGAAATACCACTGAAGTCTACAGCTGATATCAGTATCCCTCTGCATAGAATATCAGTAGAATACATTCTGGAGATGCAGCACTATTCCTAAACAAAGTGGCACCGTCCTGTTGGAACCACATGTCCTCCAAATCCAATTGGGGCCAAAAATATTCGGTTATCATTGAACGGTAGCGATTCCCATTCACAGTAATGTGCCGGTCTTGATCATCACGGAAGAAGTACGGCCCAATGACGCCGCCGGTACATAAAACACACCAAACCGTATTTTTTTCCGGATGCAATGATGACTCATGGAGTATGTGTGGATTGCTGCCTGATCAACACCGCATATTTTATTTATTGACGAAGCCATTCAGCCAGAAATGAGCCTCATCGCTGAAGATGATTTTTCGATGAAAATCCGAATCATTTTCAAGTTGTTGCTCAGCCCAATTCACGAACATAGGACTCTTCTGGTGGTCAAGCGGCTTCAGTTCTTGCGTCAATTTAATCTTGTTAAGATGAAGGCCAAGATCTTTTCGCAAAATTCGCCACAACGACGTCACAGAGATGCCCCATGCTTGAGAACGACGTGTGAGAGACACATTTGGGCTTTCTTCAACTGAAGCCTCAGCGGCAGCAATATTCTCGATACTACGGGCACTTCTTTGTCTCACTGGCACAGAAACTTTTTGTACTGTACCTGTTGATTCGAATTTTTCCACTAGGCGCTCAATTGTTGATTTTATGTATACAACAGTGTTAGTACATCGTAGTTGTCTAAAACAGTTTGGTTTTGTAAAACTTTAGAAGTACTTGTCAAAACATAGGCCGAGTTCATAAAAGTAAAAATGCTGCAGGACTGCAATTTTTGCGTTCATTAATGTAAAAAACGGCATTTTCTTTGCATGAGAGCAGTTGTCACCTTCGTTCATAAAAGGAAAATGGCAGTCAAACTGCGATCAACTCTGCATTGAATTTTGTTTCGTTGCCGAGTTAAATACAAATTTTTGGCGCAACAGGCTCGTTAGTACCCAGGGCCTAGCTTTCTCACAACCATTCATGAGTGCGTGTGTACTTCTTGCACGATGGCGGGACCTCCTGTTTTATGCAGACTCCGAACGGCTAAGTTGAGATAAGCTATTCTTGACAATTGATACTACTCGGATGATTTGTCAGATCATCACGAGAGGAGGGCCAGTGAAAAATCATTTAGGTGTTGCTACGGCTGGGAATCGAACCCAGACCTTCTGCGCGGCAGTTCATCGCACTAACCATCGCGCCACTGAGCCCTCAAGTTGCCGAGTTGCAGGAGAAAATATGTAAGTATGCAATATAGTTCAAAAATTTAATAGATTTTGCCAAAAGAAAGGAAGTTTTTTTATTATAAACAAATTTAAATATATTCGACCCTATTGAGGTATCCGTCGGAGCGGAAAATCAGATTTTGTACGATTCGAAGGATTTTTGCTTCGACTTCGAGGTATCCTTCCTAAAAGCTGTTCGGAATATTTCTCCAATATTTTGTAACGCATCCCGGCGAATTGCGTTCAGGTGCATTTTTCGTGCAATTTTTGACAGCTAAGTAGCATTTCGTTTCCGATTTGCTCCGATACAAATTCTTCTCGGAATTAATTTACGAATTGTAGTGGAAGTGACGCCGTCGTCGCGTCTGTGTAGTATTTTTTTCGATGACACATACCTTGAATGGAATTTCAACCTGCGACAAAGTATGCGTTGCGGAAAATTGTCCGCTACGACGGATACCTCGAATCTCGATAGGGCTGATTATTTGTTTTTTATAGGAATGAAAGTAAAAAAATTGGGGGCGGAAGTTGAGACCAAATTGGTTATTTCTATTCGTTTAGGAATAAACAAATAAAAAATTCTGTTCTTTGAGGAAAAGCTTCCAAATAGTTAACAAAAGTGCCAGCCTCAGAGATGTTTTGGGTCGACCAAAAGTGGACAAATCTCCTTTTCAAAATTGATATAAAATTGAGAAATTGATATCAAATTCAAGGTCTTAATAACATTGCAAAAAAAGGATGAAATGTGGCCTTTTTCATACGAATGGAATGTTTTTTTTTTTTTAAATCCAGTTCATTCTTATCAAAGTAATCTTCCTTTTTCTGAATTTGAATTTTGCTTGATCCATTTAAGTGATCAAGAATCAATCCTAAAATTATTCTTTTCATTGACATTCTTAACAAGTTTTTGTATAAAACCCAACAAAACTTTGTCACTCAAAGAAGAAAGAGAATCTACAAATGTCTGTAATTTTTAACTGTCAACTGCATATAGGAACACATTTTTGGAAACGCAAAACTGCTACAAACATGCAGCAGTATTTCTGTTCATAATAATTACATATGGAATCACTTATGGAATTACACTGGGGAGCATAAATGAGTACATGTTTGTACTTCGTGCACTTATTACTGCATAAGAATAGAAATAACAGAGCAAATTTAAAAAAAATTGTTGACCTTTATTTCATGTTCAATTCTAAACAAAACCGTATATAACACAAAGCGGAAAATAAAAAATTATAAGAAAAAAAAAAAAAAAACAAATAAAACAAAAACAACTCCAATGTACTCAATTTTGCACCCGTACATTGTTCGAATGTTTCCAGCAAAAATATCAAAATTTACAGTTAGAATTGCATTTTTTTTTGTTTATGATTTTTTTTAAATATTTTAGTTTGAGGCGTGTTTTGTTGCGTGTGGTAAGAATTTTTTCAAGAAGATTTAATTAATAAAATAAATAATTTCAAAGTCCTTTAAAAAAAATGAAGAAACTATCGCGAGATATTGAAGATCTCATTGTAGCCTTATCAATGAGTTGCTTCTCGACGCGACAGATAGCTAAGCAGCTTAAAATAAGCCAATCAGTGGTCATAAGAGTCCAGAAAAGGCGAGGAACTGTACCTAAACCACAAGTCAGAGGCCGTAAAAAATTGTTAACGAAAGCGGACACACGTCTTATGATAAAGGAGATGAAAAGGGAGAAGTTTTTAACACCAAAAAATGCTTCTATAGCAATAAACAAACCCGTTAGTCGATGGACTGCAAGCAGAGCTCTCCACGACATTGGCTACATATCAGCGGTAAAAAAGAAAAAGCCTGCATTATCGGCAAAAAATGTTAAGCTACGGTTGAAGTTCGCCAGAGAACACAGAAATTGGACAGCAGATGACTGGAAACGTGTAGTGTGGTCAGACGAATCAAAATTTAATCGGTTTCAGTCTGATGGAAAACAATACTGCTGGCGCCGCCCTCGGGAGACCATTCAAAGGCACCATGTCAAAGACACGGTGAGGCATGGTGGATGGAGTGTCATGGTCTGGGGTTGTTTCACATGGTGGCACGTTGGACCACTGCACAAAATCGATGAAATAATGAAAAAAGAAGATTATTTGAACATTTTGCAGACTAATCTTCCCGATTTTATCGACAGAAGCGCCTATCCTGAGGAGGAAGTCATAATGGGTGATCCATTTCGAGGTTCCCTACTTTTTTATAGAAAAAAACACAGAAAATTCAAATTTAATGGAGAATGTTTATTATCATTTGAAAGAACATTCTTTGGCATTTATTTTTTGAAGATTATGTCTATCAAATGTTGGCCGTTGCTACGTCACAGATGGTCCATCCGTTGAGTCCAATTTTCGATCACTCGTTCGAGCATTTCGACTGGTAACTGGCGAATGACACGCGTGATGTTTTCCTCCAAGGCCTGAATCGAAGCGGGTTTGTCGGCATAAGCTTTTAACTTTACATATCCCCACAGGAAAAAGTCTAACGGTGTGTATCACACGATCTTGGTGGCCAATCGACCGGCCCAAAACGTGAAATTATGTGCTCACCGAAATGTTCTCTCAATAAGTCCATTGATTGATGCGATGTGTGGGAAGTGGCGCCGTCTTGCTGAAACCAAACGTCGCCGAGATCACGAGCTTCAATTTCAGGCATCAAATAGTCGGTCGCTATTGACGGTTACGTTCGCACCGGCATAATTTTTAAAGAAATATGGACCGATGATTCCACGGGCCCACAAACCACACCAAACCGTTGGTTTTTCTTGATGAAGTGGCAGTTCTTCAATCTCTTCAGGTTGCTCTTCGTCCCAAATGCGGCAATTTTGTTTGTTTACATACCCATTGAGCCAGAAATGGGCCTCATCGCTAAACAAAATTTGCCTCGAAAACGTCGGATCTTCTTGGAACTTTTCGAGAGCCCATAGAGCGAAGCGATGTCGCTTGGGAAGGTCGAGCGGCTTCAATTGTTGCACAAGCTGTATTTTATACGCTTTCAATTTAAGATCTTGACGTAAAATGCGCCAAGTCGTTCCATACGTCAGTCCGAGTTGCTGCGAACGGCGCCGAATCGACTCTCTACGGTCTTCGTGTACACTCTCAGCTACGGCCGCTTTATTTTCTTCACAGCATGCTGGACGTGGTCTATTCGGTCGAATATTATCCAATAATCAATGCTGGGTCTCAAAATGGGTGATGGTGTTGCGAATAGTACGCTCAGTAGGCCGATTATGTTGACCATAAGTTGAGCGAAGTGCATGAAACACATTCCTCACAGAACGTGAATTTTCATAATAAAGTTGAACAATTTGTAAACGTTGTTCAAGCGTAAGTCTTTCCATTATGAAATGCGAAACAATACTAAATTAAAATAACATGACAGCATGACACGACTCACACGTGATCTGTCAAAAAAGGCTATTGAAAAAAGTATTTCAACTTGGATCACCCGTTATTTCAACACGCTGGCGACCCAAAGAACACGTCCAAGATCGTGAAGGAATGGCTCACCGAACAAAATTTTCAATTGATGCAGTGGCCAGCACAAAGTTCCGACCTCAATCCAATTGAGAATTTGTGGTCAATCGTGAAAAGACGGTTGGGACAATACAAATCAGCCCCAACGAACCTGGGCGAGGTTTGGCAGCGAGTACAGCGGGAATGGCAAAATATTCCAAATGAAATCATAGAGCATTTGGTGGAAAGCATGTCTAAACGTGTAGAAAATGTCTAAAGTAATAAAGGGCTATGGACGAAATACTAAAAATAAGCTCTATCCTTAAAGTATTTGAAAGGTGCAAAATTGAGTACATTGGAGTTGTTTTTGTTTTATTTTTTTTTTCTTATTTTGTTTAGAATTGAACATGAAATAAAGGTCAACATTTTTTTTTAAATTTGGTCTGTTATTTCTATTCTTTTGCAGTAATAAGTGCACGAAGTACAAACATATTTTGACTGCCTTAGCTCACATACATAGTTAAAAAAAATTAATTTCATCAACAAGTTTCATCAAAAATTAAGCATGTATAATTCAAATTGGCTGCATATAAACGTAATGTCATATCTGCTTCCGATTACAGATAATAAAACCAATACTATCTTATTTCATTTGATTCCCTCACATCCTTACAATAATAATATTAGCACAATATTCTGGCAAACACAAATCCTTCGTCCTCCAATCATGAATGGAAATCGAAATCGATGTTCACCAAATTATGTTTACGGTATGCTCATGTTCAATTTCTAAAAAAGGAAATCATAAGAACGGCTGTTTACAAATCCGCATTCTTCTCCCATCCTTCCAATTGCATAATACACGAGAATATCCGCAGCGATTTCTTTAATCAGCCAGTCGCACTGTTCGAACGAAATTGGAAAATCCCATTTGCAAAAGGCTGACTCAGCAGTTTCCCATTCAGATAGACAAGCACTCGTAGTAACCAGGATAAGGCGAATGTAAAGCCATGGTAGAAGCAAATAAGTGCATAGATACAAAAAAAAAATCAACCTCAATGGAAAAGCACGACGCGCCAGCATACTTTGACGGCTATGCATCACCATGCAAGGACTGTGAACACACAAACCTCATATTCATTTCGTTGCCAGTATACCATCTCAACTTAGCTGCACAATGGGAGCTGTGCTCCTATTTTGCTGATGTAGCTGGTTGTGGTGGTGAATGATAGTGTAACAGAGAAATATCTGCAAATTACGTGGATGAATAACGTACCTATCTGCTAAAACAATTCCCGTCCAATTACCATCATTAATGTCAGCTTCAAATTGGACTTTATCAACCCCCAGCGGCTAACATGGATATCGGTAATATGGGTGCCGAAAACAGGGATTTCGTACCGTTTGTTGCTGTCGCCGCCTGACCGCATGAGGGAGAATTGTCAACAATTGTTGGTAATGCTGGAGATTGGGTGTTCCAGACCCGGTGAGAACCAACGTACAACACAGTCGGGAATATTTTTTTAATACAAAATGAGGTAGAGAGCAGTTGCGTTTGGAATAGACAAAAACGTATGGATAGTATGTTCAGCAAAAAGGGATGCCGGAAACCTTTTCTTCTGCATTTATCTTCTTATGTTCATATACAAAACAAACATTTGATGGGAACTGGTGTGCAAGATCCCTCCACCAGATCATTATTTCGTCCATATGGAAATCAGAGATCTGCATCTAAAACGGTACAATTTGTGATAGTAAAGCAGAACTTTTCAAATTCTATTAGGTTGGGAGAATATTAGTCCATTTAAGGATCGCCGGCGATCGATGTTATATATTGGTTTTTCCTGCATCGACTATCAATTAATAATGATTTATTCCATAATTCATCCCCATAATTGTTCATCTCAACAGGATTCTGTTACTTTCTTCTATTACTGGCTTTGAATTTGTATGCTCTTGTAAAACATCAGAACATCCTTCCTGGGTTGCAAATCTCTATTTAATTACTCGCCTGCTATTCTCTTTTTTTCAGATGAACGGATTAATTCTTCTCGTTTTATACATCTAAAGCTCAATGGCAACTATTTCAGATCTCGTTGAGTCGTAGGCTTCATTGTTGACTTCGAGCGTCCGTCGTCAATTTTCATCAAAACTAGGGTTTGATGACACACATCCAGTATTTTGGATGTCCGAACATTCCGAGGGGCTAACATCGACTCGGACCACTACCTTGCTGTAGCCAAGGTAAGGATGCGGATATCCACCACTCAACAAAAAAAACAGAAATACTGTAAAAAAATTTAATGTCGAAAAACTGCAATAGCCAGAGACCGCCAAGACCTTCGCGCAACGCGTATCCCTTAACCTCTCGACTCACAACATACCACCAGCATCTAATGTCGAAGAACAATGGCAACGATGCCAACAAGCCATTAGACCAGCCGCAACTGGTGTGCTAGGTTTCTCGCGGCCACCAGCAGGAAACCCATGGTTTGATGAGGAATGCCGACAGATGCTCGCAGCCAAGAACGAGGCCTACAAGGCTAAGCTGCAGGTGACGACAAAAGCTGCCATTGGGCTTTATAGGCAAAAAAGAAGGGAAGAACATCGGCTTTTCAGAAAGAAGAAAAAAGAGCAAGAAAAGCGCGCGATCGAGGATATAGAGAGGTGCCACTCCAGGAACGATGTTCGCAAGTTTTACCAAAGTGTAAAACGTCAAAGCCAAGGATACAAGGCTCGAACAGAAACCTGTCGAGATGAACAAGGAAATATCGTAGTTGAGACACAGTCTATGCTGAGCATATGGAAGAACCACTTCTGCAGACTGTTGAACGGCGATGACGAACAACATTCCGCTGTCAGGCAGAACGAACCATTTAATATTGGCAACGACAGCGAAAACTGTCAACCACCCGACCTAAGTGAAGTGAGGATAGCTATATCTAAACTCAAGCTTAATAAGGCTGCCGCAAATGACGGCCTTCCCGCTGAGCTTTATAAAGCTGGCGGAGATGACTTGGTAAGCAACATCCACCAACTCATAAGCCAAATCTGGTCGGTTGAAAGCATGCCTGGAGAATGGAACCTCAGCATCGTTTGCCCGGTCCACAAAAAAGGAGACCTTCTGAACTGCGCCAACTACAGAGGCATAATTCTGCTCAACATCGCCTACAAGATCCTATCTGCCGTAATATGTGAACGCCTGAAACCGTTTACCAACAACCTGATCGGCCCTTATCAGTGTGGTTTTAGGCCAGCGAAGTCCACAATCGATCCAGATCCTGGAAAAAACCCAAGAAGTCCAAATCGATACCCACCACCTATTCATCGATTTCAAAGCCGCATACGACAGCATTTATAGAGACGAACTATACAGAGCCATGTCTAGTTTTGGTATACCGCCCAAACTCGTCCGTTTGTGTAGGATGACGATGGAATTCTCGCTGCACCATCAGGATCGGAAACGACCTCACCGACACATTCGATACCAAAAAAGGATTTAGGCAAGGCGATGCGCTGTCATGTGACTTTTTCAATTTGATTCTTGAGAGGATTGTGCAAAACTCCCGAGCCAACACCAGAGGCACAATTTTCCAAAATTGGTGCAACTACTTGCATACGCCGACGATATTGACATCATTGGTAGGACTCAACGTGATGTCATAGCCACGTTTGCTAGTATAGAAAAGGAAGCGGCAAAAATGGGTTTAGCAGTAAATGAGGGTAAGACTAAGTATATGCTGTCAACACGAAAGGACACACAACATCGACGAATTGGACAGAACGTCACCATTGACAGATCTAACTTTGAGGTAGTACGGGACTTTGTCTACCTAGGCTCCGCTATTAACTCTGACAACAACATCTCGTCAGAAATCAAACGAAGAATTTGTCTTGCATATCGCTGTTTTTTCGGGCTAAGAAGGCAATTTAGTAGTAAAGCCCTCACTCGAACTACTAAGGAGATCCTATATAAGACCCTGATCATCCAGTCCTGCTCTACGGCGCTGAAGCATGGGCCGTATCGAAAGCGGGTGAAGAAATCCTAGGTCGATTTGAGAGAATTTTTTTTCGGAAAATCTTCGGTCCCGTTTGCGTTGACGGGCTATGGAGACGAAGATTCAACCACGAACTATACGAGCTGTACATACCCCTAGTCAAAAAACTCCGCATTGGACGTTTGAGATGGCTAGGACATGTAGAAAGAATGGACACCAATACTCCGGCTCGCAGAGTCTTCGATTCCCAGCCAGACGTCGGACGCAGTAGAAACCGACCTCAACCAACTTGGAGTGCGCAACTGGAGGCAGTTAGCTAAGGAGATTGGAGAGGCATATTGGTTGAGGCACAGGTTCATCCCGGACTGTAGCGCCACTTTATGATAATGAGGGCTTCTTTTGGTGGCCGGGAGAAACACATCACGTCAGTTGCTACCGGTCTTATAACAAGTTGACAATGTTCGAAATTAAATGCTGGCGATATAAATTAGTAGAGATATTGATGTATACATGTTCTTCAAGGATCATGCTGATCTCGTTGTGACACTGATATTATATTCTCACAGTGGTTTTTTGATTTGCGGAGTGTATGATATTCATATTCTTACCTTCCCTGCAACAAGAAAATGGCGTCAGTCGATGTTAGCTTTTTGAGATACTGGATCCTATGACACCATTTAGGTGTTGGACCCATATCTGATCAGTTTGATTGGACGTTTTTAAATCCATAAGAACCTGCAGAAAATGACGATCAATTTGTATACCAATGGCTGCAAATCAAGTGACGTAGTGGGTGCTGGTGTCTTCTAGAATCCTAATCAGTGCAGTATGTTCCAGGCAGAACTCATGGCGATCAGAGAAGCCTTATATTGACTGAAAGATAATTCTAAGGACTGCCAAGAATATTAGCATTTTCTTGGACAGCCAGGCCACCATCAAATCCCTGGAATCAGTCTCAATAAGCTCAAAGACAAGCCTGAACTGCTGCTCAGCGCTTCAAAAGTTGTCAGAGCAGTTTAACATTCATTGCTGGGTACCTTTGTATAGTGAAATTCCAGGGACTGTGAGGTTGATGAACTCGCCAGACATGGAACTAAATTAACAGTCGGATGCACCTGGTATTCCTATGGCTACATGGAAAACAACATGCTAACAGCAAATCGAATCTCAGATCGAGCGGCACGACGCGTCAAATAACCAAAGAAATTTGGCCAAAACTGGATTTAAAAACATCCAAGGGACTGATCATGCTCGCTAGGCCATATATTAGCGCCACCATATGTGTTAACACTGGACAATGTAGAAGAGGAAGAAGAAACAATACTTCATCTTCTTTGTAACTGTCCGGCCCTATTAAACAAAAGGAAGCTGCATCTTGGAGCTTACGTCTTACGTGAGAAGTCTTACTTCCGAGTTTGACAAAGCATAGATAGATTGGTTTTCCTACAGGTCACTAGAAGAAAGAACAAAATCCACGAGGTATCACAATGGTCTTAAAAGGAATCGCTAGCAGCCATTCTAACCTAACGCATAATAACGCATAACCCTGACGCTTACCCGCACAGCATGACCTTAACAATGTTTTTCGGGAGTCGAACATAAATTTTATCGACTATAGCTCAAAGAAACAGTGACAAGTCGTATACAAATATTCGCTGATTCTGCACACTCTAAAAAGGACTTTAGTACATATAGCATTTTGATATCCTTCTTTTGACCAGTTCAGTAATGTCTAAGGAATTCTACAATTCTTGGTGCATACATACAGCACCACGAATTATATCGGGATTTTCAATAAGAGCGCTACAAAAGTTTTTTTTAAATAAAACAAAAACGGTTTTGGATATCAATGAAATTCTTTATTCCTGTGAAAGTACGTTCGATGCCATTATGTATGGAACTCGATTTCTTTTGCATGGCCACCACGGGCACGGTTGCAGAAGTCCAGACGCTGAACCCAATTTTCGACGGTTTTCAAGCATAAATCGGCCGATACTGCTGCAATTTCACGTTCGATATTCGTCCGAAGTTCATCAATCGTCGCTGGCTTGTTGGCATAGACCATAGACTTGACGCAGCCCCACAGGAAATAGTCTAACGGCATCAAATCCCACGACTGAGGCGCCCAAGCGACTGGACCATTTCGAGAGATAACACGTTCTCCAAACTTGGTTTCCAATAAATAGATTGTGACATTCGCTGTGTGGCTTGTGGCACCGTCCTATTGGAACCACATGTCCTCCAAGTCCATATCATCCAATTGAGGCCAAAAATATTCGGTTATCATTGAACGGTAGCGATTCCCATTCACAGTAACGTGCCGGTCTTGATCATCACGGAAGAAGTACGGCCCAATGACGTCGCCGGCCCATAACCACACCAAACCGTAATTTTTTCGGGATACAATGATGACTCATGGAGTACATGTGGATTTCTGCCTGACCAATACCGCATATTTTGTTTATTGACGAAGCCATTCAGCCATCACTGAAGATGATTTTTCGATGAAAATCCGAATCATTTTCAAGTTGTTGCTCAGCCCAATTCACGAACATACGACGCTTCTGGTGGTCAAACGGCTTCAGTTCTTGCGTCAATTTAATCTTGTAAGGATGTAGGCCAAGATCTTTTCGCAAAATTCGCCACAACGACGTCACAGAGATGCCCACCGCTTGAGAACGGCGTATGAGAGACAACTGAAGCCTCAGCTTTCTTCAACTAAAGCCTCAGTGGCAGCAATATTCTCGACACTACGGGCACTTCTTTGTCTCACTGTCACGGGAACATTTTGTACTGTGCCTGTGGATTCAAATTTTTCCACTAGACGCTCAATTGTTGATCTGCTAGGACGATTATGACGACCATAATTGGACGTAGCGCTCTTAACGTTGAGGCCACTGACTCTGAATTTCGGTAGTAAATTTTAATAATTTCGACTCGTTGTTGGCTCGTATATCTTTCCATCATGAAATGGCAAACCTTACTAAAGAGAAATGTCAAAAGAGCGGCAAGAAATATGGCGTCGTTTGCTGTCCCTGTCGCTCTACTTTTGTAGCGTCCCTGCTGAAAACCCTATAGAACACTTAATGGAAAAGGTAGCCTAAAGATGCTAGAAATCAGACTGCAACCAGGAAATATGAAGCAATGAAGGCTGTTGTCCTTTTTTCGTTTATTTTGTTCATGTACAGAAACATCATTCTACAAGAGGCTTTAATAGGTTTCATTAGATGGGATTTATTACGTGACCTGACAAATGTCCAACCTGGTGGTTCGGTTACAATTTATTATATAGCCGTAGCATACAGAGCAGAATTGAGCGTTTAAGTTGGGCTTTTGGCTCATCCGCCACCGTTTGTATACAAGGGTCCTCACTGACCCTCCAAATTCCTATATGACCTATTGTGCAAATATATAAAAGCAATTCATGCTTTCATTGCTAGTCTAAGTGAGCCTATAGACGCCACCATTGAATCCATATAGGGAATTATTCTGCTGACTTCTGCGAAAATTAAGAGATGACACATCTGGCTTTACAGAAGTGTTAGAAACCAGGTATCAGCAATGTGAATACTCCATTGTAATCGTATTACCTACCATTGAACAACCAAAAAGCTACTGCGAAATCTCCCATATTGAACTTGGCAACCCTCCTGTAAAATTTCTGTAATAGTCCTTCCATTGGAAATGGTTTCAAACAACGACACATAAACTAATTATTACTGTCCAGATTGTAATAGCCCTACTTGTTACATTTTAGCAACTGCAGCTGATAACGACTTCGAGGACATTAATTATACGGCCAACATCCTGTCATACCGTCTTAGCTCAAAACTAATTGAATCCCCTCAGCTGAATGCTTGCTGTTGATAGGACTCATTGGATTTGGTTGAAAACTAATTGAAAAAAATCCTTGTCATGTCAAATCGCTTTTGCTTTGACTGTGCGATGCGGCCTCATTTCGCGTCTTTTTACACACTAAACCCCAACATACACACACAAAGACTATCCCACTTCACCGCTATAGTGTGTACACAAATCAAAGCTCCGTTGAGATTCTAAAGAGGTTATTCTCCCTTTTTTTAGTGATGCAGAGGCAAGAGAAAAGGACCATGCTTCTACGACCCAATAAACTTTTACAATCACCCGACACTTTGAATACTAAACAGGATTGCCAATCGGATGCACTAACTAGGCCTCCTCCTTCGCCTTCGAGTGGTATTTGTTTTATTCTTTTATGCGCGTCGTGTACACGTTCATCCGTCGTTTTATCGCATTTTAAATTCCATTCGTAGGAGATTAGATTTTAGGAAAGCGATCTAATTTGGAAGAAGACAGAGGAGGACTGTGTTTTTCTGGAAAAGGAAATCCACTTCAACTTGCGATGTGCTTAACAAAGGCTGTCACAGAGATCCGACATGGGAGTAGTTAAGGCAGTCCTTCCTCTATATCGCCAGGGCTGAGTCGACTTCAACTAATTTTATTATTCGTGCTCGCTATATGTTGTCGCTGATGCTGCTACTGCTATTGCTGCTGCTGCTGATGCTACTCCTAATGCTACTGCTATGTTCCCTATTGCTCCTGAGTCCTGGTGATGCTATTGCTGCTCACTCATGCAACATTTTCAAATTAAAGCTTCTGAGCTGAAGTTGTTGGAAGCGTTTCAAAGAGATGCGGGGTGACTTGTTTCCTTCTTTTGCTTCGCTTTTGTTCTTACTTCGACTTACCAAAGGATGAATAAATCAATCTGCTTCAGTGAGGTGAAAGATTGAATTTCGTGTTCTGTTCCTGTGCTTGTTCCATTGGAGGTAGACTCACAATTCCAGTGAAATGCATGTGAATGAAGGAAAGTGCGGAAATAGAAGGTGGTCTACGTATAAATCGGGTAGGTGATGGTGGTGGCGCTGCTGGTTTGGCAGAGATTTTCTTGTTAAGGCTCGTATCCGGGGTTTTTCTTTTTGTTTGGCACATCGATTCAGTTAAACGTACACCAAGTGATTTGGGGTTAAGTTATTGGGATTTGGTGTTACATAGTACAGTGTGAGACTCGATCTGAATGTGGTTCTGTCAATTACTGAATTACTTGCTTGCATAACGTGTGTATTTGTTTATTTTATTTATTTATTGAAGCTTAGAACAAGCTGGAATTAAGACTTGATTAACCTAACTTAATTTATTTATTTGAAAAAGGGTTAAGGAGTAGTGGTAGATGAGGTGGGCATGAGGGAGTTTCGTAGAGTAAGTTTGCTGAATTGAAAATCAAAAGCGTTAGGCTCATCAACCATGCCCAGTATTCTACTCATTAGATGGAAGTTGAGTCGGTGTCGGAGATTACACCTCAGATTTCGGGAGTTGGGCGTTGAGAGATTTCATTTGTAGCAGAGCGGGCAATCAATATTTCCTGCTAGTAGCTGATGTGTAAATAGAATGTCAGATATTTCGTGACGGTTTTGAAGTTATTCAATATTTATTAATTTCAAACGACCCTCATTGGGGGGTAGATTAAAACTGCCTACCCGCATAGAACAAAAGGGATGAATCTGGGTTGGACATACTCAATACGGAGGAAATGTGTATGTGATCGTATATTCAAGGATACGTAGGTCTAACAAATGTGAAAAAGATAGATTTTGTAACGTAGAGGTTCGAGAGTTCCTTAGACCAGCGTTTACCAAACCCAAGTGCGCAGTTGACTCTGCTGATGATCTAATCAATATGAAACCGAAAATTTAGTTCTCTATAACAAATAACAACCAAATCACGCAGTAGACACGGTGTCACCTCAAATTGAATAGGATCTGGTTGGAGACGCTTACCAGAGTATATCATGGTCTGGCATTTTATGACATAAAGCTCCAGAAAGTTTTTTTTTGGCAGAGACAGCGGAGGACTAAATGTGCCTAAAGATTTTCATGTCATCAGAATAAACAGATAAATAAGAATTTTCAATGATACAGTCAACGTCATTGATAGACAAAATAAATATCAAAGGACCACGAGGGCTATCTCGAGGCACTTCGGATGTGGCTTAAAGGGGGCATTAGAACTTACAGAAATTTGTATTGGCATTAAGAAAGGATTTAGTCCAAGCAATTAAGCCCGGTGCAATTGAAAAATAATAGCTTCGGTGTTCCAGGGGATTCTTACAATTGGTCGATAGTTACAAATGTCGTTCTTAGGGCCTTTTTTATGTAAAGAGACTATGTAAGAGCTCATATAAAGAGAAGGAAAGACTCCCTGTGAGATAAATAGTTAATACAATTTTTCAGAACTACAGAGCGTCTGCCATCGGGTCCAGGATAATATTCGCGCTTTAGTTTCTTTAGATTAGCTTCTACGAAAGACACGGATACTTCAATTGAGTTAAATGAAGTTTGTTGACAGCTTCTCCTATAGGAAAAGTAATCAAGTTCAACTTAAAACCTTTGGTTGTTAAACGATTGTCCTAACTTACTTAAGTGGCACTACAGTCCGGGATGAATCAGGGCCTCAACCAACATGCCTCTCCAATTAGCCCGGTCCTTAGCTAACTGCCTCCAGTTGCGCACTCCATGTTGGTTGAGGTCGGTTTATACTTGTGCGCGACACTTCCGAGTTCTTCCTCTACTGCGTCCGACTTCTGCCTGGGAATCAAAGACTCTGCGAGCCAGAGTATTGGTGTCCATTCGTCCTACATGTCCTAGCCATCTTTAACGTCCAATGCGGAGTTTTTTGACTAGGGGTATATCGCTGTACAGCTAGTATAGTTCGAGGTTGAATCTTCGTCTCCATAACCCGTCAACGCAAACGGGACCGAAGATTTTCAGAAGAATTTTTCTCTCGAATCGACCAAGGATTTCTTCATCCGCTTTTGATACGGTCCATGCTTCAGCGCCGTAGAGCAGGACTGGGATAGTCAGGGTCTTATATAGGATCTCCTTAGTAGTTCGAGTGATGCCCTTACTACTTAATTTCCTTCTTAGCCTGAAGAAACAGCGGTTGGCAAAAGCAATTCTTCGTTTGATTTCTGACGAGGTGTTGTTGTCAAAGTTAATAGCGGAGCCGAGGTAGACAAAGTACCTCAAAGTTATATCTGTCAATGGTGACGTTCTGTCCAATTCGTCGATGTTGTGAGTCCTTTCGTGATGACAGCATATACTTAGTCTTACCCTCATTTACTGCTTAACCCATTTTTGCCGCTTCCTTCTCTATACTAGCAAAGCTGGCTATGACATCACGTTGAGTCCTACCAATGATGTCAATATCGTCGGCGTATGCTAGTTGCACCGATTTTTGGAAAATTGTGCCTCTGACGTTGGCTCGGGAGTTTTGCACAATCCTCTCCATAATCATAATCCATAATAGCCTTGCCTAAATCCTTTTTTTGGTATCGAATGTGTCGGTGAGGTCGTTTCCGACCCTGATGGTGCAGCGAGAATTCTCCATCGTCATCCTACACAAACGGAAGTGTTTGGACGGTATACCAAAACTAGACATGGCTCTGTATAGTTCGTCTCTATAAATGCTGTCGTATGAGGCTTTGAAATCGATAACTAGGTGGTGGGTATCGATTTGGACTTCTTGGATTTTTTCCAGGATCTGCCGAAGTGTGAATTTTTGATCGATTGTGGACTTTCCTGGCCTAAAACCACACTGATAGGGCCGATCAGGTTGTTGGTAAACGGTTTCAGGCGTTCACATATTACGGCAGATAGGATCTTGTAGGCGATGTTGAGCAGACTTATGCCTCTGTAGTTGGCGCAATTCAGAGGGTCTCGTTTCTTTTTTTAATAGTAATAGTAAAATATCGTTGAAGTGAACGTTTCTAATTTCACTTATTTTACTTATCGAAGTCGCTTTTATGGAAGCTAAAACTATAAGGTTTTTTTTTACTTTTTTAAGTGAGATTTTGCTGATGTACTGTTGAAAGATATTTTTGCAAACGTTTGACAATTAGGTAGCTTTGCTTTAATTTTAAGTGGTTTCTTAAATACTATACCTGGCATCAATGTTTTATACAAATTTGACATTCGCTTAAGTTGTATTATAGAACAGAGACGACTATACCTTATTGGATTTTACTCTTCGTTGCTAAGGAATTATTTCACATTTAGAAACGTTTCAATGTAAACTAAGAAATTAAAAGGCAATTCGATTAGGAAACGTTCAGAATTTTTACTGACAGCATAGTACTTTGTGCTGTAGAAAAAACGTTTTGTTTTATAATATCGGTAAACAAAGTTTAAGGAAGGAGACATTCCTGATTTGCTCATGGAAACTATGGAGTTCGCTGCGGTTAAGGCTGCTATCAGTTTTATCGCACCTTTTGTATTCTATCCAATGATGGTTTTACTGGGATTTGATCTCAGGTTCAGGATATATATACTAAATATTAAGTCCAGATCAGAAAGAGTAAAATATTTCCTGTTTCGAAAGTTTCCCCCTAGGTCTAGTCGAAAATGCAGCGGTTGAAGTTAATGAAGATTTAAATAATATTCGAAATTGGTCGCAAAAAAATGGTCTACGCGTTAACCCACTAAAGTCCAAATGCTTGGTTATTTCAAAAAAGGCCATTGATACGTCAGATTTTCCCAAAATATATTATGACAGTAATCATATTAAATTCGTCGATTCAGCTAAAAACCTTGGAATTACGTTTACAAAAACACTTTCTTGGAACGCCCATATCAGATTGATAATTGGGAGAGTTTATGGTGGACTTCGTATGCTGTATGCTAACCATAGAATTACACCCTTAAAAACAAAAATCATACTAGCTCAAACATTACTTATCCCTTTTCTGCTTTACGGTTGTGAACTTTTTTACAATTGCGATTCTGAACACAAGCGTAAACTCAATGTTGCGTACAACAGCATAGCGAGGTATGTATACCTACGGCGTAAGAAGGTATGAACACATTTCCCAATTCTCTAAATCTATATATGGCGTTACTCTTGGAAATCTTTTTAAACTAAGAACTTTAACACTGCTAAACAATATATTGCAATCGCGTCAACCACCTTACCTTTTCAATAAGATTTGCCAATCGCGTTCTCTCAGATCTCTGTACATTGTGCCAATACGTTACACGTCTTTAATAGCCGAGCGACAATTTTTTATAAATGCGATACGTCTGTGGAACTCCCTTCCTCGACATCTAAGGATGATAAGCTGTACAGCACTTTTCGGTAGGAGGGTCAAGGAGTACTTGGAGACATTAGTATAATGATGATTGTTCTTTTTTTTCCCCTCTTCTTTTCTATTTAACTATTTCCCTATATACTTCTCTCAATTTTTATTTTCTTTTTTCTTTATTTTTATATAGATTGCGTTTAATAATAATAATATAATATCTATAAAAATATTGTTACCTTCTTGTTCTATTGTTGTAATCTATTTAACACATTATGAATTAAGCTTATGCTGTTTAAAAAGATATTGTATCTTATTGTATAAGTCTATACGAATGAAATAAATAAATAAATAAATAAATTAACAAAACCTTGTTTTTACGGCGGGTTTTAATTAAATTTTACTTTAATGTCAAAATAGAGCATATTGAGTTGGAAACATTAATTTCCACTTTATTATACTTAGCACAATTAATTATTTTTCTGAGGCTGGAATTTAATCAATATAACACTTCTTTTCGTTTTTATTCTAGGTCCGAAAATGAAGATCGTTGGTTTGATTACAGATATATGAACAACTAAGGATACTATCGTCAGCAAAGGAATATATAAGATTGAATGTTTCAGACAGGTAATTATTTATTGACCTGTAAAAGAGTAACGGAGACAAAACAGAGCCTTGGAGAACAACAGGATTTATTCGGTGAGTAGACTTAAATTGAACTTTCCATAAGTTAGTTAATAAGAAGAGTTTGACGGTTCCAAAAGCATGCATTTTAAATAAAATGGCTTTATGTCAAGCCCTGTAAAATGGCTATGAAATATCAAGTGTAGCGATATTTTTTTGCTACCAAGGTGGATTACTTCGTTCCACTTTTTCTGTAAATTATGAGATCAAATCATAATATAAGGAAAACCGTGTTACAGGTTATAAGGAAGTTTTCGTGATGTTTCATAAGCTGACGTCTCCATATGGCCTTATAAAGAAAATGCAATTGGTTGGTAGTTGTAGGGACAAGAAGATTCGCCATTTTTGGTGATGAGCTATACAAATGCTGTTTTTCATCTACTCAGGAAGAGTCCGGAGGAACAGTATAGTTAGAAAAGCTTACACAGTAGTTTTGCCATCATCAGAAAACCGCAATTCAGTGATTCATCAGCGAATTTGTGTATGTGTAAATCACATTGCACCTGTTCGAGTACGAAAGTAAATTGGTCCCATAAAATGTTCTACCCCAGATAATATAGTTTACTATCTTCTTCTACGTTCTCAAGTGCAGGTGGAGACTGACCATAATCTGCTTGTTGTTTTTTTTTTTTTGTTTTTACTTTAGCTTATACCATTTGTGCTCTCATTTTTAGTTCTTTTTTTCTCTTTTCTCACGTTTCCAGCAAAAACATTTTAATTTTTTCAAAAAAAAACTTCTTCAGAGCTTAGTGGTTTTTTATATTAGCCCAGCACCTTCCTTTGTATAAAGCCCAAGTACGACCAGGTTTTCAATACTGCTCTCATGTTTAAAGTTCGTCTTCGAAACACCCTTGTATTGGACTCTATATAAAGGCGTGCATCACCTTACCTATTGACGATTTTTCCCTAACTTAAAATATGCAAACTTTGGCACAAGGGCAGATTCTTGGAGGAGCTTAAGTTACATAATTTTTAGACTTTTTGCATTTCAACGACCTACGGGACATGCAGTTACAGCTCAAAGACACCTTTTCCATCTAACAACACGCCACAGTTCTGTTTCTTACTAAACAAGTAAACAATGGAACGAAATTCCAGTAGACATTTTTCCACCCATGTCCAGTCTACAACAATTCAAGAACAGAGTCCACAAACATCTGCTCTGCTCATCTCGGGTATTTCTGTAGCTTTAAAAGTTCGCCTCACCTGAGCAAAATTTATAAAAAAAACGAGGAAGAAACCGCTGCTCTATAAGAGCCCCACCAAAAAGAACTGCTATTGCACGACAGGGTGTTAAGTACTTAATCTTGTCAGCACAACATTACATTTTTCATACAAAATACAAAAACCTCGTTAAATATTTTTTTTTGACAAAAACGTTTAAATCAAGTTATATATAACACATATTTACAAAATTTCAAGTAAATCTTTCTCCAAGTTTGGAAACGAATTCGAATAAATAAAATCTATCTGCCAAAATACCAACCGTCTCCCGAAAGACCACATGACAAATTGTCAATATATCGCTCATCTATTCCTGCCTATATATGTGATTGGTTTCGTTTTAATGCTTCATTGAATGCCCATTTAAATCCAAGGCATGTCAAGCTCCCAAACGAAAAAAAAACAAAAACAAAAACACATCCTTGCTGCCCTCTCTCCAACAATCGACCTGTGCTCACCGTTCAATGTAATAAAATATTTATCACCCAAACCAATAAAGATATTAAATCGATATCCCATTCCACAAATGCGAGACCATGTTGAATTCCGATCACCTCCCCTCGTCGACGGTCGGTTGTCCTTCTCGTAAATCTATAAATCGCATCTAACGATGTCACAAGCACGAACATTTGATACCCAGTAACAGCTACCTCACCACTTCCGTGCAATAATTCTCGAACAATAAGGAGGCGGAAAATCTATTTCAGGCGGGCTATCCATATCCTTAAAATCGGTTTTGATATGCCGCACATTAATCAAGGGTTAAATGGATTTGATGCATTATCGCCGTAACACGCCCGTGGTAGATGCTCCAACACATACTAAATGTTCTCGTTCGCAAGTCATGTGATGGAAACAGTTGTTTCCCACGTACCCACACCAATTCACGAAATAATATTATGTTTGTCTGCCTCGGAATGGGCCTCACTTAGGTGATTCTATTCAAACAAATGGGCTTATTGACTATTTATTTGGTCGGAACCGTTAGGTGCCAAGTAACTGGATATTTATTGGACATGACAAGTGAGTTTGTGGTTCAGTGGGGGTGTAATAATATATTCGCTTACAGTCTTTTTGCTCGAGTGATTGAGTTAATAAAAAATGCTGGAACAAAATATTGACAGACGGATTTTCCAATTTGTCCGATGCGTGAACAAATGCGATTCGATATTATTCATATTATTCAAATGGTGTTGCTATTCAAGGAGATACCTACGAAATCCTTTTGTACTTACATACTAGCTGACCTGGCAACCATTGTTTTGCTTTCAAATTTTAAAACGTATCATTTATATAAGTTTGGGGTATGCTTAGTTTACATTTGCAATTACAATGAATCTTTAGGAGATTTTCTTACATTCCGATTGTTAATCAATAATCAGGGAAACAATCTATATTAGTTAATTGGTGCTACAGTCCGAGATGAACCTGGGCCTCAACCAACATGCCTCTCCAATTAGCCCAGTTCTTACCTAACTGCCTCCAGTTGCGCACTCCAAGTTGTTTGAGGTCGGTTTGTACTTGTGCGCGCCACTTAAGGCGAGGTCTTCCTCTACTGCGTCCGACGTCTGGTGGGAATCGAAGACTCTGCGAGCCGGAGTATTGGTGTCCATTCGTCCTACATGTCCTAGCCATCTTAAACGTCCAATGCGGAGTTTTTTTTGACTAGGGTTATGTCGCTGTACAGCTCGTATAGTTCGTGGTTGAATCTTCGTCTCCATAGCCCGTCAACGCAAACGGGACCGAAGATTTTTCGAAGAATTTTACTCTCGAATCGACCAAGGATTTCTTCATTCGCTTTTGATACGGTCCATGCTTCAGCGCCGTAGAGCAGGACTGGGATGATCAGGGTCTTATATAGGATCTCCTTAGTAGTTCGAGTGAGGGCTTTACTACTAAATTGCCTTCTTAGCCCGAAGAAACAGCGATATGCAAGAGAAATTCTTCGTTTGATTTCTGACGAGATGTTGTTGTCAGAGTTAATAGCGGAGCCGAGGTAGACAAAGTCCCGTACTGTTTAGTCGTACCACGTATTATTAAAACAAGCTGAGTATACTTAAACTTTATTGTATAGATGTGGTCTCTCCAAGAGTAATACAACAACTGATTGTCTTATGCCATCTAGAGTATAATTTATCAAGATGTTAAGTCTACAACAATTATTAACTCTACACTCTACATCTCCCCTTTTAATACTTTAAACATTTTATAAGAAAGAATATCATAATATACAATAACAAAATAATTCATTTTTAAGTTAAACATAATAAACCCAGTATCTATTTACATTGTAATTGTTTTTTAGTACGGCTTCGAGTGTTGTGAACTTTGGCTTCGGATGTTTTAACTATATTAGTTGGTTTCGTTTCTTGAGGAAATCTTTTTCGTATATGTCTAGAGTTCCTTCTATATGTTCCTCCCCCTTCTAGTTTAATTAAATAGGATCTTGGTTCTGGTAGTTTTGATATTATTATTCCTGGAACCCACTTTTTATTTAAAGATTGCATCCAAACTTGATTACCGGCCATGAATTCATTTTTATAACTTGCGTTGTTATTATAGTATGACTTCGCTGTTTGCTTCGCCTTCCACATGCAGTGTTGAGCGTTTTCTGGAAGTTTAGGTTTCAAAATGTCATCGTGTGAAGGTATCCTTGTACGCAAAGTTCTGTTATACAACAATTGTGCAGGTGAGTACCCAACACTTAGAAGTGGTGTGTTCCTATACTCCAGTAGGAGTAAAAATAAGTCCGTTTTAGAAGCATGACTCTTGCGTAGTAAATCTTTGCTGATACCAACAAATTTTTCAGCCAAACCGTTTGACTTTGGATGATAGGGGCTACTAAAAACAAAGTTCGCACCTATTTGTTTTGCAAAGGATAAGCACTCCAAACAGTTGAATGGGTTATTATCTGAAATGATAATCTTAGGGATTCCATGTGAAGAAAAAACGTTTTTTAGGTTTTTAATTATTTCATTGGCCGATTTGTTTCTTATTGGTAATAACTCTAACCACTTAGAGAAATAATCAACAATAACCAAATAATAATAATTCGAATATTCTAATAGATCTAAACCTATTTTCAGAAAAGGTGTGTCTGGAATGTCATGCAAAATGATCGGTTCCTTTCTTTGAGAAATCTTCAATGACTGACACACTAAACATCGATTGATTAAATTTTCGATTTGAATGTTCATATTTTTCCAAAATAGGAGATTTTTTACTCGTAGTTTAGTTTTGTTTATTCCTAAATGACCGTCATGCACTATATCTAGATATTCATTCTGAAATGAATTCATGGCCGGTAATCAAGTTTGGATGCAATCTTTAAATAAAAAGTGGGTTCCAGGAATAATAATATCAAAACTACCAGAACCAAGATCCTATTTAATTAAACTAGAAGGGGGAGGAACATATAGAAGGAACTCTAGACATATACGAAAAAGTTTTCCTCACCAGAACTTGATTCATCTGTTTTAGTTGATTTATTAGTTGAAAACTCTGTGAATGAAATGTCGGCAATCTTTTGTTTTGTTTTACATGCAATCGCGAAGTGATCAGCCTTTTTACACCTCGTACAAAATTTACCTTGGGCTGGGCAATGTCCCGGTTCATGACATGAATAACACCGTTCACAACACTCTCCACGATATTCATATGATGAAGATACCTGTTTTGGGTTATAAAAATTAGAATTTTTGTTAGCAAAATTAGTATGGCTATTTTTATTATAATTTTTGCTTTTATTTAAACGATAACTATTGTTAAAATTTAGTGAGTTGTTAGTATTTCTAAACGTTTTATGGTTAGTGCGAAGATTTCCAAAATGTTCTGATACAGCATCAACAGTTAGATTCCCATTTGATGATGACTCTGCAGGTTTTCCCTTCTGTACATCTTCTAATCTGGTTTTGTCTAGTTCGAACAAACGGCATTTTTTTATTGCTTCATCCAAGCTAATGTTTCCAACTCCTAACAACTTCTCTTGGCAGACTTTTGATTTTATACCAAAAATGATACGGTCACGAATAGCTTTTGATATTTCGTCAGGAGAAAATTCGCACGAAGCTGCTAGTTGTCGTATATCAGTGAGAAAATGATCGAAACTTTCGTCCTCTCTTTGAGTGCGGCTATACAATTTATACCTCTCATACACCTCGTCTTGTTTTGGGTTACAATATGTCTCAAATTCTTTTAAAATGTCATTTAATGTGGCATTTTCGTTTTTGCTTATGGTAAGGGTATTGTATACTTCAAGCGAATCTTCGCCAATTACATTGAGCAGTATTGCAATTTTCACTTTTTCTTCTTTGGTGTTACTTTCGGAGGCCAGCATAAAAATTTCAAACCTTTGTTTGAACTTCTTAAAATGTTCGGACAGATTTCCATCCATTATTAATGGAGCAGGTGGTTTAAACTCCATTTTCCACACACGTTGTTCAATGTCACCGTGGTTCCACGAGGTCGTATTTAGGTAATTACTTTTTGACAAAGAAATAACAGAATTATTTACGTCGATTTCTATTTTTTCGCACTCAATGTCACTTAATTCGGATTCTGAACTTAATTTTAATATCGTTTTAATGTTAGATGTACTTGCACCATTAATATTAGCTTTAGTTTTCCTTTGCGAACGTGTTTTTACCATTATTAAATTATACGTAATGATTGTTCTTTATCGGCTGCGCCATGTTTAGTCGTACCACGTATTATTAAAACAAGCTGAGTATACTTAAACTTTATTGTATAGATGTGGTCTCTCCAAGAGTAATACAACAACTGATTGTCTTATGCCATCTAGAGTATAATTTATCAAGATGTTAAGTCTACAACAATTATTAACTCTACACTCTACACGTACTACCTCAAAGTTATATCTGTCAGTGGAGAAGTTCTGTCCAATTCATCGATGTTGTGTGTCCTTTCGTGTTGACAGCATATACTTAGTCTTACCCTCATTTACTGCTAAACCCATTTTCGCCGCTTCCTTCTCTATACTAGCAAACGTGGCTATGACATCACGTTGAGTCCTACCAATGATGTCAATATCGTCGGCTTATGCTAGTAGTTGCACGGATTTTTGGAAAATTGTGCCTCTGACGTTGGCTCGGGAGTTTTGCACAATCCTTAAGAATCAAATTGAAAAAGTCACATGACAGCGCATCGCATTGCCTAAATTATTTTTTGGTATCTAATGTGTCGGTGAGGTCGTTTCCGACGCTGATGGTGCAGCGAGAATTCTCCATCGCCATCCTAAACAAACGGACGAGTTTGGGCGTCTCTATAAATGCTGTCATATGCGGCTTTGAAATCGATGAATAGGTGGTGGGTATCGATTTGGACTTCTTGAGTTTTTTCCAGGATCTGTCGAAGTGTGAAAATTTGATCGGTTGTGGACTTTCCTGGCCTAAAACCACACTGATAAGGGCCAATCAGGTTGTTGGTAAACGGTTTCAGGCGTTCACATATTACGGCAGATAGGATCTTGTAGGCGATGTTGAGGAGACTTATGCCTCTGTAGTTGGCGCAGTTCAGAGGGTCTCCTTTTTTGTGGATCGGGCAAACGATGCTGAGGTTTCATTCTTCAGGAATGCTTTCATCCGACCAGATTTGGCTTATGAGTTGGTGGATGTTACTTACCAAGTCATCTCCACCAGCTTTATAAAGCTCAGCGGGAAGGCCGTCATTTCCGGCGGCCTTATTAAGCTTGAGTTTAGATGTTGCTATCCTCACTTCACTAAGGTCGGGTGGTTGGCAGTTTTCGCTGTCGTTGCCAATATTAAATGGTTTGTTCTGCCTAACAGCGGAATGTTGTTCGTCATCGCCGTTTAACAGTCTGCAGAAGTGGTTCTTCCATATCCTCAGCATCGACTGTGTCTCGACTACGATATTTCCTTGTTCATCTCGACAGAATTCTGTTTGAGCCTTGTTTCCTTGGCTTTGACGTTTTACACTTTGGTAAAACTTGCGAAATCGTTCCTGGAGTGGCACCTCTCTATATCGTCGATCGCGCGCTTTTCTTGCTATTTTTTCTTCTTTCTGAAAAGCCGATGTTCTTCCCTTCTTTTTTGCCTATAGAGCTCTATGGCAGCTCTCTTCTTCACCTGCAGCTTAGCCTTGTAGGCCTCGTTCTTGGCTGCGAGCATTTGTCGGCATTCCTCATCAAACCAGGGGTTTCTTGCTGGTGGCAACGGGAAACTTAGCACATCAGTTGCGGCTGATCTAATAGCTTGTTGGCATTGTTGCCATTGTTCTTCGACATTAGATGCTGGTGGCGTGTTGGCTTACCTTGGCTACAACAAGGTAGTGGTTTGAGTCGATGTTAGCCCCTCGGAATGTTCGGACATCCAAAATACTGGATGCGTGTCTCTTGTTTAACGCAATGTGATCAATTTGGTTGACTGTGCGTTGATCTGGAGACCGCCATTTCCCCTTATAGATATCGTGAGTGTGGTGTGGAGGTGAGGTGAGGAAACCCTGTGCTGGCTATAGTGGCATTTCGTTCCGTAGCGAAGTCAATTAGCCTAAGTCCGATACCAGACGTGCCTACACGACAGGCTATATTTTCCGGCAGTATTGATAAAGATGGCTTCTCTTCCCACCTTTGCGTTAATATCTCCCAGCACGATTTTAACATCGTACTTTGGTAGTCGCTCATAGGTTTTGTCGAGGAGCTCGTAGAAGCAATCCTTAGTTATATCATCCTTTTCCTCCGTCGGAGCATGAGCGCATATAAGGCTTATGTTGGCGAATTTGGCCTTGATGTGGATTGTTACAATGCGTTCGCTAATGTCTTGGAAACATAAGACTTCTTGCCTAAGTCTGACACTTATAACAAATCCGCATCCGAATAGTCGCTGTTTCTGCTCACTTTAACGCGGTCCATAGTAGATTTCACAGTTGTTCACCGACGACCTTCCACAGGTGTTTGTTACCCCATCTCTAGTCGAGGTACTAGGCACCCACCAGTTACCAGCGTGGAGGTGAGAGTAGGAGTTGATAATGAGAGGCTAGAGTGAGAACGCTTGTGTTTTCATGCAATCGCATCACTATCCTTAAACACCGGTCAATCATTATTAATAAAAATTCAAATAAATAAATTTTTTTCAATTGATTTGCTGTGATATAATGTGATATAAGCGTTCAGAATGGCAAGTCAGTCGGAACCATTGGGATTCGAGGTATCAAAACCTCTTCTCCTTTGTACTTCCCTTGAAGAATTGTTGCTTCGATAACGTTGTTCATCAGGTTTTTCACCACAAGCCGAGTGCCATTACAAAGACGTGGTTGGTTTATAATTCGTAACATTATGATTATAGACCCGACTTTCAGTTGGAGATTGTGAGGTGGTAATCCGGGTAACTCCAGCGAGTTTAAAAACTCGGTTGAATATTTTACAATATCATCTTGGGAAGTAACGGAATCCGCCGATTTGTACGTTACCTATTCGCAAACGATTTCACTTTGAATCTTAAAATTCAATTCGTCGACATTAATGTTTTCGCAGCCAATATAGTTCGCTCAAGCAATCATGATTTTTGTAATTTTGGGCGCCTTTCGGATGAGTTCGGATTTTGATTCATTGAGTTGACAGAAAAGGACCGGAAATTGATTACAGCGGACCGAAACGTCCACAGGGATTTTGACATTGCTAATGTCCAGGAATTGCTTTGAATAAAGGGTGGTTAAATTTTAAGGGCCGATGTTAATTTTGAATAAAACACAAATTATTTAGGAAATTATTTTCATTTCTTTTTATTATGATAATATTGGCATAGTTCAATTATGTACTGAACAAAATATAGGCCAAATGGTCGCCGCGCCCTCGGCAGCACACATCCATCCGATGGTCAAAATTTTCAATGACGCTGAGGCATAATTGAGGTTCTATGCCATTAATGTTCCGAATTATCTCATCCTTTAGTTCTTGAATTGTTGCTGGCTTATCGACGTACACCTTTTCTTTCAAATAACCCAAAGAAAGAAGTCCAACTGTATCAAATCACATAATCTTGGCGGCCAAATGACATCGCCATCACGTCAGATAACACGGCCATTGAATTTGTCGCGCAAAAGAGCCATTGTTTCGTTAGATGTGTGGCAAGTGGCACCGTCCTGTTGAAACCACATATCGTTCACATCCATATCTTCCAATTCGGGCCATAAAAGGTTCGTTGACATCTGACGATAGCCTGACCGGTCTCATTTTGGAAAAAATACGGCCCGATGATGCCGCCAGCCAGCCCATAAACCGCAACAAACAGTCACTCCTTGTGCGGGTAATTTGGTTTTTCGACAATCACTCTTGGATTATCATTCGCCCAAATACGGCAATTCTGGTTATTTAAGAATCCACTCAGGTGAAAATGTGCCTCATCACTGAAGATGATTTTCTTCGAAAATTGATCATCCACTGTTGGCATTTCTTGCCACCATTCTGACCATTGACGACTCTTGAAATGGTCAAGAGGCTTTAGTTCTTAAATCAATAGCACCTCGTTAGCGTGTAAATGCAAGTCTTTATGCATCAACGATGAACGTGAGAGGTGCAATTGTTGGGCACGACGCGACGACGAGTTGAGGTGGACGCCTCTTCAGCCACACTATCGCGAACAGCAGCAATATTTTCTGCAGTACGAGCATGCAATGGTGTCTTCACATCTCCTACAGACACGGTTTGCTCAAAATTTTGCATGATTTTTTCCGATTGTACTCACATTTGGACGTTTAAATTGACCGAACAAATCACAATGTGCACGATATGCATTTTGATTTGAACGCCCATTTTCATAATAAGCCTGAATAACTTTAACGCGTTGGTCGATTGTGTATCTTTCCATGGTTCAAATGGAGTTAGTCTGATATTGAGAAATGTCAAATGGAATGCAGAAAAAAACTTGACGTTTAGGTGTGGTTCACATTCAACATCGGCCCTTAAAATTTAACCCCCTTACTTCTCCAGATTGGTCGTTCTGCAGATTGACACGCATGTTCGTGTGTTCGCACCACTAAACCATCTAGGATTGGTTCGTAAATCTTGCATCGTTTTGTCTAATGCTTCCAAAGCTTTTTTCTTCGCCATTGTATTTCCATCTCAAACGATCAGTTAGCTTTACTGCTTAAGTTTGGCCATCGCACTGTTCTTGGAAATATTACACGTTGGATTTTCATAGCATAATCAATGGCGACTTGACTGCTGAATGAGCAGTTCAACAGCCATCCAACAATGTAGATGCGATTCCCGATGAAGCAAGTTAAGTGCAATATCATTCTGTGAGCATACCGTTGCCAACATCAATGCAATCAGTAAGGTTTTTTCTAGAGGAAAGACTGAGTTTGGTAAAGCATTCCATATTCGTGTTGTTTGGTTTAGGAATGAATCTCTATATTTCATAGTACGTTCGAAGATAGGCTTGACGGTGAATTGATTGGCATTCATGACATGGCGAGTATTACGGTCGAATGTTTGAAGGGGCGGAATGCAGCTGGCTATTTCATTTGAACATTGGTTGTTAAAATAGCGATAAAACAAGGTAAGGCAGGAGATTTTTCGATGATGTTCGAGCGAAACTATTTAGTTCGCTATTCTTATGTTTTGTTTATGTATAAGTTTTTTCGCACGCTTTTGTATCCTATCCAGTAGGTGCAAGGTTGATTTTGGTGCACCTGACCAGATGTGGGCGTTGAACTCAAGTTTGGGCGTATATACGCTTTATATATTGAGGCCAGATCAGAAGGGGTGAAATATTTGTTGCATCGATTAAGGAAACGTAGACATTGCTCTTGCGTTTTTAGCGATTTCGAATATGTGGTCGTTCTAACGAAGGTCGTTACTAACACAAATATCGAGCATGGAAAGTTTTTCGGTTTCGGCGATGCAAGTGCCATTCATGGATAATGGCTGTAAATTTTGATTTCGCTTAGATGACAGAAGACATCATTGTGTTTTGGAATTCCACTCTATTGCATTTACCCTATTTAATTATGCTGTCGAGATCGGAATTTAATGAGCTTAACATATTTAGGCGTTTCTGTTCCACGTCAAAAGATGAAGGGCGTGGATTAGAGAACGAATATGAAAAGCTAAGAGTGCTGTCATCGGCAAAGGAATGGATTGGATTAGAAGTTGCAGACAATAGGTCATTAATAAAAATGAGAAAGAGTTTCGGAGACAGAACGGAGCCCTGGGGAACACCAGCATTCATTTCGTGAGTAGCAGACTTAAAACCTTCCAAAACTTGAATTGAACGTTTCGAGAGATAGTTTCTAATCCATAGAAGAAGAGTTTCATCGATTCCAAAAGCACGCATTTTCGAAAAAAGGGCTTGATACCAAAACCTGTCAAATGCCTTTGAAATATCAAGTGCAACGATCTTGTTTTCGCCATGGAGGTGAATAGATTGGTTCCACTTTTCTGTGAGATATGTCATCAAATCACCAGTGGACCTGTTGCAACGAAAACCGTATTGTCGGTCATTTAGGAGTTTTCGTGATTCAAGATATTTCATAAGCTAAGAAAAGTTGGGTTATAACGAAGACAAATCGGTGCAGCCTTTCTCAAGTGATACCGTCCCCAACGAACGACATTTGGTTTTAATTTATATAGATGGTTATATAGCGGCAGCTATCCAAAGTCGCAATTTGCCCGTATTTAAAGAATATTATCCAATAACTTCACCAGCTTATATACATTATATAGTAACTATGAGTGTATATAGGGGTTATTGGTAAATTAATCGTGGTTTCAGTGCCCCAGAACCGCAATTTTTATTTGCTTACGTATCTGCAATTATTTAGTTTTTTTTCACATACTGCTTTTCGACGAATAATTATCCCCGTTGATGTGTGAAATTCAGGAGCTCATATGATAATAGTTATCATCACTACCATTATTAAATAATGTCTTATGTCGTTAGGTCAGATTTCACGTCACCGAGTGGTGCGGCTAAATACCAGAATTCGTATTGCGCCAAATTTACTGACTAATCGAAAAATTGTTCTTTAAAACGATCATGACTATTATTTTGCGTTCGTTAGAAATAGAGCTTTCCATTGCTATTTCACATAAATTCTAACTCGGTTTGTTTTAGAAATTTTAAAACCAATTTGACATTTCAAGTTTTTTTTTTAAAACCTGTGACAACAAAATGTTTGATCATATCTGAAAGTAAAATATTTTGTTGCAAAGGTTTGTGATTTCAGCCCTTCCACATTGAATTTTTATGTAATAAGGGGTTTTCAATAAGAGCGCCACAAAAGTTTTTTTTAAATAAAACAAAAATGGTTTTGGAAATCAATGAAATTCTTTATTCCTGTGAAAGTACGTTCGATGCCATTATGGATGGAACTCGATTTCTTTTGCATGACCACCACGGGCACGCTTGCAGAAGTCCAGACGCTGTACCCAATTTTCGACGGTTTTCAAGCATAGATCGATCGATACTGCTGCAATTTCACGTTCGATATTCGTCCGAAGTTCATCAATCATAGCTGGCTTGTTGGCATAGACCATAGACTTGAAGTAGCCCCACAGGAAATAGTCTAACGGTGTCAAATCGCACGACCGAGGCGGCCAAGCGAATGGGCCATTTCGTGAGATAACACGTTCTCCAAACTTGGTTTCCAATAAATTGATTGTGACATTCGCTGTGTGGCTTGTGGCGCCGTCCTGTTGGAACCACATGTCCTCCAAGTTCATATCATCCAATTGGGTCCAAAAATATTCGGTTATCATTGAACGGTAGTGATTCCCATTCACAGTAACGTGCCGGTCTTGATCATCACGGAAGAAGTACGGCCCAATGACGCCGCCGGCCCATAACCACACCAAACTGTAATTTTTTCTGGGTACAATGATGACTCATGGAGTACGTGTGGATTGATGCCTGACCAATACCGCATATTTTGTTTATTGACGAAGCCATTCAGCCCGAAATGAGCCTCATCGCTGAAGATGATTTTTCGATGAAAATCCGAATCATTTTCAAATTGTTGCTCAGCCCAATTCACGAACATACGACGCTTCTGGTGGTTAAGCGGCTTCAGTTCTTGCGTCAATTTAATCTTGTAAGGATGTAGGCCAAGATCTTTTCGTGTGAGAGACACATTTGGGCTTTCTTCAACTGAAGCCTCAGCAGTTCTTTGTCTCACTGGCGCGGGAACATTTTTTACTGTGCCTGTGGATTAACATTTCTTGATCTGCTAGGACGATTATGACGACCATAAATTGGACGTAGCGCTCTTAACGTTGAGGCCACTGACTCCGAATTTCGGTAGTAAATTTTAATAATTTCGACTCGTTGTTGGCTCGTATATCTTTCCATCATGAAATGGCAAACCCTACTGAAGAGAAATGTCAAAAGAGCGGCAAGAAATATGTTGTCGTTTGCTGTCCCTGTCGCTCTACTTTTGTAGCGTCCCTGTTGAAAAACCCCGTATTTCACAATTCTTGTGGATATTCAATATCCTTACTGTTACATCCTGAATAAGGAAATTGTTTGAGTCGAGGTATAATGCTTTACATGTTCAAGCTTCTTAAATACTGAATGCATTCCTTTGTTTATAAACAGTATACCCACTATCGAGTCAATTGAAACCCTCGATTGATACATCAAAGACCCCTACAGCCTAGTAGAGTAACTATAAGGTTCGCCATTTAGGCCGGTGACGTCCTTGGGGCATATTTCTTTGAGAATGACATAGGCAATGCTGTAACAGTCACTGGTGATTGCTATCGGGACTTGTTGAAAATCTTTATTGTGCCTGAATTGGATCAATTAGGCCTCGTTGTGGTTCCAATAAGACGGTGCTAAATACATCATACACAGCTCGTGCTATGATGCCAATATTATGACAAATTTTTCCTGGCCGAATAATTTAAAAAAATGGTGGCCCGCAGAATACCCTGATTTTAAGCCTCCCGATTTATTTTTAAGGGGGTACTTGAAGGAAAAGCTGTACATCAACAAACTAATTACAACCTCGATATCCTTAAGTATCGATGTTGTAACAGTTGCAACGAAATTGCTGAAACTGCACCAGAGGACTGCGAAATTGTTATGCAAACCGTGCTTATTAGTGCTTGCCTTTGCACCAAAGGCATCCACTTGACCGACATCATATTGCATACATAATCAACCATCGACCTATAACATAAAACGTATTTAAGAAATCTTAAGCTAGTTTTATCGTTTTCTCATGTGTGGAAGCTCAGACAAGGATTTTGTTTGCAAATCTGATGTTGTTGTCTCAGATTGGAGCTATGCTATCTTTGATTTTGTCATATCAAGCGACGTTATGTCAAATATTACAAATCCATGATCGGCGAATATTTGTTCAGCTCTAACGACAAAATTGTCGAAAATCAAAGTAATAAATTAAGAATGGGAAAAATCTATAAATTACAAAATTTTAAAAAATATTAAATGGTGATTTTTTTAAATTTTTTTTTAATTTTACAGCGAACATGAGTTTCAATCATGTAACAAAAATAAACAAAATTTAGTGCAAGAATGGGAAAAATCTATAAATTACAAAATGGTAAAAAAAAATCTCGAATGGTCATTTTTTCAGGTTTTTTTTTAAATTTTACTGCGAACATAAGTTTCAATCATGTGACCAGAAAAAAACAGAATTTAATGCAAGGATAGCAAATTTGTATAAAAATTATTTGCTTTTAAGTTTACAACTGTATGTGTACATTGAAAATTATTCATAATAGATTGCCAATAATGCCGATTTTGCCACTCGGTAATCTCGGTAAACTTTCGACTTACTTAAAAGTACGTCGATCAACATGTTGACAATATTTCTGAATATTTTGTCTTAGTGTTGACTGAACACACCGCATAGCGTCACCCTGCACACCTACATGTAAGGACGAATTTCTCCCGGTGCAAATCGGGGATAGAAACCTCGAAGTCTGTTTATTAGATGTGAAAGCTATACAAGATGTGGACCTGTATTTTGCTTACTAAGATGTTCTGATCTAACTCCTCTAAGAATTATTTAAGAGCGCTTCTGTGGTAGCTGAAAAATTTGTAAGACAAAATTCGGGAAGTTATTGCAAATATTCCATCCCTCGATATATTTTCAATAAATACTAAAATATATTCAAATACTATAACAACCTTTTATCAAAGAGCAATATTGGATGTCCTGGCAACATTTGCTTGGATACAATATTTGTCTCCAGATATTCCCACACCACGACCATCTTGAATACAAAATCCCAAAAGTACAAAATAGTAATGACAAGCAGTGCTAATGCTATTCATCTCATCTACAGAGAATTGACTTCCATCACAGAATAAATATGTGTAATTAAATAAATTACAATTTTCTTCCCAACGACTGTCGTCACTTGCAGTCAACCCCACAATTTGCAATGCAAATGCCGCTGATATACAGCAAAAATAATACTTCTGCACTTCCTTCACGTTGGTCCTGCTTCCGCTGTGTTGTATCAGAAACTCAACAAAACCACCCGTTGCCACCCCAAAAAAGTGTTTTCCACTGCAGCCATATGCAAACAACACTTGTTCTTCGGGTAGTCCTACATCAAGGGACTATCCCGCGCGAGCAGGTTACAGACCATGGTTACACATTTCTTCTTCTGTGATGCAAGTTGCTGGGAAAAGTTGTACCCAGCGAAATAATTAGATGCAGCAAGGACTGTCGAATATTTTAATTGCATTTCATTTGCTCGAGGAGGACTCCAAAGACGGATGGGGTTGTTTGCCTATGGTACGCTTTGCCGTTCTACGTCTTCTCAATTAAGAATGGTGTTTACGCGCGCACAATTTTATTTATTTACCTTCGTTTGTTCTAATGGCTATGGGGTTATTTTCTCGACTTGCTTTTGCAAAATAAAGGAATCCTTGGTGCTTTATATACCTTCACGATGTCGCGTTGAGGTGTTAAATCTTTTAACTTTCAAATGGCTTAATGAAGTGCTGCGTGAAGCTTGAAAAAGGCAACCGTGGTTAGGGTGACATATTGGCTGCTTAGTGGTTGGGAAAGGTAAAGGTCAAAAAGCTTTCTGTGACAAATAAAAAAAAAACAAACAATGACGTCAGTTATGAGCGGAGAACAAGGTGGAATGCGCAGGTTTGTGACTCGTGACAAATTTTTTTTTTTCAGTTGAGGTAGGTTGTGAAATTGTGTGCTTTGTTAGACTTGCCTATGATGTAGCTAATCCTGATGATGATAAAACATCGGATTGTGTTTTCATGTTTTATCTTGAAATGCGTTGAATTAAAAGACATTTTTCAAAAGTGGATTTTCTTTCAAGGCAATATTCTCTTAAGCTATTGGACGTGTCGTTATCTGAGTTAATTTGTTGAAGTAATATAAATAAAATATATATTACGGAGGTTATCGAAAACAATGGGTTTGTAGGATTAAACGAGAGATTGAAATGGAATTACGATTCCATTAGTCCACCTAATCTCACCCATATAATCGGTTTAACGTAATTATTAGCGAACATATGATTAGGTACGACTTAATCGTTTATCCATTATCCATGTGAAGTGTGTGGATCCTATAGTTCTAGGTGGAAGGAAAATACTTGGCATGCACGTCCGCACAGATGAGTGAGTTGTTTTCAAGCCTTGGACGAGTTGAAGCAAAAGACAAAAGACACATTGTCTAACCAACAACGACGCGGACAACGCAAAACAAACATTTTGTTGTTATAGAACAAGTAACGAACTTCCAGAAGACGTATATTCACCAATATACAAACTTGAATAGTTCAACACCAAAGTCAATTAACATCTGTAAACATCATCTCAGGGCAATAATCGAGCGTTATAGGTTCTCCCCAGCTAAGAAAAGTTTATAAAACAAAATCGTACAGACCCAGACTCTCTTGAGGTAATTGAAAATCAAGAAGCATAAGGTGTTAAATCGAATGTTTTGGAGCCAGCGAATTGAAAATGTACTTTATTTTTGATGATGCCTCTTTTTGACAGAACAGAAGTCAATAATTATTTCTTACCATGATAAGTGACCGTCAAGATTTTTGTTTATAGAAAAAGGGTTGTAATTCATGTTTAATTTCTATAGGATTATATGGACGGATGAGTTGTCTTCACCAATCTGAAAATCTGAAAATATGACAAAAGATAGCATGTGTGCGTGACTGGAAACCATCCTCAACCGCTAGATTTATACATGCAAGAATCTGCAGCCAAAAGTGCACTAAGAATCAGCAAGCTCAATTGCTGAAAAATTAACTCAGGAGAACACGCTCAAATGTTAAACAGATACCTGAGTTCAGTCAGCTGTATCCTCTGACTACATGCTGCCTCACCCTGACTTTCAAAGACCATTCTCATTCATCTTTCCAAGTAGAGCGAATTGGGAGAGGAAGTAACTGCGCACCGAAACCATATCCATCTATGCTGATGGTTCAAAAATGACATAGGCATTAGGCGTTGGAAGATGAGTGTTTTCCGAAATATTTAAGTGGAACAGCAGTTTTCGAATCCCTGAATACAGCAGTTTCATCCAGGCTTATATATTGGCAGTAGCAGAGGCATCCAAAGTGACCGATGATAACACCACCTTTATTGATAATGATGCAGCAATTAAAGTAATCTCTGCTGTCGAAATAGAGTGGAAGCTTGTAAACCGTTGTTGGGAAGAGCTGAAGGTTCATGGCATCCAACATAATGTTATGCTCCTCTGGATCCTAGCACACAGAGCCATACAAGGTAATTTAATTGCTGATGTACTGGCGAGGAAAGGATCTGCCACCAGCATTGATCATGCAGAACAGTCTATCAAACTGCTACTATATGACCTCAAAAAACTTACTTACTTAAGTGGCGCTACAGTCCGGGATGAACCTGGCCCTCAACCAACATGCCTCTCCAATTAGCCCGGTCCTTAGCTAACTACCTCCAGTTGCGCACTTCAAGTTGGTTGAGGTCGGTTTCTACTTGTGCGTTCCACTTAAGGCGAGGTCTTCCTCTACTGCGTCCGACGTCAGGATGGGAATCGAAGACTATGCGAGCCGGAGTATTGGTGTCCATTCTTTCTACATGTCCTAGCCATCTTAAACTCCAATGCGGAGTTTTTTTGACTAGGGGTATGTCGCTGTACAGCTCGTATAGTTCGTGGTTGAATCTTCGCCTCCATAGCCCGCCAACGCAAACGGAACCGAAGATTTTTCGAGGAATTTTCCTCTCGAATTTACCAAGGATTTCTTCATCCGCTTTTGATACGGTCCATGCTTCAGCGCCGTAGAGCAGGACTGGGATGATCAGGGTTTTATATAGGATCTCCTTAGTAGTTCGAGTGAGGGCTTTACTACTAAATTGCCTTCATAGCCCGAAGAAACAGCGATTGGCAAGAGAAATTCTTCGTTTGATTTCTGACGAGATGTTGTTGTCAGAGTTAATAGCGGAGCCGAGGTAGACAAAGTCCCGTACCACCTCAAAGTTATATCTATCGATGGTGACGTTCTGTCCAATTTGTCGATGTTGTGTGTCCTTTCGTGTTGACAGCATATACTTTGTCTTACACTCATTTACTGCTAAACCTGTTTTTGCCGCTTCCTTCTCTATACTAGCAAACGTGGCTATGAAATGATGAAATGATGTCAATATCGTCGGCGTATGCTAGTAGTTGCACCTATTTTTGGAAAATTGTGCCTCTGGTGTTGGCTCGGGAGTTTTGCACAATCCTCTCAAGAATCAAATTGAAGAAGTCACATGACAGCGCATCGCCTTGCCTTAATCCTTTTTTGGTATCGGATGTATCTCCATCGTCTACACAAACGGACGAGTTTGGGCGGTATACCAAAACCTGAACTTCGTTTCTATAAATGCTGTCGTATGCGGCTTTGAAATCGATAAATAGGTGCTGGGTATCGATTTGGACTTCTTGGGTTTTTTCCAGGATCTGCCGAAGTGTGAAAATTTGATCGATTGTGGACTTTCCTGGCCTAAAACCACACTGATAAGGGCCGATCAGGTTGTTGGTAAACGGTTTCAGGAGTTCACATATTACGGGAGATAGGATTTTGTAAGCGATGTTGAGTAGACTTATGCCTCTGTAGTTAGCGCAGTTCAGAGGGTCTCCTTTTTTATGGATCGGGCAAACGATGCTGAGGTTCCATTCTTCAGGCATGCTTTCAACCGACCAGATTTGGCTTATGAGTTAGTGGATGTTACTTACCAAGTCATCTCCACCAGCTGTATAAAGCTCAGCGGGAAGGCCGTCATTTCCGGCGGCCTTATTAAGCTTGAGTTTAGATATAGCTATCCTCACTTCACTTAGGTCGGGTGGTTGGCAGTTTTCGCTGTCATTGCCAATATTGAATGGAACATTCTGCCTGACAGCGGAATGTTGTTCGTCATCGCCGTTTAACATTCTGCAGAAGTGGTTCTTCCATATCCTCAGCATCGACTGTGTCTCAACTACGATATTTCCTTGTTCATCTCGACAGGATTCTGTTCGAGCCTTGTAACCTTGGCTTTGACGTTTTACACCTTGGTAAAACTTGCGAACATCGTTCCTGGAGTGGCACCTCTCTATATCCTCGATCGCGCGCTTTTCTTGCTCTTTTTCTTCTTTCTGAAAAGCTGATGTTCTTCCCTTCTTCTTTGCCTATAGAGCTCAATGGCAGCTCTCGTCTTCACCTGCAGCTTAGCCTTGTAGGCCTCGTTCTTGGCTGCGAGCATCTGTCGGCATCATAGATCTGCACCGATACACCACACTCTCCAATACATCGCATGTATACTCGGTTTTTAAATGACTCAGTCTCAAAAATATCGCAAACAAAAACTATCGCCACCGCATTGACTCAAAACACGAACGCTATTGCGGTGTTAAACACTCTCTCTTACTCATATACTCTGAGTATAAGTAACTCTTTATTATGTCAAAGCGGTGTTTTCGTAAAATAAGTGTGAGTATTTATTTGACGCAGAAATAAGCGATACATGTGTTAACCGCCACCGCAGTGCAATGATTGCTCTTCGTAAGGCTCTATTGTTATAACGTTTAATAACTAATTTTGTTCATTTACAATGTTTTATGTTTCATTCAAAAAAAAAGTAAAAACAAAACTAAAATACCTTTTATTTTGCGTTTGGTAGAATATTCCATGAATTAATTGCGGTGTTTGCAGAAACACCGCATATACCGCAATTGACACCGAGGCGAGCCGGCAGCATTCAGAAGCGGTGGTGCTTAACACTCGAGTATGCGAGAGAGCCATACACTCATTGACTCCTTTGTTGAACATATTCTCAACGCAACTATCGCATAGCTTGCGATGGCGGTATACACCTGCACCGCTTTTTTCTGAGTCTATCGCAAGATATAGAAACATGACCGCATGCAGTTCTCTGGTCGGCATTCATCATCAAACCAGGGTTTCTTGCTGGTGGCCGCGAGAAACCTAGCACATCAGTTGCGGTTGATCTAATAGCTTGTTGGCATCGTTGCCATTGTTCTTCGACATTAGATGCTGGTAGCGTGTTGTGAGTCGAGAGGTTAAGGGATACGCATTGCGCGAAGGTCTTGGCGGTCTCTGGCGATTGCAGTCTTTCGACATTAATTTTTTTTTACAGTATTTCTTGTTTTTTATGGCGTGGTGGATATCCGCATCCTTACCTTGGCTACAACAAGGCAGTGGTCCGAGTCGATGTTAGCCCCTCGGAATCTTCGGACATCCAAAATACTGGATGCGTGCCTCTTGTCTATCGCAATGTGATCTGGAGACCGCCATGTCCCCTTATGGATATCGAGGTGAGGAAACCGTGTTCTGGCTATAGTGGCATTTCGTTCCGTAGCAAAGTCAATTAGCCTAAGTCCGTTACCAGACGTGTTGTCGTGTAGGCTATATTTTCCGACAGTACTACTAAAGATGTCTTCTCTTCCTACCGTTGCGTTAACATCCCCCAGCACGATTTGAACATCGTACTTTGGTAGTCGCTAATAGCTTTTGTCGTTCGCCTGCACATCTCCTGTTTAATGTTCTCACATTCTAGGTGCAGATACGAACGTCGTTGTCCTTTTTTCGTTTAGCATGGTCGTCAATAATAATATCAATCCTTTCCGAGGCTATTGGTTTCTTCGTAACATAAGCTTTTTTCTGTGGATGGGTAGTTAACCCAAAGCACAACTCCCTACCTGGAGGGCCAGGCCCATGTTTTGACCCTAGGACAGCGGGCCGAAAAAATACCGATGTCAATAGCCCATTTTGGGATATGAGCACTGCCGTTGACCCATTGAAGGCTCCTCCGCCACCAACTCTTTTCCAACACCCTGGCTCAGTATTGGAAATCCCTATAGACCTGGTATTCATATATGTCGAAGCAGCTCATATAGGGATTACACTACCAGTTCGATCAAACTGGAGCTGAAGGCACCACCGTTGACTCCATCTAGGGAATTCCGCCGCTGCCGCCTGAGAGTGAGTGCCTTAGTGAGAGGACACTCCTCCCCCTCTCTCATTTGCTGCCACCAACGACCTTCCACAGGGGTTTAATACGCCATCTCCAGTCGAGGTACTAGGCACCCACCAGTCACCAGCGTGGAGGTGAGAGTAGGAGTTGATAGTGAGAGGCTAGAGTGAGAACGCTTGTGCCCTCATGCAATCGCATCACTATTATTAAGCACCGGCAAATTTGAGTAGCTCCTCGTAAATGTTTTATTCAAGTGGTACGACATTCAAAACAGCCTTGTGTTGGTACTCTCTAGATTTGAACTACTCAATTATTAACAACTGGTTACTTACTAACTTACTCAAGTGGCGCCACAGTCCGAAATGGACTTATTGCTCAACGAACATCCTTATCCAATTAACCTGTTCTCTCGCCCCCAGTTGCGCTATTTAAGTTGGTTGGGGCGAAGTCCTGGCCCTCCAAGTCCTGGCTTTATGCGGAGTTTCTTGTGTCAATAAACATCTGCGGGAATCATCTCAGGGCGCTCCTGGAGGGTTGTACGTTCATCTCTCACGGTCAAAATTGCAAGTTAAGGTGAGATTAGCTTCGGATTTATATCTCCGCCTCACCTTAACCCTGGAAGTACATGCTTATTTTTTATACGTTTGGGATATGCTTCGTCGAATCGACGACGGCACTATTTAAAATCTTCATACAGATGACCAATGTAGCAAAAGAAGTTAATTGTTTTCAGTTTTTAATTTTATTTAGTACAAAGGAAAAATACAAAAACATAATTTTTTTATAACTCTTACCTGAAAATACAATTTCTAAGCCTTATGTCATTTGGCATGTTTTCCAAAATAATCCACATTAAAATAGTAAAAAAAAAATTAAGGCACATATAGTTCACCAAAAGTGCTTGTATCTAAAAAGTATTATAATAAACTAAAAGGGAACAAGTTTTCATGACAATCAGGTTAAAATAAAAACTATTTAATTAAAATTTAATTAATGAATTACTACTAAATTGTATGAAATATCATACTTACGCAATTTATATTCAACTGCGAATCAACACTAACTAACAACTTGACCACGACTAGCGCTATACGAAAAACGAAGACCAAACAAACCAAGGTAAGAAAGAAAAACGACAAAATCTGAACGATCTTCGTCGATTCGACGAAGCATGTACTTCTAGGGTTAAAAAAGTTTATTTATAAAAAAAAGTTTTAAAACTTGTAAAGTTCCTGATTGAATCCTCGTCCCTTAGTTAGTCACCAGAAACGGGTACGATGGGTTTTTCGATCAAAATAACAAAGGATTTCTTCACCCTTTTTTGATATGGGCCTTCAGAGCTGGTCTGGGATTAAATGTTATATTGCCAGAAGAAACAGCGGTTGGCAAGAGTAATTCTTCGTTTGATTTCTAACGAGATGTCATTTTCAGAATTAATACTGAAGCCAAAGTTCCTTGCTATCTTCAAATTATATCCGTGATGATGATGTTCTGTATATCGTCATTGTATGCTTGTAGTTGCTCAAATGTATGGAAGATTTTTCCACAGCTATTGAATCGGGAGTCTTGTATCAACCAAATCTAAAGCTAATGCTGAAATACATCAGAGTAAGATGTCAGCCCCGAAATTCCGATAAATTTGGCATTTCAACCTTTTTGAGCCGTCCCTACTCTGCATGAAATATTGTTAACAATCACTCTGCATGAGTGTTGATTTTGAAAGCCCACATCCGGTAAAATAAATTCCCTTAGCGGGTTACCAGGCCAAAGTAACACAAATAAAAAAAAAACAACAACATCCTGTCATTTTGCACTGATCCTGTTTAATTTATATGGAGTTTCATATGTCACTCATAAATATTAATGAGGGCATACTCATGCGAAATGGCATATAGGAACCCAAGCACCAGATATGAGATAAGGGTTTTATATACTACACTCAGTTTGGTAGTGGTACGTGCGAATGCAAAAATTATTCCCTTCGATTGCGGTGTAATGGCAATGGCAACTGTGTGCGGTGTATTCGTTGCCGGATGGTGGATCCCTTCTCTACACTTTTCGGTGTTAAATATCATTCGGGATTCATTGAATAATTCATGATCCAATGGGGCTGCTGCTTGTGGGAAATCTTTAAAATACAGTTCAACCCGGCATCCATTCGAAAGAAGGTGAACGACAGCAAACGAAAGGTTGCGAGTGAATCAAGTCAGAGAGCTCTTTGACACGTCGAAGGTGTTGTTAGTGTCAGGATGGCATTTTAGAATCAAAACATGAATTTTGAAACGGAGAGAGGACATCATTACAGCGCAGCAGTTTGATATCAATTGAATGGTGCACATGAGGTTAGGTGGAATGTAACAGCTTGACAAAGTCGGTAATACCATCCTTTTTTTCATTTTAATGCACTGCGCGTTGGTATTCAATCAAGAGGACTCAACTGAGCTGCAGAAGTTCTCATATCCCGTAACAAAGGTGAACCCCAGCACAGGAGCACAAAAGGATTGTCACTGGAGAAACTTTTGAAACGGTCGTGGTGGTGAAAGAAAACAATGGCCGTGGAGTATTTTTTAATTGCATTTCACCATAGCAACGATCTATGCCTTTAAATGAAAGGTGGCGTGTCCTTCATACCTCAATGGAAAGTTAAACCTTTGGTGAGTGGACGCAGCAATTAGGTGATGTATAACTTTACCCTTCACACGTATGTTTTGTCTTGAGTAATTCATGAGACTGAAGTGATGGACATTCATGTCCTGCCTTTATTCAAGTTAGCTTGGTTACGGTCAGAACCAGACATATTTGGTTGCTTTTGTTTGGCGACTTTTCGCGTGCTCTGAAACCTATTCGTGTAATATTTTTGAAGGCTTTTTTGTTTACGTTTGTTTGTGTTTTTGCATATCACTCTAACATACACTGGTATGGTGCATTCAAATGGATCTAGAATTTGGTCTTTGTGTTTGTTCGGTTAGCCGAGTATGCAGTCTGCAAAAATGTGTTCGTTTGCTAAAATTGTTTGCACTGCACTGGAAGGCATGTTCAGAATATGAACACTCAGTTATAAAGGTCTTGGTTTTTTGGGGGAATTTCTGTGCATTCATGTTGTATTTTGGGGTGGAGCGGTTTGTGTTGGCGGTTGAAGGATCTTGATATGCCAGCGAAATGGTTTTCAGATGCAAATATTGTGCAGACCATTTGCTCCTTGTTGCGGGTTTCGGTTTCGTTAATAGTGTGCAGATAAAAATTATGAATCATGTGTGTGTAAATCCGAATCATGAAAATATTAATAAGACTCGTACGTAAATGAGACTGAATGCAAACCTCAAAGATAAATATAATGAAACTGTTTTTTAAAGAAGTCCATTGCAAAATATAAAGAGAATGGCATGTATAAACATTTCGGAGTCGATAAGCATATCGTGCATATGGATGTTTAATGAAATTAATTATATGCAAAAATATTTACTCATTTTTCCTGCCGGGAGATCATGGAAAATATGTTATAAAATAAAAAGACAGATTATATCCAATAAGAGGTATTCGAAAAGAAGATAACGTAGGGATAATATATAAGGATATTTTGAATTTGTATTTTTGTGCAATAGTTGTGGAATACTATCCCGAAACTGATTTCCTAACGAAACAAAATACTAAGGCTAAGGTTTAAAGAATTTCTTAAAAATTTCTTGTTTCCTTTGTAATCTTTATTTTTAAAAATTATATTTTTTACAAAGGATCAAAGAACATAATATATATAATGTATATATATTATGCAATAAAATAAAATACAATCTTCAATAATTCAAGACCAGGGGCCATATTCCGCAAGCGTGAGTTTTCTGCCTGTGTAGGTACACACTTCACAAAACTCACATTTCCATTGCAATTTGTATGATTCCGCAACATGCTGTGAGTTTGAGTGTGGTAAAGGAATATTTTTTGTCAGCTGAGTGAACAGAATTCATTTGCATTAAACCGTGGTAAATAATATTTTCGGTTCGCCAATATTTTTTTACGCTGTCGAAAAGAGATTGAATATTTTTTTCACTTGGGTACACGACAACTGTCAAAAAACCTCACTTGAACGCTTGTGTAATCGGAAAAAGACTGTGTACACATTTTTTCGTGTACACAGAAAAACTCACCGTTGCGGAATTCGGCCCAAGAGAGTCCATAAGCTTCTGCAAGCATCATTTGCAGGGACTCTTTAAGGATTGTAGGTTCTTCTCCCTTGAGAAGAGTTTATAAAAATATCTAGCACTATTATTAAAAATTAGTTTTTAAAAAAAACATACACATCGGCAACAACGAAATTTTCGAATTCCGCATAGTGGTCCAACGGAGAGCGCATTCTTAAATGTCCTGCATATGTGACAGATGTGACACCACCAGCACCACCATCAAAAATATTGCTGTTGCACGCTTTAATGTGATCAGTCAATCTATCTGTTCGAGATTAAACTTTTATCATTTAATTTAATATTTTCCATTTTCCATTTTGCTATTTTTTGTATCAATTATCATTTCAGTTCAATTACCAAACATTGGAAAATTGCGCTACTGTCATTCCATTTTTCATATCATTCCTGAATTTGACCTGTCACTTTGGCAGACTACTTTTATTTTCTCTCTTCTGTTCTAACCACGATCCGACAAAGACGTATAACTTAAAATTAGTTAATAAGTTTTTAAATAAAGATTGTTTTAAACTAAAATAACAAGTTGGACACAAAGTTCCAACATATTTTTGGTGCCTCCTGTGAGGAAAAGCCCTGATGCACGAGGATTTCGCATATACGGGCAGATTACTTTTCAACGTGCACACGTTTCTACAGTGCTAATCGAGGTTATATGTTCGCCATTGTTTGCAACATTCGGAGGTACATATAAATTCATTGGTTACTAATTATTTTATTCTGGACTATGGCAGAGTTGAATTTGAGGATGTCGGCGGTAACCGCGCTCAACAGAATAAGCGAACGTGTACGTGGAGCAAACTTTGCAGCATGTGATGTTCCTCAATTGGAGCAGGAACTCAAATCTGTGACAGTGCATTACAACCGCTTTGTGCACAACCACGACATTCTTGTTGGTGCGGCGACGACAGAAGAGCAGCCTGTACATGATCAACTGTGGGAGCAGGTGGAAACTGTATACAATGAAACATGTGTAGTGCTTAATCGGAAGCTGATGGAGTGCAAGGCTTCCTCGGTCCCATCAGTATTGTCAGAAGCATCGAAATCATTGAATACGACACCACACACTTCATCTAACTTTGCTATTAAATTGGATCCAGTTTCGATCCCGGATTTCGATGGATCGTACTGCAATTGGTTAGCATTCAAAGACCTATTCGAGACGCTAGTCCACGAGGCCGATTTTCCCGAAGCGTACAAACTTAGCAAGCTACGTCAAGCAGTCAGCGCAAGTGCAGTGCCCTTAGTTGGTGGGCTATACTCTGGGGGATATGCTGATGTGTGGGCAGCTCTAAAAAATCGATTCGACAACGAAAAACTATTGGCCGAAATACATGTATCGAGATTCATCAACATCAAGACGGCCACAGATGAGACTGCAAAGGCGTTGCTATCAGTCGTCGATACAGTACAGGAATCGCTCCGTGCCTTACGAGTTATGAAACTTCCTGTCGACAAATGGGACGCATTAGCGGTGCCTTTGGTAGTCTCAAAGTTACCTGCCAATACGCGACGTGAGTGGGCTATGAGTTGTGACTCTAACAAAATTCCAGCCTTGACGGATCTTCTTACGTTCCTGGAGAAGAGAGCACATAGTCTCTCCACAGAGATTATGCGTGGTTCTAATACAACCGAACTTTCATCAACAAGACAACAACATCGAAATCAACATGCCATCAAATCTTGTGTGGCAGCATCGGATGGTACGAAATGCAGCTATTGTAATGGTCCGCACAGGATTTCACGGTGTCAAACCTTGATGGCATTGAAACCCGAACAGCGCTTCGAGACATTGAAGACTTTGGGTCTTTGCTTCAACTGTCTCAAGAATGGACACACCTCAAAGCAGTGCTCGTCTGGTGGATGTCGGCATTGCGGTCGTAAGCATCACAGCATGTTTTGCCGTGAAAACGGTGCTCAGCCTTCCAGTTCAACAAGCAACATGGATTCGCCATCTGCTCAATCGATAACACATCCATCATTATGACAAGCTGATCCCGTTACAACATGTATTACACGAGGCGATCAGACAATATTGCTCGCGACAGCGCGTGTCTACGCAATTTCGGATCGCTTACAACAGCGCTTAGCTCGCATCCTCTGCGATCCCGGATCGCAGGTAAGTTTTATATCAGAACGCTTAGCTAATCAGTTATGTATTCGCAGGAGCAAGTGTGAAGTAACAGTCGAAGGTATTGGTGCTTTAGCTCATACACGCACTACAGGCAGCGCATCGCTTAAACTCAAGTCAACTATTTCCAACTTTTCTTTGGACATTAATGCGTACATAATTCCATCAATCACGTCGATAACTCCAGCTGTGCACGTCGACATCGCTCAATGGAAACATTTAAAGAGTCTTCCGCTGGCAGATGCCCACTTTGGTACACCGGGTCCTATCGATGCACTCATAGGATCAGATGTATGGGGCTTGGTAGTAGGCGGTGACATTATCAGCGGTAAAGCTGACGAACCACATGCTCAGCGAACCCAGTTTGGCTGGGTTGTTTTTGGTCCAGCATCGACAATCCCCTTATCAGCGTCGGCTATACGAACATTCCGTGCTACAGTATCTCAGGATGAGCAGAACCTGGAGGAGCTGGTCCGCAACTTTTGGAAACTGGAGGAGGTTCCCGGAGACAGCGCTAAGGATGACAAGTGTGAACACATTTTCTCGACGACACATTCTCAAACTCGGGATGGAAGATATATCGTTCGCATACCATTCTGCAGTAACGCAGAGAAGCTTGGGGACTCATATCGTTCTGCACTTCGGCAGTTTCACTGTCTGGAACGTCGACTAGCTGCAGACAATGATTTACGTCAGAAGTACGTTGCGTTCATGCGCGAATATGCTGCGCTCGGCCATATGGAATATGTTGGTAAGCCTGGTGACCAAATTGGAGGTTATTATATTCCGCACCATGCAGTGACAGCCAAGTTCCGAGTTGTTTTCAACGCATCGGCTCGTACAAGCACCGGTGTCTCGCTGAACGACACTCAATTAGTTGGCAATACAATCCAGGATTCATTACTCAACATAATTTTTCGTTTTCGTCGCTCTCTTATTGCTCTCACTGCAGACGTGGAGAAAATGTTTCGCCAGATCCTGTTAGCATCAGATCACAGGCCGTATCAACGCATTTTGTGGCGAGAGTCGCCGAAGAGGAACATGGATGTTTATCAGCTGACAACCGTCACATATGGGATGGCGTGTAGCCCATTCAATGCAGTGCGTACTCTTAACCAATGTGCATATGATAATTGTGGAGAGGTGGTCGACTGTGACCAGGCAGTAGCAGCGCGGGACTCAATACTAATATCGTTTTATGTGGACGACTTTTTGACGAGCTGCGATTCCATCCAAGATGCGGTGTTATTGGCTCGCAACGTGGACAAAATCCTTTCGGCTGGACATTTTAAACTAAGAAAATGGAACTCGAATAGTCTTCAGGCCATTCTAGAAATCACCGGTGAGCCTATACCGGTTTCGGAGCACATCATCGATTCCACTACACCTTCAGTGCTTGGACTAAGATGGAATCCCTCCACCGATGAACTTCTTTTCTGCGTGAATCTTGCGGAGCCCTCCCAATCACCTACGAAGAGACGTGTACTGAGCGAGGTTGCACAACTTTTTGACCCAACAGGACTTTTAGCACCAGTCGTCATCACCGGTAAGATATTTATACAATCGCTTTGGTCAGCGGGCGTTACTTGGGATGCCCCTCTACCACCCGACTTATCGGAGACTTGGCAAACGTTTCGCAATGGGCTTCCAGCACTCAATCGTCTGCGTGTACCTAGATGGCTGGGTATGTCCAAAGGAGAAATTACGTCACTTCACGGTTTTTGTGATGCCAGTGCTCGGGCTTATGCTGCTGTTATATACACTAAAACGATTCGCCCCAATGAGCCTGCACATATTTCGCTTCTTACTGCTCGCACAAAGGTCGCTCCACTGAAGGGTGCGACGATACCTCGCTTGGAGTTGTGCGCAGCGCACCTTTTAGCATTAACGCTGCAGAATGTTCAGGTCGCACTTGGACTACAGCACGCATCATACCACTTGTGGTCGGACTCGAACATCGTACTTAGTTGGATACGTAAACATCCTACAATGCTGAAGCCGTACGTAGGAAACCGTGTTCGTGAAATCCAAGAAATTACATCGCCCGAACAATGGAACCATGTTCGGTCGGCCCAGAATCCAGCTGATTGCGCCAGTCGCGGCATCGGAGCGGAGGATATTTTGAGTCATCATTTGTGGCTTCATGGACCTGCTTGGCTGATGGACAACTCGGTCCCTCCAGAAGACGACAACAATCTTAGCAACGAAGAAAAACTCACCGTGCAAGACTAAGAGAAGGTCTCGTTCCGAGCGTTTGTGGTTTCGGAGACATTTGATCTAACAACGAGAAGGCGTGATGGTCAAATCATTACGCTGACAGAGCGTTTCAGCAGCATTCAGCGAGTTCTTCATACATTGGTGTTCATCTTGCGTTGGTGTCCGAGCCGTCGACATTTGCGAAAAACCATAGTCGGTGCAGATGAACTAAGGTATGCTTTGAGAACACTTCTGCGCATTGAGCAAAACAAAGGGTTTGCGACAGAGATTCATCAACTTCGGAACAGTGCCAGTTTATCTCACTCCAGTCGTTTGTTACCGCTTAATCCATACCTAGACTACAATGGCATCTTGAGGGTCGGTGGCCGCCTGGACAAAGCGTCACTACCAGAGGATCAACGTTTCCCAATCATTTTACCGAAGGCTGGTGCCTTAACTTGGCTGCTCATCAAGGACGTTCATGATCGTACACTCCATGGCGGCACACAGCTAATGCTTCAAACTCTTCGTAACTGTTTTTGGATACTACAAGGTAGACAAGCAGTGCGAACTTATCTACATAATTGCGTGATTTGCCGACGTCACCGCGGAGCTACACTTACGCAACAAATGGCTTCGCTACCTAAACAAAGGGTAGTCGCGTCACGACCATTTTCCGCCACAGGTGTTGACTACTGTGGTCCATTTACCCTTCGAATTGGAGCAAAGAGATCCCGTGCAACGGTGAAAACCTACATGGCAGTCTTCATTTGTATGGTCACGAAAGCGGTGCATATTGAAGTGGTGGATGACCTCTCATCACAAGCGTTTTTGGATGCATTCACGAGGTTTACTGGCAGACGTGGAGTCTGTCATGACCTTTATAGCGACAACGGCACGGCTTTTGTGGGTGCCAACCGCATTCTTCGAGAAGATTTGGCGACTTGGAGTACTGAACAGAACCAGCAAACATTAGCCCACCAAGGAACACGGTGGCATTTCATCACCCCCAGCGCTCCACATCAAGGCGGCCTTTGGGAAGCTGCGGTGAAGTCCGCAAAGCGACACTTACTCCGTTTAGTTGGAGGACAACATTTATGGTACAGCCAGCTACAAACATTAGCTGTACGCATCGAGGCTTGTCTGAACTCTCGTCCACTTATACCATTGTACGATGACCCAGACGACAAGTATGCCTTGACACCAGGAGATTTCTTGATTGGTGCACCACTCCTTGCAGTTCCCGAGCCAAATCTCACTGATGTACCCACGAATCGTCTCAAGCAATGGCAATGGCTGCGCAAGGTTCATCAACACTTTTGGCAACGTTGGAGTGACGAGTATTTGTCAACCTTACAACGGCGAAACAAATGGCAGCGGCGTTTAGATGATGTCAAAGTTGGTGACATTGTCATAATTCGACAGGACAATTTACCACCGACCCATTGGCGGTTAGGTCGGATTATCGAAGTACACCCGGGCAGTGATGGCCTCATCCGGAACGTTACCTTAAAGACAGCACATGGAGTTTGTACTCGAGCAGTACAAAAATTATGCCGACTTGTGGAATCTTTTGAACCTGATGGTCCAACCGGGCAGGATGTTCGAGATTAAACTTTTATCATTTAATTTAATATTTTCCATTTTCCATTTTGCTATTTTTTGTATCAATTATCATTTCAGTTCAATTACCAAACATTGGAAAATTGCGCTACTGTCATTCCATTTTTCATATCATTCCTGAATTTGACCTGTCACTTTGGCAGACTACTTTTATTTTCTCTCTTCTGTTCTAACCACGATCCGACAAAGACGTATAACTTAAAATTAGTTAATAAGTTTTTAAATAAAGATTGTTTTAAACTAAAATAACAAGTTGGACACAAAGTTCCAACACTATCTTTAAAGTGCATCTCACGGAGTTCGATGATAATTTTTTTAACAATACCCTTAAAAGGTTTAATTGGGTCAGGGACTGAAGCCCACAGACCATTTGATGTGCAAATACCGCGAATGGATGCAAGAGCAAACGTTAGTGACTTTCAGACTTACGCAAACAATTACAATCCACGAAAAGTCACTGGTTGGTCCGTTTTTTGCAGCGGCGGTGCCATTAATTATTATCTATGTTAGTAATACAATAATTACATTCCGCACTTCAACATATGGCTCAAAAAAAAAAAAAAACAAATTTTTGGCGCAACAGGCTCGTTAGTACCCAGGGCCTAGCTTTCTCACAACCATTCATGTGTGCGTGTGTACTTCTTGCACGATGGCGGGACCTCCTGTTTTATGCCGACTCCGAACGGCTAAGTTGAGATAAGCTATTCTTGACAATTGATACTACTCGGATGATTTGTCAGATCATCACGAGAGGAGGGCCAGTGAAAAATCATTTAGGTGTTGCTACGACTGGAAATCGAACACAGACCTCCTGCGCGGCAGTTCATCGCACTAACCAACATATGGCTCAGTGCTTAATAAACTAAGTCAACCAACTTTTCTCTCCAAATAGCTCATTACCCGGGTGCCTCATATTAAGACAAATAATTAAGACACAAAGTAGAAAACTATCGATCTAAATTGAAGCTTTCTGCAATTCCCAGATTGTTTGATAGCATTGTTAAGGAGAAGCTTTTCTTCCTAGTAAAAGAATAATCAACATGGCGACCAATTTAACTTTGTTAACTAATTATGTATTTAACAGCTTTAAGGAACTATTACCAGCAGATATACTTTAAACTGACCTTACAAAAGTCTGTTTAAGGATAGTGATGCGATTACATGAGAACAAAAGCTTTCTCACTATCAACCCACCCCTACTCTCATCTCCACGCTGATGACTGGTGGGTATCGGTATTTTTCCGGCCCGCTGTCCTAGGGTCAAAACAAGGGCCTGGCCCTCCAGGTTCGGGGTTGTGCTTTGGGTTCACTACCCATCCACGAAAAAAGCTTATGTTACGAAGCAACCAATAGCCTGGGAAGGATTGATATTAATATTATTGTTGACGACCATGCTAAACGAAAAAAGCACAACGAAGTTCGTATCTGCACCTGGAATGTGAGAACATTAAACAGGAGAGGTGCATGCGAACCACTAGCGGTAGCCTTGAACTGCTGCAAAGCAGACATTACTGCCATCCAGGAAATACGATGGGATGGGCAGGATGAAAAACTGTGACATCTACTATAGACCGTGTTAATGTGGGCAGCAACAGCGACTATTCGGATTTGTTATAAGTGCCAGACTTAGGTAAGAAGTCTTATGTTTCCAAGAGATTAGCGCACGCATTGTAACAATCCACATCAAGGCCAAATCCGCCAACATAAGCCTTATATGCGCTCATGCTCCGACGGAGGAAAAAGATGATACAACTAAGGACTACTTCTACGAGCTCCTTGACAAAACCTATGAGCTACTACCATAGTACGATGATAAAATCGTGCTGGGAAATTTTAACGCAAAGTTAGGAAGAGAAGACATCTTTAGCAGTATTGTCGGAAAACATAGCCTACACGACAACACGTCTGGTAACGGACTTAGGCTAATTGACTTCGCTACGGAACGAAATGCCACTATAGCCAGCACACGGTTTTCTCATCTCGATATCCGGAAGGGGTCATGGCGATCTCCAGATCAACGAACATTCAACCAAATTAATCACATTGCGATAGATAAGAGGCACGCATCCAGTATTTTGGATGTCCGAACATTCAGAGGGGCTAACATCGACTCGGACTACTACATTGTTGCAGCCAAGGTAAGGATGCGGATATCCACCACGCCACAACAAATCAGAAATACTGTGAAAAAATTTAATGTCGACAGACTGCAATCGCCAGAGACCGCCAAGACCTTCGCGCAACGCGTATCCCTTAACCTCTCGACTCACAACACACCACCAGCATCTAATGTCATAGAACAATGGCAACGATGCCAACAAGCCCTTTTATCAGCCGCAACTGATGTGCCAGGTTTCTCGCAGCCACCAGCAAGAAACCCCTAGTTTGATGAGGAATGCCGACAGATGCTCACAGCAAAGAACGAGGCCTACAAGGCTAAGCTGCAGGTGAAGACGAGAGCTGCCATTGAGCTCTATAGGCAAAGAAGAAGGGAAGAACATCAGCTTTTCAGAAAGAAGAAAAAAGAGCAAGAAAAGCGCGCGATCGTGGATATTGAGAGGTGCCACTCCAGGAACGATGTTCGCAAGTTTTAACAAAGTGTAAAACGTCAAAGCCAAGGATACAAGGCTCGAACAGAATCCTGTCAAGATGAAAAATGAAATATCGTAGTTGAGACACAGTCGATGCTGAGGATATAGAAGAACTACTTCTGTACACTGTTAAACGGCAATGACGAACAACGTTCCGCTGTCAGGCAGAACGAACTCAAGCTTAATAAGGCCGCCGGAAATGACGGCCTTCCCGCTGAGGTTTATAAAGCTGGCGGAGATGACTGGGTCGGATGAAAGTATGCCAGCATCGTTTGCCCGATCCACAACAAATGAGACCCTCTAAACTGCGCCAACTACAGAGGCATAAGTCTGCTCAACATCGCCTACAAGATCCTATCTGATTATTATATGAACGATCTAAGACTTCAGCGTACGGAAGAAGTTAAAGATCTCAGGGTCATATTTGACAAACAATTAAAATTTTCTTCTCATTATGTTTACACTATAAATATCAAACTCAATGTCAGGTTTTCTAAGCCAACATTGCAAGGACTTTCGAGATGTATTTAGCCAAAAAACTATATACGGCTCGTTTATCAGATTGCATTTGGAATACACATCCATCATATGCGATTCGCCGTCTGTAATACAGGCCTAGATTTAAAGAAAATCACTTAAATTTCACAATTTTTACGTTTAAACAACTGCCTGGTTATGATAAAAGATGTGAACAATTAAGCTTGCAAAACTTTAGTTTTAGGCGGAAAACATCTTACAGCCTGTTTAAACGCGATATAAGAATTATAATATTGTTCCAACGGAATTGAATTATTACACGATGCATATGCATGTGTATTTTTGTAAGCAGCGAAACATTAATCATTCAATTCATAATCGGGCATTTGTCAAGGGTCGCCCCCTTAGTGTTAGAATCGTTGTTACTCCTTTGCCGGGCTGATATTAAAAATTATTTATATTCAACGGTTTTAAATTAAAATATTCTATTTAAGTAGTCTATAAAGTTGAAAAATAGGTAGATAATCATCTAAGTCGCACAACAAAAAAAATTGAGGTAGAGAAAGCGTTGTGCTTTGTGATGTGAAAAGAAACGAGTGGTGGGTGCACGACTGGGTCGTACGCAACTTTCTCTTTCACAGCGAGTTGGGTTTTAGATCAAATAGAACGCATTTTGATTATTAGTGCTTAAAATGATATGAATAATGTCGAAATATGATTATACGAACGTTTACTACGAAATTTTAAGGAATCGGTGTCTACGGGAATAATAATGATTTTTCGTTATTGGCCAAAACTGAAAATTCCGTTTAGTGATAGTTGGGCTAAAACTAATCATGTGAAATTGCTTCATGTAGTAATAGTAGTATATATATTAAATTTCATTCAATTTGACATAATAGTTTGCGAGAAATTGTCAATTTTCCTTATATGGCCTAAATGAAAAAATCCGTTATATGGATTTTCTCGAAAAAACTGGGTATGCAGTTTTGTTGGAGCTAATATGGTTATAGTATATATAAAGTTTAATCAAAATCGTTAGAGCCGTTTTCGAGAAAATTGAGGTTATGTGTAATTTTTATATGGCAGGTACCATTATTAACATGGCTAAAAGCAAACAAAAAAAATGGCCAAGAATTATGACTAAAATAAGCTTGGATACGAAGTTTGAAGAAAATCGGTCTAGCCGTTTAGGCTGGGGAGACCATTACGGACAGACGGACCGACAGACCGACGGACCGACGGACGTAATTCCAAAAACCACTTTTTTAGGCTCCGCTATCATCGTAATGTTAGAATCAATTAAAATCTCGAGGTCGAAATTTTTCACGAAAACAATATCTTTCTCTTTGTAAGAGAAAGTTAAAAATGGGCCTTAAAGTTGGTTGGATGCGGTTTCTACTTGGATGCTTCACTTAAGGTGAGATCATCCTCTACTGCGCTAGATGTCTGCCTGGAAATGGAAAACCTTGCATGTTACAGATTGTATCATTCGATATATTATGCCAACAATATACCACAATATACCAATATCTCAAGTTAAGAGATATTTTACATCAGCCAAGCTACGTCTCCTACATAAAGCAGGTCTTGAAAACTGTTCTCATGATTTTAGTTTGGCCGAAATATATATTATAGTGAAAAGTAGACGATTTTAAGGATTGTAATGTCCAATTACATCATTTTATATGACCAAGTAAGGACGAAACGTCTTCAAACACAGTAATATCATACTTACCCAATCTATAAATATCGGAAATCCGAGGAGTATCTTTCTAGCACAGATCGTATCAATAACCAAAGCTCCAGAATTGGCTAGACAAGCATCCGAAATAGCTCTGATATAAAGGGTGATTCATTTCGAGGTTCCCTACTTTTTTAAAGAAAAAAACACAGAAAATTCAAATTTAATGGAGAATGTTTATTATCATTTGAAAGAACATTCTTTGGCATTTATTTTTTGAAGATTATGTCTATCAAATGTGGTCCATTCGTTGAGTCCAATTTTCGATCACTCGTTCGAGCATTTCGACTGGTAACTGGCGAATGACACGCGTGATGTTTTCCTCCAAGGCCTGAATCGAGAGGGTTTGTCGGCATAAGCTTTTGACTTTACATATCCCCACAGGAAAAAGTCTAACGGTGTGATATCACACGATCTTGGTGGCCAATCGACCGGCCCAAAACGTGAAATTATGTGCTCACCGAAATGTTCTCTCAATAAGTCCATTGATTGATGCGATGTGTGGGAAGTGGCGCCGTCTTGCTGAAACCAAATGTTGCCGAGATCACGAGCTTCAATTTCAGGCATCAAATAGTCGGTTATCATGGCACGATAACGGTCGCCATTGACGGTTACGTTCGCATCGGCATAATTTTTAAAGAAATATGGACCGATGAATCCACCGGCCCACAAACCGCACCAAACCGTTGTTTTTTCTGGACAAAGTGGCAGTTCTTCAATCTCTTCAGGTTGCTGTTCGTCCCAAATGCGGCAATTTCGTTTGTTTACATACCCATTGAGCCAGAAATGGGCCTCATCGCAAAACAAAATTTGCCTCGAAAACGTCGGATCTTCTTAGAACTTTTCAAGAGCCCAAAGAGCGAAGCGATGTCGCTTGGGAAGGTCGAGCGGCTTCAGTTGTTGCACAAGCTGTATTTTGTACGCTTTCAATTTAAGATCTTGACGTAAAATGCGCCAAGTCGTTCCATACGTCAGTCCGAGTTGCTGCGAACGGCGCCGAATCGACTCTCTATGGTCTTCGTGTACACTCTCAGCTACGGCCGCTATATTTTCTTCACAGCGTGCTGGACGTGGTCTATTCGGTCGAATATTATCCAATAATGAATGCTGGGTCTCAGTAGGCCGATTATGTTGACCATAAGTTGAGCGAAGTGCACGAAACACATTCCTCACAGAACGTGAATTTTCATAATAAAATTGAACAATTTGTAAACGTTGTTCACGCGTAAGTCTTTCCATTATGAAATGCCAAACAATACTAAACAAAAATAACATGACAGCATGACACGACTCACACGTGATCTGTCAAAAAAGGCTATTGAAAAAAGTATCTCTACTTGGATCACCCGTTACAATATGTTCTGCACAGCTAGACCAAAAGTCCAAACTATCTGGGTGCGAGGACACACGTAAAGAGAAAGCAGAAGCTAGCAACACTTAGGTTCTACACTTCCTAGCCTTTAAAAAACAGGAAATAATTGATCATTCACAAAAGTATACATTAGTAGGTGGCTGAACATTACCACGGGTAAACATATAAAACCAATATCGAGGAACACGTCTTACACATACTGTGCCATAGATTGTCGTAGTTAACTATTTGACAACATCTACTTCGAAGACTTGAGGGATCTGACAGGAAATTGTATACTCATTAAAATCCTCATCTGGTTCTATTTCAGTACCAAAAATTTGCTTATCCCTTCTATTTCAAATAAAAATATCCCCCGCCGTGCGGTCGGGGAGATCCAATTTTCAAGGACATAACTTTGACCTGAATTTGTACGATGGTGTTGATAAACACTACAGTGAAACCATAATATCTGTCATTTCATATAACCCTAAAAGAAAAACCAAAAGGCGTTATATCACACGATTATCCTGAATGTTCATAGTGGCATGTGCCTTGTTCTCGTAGCGCCGTGCTCTTGTATATTATACTGTCGATATCTATATCATATCCAGTTTTTGGTTAGGGAAGTTGAGTTTCATCCATCTCATAAGGACTTCGTTTCAATTCCGACAAGCTGCTAGATTACACATCCATTCATCAAAAATGGACCCGTCAGTTGTGATTTTTTTTTTTTGGAAAATATTTGGTATTACGTCCAACTATTCTAGAACCAAACAGCGAATAGGTGTAATTATATTTCCACCATAAAATCCAGGTGGATTTTATACGGTTACATACCGAAGACTCGAAAAGACTTTGGCAAGTTGAAGTCGTAGAAAGGATAAGTTTTTGTTAACGACAAACAATTGAACGCCTCTGCTTTTCACCAATGTTTTGAGCAGACCTTGCTTTCGGTGACTTGCGCCTATTGGCTAATAATTATTAATCGAAGCGGATTTGACGAATTTGTCCTTCAAACGTTGAATAGTCTATACTCCCCCGGTCAGCTGTGACGAGCACCCATTTTGACATACTCTATTAAACCATTTTAAATTTACAATAAATTTGACAGGCCCTGCCTGATGGACTGATTTATGTCTTTTACTAAAAAAAAAAACCTTACAAGAAATAATAAATCTGATCAAAATCCCTTGGGTATTCCCACATCCTTGGTTCGAATAAATTACAACTCATTTATCTCACTCGCCTCTTTACTTCTACATTATTAATTAAACAAACATTCGAAAACTCCCCCAGGATAACGCATCCACTGCTCAAGTATGCTTCAATTAATTCAGCGATTCTTGAATGGTAATGATTTTTGTTTGTATATACCACACACCAATTTTACAGCATCCAGGTGATTTGATTTACTGACAAGTTACTCTTTGGAGTTCGTCCTAATCCCCAGCCCACGTTTCATTCAGTTAACTTAAAGTGCGCGAGTTTATTTTTTTCCTCCTCCTCTGAATAAGCTGTTTATATACCTACTCCCACACTGTCCTCTGTTTATGAGCAACTGAAACTGGGAAGTGACTAAAGCTCGGGATGGGTGCGGTGTACATTCCCTGTTTTTATTTTCCGTCATTTATCATTTCCCATTTTGTAACACTTTTTCGCGAGCACTTCCAGATCTGTGAGAAGAGTCTTTCATATGAGCGTTTGCCACTAGGAACGTGTGGTCGTGTGCCTTTTTGTTAGCCCTCCATGAATGTGTATTAGTCTGTATGGATGGAGCTCTGGGAAATCTTCAGCAATCATTTACGACTCACCTCTGGGACATAATGTTGTGTTTCGCAAACAGTAAGTGATACCGTTTCGCCAACAAATCATCACGAAAAGGGTTCCAACGCTTTCGAAGCGTCCTGTATCCGTTAGATTGATGACTTTTTATGAGAACATAATGGAATTTTATTCATCAGCTCTGGAGAAGCACAATGAGGACGACCTAATCAGCTTTAAACAATTTTTTGTTGTCGAATCTTTTCCCCAGAGAGTACGTTAACCATTTTAACCCATTGCACCATACCGAACCAATTTTGAGGACCTCTGCGCTCTTACATGATTGATGGTGCGTTTGCACTTCTGCAAGTTGAGAGTACACACAAACCACCACCCAGCGGAAGTACTTTAAGGAGTAAATCAGGACACACAGAAGACAGGCGAAAAAAAGGGCCAGCTGGTTGAGAAAACTGTAAAATGCAGGCACAGCGCCCCGACAGGCAATGGATTAGCGTGCAAATTGCACCACTGTTCTGACACTGATGTTAGGGGAGGAAGCGAAGGAGGGGCGGTATGTGCAGCAGATAAATTGTGCAACTGATAGGTTATCACACAGCACTGAGGTAGGAAATGAGAATGCGAAAGAGGTTCTCTGGAAATTGTGAGCACTTTTGCGCCACGCTATGGAAGAAAGTTTTGACAGTTAGGAAACGTAGAAGAACCAACACCAAAAGAAAATAAACATGCAAAGGTTGGGATATAAAGGGTCATACAGTACCGAATGGATTTCTTTTGCTGTCTGCATTTTAACAGTTGACGTCATTTGTATTCTGAGTAGCGGAAGTAATGGTGAAAGGATTTTAAAGCTTGAGGTGATGTACTTTGCAGGCAATGTGAGATTCATTATAGTAGGGGAAATTAAAAAAATACATACCGTTATCGCTATAAACATTTTTGCAGTGGTTTTTATTATTTCTTGCTTTTTAGTTGGAAATCCTTTGCACAAGGCTGTATTTGTTTGATGAGTTTATAGTCTAGAGAAGAATCTGGGGACCTGATCGATATTGTTTTTTGGTTAAAACAAAAAGTTTTCAGAGAATTAACTTAATATTTTTTTTATTATGGTAGAAGGATCTATGACAATTATGTGTGAAAAAAAAATATTGGCCAAATGCTCGCTACGGCTTCGGTGGGAAATCCGATCGTCCTTATTTTCAATGACTCTGAGACATAATTGAGGTTCAATGTCGTTAATGTGCCGAATTATCTAATCCTTTAGCTCTTGAATTGTTCTTGGCTTATTGACGTACATAAATATCCCCAGAAAAAGAAGTCCAACTGCGTCAAATCACTTGATCGTGGCGGCCATTGTTTCGTTGGCTGTGTGGCAAGTGGCGCCATCCTGTTGGAACCACATATCTTTCAAATCCATATCCTAAATTTCTGTCCACAAGAAGTCCGTTAACATCTTCCGATAGCGAACACCATTCCAGGTAACAGCTTGGCCGACCTCATTTTCGAAGAAGGATGGCCCGATGACGCCGCGCCGCCAGCCCATATACTGCACCAAACAGTCACTCTTTGTTCTCATATGCCCAATGCCGGCAACTCTGCTTGTTAACGAATCCACTAAGGTGAAAGTGTGTCTCGTCGCTGAAGATGATTTTCTCTATAAAGTCACGGAGCCGAGGTAGACAAAGTCCCGTATTACCTCAAAGTTATATCTGTCAATGTTGACGTTCTGTCCAATTCGTCGATGTTGTGTGTCCTTTCGTGTTGACAGCATATACTTAGTCTTACCCTCATTTACTGCTAAATCCATTTTGCCGCTTCCTTCTCTATACTAGCAAACGTGGCTATGACATCACGTTGAGTCCTATCAATGATGTCAATATCGTCGGCGTATGCTAGTAGTTGCACCAATTTTTGGAGAATTGTGCCTCTGGTGTTGGCTCGGGAGTTTTGCACAATCCTCTCAAGAATCAAATTGAAGAAGTCACGTGACAGCGCATCGCCTTACCTAAATCCTTTATTGGTATCGAATGTGTCGGTAAGGTCGTTTCCGACCCTGATGGTGCAGTTGGTGGATCGGGCAAACGATGCTGAGGTTCCATTCTTCAGGCATGCTTTCAACCGACCAGATTTGGCTTATGAGTTGGTGGATGTTGCTTACCAAATCATCTCCGCCAGCTTTATAAAGCTCAGCGGGAAGGCCGTCATTTCCGGAGGCCTTATTAAGCTTGAGTTTAGATATAGCTATCCTCACTTCACTTAGGTCAGGTGGTTGACAGTTTTCGCTGTCGTTGCCAATATTAAATGGTTCGTTCTGCCTGACAGCGGAATGTTGTTGTCTGCAGAAGTGGATCTTCCATATCCTCAGCATCGACTGTGTATCAACTACGATATTTCCTTGTTGATCTCGACAGGATTCTGTTCGAGCCTTGTATCCTTGGCTTTAAAGTTTTACACTTCGGTAAAACTTGCGAACATCGTTCCTGGAGTGCCACCTCTCTATATCATCGATCGCGCGCTTTTCTTCCTCTTCCTTCTAGGCCTCGTTCTTGGCTGCGAGCATCTGTCGGCACTCCTCATCAGGGGTTGCTTGCTGGTGGCAGCGAGAAACTTATCACATCAGTTGCGGCTGATCTAATAGCTTGTTAGCACCACGTTGCGCGAAGGTCTTGGCGGTATCTGGCGATTGCAGTCATTCGACATTAAATATTTTTACAGTATTTCTGGTTTTTTGTGGAGTTTTTAATATCCGCATCCTTACCTTGGCTGCAACAAGTCGTGTTAGCCCCTCGGAATGTTCGGACATCCAAAGTACTGGATGCGTGCCAACTTGTCTATCGCAATGTGATCAATTTGGTTGACTCTTCGTTGATCTGGATCTCGCCATGTCGCCTTATGGATGTCGAGATGAGGAAACCGTGTGCTGACTATAATGGCATTTCGTTCCGTAGCGAAGTCTATTAATATAAGTCCGTTACCAGACGTGTTGTGGTGTAGGCTATGTTTTCCGACAATACTGCTAAAGATATCTTCTCTTCCTACCTTTGCGTTAAAATCTCACAGCACGATTTTATCATCGTACTATGGTAGTAGCTCATAGGTTTTGTCAAGGAGCTCGTAGAAGTAGTCCTAAGTTGTATCGTCTTTTTCCTCCGTCGGAGCATGCGCGCAAATAGGGCTTATATTGGCGGATTTGGCCTTGATGCGGATTGTTACAATGCGTTCGCTCATGTCTGGGAAACATAAGACTTCTTGCCTAAGTCTGGCACTTATAACAAATCCGCATCCGAATAGTCGCTGTTTCTGCTCACTATAACACGGTCCATCATCCTCTTTTTGCCCGGTCCATCCCATCGTATTTCCTGGATGGCAGTAATGTCTGCTTTGTAGCAGTTTAGGGCTTCCGCTAGTTGTTCGCCTGCACCTCTCCTGTTTAATGTTCTCACATTCCAGGTTCAGATACGAATGTCGTTGTCTTTTTTCCGTTTAGCATGGTCGTCAACAATAACATCAGTCCTTTCCGAGGCTATTGGTTGCTTCGTAACATAGTCTTTTTTCCGTGGATGGGTAGTTAACCCAAAGCACAACCCCCAACCTGGAGGGCCAGGCCCTAGGACAGCGGGCCGGAAAAAAATACCGATGTCAGTAGCCCATTTTGGGATATGAGCGATGCCGTTGACCCATTGAGGGCTCCTCCGCCACCAACTCTTTTCCAATACCCTGGCTCAGTATTGGAAATCCCTATGGACCTGGTGTTCAAATATGTCGAAGCAACTCATATAGGAATTTCACTACCAGTTCGATCAAACTGGAGCTGTAGGCGCCACCGTTGACTCCATCCCCCCTCTCTCGTTTGCTGCCACCAACGACCTTCACAGGGGTTTAATACCCCATATCCAGTCGAGGTACTAGGCACCTACCAGTCACCAGCGTGGAGGTGAGAGTAGGAGATGATTGTGAGAGGCTAGAGTGGGAACGCTGGTGTCCTCATATAATCGCATCACTATCCTTAAGCACCGGCCAATTCAACCTTATAAGCGTGTTAATTCAAATCTTTATTCAAAATTTTGCATCAGTGATGTTCGTGAGATGTTCAATTGTTGGGCACGACGACGAATCGAGGTTGATGACTCTTCTGTCACACTATCGCGAACAACAGCAATGTTTTCCGCAGAACAAACTGGGCGAGCATACACAGGGATTTTCACATTTCCTACAGATCCGGTTTGCTGTGCACAATTCTCCCGATTGTGGACACATTTGTTCGATTATGATGACCAAACAAATCACGAAGTGCACGAAATGAATTTTGATTTCAACGCCCATTTTCGTAAAAGGCTTCAACAATCTTAACGCGCTGCTCAATTGTGTACCTCTCCATGTTTGAATTTGTCAAGCACTGACACAATGAAATGTCAAACTAAGTTGGGCAAAAAACTTGACGTTAAGGTGTGACTTAAAATTTACATCGTGTAATATGGTTGGATCACCCTTTAAGTAAGACCATGGATCGAACTCTCAAAAATCATGTTGACAAACAGTGGTGGCAAACTCCCGCTGTCAGGCAGTATTAGTTCATTTAAATAATTTGGACATGAACGAATCAATGCTCCGGCCCGTAGTGTATTTGATTCCAAATTCGTTGAAAAAATGATTAATAGCGGAATAGCAAAAAATACCTTTCTATCGCAAATTTCGTTTCGATTCCTATTCGTAGACTCATCAAAATGTTTTTCACTGACCCTCCTCTCGTGAAGATTTGACAAATCATCCGAGTATTACCAACTGTCAAAGAAAGTGTATCTCAACCCAGCCATGTAAACTCTTCGTTGCATCTTCACTCACAAGATGTTGTTGCAAAAATAATTATTTCGCAGGCACAAATGAGGGAAAAGCTAGTTTTGATACCCTGTATGGGCCATTTTTTGTCAAACTGGACGTTTCTTGTTGATTGACATAAGAAACATAAGATCACTTATAGCCTTTATGACAAAGGCACCATTCTTCATTACATTCTGGACGTAAATTAAATCGAAAGATTTAAGAGATGTGACGTTTCCCAAATGTTAAACGATTTGAGTTCACACTTTTCGACATTTTTGTTCAACAAGTGAGGTGATCACAACTTTTAATGCCGACAATGCATGGTGGCGATCAGTGTGTTGATTACAATGCTCGATTTAAGCGATCGGTAAGAGTATTGCCAAAATTGTTGAAGAAAGGACCAAATATGTTTTCGTTAACCCTTGTGTCAACGTACCTGGGTACTTTCTCAACATTACTTTACAAAAAAAAAGTGTTCCATCACAGCCACTTTGTCAGTATTTTTAATACCTTCCTAAAAAACATTTATGTGTTAAATGCGCAATTCAGATCGAAAATCGAGGCATATGCTTCGTCTATAGAATTTTTTTGTTGACATGCTCTCGAATATGACATCAAAGTACCTGGGTACTCCCGTATATTTCACACTGAAATGCGTGCGTGAACACGTATCAACATAGCGGTTTTGTATCAGTCACATATAAAACTGCATGTATCAGCATACCGGTTTATGTATCAGTCACATGCAAAGCTGCGTCTGAGTGGCATTTTCAACTGAATTGTGAATCAAAGTAGACGTTCCTGCAAAATAATTGGTAAAAATATGGCCTCATCATCTGGTGATACTAGTTCGCAGTTTCGTTTTCGTTCAGCGCGCGCAGTGAATAAGTAATATTGGAATTACGGTGCGTTTTCTAGTTTCTCTACTCTTTTTTTTGTGATTTCAGACTAATTTTAGCGATGGTTCTGAAAACGATTATGTACCGCCTCTGACAGCCATATCATCCTGCAGTGGTAACGTTAGTGGAGATTTGGAAGAAATAGGTGAGGCTTCTGATGTAGAGTACGAACCAGAGGTTGAGTATGAAAATGTGGAAATGGACGATGATGAGGATCCGGCTGCAGAGTTGCCCGCTGTAAGTGAAATCATGACTGGCAAAGATGGAATAACGCAATGGAGTACAGTTCCACCAAATACAAGCGGACCCCTGCATATAACATCATTCGACAAAGAAATGGGCCCATCGCTGGTTTGGAGATGAAAGCAGAAGCTGATATTTTCATGGCTTTTTTCACTCCTGTTATGGCAGACATCGTAGTAACAGAAACTAATCGAAAAGCTCTTAGTGTGTATGCATCATTCAATTCCAATCATTCGGATAGGCCACCAAGGGTATGGAAACCACTCACTGTTCAAGAGTTGCAAGTGTACTTGGGCGTTCTCTTTATGGCCGGGGTGCACCATTCAAGTGGAGAGCACAAATCGGTTCTCTGGAGCTCGGACTTCGTCATCCATTTTCGTGCTGCAATGCCTCTGTGCCGATATTCTGCAATTACGCGCTTTATACGCTTCGATAATATGCACACTAGAGCCGATAGAATGTCTACTGATAAAGCCGCACCAATTACTGATCTTTGGAACTTAATGAATGAACAGCTGCATAGAAACTACAGGCCATCTACAGACATCACTGTCGATGAACAGCTATTTCCATACAGAGGCCGTTCTAAGTTTACGCAGTACATACCCTCAAAACCAGCCAAATATGGTATAAAGGATTGGTGGAACTGCGATGCGTCAAACTATTATCCACTGCGTGGTGAAATCTATACTGGAAAGGAGGCAGGTGCAGCACGGTAGACCAACGTTGGAGAAAATGTAGTTAAGCGGTTGATGCGGAGGTACGAGGGATCAGGCCGAAATGTAATCACGGACAATTTTTTCACTAGTTTGGACCTCGCGAAATACCTTCTGGCTAAAAATTTAACTTTGCTTGGAACAGTACGCCAAAATAAAACATTCATTCCACCACAAATGAAAAAACACAAGGACCGTGAAGAGTTTTCGAACGTATTTGGCTTTCATGAATCGAAATACAGTATGGTGTCATATGTACCGAAAAGAAACAAGGCTGTGATTATCTTATCGTCTATGCATCAGGATAACTCTATCGGCGATGAACAAAATAAGTACAAGCCAGAGATGATACTTTACTACAACAAAACAAAGAGTGGAGTAGATATGATGGACAAAATGACAGCATTTTACACGACAAAGCGCAGAACCAAACGGTGGCCGCTCGCCATGTTCTACAATTTGCTTGATGTCTGCGGTCTAGCAGCATATGTCGTGTATTCTTTCAACAACCCGGACATCACCGCGACCAATAAACGGAGGTTGTTTCTCACCAACATGGCTAAGCAACTCATGCTGCCAGGTATAGAAGAGCGGTCGAAAATCCCGAGAGTGATGGCCAACTTTTCCACGTCGCATTGTATCCAGTTAGCGCTCGGTAAGCCAATTCATCCACCAATGGCTGCTCTACCTACACCAGAACGCGGAGCAGACGGACGCCTTGTGTTCAAAGGTACTTGCCACCTTTGCGTTTCAGGTCGTAAACGCAAAACACGTAAGGAATGTATGTGGTGCACAAAGCCAGTATGTGATCAGCACTGCAAAAACTAAGCAAAATGCCTATCCTTCGTCGCTACCGATCCATAGTTGCTGCAACAGCCTAAATCACTATTACTTGTTTCTTGTCAAATATAATATTTATGAAAAAAATAAAGTTTTTACAAACATTTGTGCTTTGGAAAATATATTTGTTTTATATATTTCACAAATGAACAAACAATTACCATACAAAATATGCTGCAGTACCTGGGTACCACGGCACTCTTAACTGTAAGTTTTTGTTGCCACTCACACAAGGGTTAATAACCAGCATAGTTAAAATATATTTCTGATACAATTAAAGTGCGCGATCGTAAACTTTAGTTTTAGTTGTCTGCACCCACGCGATTTTCGAAAACGCCTTATCCAAAAACCCTTAAAATCGATACGGTATTTTAGAATCACTCGATAAAGCTCTATTTTGTGCACAATCAATGTATAACGGTCAAAGAAAAACATATCGACCTACACCAAATATTTGTCTTGTACAAAAGCATATAGCTAGCCCTACTAATCCCGCCAATGCAATGAAATCTCCGCAATTCTCAAGAAATCAAAACAAATTGCACATTTATTTACGTTTCAGTGTCCTTTCGATTTCAAATTGAGGATCAAAATTAAAATCACCTGTGGTTTGGGGCGGGGGTAAATAACAAATGATGTCGATCCGTTTCTGTTTGACATCAAACTGGTAAACACAATTCGATTTCTACCCTGAGTCCTTAACAAAAATATATTTATTGTCTCGGATAGATTATATGGGGCTACTACCTACTTTTATATTTCACTGTCTTGACTTGATTTTATTTGCTGTTATCCTAAAGGAAGCCTCGACGTTGAAACAGCTTCCTCGTTTCAATTGCCTCTACAAAGTTTCAACAAAATCGAATGTAATTTGAAAACTTTCTCCTTTCAATTGGTTGCATGTTGGGGTGGGACTGAGCTGACTGGATGACTGTGCCTTGCCTGGCAATAGGATATCCAGTATTACAACAACAAACAACATGGATAACAACAAACAGTACAACAATATGGAAGGAAGCGGATGCCACTCTCTGTTGAAACTGTGTTGTTTGAGGATTTCTTGAGTTTTCACAAAGAAACTTATTGGCCACCTTAATCCAAAGAATGCACTCATTCCCTGTATGTCTGTATCTGTGTTGTGTATCTGGCTACCTACTAACTGTAGCCGATAAGATGAGTCCCCCCCGTACTTGGTAGTTGTACGCTAGCTGCACTTTGCAGCAAATTGATGTTGGGTCTTGGATTTTATTGAGTGCACTCGAATGGCGAAGTAGAATGAGGATGAAGTGTGCGAGCTAGAATTGTGTCGATAAGACATTCGCCATCGGGTAAACAGTATCCTTGGTGGAATAGTCTTCATGGCACATTCACAGCGCCACCACAATGCCACATGCATTTGTAAAGACCCTTGGATTGGATGCAGAAAGTACAATAAGTACGCGGATGAACTAAATTATTGTTATTTACTATTACCTATCCTGTTGCCGATTATTGTGATAAAAGTGGAACAGGGTGGTGAGCAATTTTCATCTCGTTTGTATTAGTTTGCGTTTGCTGTACCTGTTGGCCAAGGGATAGGTCAATATGAACGCGGCTGGTCAGTACGAAATGACGGAAAATGAAAAATCGCACAACCACTGAATTCTGTCCTAGGGTGATTGATTTTTGATTTACTCCCATAGTGCCGACTAAAAGCAATCCGATTGTTTGAAAAATGCATACTTAGAGCAAATCTTCTGAAGTGCTATTCAGGTTGAAAAATGTGCTTCTGTGTTTCGCTTAAGGTAAGCAGTTCCCCTTTGAGTGGGAACACTATATCTAGCTTTGATTTTCTCAACCAAAACTCGCATATTTATTGTGCATAAGTAATGGACAAGTGAACCAGGAGAAAAGTTCCTTCGAGAACCTTCTCTGGAATCAGTGCAGCTACTGAAATATTCATGAACATCAACGTGCAAGTGGACGAAAACCGATTTCATTGCCTTCTAGTTTCTGACATGCATAAGTGAGTGTAGCTTATACGAAATGGAATCAATGAAGAAGAAGAAGAAACTCTAAGGAAATTAGAATAACAGAAAAGTTTGGATTTATTTTTGAAGAAGGGCCCTTCCAGGATGATTGCATTAATGCATCCTGAAAATAGTAGGAAGTAAGTTCATGCATGGAGGAAGATACTTCAAACTGAAATATTAATTAGTTGTTCAAAAGAGTCTCCAAATTTGCCCAATGGAAAATAGGTAGACGTTTCGTAATAATGTTCGATATAATCCTTCAAAAGGATTGCATTCTTTACTTCCGGTATTCCCTAGTTCCGATATTGTTTGGGATACCTGGTTCACATATCCAGGAGGAACTGCATATCGAATGGTCGCGAAATTATTGACTTTAACTTTACATTATGATTCTAAGAACTCTTAATACTGAAATTGAAGAAAATCAGTGAAAGCGTTCATGTGGCAGAAATTAGTAATTTGTCGTTGTTGGCCAAAACCAAAAAAAAATCTTTTAAGAGAAGTTTAGGCTTAAAGTAGCTAAGTGGTGTCACGCAATGTAATTTTGATAGAAAATACAGATTTTGTTTGAAAGCTTAAATTTTGTATTGTTTTATAGAGTATAGAGATTGGGGCTATGTATGGAATAGCACATCGCCCAATTTAATCTTTCAAGGCGTTGACTAAAAAAAAACCAAAGAAAAAAGTCCAATGGCGCGTTAAATCGCAAGAACTGCATGGCTAATTCTGATCCTAAAATCGGCCTTTTACACGATTAAGAAATGACTCATGCAGTATTTGAAAATTTCTCTGGCTGTATGGCATGTGGCACCAGTTTATTGAAACCACATGTGAACCCCAAATGCGACAATTTTGACATTAACGAAGCCATCAATATTGAAATGAGGATGTTTTTGTTCCAAAAATTAGTATCCACTTGTTGTTGTTCCAAAATACATGCAACGAACTCTTTATGGGCTACATGGTCAGTAGTCTTCAGTTCTTCACTTTATAAGCATGATGTTTGAAGTCTTTCGTGAGAATTTGCTGTAAACAGCTTCACGAAATGCACAATTCTTCACTACAATGCAGAATTGATGTTCCTGAACTGTCAGCAAAACTCTCGTAAGCTGCTTCGAAGTTTTCTGTTGAACAACTTAGTGACAGGACACCCAGATTATCTAAGATCCCTAATTGATCCAGTCTCCCTGAATTTTTCAATAATTCTCTTCGCAATTGATCGTTTTAAATCACTATGACGAAAAATTCAACTTGTAAGAAAATTGCGGTCTATAGCTGACAAACCTTCATTATTTTTAAAATATTGCTCAACAGTGACAATGCGTTCGTGCGTAAAGCGGTCCATTTTTATGAACCCCAGCTGACAAATTGTTATCTTTTTTTCGTTGGCAACCCAACTAACAATTATTCTTCTATAAGCGCAAACATTTAATTTCCACAAGCAATTATTTCTATAGGCCTTATATAGTACTTGTGCGCGGAGGTTAAGCAGTCGATTGTATGGGTAGAAGCTTGTTTAAGACATTATGCAGGAAAATTCACAAGCATAACAGTAATTATGATGGCGTAACATCTGTAAGGTTGTTTTTGAGCTTCCGGCGATGTGTGTACGTGTACCATATTATGTTAAGATGTTTCGGTAGAACTTCGTACGAAGTTAATCCGAAGCATAACATGCATAGAGCTTACGAATGAAGGCTTAAAAAAACTAAGGTTAAAAGATCGGGAGAAAGGTGAAAAGATCTGGACAAGGTAAACAGATCGCTAAAAAGGTGAAATGATCGGGAACCTATCGGAAAATGAGTCAACACGATTCAAATATTTCGTTATACTTACTCGTCTTTCAAGTTCCAGAGAACAGCCTAGTGGATAGTGTATTGGACTACCGTGAAGGAGAACGCAAGTTCCAATCCCAGTAAGATAAGAGCTTTTATAACGGGTGGTTAAATTTTAAGGGCCGATGTTGAAAGTGAACCACGTCATGTTTCTTTCTGCACTCCATTTGACATTTCTCAATTTCAGACTTATTCAATTTGAACAATTTACACAATCGACCAACGCGTTAAAGTTATTCAGGCTTATTATGAAAATGGGCGTTAAAATCAAAACGCATATCGTGCACTTCGTAAATTTTCAGTCAATTTAATCGTCCAAATGTGCATACAGTCGGAAAAATCGTGCAAAAATTTGAGCAAACCGGGTCTGTATCTCTATTTTAAAATAAAGCAATAAGAATCATAAATTATGTTTGAAAAAAGATTCGTAGCTCTCTACGAAACTGTGCTTCACCCCTCACTCTCCTTAGGTGCCTTGGTAGGGAGTTCCACAGTCGAATAGCGTTGACGAAAAACTGTCTCTCCGATGTGAGACAGGAAAAACGCGGGTGAATCAATTGTAGGGATCTGTTAGAGGAACCAAACTGTATTCTATTTTACAAGCTGCAAGGAAGTTTGAGCTGGATTATATTAAATAGAAGTAGAAGTGTACGAAAGCGCATGAGGTCGTCGAGAGAGATGTTATAGATTTGCACAGAGAAGCTTGATATATGGTCAAATCTTTTCAAGCCGAATACAAACGCGCAGTATTATTAAAAGCTAAATTGAGCCTTCTCTTGCTGACTGCATCGCAATGACAAAAAACTTCGCACCCATATGTGAGTATAAGTAATGGGTGATCCAAGTAGAGATACTTTTTTCAATAGCCTTTTTTGACAGATCACGTGTGAGTCGTGTCATGCTGTCATGTTATTTTTGTTTAGTATTGTTTGGCATTTCATAATGGAAAGACTTACGCTGAACAACGTTTACAAATTGTTCAACTTTATTATGAAAATTCACGTTCTGTGAGGAATGTGTTTCGTGCACTTCGCTCAACTTATGGTCAACATAATCGGCCTACTGAGCGTACTATTCGCAACACCATCACCCATTTTGAGACCCAGCATTCATTATTGGATAATATTCGACCGAATAGACCACGTCCACCACGCTGTGAAGAAAGTATAGCGGCCGTAGCTGAGAGTGTACACGAAGACCTTAGAGAGTCGATTCGGCGCCGTTCGCAGCAATTCGGACTGACGTATGGAACGACTCGGCGCATTTTACGTCAAGATCTTAAATTGAAAGCGTACAAAATACAGCTTGTGCAACAACTGAAGCCGCTCAACCTTCCCAAGCGACATCGCTTCCAAGAAGATCCGACGTTTTCGAGGCAAATTTTTTTTTAGCGATGAGGCCCATTTCTGGCTCAATGGGTATGTAAACAAACAAAATTGCCGCGTTTGGGACGAAGAGCAACCTGAAGAGATTGAAGAACTGCCACTTCATCCAGAAAAAACAACGGTTTGGTGTGGTTTGTGGGCCGGTGGAATCATCGGTCCATATTTCTTTAAAAATTATGCCGGTGCGAACGTAACCGTCAATGGCGACCGTTATCGTGCCATGATAGCCGACTATTTGATGCCTGAAATTGAAGCTCGTGATCTCGGCGACATTTGGTTTCAGCAAGACGGCGCCACTTCCCACACATCGCATCAATCAATGGACTTATTGAGAGAACATTTCGGTGAGCACATAATTTCATGTTTTGGGCCGGTCGATTGGCCACCAAGATCGTGTGATATCACACCGTTAACCTTTTTCCTGTGGGGATATGTAAAGTCAAAAGCTTATGCCGACAAACCCGCTTCGATTCAGGCCTTTGAGGAAAGCATCACGCGTGTCATTCGCCAGTTACCAGTCGAAATGCTCGAACGAGTGATCGAAAATTGGACTCAACGGATGGACTTTCTGCGACGTAGCAACGGCCAACATTTGATAGACATAATCTTCAAAAAATAGATGCCAAAGAATGTTCTTTCAAATGATAATAAACATTCTCCATTAAATTTGAATTTTCTGTGTTTTTATACCCTATCCCATAGGGGTATATTAGTTTTGATACTTAGTTTGTAACATAGAGAAATAATTTTGCTACATATACCTCAAAGTATATGGATCGACTCAGAATCGCTAGCTGAGTCGATTAAGCCATGTCTGTCTGTCCGTCCGTCCGTCTGTACGTCACCGATTTTTAGACCTTAAATTTTGAGCTAGGATAATGAAATATGGTATATAGGATCCTCGTCTCTGCCTACAGAACAAGTGTAAACATTTTTGAAATCCGCCCACTGCCACGCCCCCTTTTTAGGAAAACTTTTTTTTTTGGCCAAACCGTAAGGAATTTCAAAAAAGTGCCTGAGCAGCATATTAGACAATCCTAATATCTATATTTCGTTCATACAAAGTTTTTTGCCACTAGTAAAAAACGCTTTTTGTCCAAATTTTAAAACTTTCGAAAACATTTGTGATGCAAATACTTCCGCAATGGTAATATAAACATTTTGTCCATAGATCATTTTCACCTACGCCCACATTTTGGGGGTGTTTTCTTACAAAAACCATTTGTATACCCCATCCCAAGGCATTAGCAATAAAAATACGTTGTTTTTTGTTGAACCACAAAAGATTTTGAGAAACTGTCTGAGCAATATATTGTGACAATGTCATTTTCTGTATTTCATCGCCATAAGGCCTATATTTTGAGGATATAAATTTAAAGGATGGGATGGGATAGGGTATTCAACGATCCGCATAGCGGATTGTAGCCTCTCATATGTTTTTCTTTAAAAAAGAAGGGAACCTCGAAATGGATCACCCTTTACTACTAGTGTTATAGCTAAAAGCAAACGAGTTTTCAGAGGAGTATAATGTTCGGAGCCCCATAGCATACGGAGTACACCATAAACCTTACCGACGCGACGGCGGCGTTGATGTGCATATTCCAGGACAGAGTGTTATTGAAAAGCATACCAAGATTCATTGCCTTTGATACATAGGCTATAGGTGAACTATTTAAGTATAAGATGGGGAAGTATTCATAGTTTATGGCTTTTTTGCTAATGACAAGGCATTTCAATTTCGATGGATTAAGAAAAAGACCATTAGATGCTGACCAGCGCAAGATTTTTTCTAGATCTTTGTTGATTGTAAGAGCACAATCTTCGATAAGTCCAAGTGGGCAGCTTTTGTAGAGTTGCACATCATCTGCATACATTTGGATGAGGATCTTGTAATCCTATTTGGGAGTTTATTTATATATACGTAAAAAAGAAGAGGTCCTAAAATCGAGCCCTGAGGGACTCCTCTAGTAGTCGGAAGAAAGTTTGAAATTGTGTTGCCAACAGAGACTGCTTGTTTTCTATCACGAAGATAGGATGACAACAAACGAACTGCCGAAGATGAGAAACCGAAATATACAGCGAGTTTGCGGCATAAATTAGCATGGTCCACCGTGTCGGATGCTTGGAAAAGTCAAGAAGTACTAAGAACGTGACATAATCATCATCCAAGGCAAGCCTAATATCTTCGACAATGTTCAAAATGGCGGTGGTGCAACTGTGCTTTGGCGAAACACTGACTGCTTGGGGGAAAGGATATTATGTGCTCTAAGATGGACATTCAGCTGTTTTTGCACAACCCTCTCGAATACTTTAGACAGATAAGGGAGCACTGAAATTGGTCTGAATTCATTTCCACTCGAATTTTTTGGGATGGGTTAAACTTTTGCTAGTTTCCATAGGGTAGGAAATAAACCTGTCATTAATATCGTGTTGAAGGCGTGTGTGATGTAAGGCAGGATAAGAGGTAAGATCGACTTAATGAAAACAGGATGTATCGAGTCAATTCCAACAGCATTGGACTTAACAGATAAAATACATTCAATAATGTCAGTGCTTTCAACACGTGTGAACACGAAAATCTCATCTGGCGAGAACCCATAAGAAGTTTCAGCTATATCGGTGGTACTGTCTGAAAGGCTTGGAAAGGGTAAGTATACAAAACTTTTGTTCAATAAATCGGCATTGATAATTTGATTATTAATTTGGTTTTGTTTCCCTATACCTAACTCTTTCAAGTTTTTCCATAGTTGTCGCTTATGCAAGGAAGGACTTTCCATTTTTTGTAGGCCAGCTCTCGTTGCAAAATAAGACTACGAATTTCATTGGAAAACCACCGACGTTCGCCCTGCTTTATTGTTCTTGTTTGTAGAGGAACATTACTATTGAACAAACCGACAATATTGTTGTTAAGAAATTCGATTTGATCCTTACTTACTTACTTAAGTGGCGCTACAGTCCGGAATGAACCTGGGCCTCAACCAACATGCCTCTCCAATTAGCCCGGTCCTTAGCTAACTGCCTCCAGTTGCGCACTCCAAGTTGGTTGAGGTCGGTTTCCACTTGTGCGCACCACTTAAGGCGAGGTCTTCCTCTACTGCGTCCGACGTCTGGCTGGGAATCGAAGACTCTGCGAGCCGGAGTATTGGTGTCCATTCGTTCTACATGTCCTAGCCATCTTAAACGTCCAATGCGGAGTTTTTTGACCAGGGGCATGTCGCTGTACAGCTCGTATAGTTCTTGGTTGAATCTTCGTCTCCATAGCCCGTCAACGCAAACGGGACCGAAGATTTTTCGAAGAATTTTCCTCTCGAATCTACAAAGGATTTCTTCATCCGCTTTTGATACGGTCCATGCTTCAGCGCCGTAGAGCAGGACTGGGATGATCAGGGTCTTATATAGGATCTCCTTAGTAGTTCGAGTGAGGGCTTTACTACTAAATTGCCTTCTTAGCCCGAAGAAACAGCGGTTGGCAAGAGTAATTCTTCGTTTAATTTCTGACGAGATGTTGTTGTCAGAGTTAATAGCGGAGCCGAGGTAGACAAAGTCCCGTACTACCTCAAAGTTATATCTGTCAATGGTGACGTTCTGTCCAATTCGTCGATGTTGTGTGTCCTTTCGTGTTGACAGCATATACTTAGTCTTACCCTCATTTACTGCTAAACCCATTTTCGCCGCTTCCTTCTCTATACTAGCAAACGTGGCTATGACATCACGTTGAGTCCTACCAATGATGTCAATATCGTCAGCGTATGCTAGTAGTTGCACCGACTTTTGGAAAATTGTGCCTCTGGTGTTGGCTTTGGAGTTTTGCACAATTCTCTCAAGAATCAGATTAAAGAAGTCACATGACAGCGCATCGCCTTGCCTAAATCCTTTTTTGGTATCGAATGTGTCGGTGAGGTCGTTTCCGACCCTGATGGAGCAGCGAGAATTCTCTATCGTCATTCTACACAAACGGACGAGTTTGGGCGGTATACCAAAACTAGACATGGCTCTGTACAGTTCGTCTCTATAAATGCTGTCATATGCGGCTTTGAAATCGATGAATAGGTGGTGGGTATCGATTTGGACTTCTTGAGTTTTTTCCAGGATCTGCCGAAGTGTGAAAATTTGATCGGTTGTGGACTTTCCTGGCCTAAAACCACACTGATAAGGGCCAATCAGGTTGTTGGTAAACGGTTTCAGGCGTTCACATATTACGACAGATAGGATCTTGTAGGCGATGTTGAGGAGACTTATGCCTCTGTAGTTGGCGCAGTTCAGAGGGTCTCCTTTTTTGTGGATCGGGCAAACGATGCTGAGGTTCCATTCTTCAGGCATATTTTCATCCGACCAGATTTGGCTTATGAGTTGGTGGATGTTACTTACCAAGTCATCTCCGCCGGCCTTATAGAGCTCAGCGGGAAGGCCGTCATTTCCGGCAGCCTTATTAAGCTTGAGTTTAGATATTGCTATCCTCACTTCACTCAGGTCGGGTGGTTGGCAGTTTTCGCTGTCGTTGCCAATATTGAATGGTTCGTTCTGCCTGACAGCGGAATGTTGTTCGTCATCGCCGTTTAACAGTCTGCAGAAGTGGTTCTTCCATATCCTCAGCATCGACTGTGTCTCAACTACAATATTTCCTTGTTCATCTCGACAGGATTCTGTTCGAGCCTTGTATCCTTGGCTTTGACGTTTTACACTTTGGTAAAACTTGCGAACATCGTTCCTGGAGTGGCACCTCTCTATATCCTCGATCGCGCGCTTTTCTTGCTCTTTTTTCTTCTTGCTGAAAAGCCGATGTTCTTCCCTTCTTCTTTGCCTATAGAGCTCAATGGCAGCTCTCGTCTTCACCTGCAGCTTAGCCTTGTAGGCCTCGTTCTTGGCTGCGAGCATCTGTCGGCATTCCTCATCAAACCAGGGGTTTCTTGCTGGTGGGCGCAAGAAACCTAGCACATCAGTTGCGGCTGATCTAATGGCCTGTTGGCATCGTTGCCATTGCTCTTCGACATTCGATGCTGGTGGTATGGTGTTAATCGAGAGGTTAAGGGATACGCGTTGTGCGAAGGTCTTGGCGGTCTCTTGCGATTGCAGTCTTCCGACATTAAATTTTTTCACAGTATTTCTGGATTGTTGTGGCGTGGTGGATATCCGCATTCTTACCTTGGCTGCTACAAGGTAGTGATCCGAGTCGATGTTAGCTCCTCGGAATGTTCGGACATCCAAAATACTGGATGCGTGCCTCTTATCTATCGCAATGTGATCAATTTGGTTGACCGTTCGTTGATCTGGAGACCGCCATGTCCCCTTATGGATATCGAGGTGAGGAAACCGTGTGCTGGCTATAGTGGCATTTCGTTCCGTAGCGAAATCAATTAGCCTAAGTCCGTTACCAGACGTGTTGTCGCGTAGGCTATGTTTTCCGACAATACTTCTAAAGATGTCTTCTCTTCCTACCTTTGCGTTAAAATCTCCCAGCACGATTTTAACATCGTACTTCGGTAGTCGCTCATAGGTTTTGTCGAGGAGCTCGTAGAAGCAATCCTTAGCTATATCATCTTTTTCTTCCGTCGGAGCGTGAGCGCATATAAGGCTTATGTTGGCGAATTTGGCCTTGATGCGGATTGTTACTATGCGTTCGCTAATGTCTTGGAAACATAAGACTTCTTGCCTAAGTCTGGCACTTATAACAAATCCGCATCCGAATAGTCGCTTTTTCTGCTCACTATAACACGGTCCGTAGTATATGTCACAGTTTTTCATCCTCTTTTTGCCCGGCCCATCCCATCGTATTTCCTGGATGGCAGTAATGTCTGCTTTGTAGCAGTTTAGGGCTTCCGCTAGTTGTTCGCCTGCACCTCTCCTGTTTAATGTTCTCACATTCCAGGTGCAGATACGAACGTCGTTGTCCTTTTTTCGTTTAGCAGGGTCGTCAACAATAAAATCCGTCCTTTCCGAGGCTATTGGTTGCTTCGTAACCATGTTTTTTTCTGTGGGTGGGTAGTTAGCCCAAAGCACAACCCCCAACCTGGAGGGCCAGTTCCAATTTATTAGATACCCCTAGGACACGGGGCCATCAGTATCCACTACGGGATTGAGCGCTGCCGTTGGCCTTTCGGTTCATCCGCCACCATCTCTGTTCAAGGGGCCTGACTAACCCTTGAAATTCTTAGACAACCTGTTGTCCGAATATGTCAGAGCAGCTCATCTAGGTTCGCCTGGGACAGCAGGCCGGGTATTCTTCCGTGCCATTCTCACCAGGGTGTTTATAGTGTTGCTGTTTTTCGTCGTGTTATCAACACTCGCACTTATCGTTTAGCAAGTCAAATCCGGTTGGATGAGACCAGTACCCGATGGTTACCACTTGGAGGTAAAGATAGATAAAGATAAGCACATTTTCCATCTCCCGATTTGATCATCGGGAGATGGAAAAGAGTAGACTTGTTCCCATTGAATACCACGAGTTACGTGCTCTAAATGCACATAATCAACTTGCCTAAAATCTCTGTATTCATTCGAAGCTGAAAGACCTTTGACATTGAATTTATAAGATAGGAGGATCAGGTCATGTTAAGAGAATTATGCTGCTAACAACTGGTCATACATTTGAACATCACTAATATCACTAACAAAAAATACATCTAAAAGCAAAAAATAGCAACAGTGGCTGATCCATTTTCGAAGAAAATCATCTTTAGTGATGAGGCACATTTTCACCTCAATGCATTCGTCAATAAACGGAATTGCGCATTTCGGCGAAAGATAATCCAAAAGTGATTGTCGAAAAACTAATGCACACACAAAGAGTGACTGTTTGGTGCGGTTTATGGCCTGGCGGCATCATCGGGTCGTATTTTTTTCCAAAATGAGGCCGGTCAAGCAGTTACTGTGAATGGTGTGCGCTATCGTGAGATGATAACAGGAACCGTCCTGTTGAAATCACATATCGTCCACATCCATATCTTCCAATTCGGTCCATAAAAAGTTCGTTATCATCTCACGATAGCGAATACCACTTGCCACAAAGCTAACGAAACAATGGCCCTCTTGCGCGACAAATTCAATGGCCGCGATGGAATTCATGGTTGCGATGTCAACTGGCCGCCAAGATTATGTGATTTGCCACCGTTGGACTTCTTTCTTTGGGGTTATTTGAAAGAAAAGGTGTACGTCGATAAGCCAGCAACAATTCAAGAGCTAAAGGATGAGATAATTCGGAACATTAACAGCATAGAACCTCAATTATGCCTCAGCGTCATCGAAAATTTGGACCATCGGATGGAGGTGTGCCGCCAAGGTTGCGGCGGCCATTTTGCCGATATTCTGTTCCAAACATAATTGAACCATACCTATATTATCATAATAAAAAGAAATGACAATAATTCCCTAAATAATTTATGTTTTATTTATAATCAACATTGGCACTTAAAATTTTACTACCCATTACAAGGTGGGCCACAAGAAGTCATCCGATGTTGTTTGGCTCTCAGAATATCGGTTGTGGGTCGCGCAGTGTGTGCCGTTGAAACCACATGTTCTCCAGTCCTAATTCGTCCAATTGCGGCAGAAAAAAAAATCAAAAAATAACATGGCCCTATAGCGCGCACCTTCCACTGTTGTCGTTTGACTAGCTGCGTTTTCGAAAATAAAATGGCGCGATGACTCCTCCAGTGTGAACAGTGGACCATGCAGTAACTTTGAGCGGGTGTAATGGCTCTTCGTGCATTACTCGTGGATTGGTGGCCCAGAAGCGATAGTTTTGCATGTTCACGTACCCGCTGAGGTAGAAATGAGCCAAATCTATTATTATTATTTTGGTCGAAAAATCGTCCACTTCGTCCTCGAGATTAAGGATGGCTTCGGCGTAGGTAACACGAGTTAGGCGGTCGACAGGCAGCAGCTAATGCACGGACTGGAATTCGTACGGGAACAAGCGCAAGTCTTTGATTAAAATTCGCCTTAGGGACGACCGGCTGATGGCTAATTGCGAGGCACGGCGTCTGGACGATTTTTCCGGCGATAGCTCGACATACTCGGCAACAACGTCGATACACCGGCCGCTCTTGACAATGTCTCGTGTGGTCCCATAAACTTCAAGGTTGGTGCCCAAATGGCGCAGTGTTTGCGCAGTCGGTGTCGGACGGCCAGGGAATCGGCGACGGAATTCGCGCTGCGCAAACACTACAGACGAATTGTTACGCAAAAAAATAGACACAATTATTCCGCGTTCATGGGGAGTGTATCGCTCCATGGTTTTTTCATTTGTATTCTACACTAGCTGCCCGGCCCGGCTTCGCCCGGGTACTGTTTCGTTTTAGGGTCCGTAATAGTATTTTAGTGTTAGTAGTATTTATTTTCTCAAAGCTGACCTGAGAGATTTTCTCAATATATTTTTCCGTAAGAACCTTGTACAGAGTATTAGAAAACTACAAAAAAAAATCAGCCAAATCGGTCAAGCCATTTTCATGTTATGTCGTGACAACGGAAAACGGGTTTCATTTTTATATATATAGATATGTCTAGTCCACAAATGTCAAAACAGATTTGAAATTGACGGCCATTTGCAAAAATAAGAGCATCTTCCAATAGGGTGATCTCTTTTGGCCCCCACCTTTCATAATAACGAATTGGGTTTTAATTATTATAAGATATTGAAATTAATAAAAGTAAATAAAATATAAAAACACGATGAAATTAAAAAATAATGTTATTTTTCAGCTTCGAGAAGACTTGCAAATATTTTCGGAAAGACTTTTTGCGAAGCTTATAATTGCGCCAAATGTTTTTCCATAAGACTTCCTACAAGTAATGTTGATGGAGGGGAAATAGCTTCGATAGTGCTTTTATCTAAGCGAAACTGTTAGTTGGGAACACAGTACTATTAAATGGCGCGAAGTTAGTTTAGTTTTGCGTGAATTATGGGACTATTAACTAAAAAATATAATTAACGACAATTGATTGATTTTTTTTAAATTTGTCTTGTAACCACAAATTTGTTTTTCGATTTTTTAGAGAAAAAAACTAAGGATGCAGTTGTTTGAATTTTTTCACGAACATAATATTTACTTGATTTCTAAGAAATTTGATCTTAAAAAAAAAATTAAATGCAATTGTCTGACCACAATTAATACTGCACCTATCTCAGTATCGGAGCATCCTTTAAATTTCACACTCATATTTCTACTTAATACGAAAAATATTTTAATAACACGTCAACTATTTATTTATTTTTATTTATTTATTTAAGTAAAACTGTAATGCCTAAACACATTAAGATAAGCTATCTTATAAATCAGTGCTAAGCTAGAAACTGCAGATAAAGCTACATTATATACATTATTTCATGAATTAAATTAAATTAACCAAGTGATAAATTAGTTTTAATAGTTTTAATACAATATTATTAATATTGTTAATTAAAAATTTTGAGATAGATAATTCTTTAATATATTTTTAAACATTGTTGTGTTTTCTATTATTCTTATATATCGAGGCAATGAATTCCATTGCCGGATAGCGTTTATAAAAAACTGACGCTCGGAGGTAAGGCAAGAATAGCGTGGGTGAATTAACTGACCCGTTCTATTTGAGGAGGCTACAACTAGTTTATCATACAAATATCGAGGTTGCCGTGTTCGTATTATGCTTGAAAGTAATAAAACTGTGCGAAACTTTATGAAACTATCTAATGACATATTCAATAGCTGTCTAGAGAAACTAGATACGTGGTCGTATCTTCGTAATCCGAAAACATATCTAGTAGCATTGTTAAAGGTTATAAGGAGTCTCCTTTTACTAGCATAGCTACAATTTCCAAAAAGTTCACACCCATACAAAAGAATAGGTAAAACCAACGATCGTGCCAGCATGAGGCGCGTTTTTTGGGGAGTAAACGATTGAGTTGCCCACAGCGTTCGAAGCACTCCATGAGTTTTTCCTACTGCAGCATTTATATGGTTGTCCCAAGTCAGAGTGCAGTTAAATGTCACACCAAGATTTTTCGCCTTTTCGACATATTCAATTGGTGCATTGCCCAAAATTATCGTAGGAAAATAAGATAACTCCAATGGGTGCCTTGAGACTACCAAACATTTAGACTTCATGGGATTTAAAAGGAGTCCATTTGTCTGTGCCCATGCTACAATACTCTTGAGATCCTCATTAACGCATGCTGCACCATGCTCTATTAGGCCAAGTGGACAGCTAATGTACATTTGCACGTCATCAGCATACATGTGTAATCCACAGTGCTTAAAAATGGATGGAAGATCATTAACATACAATGAAAAAAGTAGAGGACCCAGGATGGATCCCTGAGGGACACCATTTAGCGTATTAATATATTCCGACTGTTGGTCATTTATATGAACCGCTTGCATTCTACCTGATAAATAAGAAGCAATCAATTAAACTGCACCGTCTGAAAATTTGAAAAACTTGAGCAACTTATCGTATAAAACACTATGGACAACAGTGTCGAAAGCTTTTGAAAAGTCGAGCAGAACTAAGAAGGTCACCTTATTTTCGTCGATCGCTTCTCGCATATCCTCGGTGACTTTTATCAAGGCAGTGGTACAACTATGGTTCTTTCGAAAACCGGATTGCTTTATAGTTAACATGTTGCTATTATTAAGGTATAAACTCATTTGCATCTGTAGTATTTTTTCAAAAACTTTTGAAAGAAATGGTGGAATTGATATGGGCCTGAACTCATCTCCCTTAGAGTCTTTGGGTATCGGAACAATCTTAGCCATTTTCCATTGATATGGGTATTCTCCAGTAGTCAAGATTGAGTTAAAAATATATGTTATGAACGGAAGTACAATAGGCAAAACTATTTTCAAGAAACGCGGATTAATACCATCCTGTCCCACGTCTGATGACTTTATTGAAAGCAAGCTTTCGACCACCTCAGTACTGTTCACTGTTCTAAACCCAAAGCAAGAGGCTGATGTTAAAGAAGACGAAATTCGACTGGTAGTTGTGCAGGAGTTAATAAGATTATGTGGCTGCTGTTTCCACAAACTTCCTATTAAGGTCATTACACTCGACATTCTCAAATCGATTGCACTTGGATTTCCCTATGCCTATACTGCGGAGATTATTCCACAGTTGACGACCACTAAGTGACAGATTTAGACGACTGGAATAGACTTGCGATTTGGCCTTACGAATTTCCACAGTAACCTTGTTTCGAATGGAACAATAAATCCTACGCAGCTCGTTCAGACGAAAACGCTTCCAATGGTTGTATGCTTGATCGCGCTGCAACATAAGTGTTCGGATATGTGAAGTGAACCATTGCTGATTTTGATGACGAATAATTCTAGTTTTCAGTGGTACATGATCGTTATATAGCGATTTAATCTTTTCGTTAAAGAAATCAAGCTTAGCATTAGATGAAGTCAAGTAGTACACCGTTTCCCAGGTAGTATTTCGTACATGTTCTTCCAGTGAAGAGAAGTTAATATTTTTAAAATCTCGATATTGATATGTTCTAACTGCAGATATAACATTAAAATCGTATGTTAGATATATCAGATCATGCTTTGAGAAAGCTGAAGCCGAGAGCTGATCATACAGACATACTTTCCTGTTATCACTTACCAAAAAAATATCTAGAAGTGTAGGCAGGCCGCCCGAGAAGTGTGTTGGAGTTGAAGTGTTAACAGCAGATAGATTAAACGCACTTAAATTTTCAATAAGATAATTTTCAGTGAGAAGGTTGCAGTTTAAATCCCCATACACAATTATATTCTTGCATGTACACGATATTTCTTCCATTAAGGATATAAAGGGCAATAAGTCAACATATTTGTTAGGCCGGTAAACTGTACCAAGCAATAGCTTATCTTCGTCACCAACTAGCTCAATAAATACATATTCAATTGTGCTATCATCAGGTGATAGACACTTCAGTTTACACTTTATAGAGTCCCTCACGAAAATAGCAACTCCTCCACCTATCCGACTTTTCCTATCAGAGCGGAAAATCTTATATCCCCGGACAGATTCAGAGACACAAACAGCGTCAATCAGCGAATTCTCAAATATGTCACGAAATTCATCGATTTTCGGAAACAGGCTTTGGGCATTAATATGACACACTTGAAGGCCTCTCTTTTGCGTACTCAAAATCCGTACCATCGGGCGTAGAGAGCTTTGCATAATTCTAGTAACTGAAATATTAAAAACAACACAACAAAGTTTAATTCAATTAAATTATGTTAATAAAAAAAGAAAAGAAAATAAAGAAAGAAGTACAAAATGAAAATAAAATAACTGTTGTTAACAAAATCTAAAAGAAGGAAAGTTTCAAAATAATTATAATATAGAAAGAAAAAAGTAAATAGTTACAAAAGTTTAGGATGCTCTAGTTAATTTCATTGGAAACTGCTGATCTGGCAACTTCTTCTAGTTCCTCAATGCAGTCAATTAACACAGCTGTGTCTTTGTTTTGACGTTTGACATATACCGCTCCGCGCACAGTGTAGACGGAGAAGATTTGTTTGCATTTCTTTAATTTTAATGCATGTTGAAATAAACATCTGTTCCGCGATGATAAGCTCTCTCTAATATAAATGAATGATGCTGATGATGATGATGAGGGGGGACTGCGGATTACGTTATCATGATATATATCATTCAAGCATAGTTGTTTGTTATTTTTCGGTCGATAATTTGCTATTGAAGTAAGGACGAAGTTTTTGTCGTAAGGTGAATTGAATTTGATCATTATCGTGGTGTTGTGTGATTTGCCTTTCGAACGACAACGATATATATTGCGTACAGTGGGTGGTTTAATATTAATCGTATTGCAAATAAGGTTGAAAACAGATTTTAAATTTTCATCAGGCAAGTGCGGAATCCCGAACATGAAAGCATCCACGCGATTAAACGATTTTCGTAAGCATCCATTGACAGCTTAATCTGGTTTAGTTCCTCAGTAGCGCGATCAAATTCTTTATTTTGTTTGGCGAGTTCAGTGGTTTTATCAATTAACAACAATTTGTTTTTTGTGCACTCAGTTGTGACATTCGCGATTGATGTTTTTAAATCGTTTACAACTATGTAAATGCTCATCTTTCATAACTAATTATCTGGGACATCCTGCGGATTTAGATGTTGCAATACATGTGCATGCAGCATCATCCTTGCGAATATATAAATAGATTCACCAATTCCAATACAGATACTCTGAAATCCTTCCACTTATTTCCGAGAACATTCATGCAGCACTCTCTGTTTTATTTTATTTTTCAATATTGTTTGTGAAATTTCATTTCAGTCGGACTGTGTCCTTACGCACATTTACATTTCAAATTGAATTGAATGCATGCATGGTCTAATTAAATCAATTTCTATGCAAATGTTTGGCTTAACAATTTCTACACCTGGGTGTGGGGACGATACTGGATGTATTCGTATGTCACATGTGCGTTTGCAATAAGCTCTCAACTTTCTATATGTGACAATGCAACCATCGGCTTTCAGTGCTGGCTCAGCACAGCGAACGGAGCACCAGACGATGGATAGTACATATTCGTTTAATTTTTATCTACAGGACGATTTTGTGTTATAGAGAGGAAATCATTGGAGTAGTGACAGTTGGATAGAGTTTAACTGGATAGGTTCTGGTCAATTTGGAATGCAAAAACTGTGACCCACGCTCTGTGGCCACATACTAAATGTAGATAAATTGTAATTCCATACAATTTACGTTCGCAGTTGTGGTTTTTTTTTTTAGTTATAACAAGTTTTTTTCAAAGCCAAATGCACCTACCGAATATCAAAGGGGTAAAAAACTATCCCACCTTTAACATTCAACCTGCATCCTAATTGACTTATTAATTGGCCAACACTCATTCGGTTTTCATTTGTCCAATGCAAAGTTTTCTATATATCGAGCTCGAATAATCAAAGTATTCAGCCGAATGTCACAATCAATGTTCATTTTTGATTGATGCAATACGTATCGTATTCCCAGAATAAAATTGGAAACGTAACCTCAACGTATGTACATTTAGTCAGAAGAACGACCAGTCACCCTTCAATTAATATCAAGTGTTCAAATCACCGTATATTTTCCCAATTAATTTGTTTCACTAATTTCAATTAAATTCGTGTGTTCAACTCACTCAACCTAATCCAATTTGATGCATCTGATAGATATACGAAAAGCAAACAATAAAACAACCTAACAAGCACTACAAAATTATCCATTGAATAAACCCCTAGAAACGTTTAACATGCATCCCCGTAAAGCATCCATCGAAAGCGATGACAGCGACACTGGAACACCGCCAGATGTCACCAGTAATTAAACGAAATTTAATTTGTTTGACATTTTTCGAAAATTTATACGTTGTACACGTGCGGCACACTCGACCAACACCCAACAGCCAAACACGTTCAGTGCGTGTATCTATTTTTTTGGCTGTTTATTGAAATTTAATTTTATTCGCAGAGATATTAAATTTTATTCAAAATGTTTTAGCAAACTTCACATGGAAAATAAACATGCTGTAATCCAAAAAAGTGCGTTATACGCATAGTATCAGATTACCACATCCGAATGGCATAGAATTGATAACTGTGTGCGGTTGATGGATTCAGTTCAATGCACGTGCACCTATGCTACACCTACAGTGAACGAAACAGGAAAGTTGATAGAGATGATCATTTAAGGATTCAATTTTTTTCCAATGTTGTTTTTGTAAACTTACTTACTTACTTACTTAAGTGGCGCTACAGTCCGGAATGAACCTGGACCTCAACCACCATGCCTCTCCAATTAGCCCGGTCCTTAGCTAACTGCCTCCAGTTGCGCACTCCAAGTTGATTGAGGTCGGTTTCCACTTGTGCGCGCCACTTAAGGCGAGGTCTTCCTCTACTGCGTCCGACGTCTGGCTGGGAATCGAAGACTCTGCGAGCCGGAGTATTGGTGTCCATTCGTTCTACATGTCCTAGCCATCTTAAACGTCCAATGCAGAGTTTTTTGACTAGGGGTATGTCGCTGTACAGCTCGTATTGTTCGTGGTAGAATCTTCGTCTCAATAGCCCGTCAACGCAAACGGGACCGATTGGAAAGATTAATTCTTCGTTTGATTTCTGACGAGATGTTGTTGTCAGAGTTAATAGCGGAGCAGAGGCAGACAAAGCCCCATACTACCTCAAAGTTAAATCTGTCAATGGTGAAGTTCTGTCCAATTCGTCGGTGTTGTGTGTCCTTTCGTGTTGACAGCATATACTTAGTCTTACCCTCATTTACTGCTAAACCCATTTTTGCCGCTTCCATCTCTATACTAGCAAACGTGGCTATGACATCACGTTGAGTCCTACCAATGATGTCAATATCGTCGGCGTATGCTAGTAGTTGCACCGATTTTTGGATAATTGTGCCTCTGGTGTTGGCTCGGGAGTTTTGCACAATCCTCTCAAGAATCAAATTGAAGAAGTCACATGACAGCGCATCGCCTTGTCTAAATCTTTTTTTGGTATTGAATGTGTCGGTGAGGTCGTTTCCGACCCTGGCGGTGCAGCGAGAATTCTCCATCGTCATCCTACACAAACGGACGAGTTTGGGCAATATACCAAAACTAGACATGGCTCTGTATAGTTCGTCTCTATAAATGCTGTCATATGCGGCTTTGAAATCGATGAATAGGTGGTGGGTATCGATTTGGACTTCTTGAGTTTTTTCCAGGATCTGCCGAAGTGTGAAAATTTGATCGGTTGTGGACTTTCCTGGCCTAAAACCACACTGATAAGGGCCAATCAGGTTGTTGGTAAACGGTTTCAGGCGTTCACATGTTACGGCAGATAGGATCTTGTAGGCGATGTTGAGGAGACTTATGCCTCTGTAGTTGGCGTAGTTCAGAGGGTCTCCTTTTTTATGGATCGGGCAAACGATTCTGAGGTTCCATTCTTCAGGAATATTTTCATCCGACCAGATTTGGCTTATGAGTTGGTGGATGTTACTTACCAAGTCATCTCCGCAGGCCTTATAATGCTCAGCGGGAAGGCCGTCATTTCCGGCAGCCTTATTAAGCTTGAGTTTAAATATTGCTATCCTCATTTCACTTAGGTCGGGTGGTTGACAGTTTTCGCTGTCGTTGCCAATATTAAATGGTTCGTTCTGCCTGACAGCGGAGTGTTGTTCGTCATCGCCGTTTAACAGTCTGCAGAAGTGGTTCTTCTATATCCTCAGCATCGACTGTGTCTCAACTACGATATTTCCTTGTTCATCTCGACAGGATTCTGTTCGAGCCTTGTATCCTTGGCTTTGACGCTTTACACTTTGGTAAAATTTGCAAACATCGTTCCTGGAGTGGCACCTCTCTATATCCTCGATCGCGCGCTTTTCTTGCTCTTTTTTCTTCTTTCTGAAAAGACGATATTCTTCCCTTCTTCTTTGCCTATAGAGCACAATGGTAGCTCTCGTCTTCACGTGCAGCTTAGCCTTGTAGGCTTCGTTCTTGGCTGCGAGCATCTGTCGGCATTCCTCCTCAAACCAGGGGTTTCTTGCTGGTAGCCGCGAGAAACCTAGCACATCAGTTGCGGCTGATCTAATGGCTTGTTGGCATCGTTGCCATCGTTCTTCGACATTTGATGCTGGTGGTATAGTGTGAATCGAGAGGTATTTCTTGGATGGAAGTAATGTCTGCTTTGTAGCAGTTTAGGGCTTCCGCTAGTTGTTCGCCTGCGCCCCTCCTGTTTAATGCTATCACATTCCAGGTGCAGATACGAACGTCGTATTCCGTTTTTCGTTTAGCAAGGGTCGTCAACAATAATATCAGTCCTTTCCTAGGCTATTGGTTGCCTCGTAGCAAGGTTTTTTTTTATATGGATGGGTAGTTAACCCAAAGCACAACCCCCAACCTGGAGGGCCAGCCCTTATTTTTTTTTAATAAATATCAAGTTTAACTGCTTTGTTTGGATAAATCTTTTAAATACCAAACAATATTTTCATTTACATTTCTCCTGTAAAGCGGAAACTTTGAAAATTTTTAACATGTTCTTAATAATTAACCAAAACTCAGATGTATTGAAGAAGTTTTTAATGAAACTATATTTAAAAACTTTTACCAGATTTTTTTTAAATTTGTTCTAAAAATAGGAATCGATTCATCTCTTCTTTATACTCAAATTTTTAACATAAATAATTCCCCTCCCTGTTGTATACGTTCTTGTAAAACAGATTATCTCTTTCACATTGATACACCTAATCAATGAACAAAATAATTGCACAACATCATCAAGCATACATATAGATATTTTTGTCGAATGAAAATTGATTCGACTAACTGAGCGGTTTATGGAGATATTATTTGAATCGGATTAGGGCCAACCACTACCGCTATCGCATTCATGCTACCCCACATACGCGCTAGTGATCCGAAACCACTACGCAACAATCTGCTCCACGGCGGATTTCTATTCAGCTCTACCAGTTCGCATATATAAAATAGGTTGCAGCCACTCAAAATCATAACTTTCATATGTGAAATGTGATCCCTTTTGTATTCAATTTTGTTTGTGTTTCGTAAGGGAGGCAGCTTATTGAAGTGCTCCAAAAGCAGAAAGCTATAAAACCACATACAAAACAAAATCTATTGTATCCTCGATATATTTAATTATATTGTCGATGAATCTCTAGCTCAGCTCTTATAAGCTTTACATGGTCCATGGTGACTATTCAATCAACCAATTAGTCGAGCATATAGGACTACTGCAATGGTATCTTCTTGTACAGTGGCCAAATGGATTTTAACGCTGCAAAATATGTAACTCTTGAACTTTTAACATATATTCAGATTTGACATGAAGCTCGACGGGTTGACCTCAGATATTATCGGAAGGGTTTGCAATTTCGGGGACATTAATGCCCATTAAATTAACTCCTGTATTTTATCGACCTGACTTCGACCTGCATGCAAAATATATTAATTTCAGCTGCAGACTAATTCCCCTCTTACGGATCTCTATGATATCTCCGAGATCACGCTATTTTTTACAGCTTATACTATACATTCCCTTCAATCCATTCTTCATCAAGTATTCCCGTCAAGCAGGACCTGAAGTAGCAATTTGATCAATAATACGGAACATTGATGAGTTGGACAGAACATGGCCCATAAATTATAAGATATTACTTCTCAAGAATAAGGTACTGAAGCCTTAATTCAAAGCACACTAAGCAATCTGTTAACTGCGTATTTCGACAAGGTGATGTGCCTTTAATATCATTAAAATACACCTGCCCTTTTGTTTTACTTAAGTTGGCACTACAGTACATAATGAACCTTGTCCTCAACCAACATGTCTCTCAAATTAGCCCGGTCCTTAGCTTACTGTTTCCAGTTGTACTCTTCAAGTTGGTTGAGTTTGGTTTCTACTTGTGAGCGTCACTTAAAGCGAGGTGTTCCTCTATTGCATCCGACTTCTGGCTGGGAATCGAAGACTTTGCGTGCTGGAGTATTGGTGTCCATTTTTTTTACTTACGTACTTGGTCGTAAAGTTCTTGATTGAATTTTAATCTCCATAGTCCGAAGATTTTTCGAAGAATTTTTCTCTAAATTCGACCAAGTATTTCTTCATTCACTATGGATACGATACATGCTTCAGCGGTGTAGACTAGGACAGGGATGATCAGGGTCTTAAATAGGATCTTCTTATAAATTTAAGTGAGGGCTTTAGTGGCGTTCAATTCCCAGCCATAGCAACACCTAAATGATTTTTCACTGGCCCTCCTCTAGTGATAATCTGACAAATCATCCGGGTAGTATCAATTGTCAAGAATAGCTTATCCCAACTTAGCCGTGCGGAGCCAGCATAAAACAGGCGAGGTCCCGCCATCGCGCAAGAAGTACACACGCACACATGAATGGTTGTGAGAAAGCTAGGCCCTGGGTACTAAAGAGCCTGTTGCGCCAAAAATTTGTATTTGTTTTTGCTTTAGATGAAACAGATAATACAGCTGTTGGCAAGAGTATTTTTTCTTTTAATTTCTGACGGGATGTTGTTGTCAGTGTTAATAGTGGAGCCGAGGTAGACAAAGTCCCGTACTACCTCAAAGTTATATCTGTCAATGGTGACGCTCTGTCCAATTCGTCGATGTTGTGTGTCCTTTCGTGTTGACAGCATATACTTAGTCTTACCCTCATTTACTGCTAAACGCATTTTTGACGCTTCCTTCTCTATACTAGCAAACGTGACTATGACATCACGTTGAGTCCTACCAATGATGTCAATATCGTCGGCGTATGCTAGTAGTTGCCCGAGTCACATGACAGCGCATCGCCTTGCCTAAATCCTTTTTTGGTATCGAATGTGTCGGTGAGGTCGTTTCCGAACATGATGGTGCAGCGAGAATTCTCCATCGTCATCCTACACAAAGGGACGAGTTTGGGCGGTATACCAAAACTAGACATGGCTCTGTATTGTTCGTCTCTATATATGCTGTCGTATGCGGCTTTGAAATCGATAAATAGGTGGTGGGTATCGATTTGGACTTCTTGGGTTTTTTCCAGGATCTGCCGAAGTGTGAAAATTTGATCGATTGTGGACTTTCCTGGCCTAAAACCACACTGATAAGGGTCAATCAGGTTGTTGGTAAACGGTTCCAGGCGTTCACATATTAAGGTAGATAGGATCTTGCAGGTGATGTTGAAGACACTTATGCCTCTGTAGTTGGCGCAGTTCAGAGGGTCTCCTTATTTGTGGATCGGGCAAACGATGCTGAGGTTCCATTCTTCAAGCATGCCGACAAGATTTGGCTTATGAGTTGGTGGATGTTACTTACCAAGTCATCTCCGCCAGCTTTATAAAGTTCAGCGGGAAGGCCGGCGGCCTCATTAAGCTTTTTAAGTTTAGATATTGCTATCCTCACTTCACTTAGGTCGGGTGGTTGGCAGTCTTCGCTGTCGTTGCCAATATTGAATGGACCGTTCTGCCTGACAGCGGAATGTTGTTCGTCATCGCCGTTTAACAGTCTGCAGAAGTGGTTCTTCCATATCCTCAGCATCGACTGTGTCTCAACTACAATATTTCCTTGTTCATCTCGACAGGATTCTGTTCGAGCCTTGTATCCTTGGCTTTGACGTTTTACACTTTGGTAAAACTTGCGAACATCGTTCCTAGAGTGGCACATCTTTATATCCTCGATCGCGCGCTTTTCTTGCTCTTTCTTCTTCTTTCTGAAAAGTCGGTGTTCTTCCCTTCTTCACTGCGTAAAGAGCTCAATGGTAGCTCTCGTTTTCACGTGCAGCTTAGCCTTGTAGGCCTCGTTCTTGGCTGCGAGCATCTGTCGGCATTCCTCATCAAACCAGGGGTTTCTTGCTGGTGGTCGCGAGAACCCTACCACATCAGTTGCGGCTGATCTAAAGGCTTGTTGGCATCGTTGCCATTGTTCCTCGACATTAGATGCTGGTGGTGTGTTGTGAGTCGATAGGTTAAGGGATACGCGTTGTGCGAAGGTCTTGGCGGTCTATGGCGATTGCAGCCTTTCGACAATAATTTTTTTCACAGTATTTCTGTTTTTTTGTGGCGTGGTGGATATCCGCATCCTTACCTTACCGAGTCGATGTTAGCCCCTCGGAATGTTCGGACATCCAAAATACTGGATGCGTGTCTCTTGTCTATCGCAATGTGATCAATTTGGTTGACTGTTCGTTGATCTGGAGACCGCCATGTCCCCTTATGGATATCGTGAGTGAGGTGTGGTGGTGAGGTGAGGAAATCGTGTGCTGACTATAGTGGCATTTCGTTCCGTAGCGAAGTCAATTAGCCTAAGTCCGATACCAGACGTGTTGTCGTGTAGGCTATATTTTCCGACAGTACTGCTACTGGCTTCTCTTCCCACCTTTGCGTTAACATCACCCAGCACGATTTTGACATCGTAATTTGGTAGTAGCTCATAGGTTTTTTCGAGGAGCTCGTTGAAGCAATCCTTAGTTATATCATCTTTTTCCTCAGTCGGAGCATGAGCGCATATTAGGCTTATGTTGGCGAATTAGGCCTTGATGCGGATCGTTACAATGCGTTCGCTAATGTCTTGGAAACAAAAGACTTCTTGCCTTAGTCTGGCACTTATAACAAATACGCATCCGAATAGTCTCTGTTTCTGCTCATAATAACGCGGTCCATAGTAAATGTCACAGTTTTTCATCCTCTTTTTGCCCGGTCAATCCCAACGTATTTCCTGGATGGCAGTAATGTCTGCTCTGTAGCAGTTTAGGGCTTCCGCTAGTTGTTCGGCTGCACCTCTTCTGTTTAATGTTCTCACATTCCAGGTGCAGATACGAACGTCGTTGTCCTTTTTATACCCTTTCCCATAGGGGGGTATATTAGTTTTGATACTTAGTTTGTAGCATAGAGTAATAATTTTGCTACACATACCTCAAAGTATATGGATCGACTCAGAATCGCTAGCTGAGTCGAATTAGCCATGTCTGTCTGTCCGTCCGTCCGTCCGTCCATCCGTCTGTCTGTTCGTTACCGATTTTTGGGCCTTAAATTTTGAGCTAGGTTAATGAAATTTGGTACATAGGATCCTCGTCCGTGCCACCAGAACAAGTGTAAACATTTTTGAAATCCGCCCACTGCCACGCCCCCTTTTTAGGAAAACTTTTTTTTTGGCCAAACCGTTAGGAATTTTAAAAAAGTGTCTGAGCAGCATATTTAGACAATCCTAATATCTATATTTCGTTCATACAAAGTTTTTTGCCACGCCCACTTTTTGGGGGCGTTTTTAGTAAAAAACGCTTTTTGTCCAAATTTTAAAACTTTCGAAAAAAATTTTTGATGCAAATACTTCCGCAATGGTAATATAAACATTTTGTCTATAGATCATTTCCACCTACGCCTACATTTTGGGGGTGTTTTCTTACAAAAACCATTTGTATACCCCATCCCAAGGCATTAGCAATAGAAAACCGTTGTTTTTTGTCGAACCACAAAAGATTTTGAGAAACTGTCTGAGCAATATATTGTGACAATGTCATTTTCTGTTTTTCATCGCCATAAGGCCTATATTTTGAGGATATTAATTTAAAGGATGGGATGGGATAGGGTATTCAATGATCCGCATAGCGGATTGTAGCCTCTCATATGTTTTCGTTTAGCATGGTCGTCAACAATAATATCAGTCCTTTCCGAGACTATTGGTTGCTTCGTAAAATAAGCTAAGGAATAGTGCGTTCAGTTGAATGATTATGATGACCAAAATGTGGTCGAAGAACTCTATAAGAATTTTTAATTGAGCACTGACTTTAAAAATATGTTTCCACAATTAGTAAACGTTGTTCCGGCGTAAGTCTATTCATGATTAATGAACTGAACACAAACGTCAAATAGACAAGCCAGCTATAAAGAATGTATTTCTTAGCAAATTCATATTTAAATGAATATAATAAAATAATACAAATAATAACTGTATAAACAACGGTATTGTAAAAACTACCTGCTATTGGATCAGCCGTTAAAACTTCGGCCTCAAGCCCTTGTATGGGCCATTAATGACTGGTATTTCATTCTTCAAATCAGGTAGTTTAATTTTCTTTTTTCACTTGTCACCACTTTGGGTTATGTTCTGTCCTTCACCATGGAAAAGACCTTCCGAAAAGAGATTCAGTCCTATCTATTCCAAAAATTCCAAAACATTTTTGATACGACTTTTTGACATTAAACCCATAGTTCAGGATGAGCTTCGGAGACCGGAGATACAAATAAAAATATTTACAATTGGTCTGGCGATTGTAATTCCGATTTGTTTAACAGCATCAGCCGATATGACCTACGTATCCCAAGCGCATACAATAATGCACTCCCTCTGCACTTTGCACAGGGATGAAACATTTTTTTTTTGTAATTAATTGATTTTGCTCCACATTACAGTTATGTTGGCAATAATAGCGAAAGCAAATTATTTCATTATCTGGTATTATGTTTGCAATAAAACATATTTATATTTGTAAGGCAGGATAATGCTGTTGTATTTTTTTTTTCCTTTTTTTTTAATTTTAGCGTGCGGTGCGGATTATATTAAAATAATAGCATAAGCTTGCTCTCTGCTGGTCTGAATGGTTATTCAGTGAAGTGGATTAAGTTTACTGAGTCCTGATGCTGGCAGAAAATATTAATAAAAAAAAACTTTATAATCGACCAAGTAAGAGTGAGCTACTATTTTCCAATTGCGATTTAATGAGTCAACAGTTTAGGATTTATTCATTATCTGGTTGTTAATTGAGTGGGTTGCGAATCGTAAGTGAAGGATTTTATAAATAAAAATTAAATCTAGTTCGTGTTATTTTACCTAGGTATTTTAGTTCAATTGAAGCTAATTGTTATGGGAAGCTCTATATTATAGTCGATTGCTCTTGTGAACCCAACTTAGCATGCCATATGCCAGAAACACATTGACTTAACATTATTTCCATACGCATCCACACCAACTACACAATTTTTACAGATAGTTTTATTTGGTTTTTGGAATGACAAATTAACAACAAATTATGAACAATTCCTAAAAATCCTCTTCGTAACTGCTTGAACCCCATACAATGACATTACGAAACATGAAATACTGTTATATTATCTGTTTGCAATCCCCTTTAGTGAGAATCACTTGCAGATAATTACAGTACTTGCGAATGAGGTACATCTTGAAAGTGCTCATCAATCCCCTGCGCAACGATCAGATAAATAGAGTAATGCATACCGTTTTCGTTGACAGATTGCATTGCGAGAATAATCAAGAAGTTAAATAAAATGAGATTTTTCTGTCTTTATCTGACGGACATCGGAAGGAATGAATAGATGAACTAGAGTTCAGAGTTTTTACTAATAAAAATGAATTCTGCGCAAATGTGAACTCAAGTGCTTTTAAATTGTTTAGCGTAAAGAAATGCATAACCATACATTATTACAAATCACCTAGCAAAAATTAATATTTGGCGCATTAATACGGCATAACTCGCATTAATACGTCATCGATATAAAGGGGCAACAATCAAGAGGATTTTTTTAAAATGCGAAATAACATAAAATATTCAAACAAATCGTGAAATCTTTATTATTAATATATAGAACTATTCTCGACATTCACTTTTTAAGGATAACCCCTTTCAAATTTTGGTTGCAACTGCGCCGTTGCTCGTCCATGGGAACGTTCCAATTTTCGATGACGCTTTTGAGCATATTCGTTGGTATATCGCTAATGACAAGGGTAATGTTGGCCTCCAAAGCTGCAGTCTTCGCTGGATTATCAAAAACAACTTAGACGTTACGTAGCCTCAAAGGAAAACGTCTAACGATGTGATATCGCATGTTCTTGCTGGCCAATTCACTGGTCCGAAGAGTAACCAGAAATAGTGTGAAAAAATTTAGTGTCGAAAAACTGCAATTGCAAGAGACCTCCAAGACCATCTCGCAATTCGTATCTCTTAACCTCTTGTCCATCTAATGTGGAAGAACAATGGCAACGATGCGATGAGAACAAGCTATTAGATCAGCCGCAACTGATGTGCTAGGTTTCTCGCGGCCACCAGCAAGAAACCCCTGGTTTGATGAGGAATGCCGACAGATGCTCGCAGCCAAGAACAAGGCCTACAAGGCTAAGATGCAGGTAAAGACTCGAGCTACCATTGAGCTCTATAGGCAGAGAAGATGGGAAGAACACTGGCTTTTCAGAAAGAAGAAGAAAGAGCACGAAAAGGGCGCTTCGAGGATATAGAGAGGTGCCACTCCAGGAACGATGTTCGCAAGTTTTACCAACGTGTAAAACGTTAAAGCAAAGGATACAAGACTCTAACAGAAAACTGTCGAGATGAACAAGAAAATATCGTAGTTGAGACACAGTCGATACTGAGGATATGGAAGAACCACTTCTGCAGACTGTTAAACGGCGATGACGAACAATATTCCGCTGTCATGCAGAACGAACCATTTGATATTTGCAACGACAGCGATAACTGCCAACCACCCGACCAAAGTGAAGTGACGATAGTAATATCTACACTCAAGCTTAATAAGGCAGCCGGAAATGATGGCCTTGCCGCTGAGGTTTATAAAGCTGAGGGAGATGACTTGGTAAGTAATATCCACCAACTCATAAAACAAATCTAGTCGGATGAAAGTATGCCTGAAGAATGGAACCTGAGCATCGTTTTCCCGATCCACAACAAATGAGGCCCTCGAAACTGCGCCAACTACAGAGGCATAAGTCTCCTCAACATCACCTATAATATCTTATCTGCCTTAATATGTGAACGCCTGAAACCGTTTACCAACAACCTGATCAGCCCTTATCAGTGTGGTTTTAGGCCAAGAAAGTCCACAACCGATGAAATCTTCACACTTCGGCAGATCCTGGAAAAAACCCAAGAAGTCCAAATCTATACCCACTACCTATTTATCGATTTCAAACCCGCATAGGACAGCATTTATAGAGACGAACTACACAGAGCCATGCCTAGTTTTGGTATACCGCCCAAACTCGCACGTTTGTGTAGGATGACGATGGAGAATTCTCGGTGCACCATCAGGGTCGGAAACCGTCACATTCGATACCAAAAAAGGATTTAGGCAGAGCGATGCGCTGTCATGTGACTTCTTTAATTTGATTCTTTAGAGGATTGTGCAAAATACCAGAGGCACAATTTTCCAAAAATCTGTGCAACTACTAGCATACGCCGACGATATTGACATAATTGGTAGGACTCAACGTGATATCATAGCCACGTTTGCTAGTATAGAGAAGGAATCGGCAAAAATGGGTTTAGCAGTAAATGAGGGTAAGACAAAGTTAATGCTGTCAACACAAAAGGACACACAACATCGACGAATTGGACAGAATGTCACCATTGACATATATATCTTTGAGGTAGTACGGGACTTTGTCTACCTCGGCTCCGCTACTTACTCTGACAACAACATCTCGGCACCTCATTTTTGAAGAAATACGGACCGATGTCTCCGCCGGCCCATAAACCATACCACACTGTTGTTTTGAGTTTGGTAGCTGCAACTCTTGAACGTCTTCCGTTTGTTCTTTGCCCCATATTGTGCTTATTAAAGTATCCACTGAGCCAGAAATTGGCCTCATCGCCGGACAAAATGTTGGTCGAAAACAGTCGATCTTCAGCAATTCTCTCTAGAGCCCATTCACTGAAACGATTTGCAAAACGTTGTTCAGGTGTAAGTCTATTAATGATGAAACGTCAATGAATACATACTAAATAAAAAACATATGAGAAGGCTATAGTCCGCTGTGCGGATCGTTGAATACCCTATCCCATCCCATCCTTAAAATTAATATCTCCAAAAAGTGGGCTTTATGGGTCTATAATATAGAAAATGACATTGTCACAACATATTGTTCAAGCAGTTTATCAGAATCTTTTGTTGTTTGACAAAACACATCGTTTTTCTCCTGCATATGCTATGGGGTAGGGTATACAAACGGTTTTTGTAAGAAAACGCCCCCAAAAAGTGGACGTGGGTTAAAATGGTCTATAGACGGTCTATAGGGGTATATTAGTGTTGATACATAGTTTGTAACATAGAGAAATAATTTAGCTACATATACCTCAAAGTTTATGGATCGACTCAGAGTCGATAGCTGAGTCGATTAAGCCATGTCTGTCTGTCCGTACGTCACCAGTTTTGGGACCTTAAATTTTGAGCTAGCAGGATAAAAGGATGTACAAACATTTTTGAAATCCGCCCACTAGCGCGCCCCTTTTTTAGAAAAACGTACTTTTTGGCCAAACCGTAAAGAATTTGAAAAACTGTCTGAGCAGCATATTTAGAGAATCGTAATATCTATATTTCGTTCATATAAAGTTTTTTGCCACGACCACTTTTTGTGGGCGTGTTTAATAAAAACCGTTTTTCGGTCAAATTTTAAATGTTTCGAAAAAAAAAATGTTGATGCAGAATCATTAGTAATAATAATATGAACATTTCGTCTATGGATCATTTTAACCCACGCCCACTTTTTGGGGGCGTTTTCTTACAAAAACCGTTTATATCCCTACCCCATAGCATATGCAGGAGAAAACGATGTTTTTTGTCAAACAACAAAAGATTCTGATAAACTGTTTGAACAATATGTTGTGACAATGTCATTTTCTATATTATAGACCCATAAAGACCACTTTTTGGAGATATTAATTTTAAGGATGGGATGAGATAGGGTATTCAACGATCCGCACAGCGGACTGTAGCCTTCTCATATGTTTTTGTTTTACACACTTCAGCGAACTGAGGCGAAATGGCTCCGCTCATGAATTGTTGTTGCCACCAATAGCAAAATGTCTTCTGGAGTTGATTCCATTGTTTACGTATTCTGTTACAAAAATAATTTTGATACTGCATTGTTTGTGTTAATGTGTTAAACTGAAACTGCGTGTATTGGTCGTTAAAATTCAACGAGTTTAGGGATGCTTTTTCTAAGCTCTTCCGATCTGTATTAAAGTGTCAGATTCCTAGAAGAATCGTCTATAAGCGGATTACACGCCTTAAGATAGATTTCAGTAAGTTCAATGTATGTTTTGGCCCTGAACCTCAAAGGTGAGAACAGAAACCAAGAACAGGTTGTACTTGGGCTTTATAAGAAGAAGCTGGACTGTTGTAGAATATCTCTTTGCTCTGAAAAGGTAACTTAATTTGAACGCTGACGATTTGGCAATTGAGGTAACATGTAGCTTCTAAGATACATTTGACCCAATTGTGATGCGTAGCAGATGCATTGATTCTTCTGATTTTTCTTATGATTCTCTATTTCGATTTATGGACCTGATGACTTGTTTTTTCCTTACGTTTTATTTGAGTAGAATTGAACTTGGTTTAACACTTTTCATTGCATAATCTTTTAGGCTTTCGTTTATAGAACATATTTTTTCGTGTCTGTGTCGGTGTGCACTATATCGGTATAGCGGTAATAAGTGTGTCGTTTGAGTTGGACTTTCAACTGCAAAATTAAACATGCGATTATTAGTTGTCAGAAACAATACGTGATTTGCATTTCATTACGCCTGTCACAATGTGTCAAATAAATTCGATCAAATGTCAGAAGAATACATTCAGACTGCTCTACAAAAATTTCGCCTAAGGAAAAAAATAACAGATTTGGTGAGTTTAAATAGTGTGTTTTATATATTGTAGGCATAGAACTTTTTTTTTTAAATAAAAAACAACAAATTCAATGGAATGACCAACATTTTGGCTTTATTAGCTAACAAATTTCATTTCATTTAATGTTTAAAAATTATTTCTGGCATATGGCTTCCGCGGCTGCGCCTGTCGGTCCACTTTTTCGAGCATAATCACGGAGAAATAAAAAAATCATTTGCCCGTAGCATTCGCCATGCACGGTAATGTTTACCGGTTTCGGATTCAAAGAAAAATTGCGACGCATTCGGCATGTAAACCGCAAAAGTATAATGAGGATTGAGCTCACTCCAAAAATGACGATTCTGCTTGTTTACATACCCGTCAAAAAATCGCATCGCTGAAGTAGATTTGACGATAAAAATCTGGTTCAACTTCCAGTTGATTCTTAGCTCATTCAGCGAGCACACGACAAAATTGATGGTCCGCTGCGGCTTTAATTCTTATTGCACCTGTTGGATCTTTTATGGATTTAGGCCAAGATCTTTCCTTAAAATTTTTCAAGTAGTGGGCAGAGACCGAGTTGCTGAGAACGGCGTCTGATCGATAAATTCGGCTCCTCTGTCACACTAATGCCTACAGCTGTAATGGCTTTTTCTGTACGCGCGGTAAGGTCTCGTTTTGGATGAATATTATCTAAAGAGTAAATAAATCGATAAATAGTATTGCGTATTAGCTGCGCACCGTAAACAACTTGACGAAGTGCTCTATAAGTTTGGCGAGCAGAGCGTGAATTTTGGAAATAAATTTACACGAGCTTTAAACGTTGTTCCAGTGTAAGTCTTTCCAAAGTTTACTAAAAAAAGAGTTACCCCTATCGGAAGTTTTATACCTCTAAAATAAACACCCTTTATATAGCTATATTAAAGATGTGATAGGGTATTGTATGATTCACTCACCGGATTGTGTAATTCTCATAATCTTTTTATTTTAGAGTGTCAAAGACATATTGCACGTTATTTATTTTATAGAAGCATGGACTTTTTAAAAAAAAAATTATGAAATTTGATTGCTTCTTTACATAATTTATGTGGATGACCATTAGAATTATACTCTTTTATGCTAATTTCACCGTACAATATCTTTGTATTCTATGGTTGAAATGGGTTATCTTTTTAAAGGACACCATTACATCAGCCCAAAGAATGTTCAAGTTGCTCTATAGCCCTGAGGGACAATAAACCAGACGAAAGCCATATATGAGGTGATGCTGAAACTCTTACAATAATCGTGTCCTCAAAACTGAAGGTAACTTTATAATTAAAAGTAAAAACTAGTTACTGCGAAGCACGGTTCTAAAAATGTCCTCGACCTACAAACCGTTCAAAGTTAATTCAAACTAAGTTACAAATGGCACTTTTACTAATCGTTAAGAAACAAACTCAAATTTCTACAAACCAATGCCAATTATTTACTTCCGCCTTTGCGCTAATTATTGTTCATCTCCTACTAACAGGCAATGTAACTAACTGCTTACTTCCGATGTTGACAATTAAAGCAACCTCTCCACGAAGCATGAGTACATTCGCACCTCTTCAAACCTGACAGCTCAGATGAATTCTGAAAATTTACAACAATGACCTTCAGAAAATATAAGGGCAACCTCCAAGAGTATGATAGTCCTTTCTACCAGAAATACTCAGCTGTACCGTGGACACAAAAAACGCTGGTTAACCACAGGAAAATTAGTTTTTTCGCGCTTCAACAAAAAAAAAAACTTTTTCTGTGTAATCTGAAAAGTGTTTCCTGTTGGGGTCGGAAAAAGTTTTTTCGCCCATCAAATGACATTTATTTCTGCGAGTTCGTTAGTAGTCATACTGCTGAAACTGGGTTGAGGTTAGTTGGCTAACTATTGTTATTTTTTAAGGTTGTTTATTGTAGCTAAACCATGAAGGGTGAATACGAAGGAAGGATTTAAAATGATTGCCTTAAGTTTTTACTACACAAGTGCTAACCAGTGTCTGTGTCATACATTCATCTGAATAACATTATACTCGCTGAAGTAAAACCGTAACGAAAGAAAAGGGATTCATATGTATAACTTTATAAATGTTGGTAATTGAAAAGACCAAAAGTACAATAAGTACAATTCAATTTTATTTAATTTAAATTACTTCAAGTATATTAAAAGTTTTAATGGTTTAAAGAGCTAAGATTAAGTTGGCTGGGCAAAGTCACAAAAAAGAGTGAGTTCGATTAACTAGTAAAGATAAAATGAAACGTTCTACATAACAATAATACGGGAATAGCATAACGCAATTAACTGCAATTATGTTATTCCTTATATGCCAGTGGAGGGCAACCTTTTTGCAATCCCAGTGGAGGGTAACCTTTGCGCATCGCCCAACATTCGGCCATCCTTCTTTTCAATCGCCTCGGTTGAATGCAGAGCCCCATGGCTTCATAAACTCCGCAACTGATGTAGTTGTTTTAGGCCCTTCACCATCTCCAATTCTACAAAGAGAATAGCGATCTCTACCGTCAGAGCTAGTGACTTTATATGGACCTAGAAAAAGAGGTTTTAATTTGTTACCGGGTCCAAATTGGGTCCGTTTTATAGCAACAATATCATTAACAGAAAATGGGTTTGCCTTTTTTCGCCTTAAATTATATGTCTTTCTCATCTCGTCCTGCACCTTATTGATTTGAGCTTTCGCTTCTGCTCTTTAAATATGTCTGCTTCTTTCAAACACGGCAATTTTTTCCTCTTGAAGAGTCTCCAGCAGCTTCACATCTTCTTTTTGTCTCATCTTCACTCCCATAAGAACCTCAAATGGTGAAGTGTTGATGGAACGTTGAAAAGTTGAATTCAAGACAAGTTGCACTTTTTGAACGTGTTTGTACCAATGATCTGGATTCTCTTCTGACAATTTTTTTAACATTGGAATGACAATTTGGTGCACCCTTTCAACTTGTCCGTTGGAACGCGGAACACCCGTAGTAATAAGATGGTGATTTATACCTTCGGTGTCGCAGAATTCCTTAAACGCCTGTGACGTAAACGCTGCACCTCGATCTGTCACTATTACTTTTGGATTTCCAAAAATAGCTTGTTGACTTTTCAGCTTGTTTAAAACCTCTGCAGTATTCGTTGACTTTGTTGGGTACAACCAAACGAATTTTGAAAATCCATCAATCACCGAAAAAATATATTTGTACTGCTTGCTTGTTGCTGTCATTGGCCCCAGATGATCCACATGATAAACACACAGAGGAAGATCTCCCTTTTCAACAGGGTTTAGGAAACCTTCTTTTTTACCACGTTTCCTTTCCGCTAAAATGCAGGAAACACAAGAGCTTACACAGCGCATGACTTTTTCGTGTAGATTTTTGATAAAAAATTCACGATTGAGAATATCTTCCATCTTCTTGGAACCTATGTGACCATTTTCGTGAACGTTACGAATGACTTCGGATTGTAGGATATCAGGAACAACCAATAAATTTTCTCCCTTAATCTGCTTATACAAAACACCATTAATAACCACATACCCGTCATAATCAAATTCTTCCAGGAACATTGTCCATCTTGCCATTTTTGGCGACAAATCTTTTTTCTTTAACGTTTTTGTAAACGCATCACAGTCCGTTACCAGCTTGAAACTAGTTCCCAGCAAATAAACTCTAAATTTTGTTAAGGCATAAATGACGGCTAGCACTTCGAGCTCGAAGCTACAGTAGTTCTTTTCAGCAGGTGATGTTTTTTTGCTCATATAATAAACAGGGTGCAAATCCTTTTCATAGCTTTTTCGCTGCAACAGTACGGCACCAAATCCATCGATACTTGCGTCAGTATGCACTTCGGTCACCGAACTAGAATCAAAAATACGTAAAACAGGATTAGACGAAAGTAAATATTTTAAATGTGCAACGGATTGCTTTTGCTCACTACCAAAATAAAAATGTTTATTTTTGAGCAACAGATCTGTAAGAGGTTTTGCGATTACTGAGTATCTTGGTATGAATTTTCTAAAAAATCCACTTAGTCCTAAAAAGCTTTGTATCTGCTTTACATTCGATGGTTCCGGAAAATGTTGTACGGCCAAAATCTTTCCTGGAGAAGGGCGTATTTGACCATCTTCGATGACATGTCCAAGAAACTCCACACATCGTTTTAAAAATCTGCACTTTCTCCAGTTTATTTCCAATCCGCTTCGCGCTGCTGTATCCAACACCTTCTCTAAACGCTGCATGCCTTCTTCTTTGTCCTTGCTTGGCAAGATCAGATCATCCATATACAGAAACATATGAGAGGCTACAATCCGCTGTGCGGATCGTTGATTACCCTATCCCATCCCATCCTTAAAATTAATATCCTCAAAATATAGGCCTTATGGCGATGAAATACAGAAAATGACATTGTCACAATATATTCCTCAGACAGTTAATCAAAATCTTTTGTGGTTCGACAACAAACAACGTATTTCTATTGCTAATGCCTTGGGATGGGGTATACAAATGGTTTTTGTAAGAAAACGCCCCCAAAATGTGGGCGTAGGTGAAAATGATCTATAGACAAAATGTTTATATTACCATTGCGGAAGTATTTGCATCAAAAATTTTTTCGAAAGTTTTAAAATTTGGACAAAAAGCGTTTTTTACTAAAAACGCCCCCAAAAAGTGGGCGTGGCAAAAAACTTTGTATGGACAAAATATAGATATTAAGATTGTCTAAATATGCTGCTCAGGCACTTTTTTGAAATTCCTTACGGTTTGGCTTAAAACTACGTTTTTCTAAAAAGGGGGCGTGGCAGTGGGCGGATTTCAAAAATTTTTACACTTGTTCTGCTTCGTCGGCCAGAGAGTCTATATACCAAATTTGAACTCTCTAGCTCAAAATTTAAGGCCCAAAAATCGGTGACACACAGACGGACGGACGGACGGACGGACGGACGGACGGACGGACGGACGGACAGACAGACATGGCTTAATCGACTCAGCTAGCGATTCTGAATCGATCCATATACTTTGAGGTATATGTATCGAAATTATTTCTCTATGTTACAAACTTAATGTCAAAAACATATGAGAAGGCTACAATCCACTGTGCGGATCGTTGAATACCCTATCCCATCCTATCTGTAAAACTAAAATCCCCAAAAAGTGGACATGGCTAAAAACACGATGTGGATAAAATTAAGAATATGACATGGTGACAACAAATTCTTCAGACTGCTTATAAAAAACTTTTACGGTTCTACAAAAGACAAGGTTTTCTCCTGCATATGTTAGGGGGTAGGGTATAAAAATGGTTTTTATATAAAAACGCCCCCAAAAAGTGGGCGTGGGTTAAAATGGTCTATTGACGAAATGTTCATATTTATATTACTAATGATTCTGCATCAAAATTTTTTTAGAAAATTTTAAAATTTGACCGAAAAACGTTTTTTATTAAAAACGCTCCCAAAAAGTGGGCGTGGCAAAAAACTTTATATGAACGAAATACAGATATTCAGATTGTCTAAATATTTTGTTCAGAAAGTTTTTCAAAATTCCTTATAGTTTGGCCAAAAAATACGTTTTTCTAAAAAGGGGGCGTGGCAGTGGGCGGATTTCAAAAATTTTTACACTTGTTCTGCTGGGAGCAACAAAGAGCACGTGTACCAAATTTCATCCTTCTAGCTCAAAATTTAAGGCCCAAAAACTGGTGACGTACGGACGGACGGACGGACGGACGGACAGACATGGCTAAATCGACTCAGCTATCGATTCTGAGTCGATCCATATACTTTGAGGTATATATAGCTAAATTATTTCTCTATGTTACAAACTATGTATCAAAACTAATATACCCCTATGGGATAGGGTATAAAAACTAATATACCCCCCTATGGGATAGGGTATAATGACAACTTTTTGTAGTACTATAACATATACAATTTTCAATTTCCAGAAGCAATTACTTGTATTGAGCTCTCTTAATACTTGTACACAGAAGTTGACCATTTTTCTAGTCGCCTGTTTATACCCTATCCCATAGGGGGGTATATTAGTTTTGATACTTAGTTTGTAACATAGAGAAATAATTTTGCTACATATACCTCAAAGTATATGGATCGACTCAGAATCGCTAGCTGAGTCGAATTAGCCATGTCTGTCTGTCCGTCCGTCCGTCCGTCCGTCCGTCCGTCTGTTTGTTCGTCACCGATTTTTGGGCCTTAAATTTTGAGCTAGGATAATGAAATTTGGTATATAGGATCCTCGGCCGTGCCACCAGAACAAGTGTTAAAACTTTTGAAATCCGCCCACTGCCACGCCCCCTTTTTAGGAAAACTTATTTTTTGGCCAAACCGTAATGAATTTCAAAAAAGTGTCTGAGCAGCATATTTAGACAATCCTAATGTCTATATTTCGTTCATACAAAGTTTTTTGCCACGCCCACTTTTTGGGGGCGTTTTTAGTAAAAAACGCTTTTTGTCCAAATTTTAAAACTTTCGAAAAAAATGTTGATGCAAATACTTCCGCAATGGGAATATAAACATTTTGTCCATAGATCATTTTCACCTACGCCTACATTTTGGGGGCGTTTTCTTACAAAAACCATTTGTATACCTCATCCCAAGGCATAAGCAATAGAAATACGTTGTTTTTTGTCTAACCACAAAAGATTTTGAGAAACTGTCTGAGCAATATATTGTGACAATGCCATTTTCTGTATTTCATCGCCATAAGGCCTATATTTTGAGGATATTTATTTAAAGGATGGGATGGGATAGGGTATTCAACGATCCGCATAGCGGATTAAATCATCATAATTCCTTTAAGGAAAATAAACAGGCTCTATGGAACATGCGATGGTATATCCTCTGTAAGGTTTCTATAAAGTTTCCGGGATGTGTGTGTTAATGTTACATTTGTTAAGAAGTTTTGGTCATTCTTCCGCCAAAGTATGATAAAGGGATGATCTGTTGAGATCTTCTGACTGAAGGCTTTAGATGCTGCTACTAATTAGTTTAGTTTAGTTTTATGCATTAGAGTACCACGCAGAAGTTCTGCATTCGATACCCAGTAATGACATATCAAAATTTTCATTGTTAGCGAAAAATATTCAATGATTCATTTCTCAGTATTAGCATCAAATGCAGATTTCAAGTGAAATATATCCTATTTTTCATGTACATATCACTGATTTCCATAACTGATGCCTACGATTTCTAAATATAAAAGATGAATGTGTAGTGCCCAAATAATTTAATCTGACAGCAGTTCCTACAGAAATGCATATAACACCAGCTGGGGCAGTAGTGACACAAATACTAGAGGTGAGTCCCTATTCCAATATATTATTAAACAAAGTTTTTTTAATTCATAATCGTGGAAATGAACCCACTTTCATCATAAAAAATCGCAGGAAGTCTTAGACCTAACACTTTCCTCTAACTCTGTCACTCTATCAGTCTCAGACTGGAGGGTATCAAAGCACACCTTTAGTAGTGTCGCACGAAACCAAACAGATGTTGATACAAACGTCAACGAACTCGTCACAGTTTTTAACAACGCTTTTTCAAAAGAAAAATAAAATGAAAAAAATAAAAAAAAGAAAATGAAACAAAGCCACTGGTGGTCTAGATAACTGGCCAGCCAACACAGCGCAACGAGAGAACTCTTCAAAGTGGCAAAAATGTCAAACGTAGAAACAGACTGGCACTCTTATAGAACCAGCCTCAGCAAATTCAAAAAAGAGATCAGAACACCCAAAAGAAAGGCTTGGAATGAATTCTGCAGCAGTATCGAGGAAAACAATGAATCTGCCAGATTGAGGAAGATACTATCAAAAGAAGCAAGCACCCCAGGTTTTCTCAAAACTTCAGCAAATAATAGGACAGAATCAACCGCTGAAACCCTGAACCTTCTTTCAAGCACACACTTTCCGAACTGTAAAACTGTAGAGGAAAATGTCATCACAAGTACAAAAACAGACCACACATCGGACAACATGGGTGACAACTCGCTCATTAATACGATAGTGTTCAAGGAAAAGATTGCATGGGCCATTCATTCATTCAAGCCCCATAAATCAGCGGGCCCTGAGGGCATAACCCCTATCATGCTACAAAAAACTGCTAATCACATAATGCCAACACTGCTTACCATCTTCCGTGAATGCCTAAAACTAAACCACATACCACAAGTGTCGAGTGAAGTTAAAGTTATATTCATACCGAAAGCAGGTAAATGCAGCCACAGCGAAAGATTTAAGACCCATAAGCATGTCTTCCTTCCTACTGAAAACGATGGAACGATTACTCGACATCCAAATACGTAGCAACCTGAATCCAGGTTACCTATCTACCTGAAATAACCAAGCACACTCAAAAAGCAACCATCACAAGATGGCAAAATACAATCACTTGTATACACACAAAATCTCTCAGGCCGGAGTTAATCGGTAGCAAATCGAACAAGCTAATAGCTTTGAGCAGAGCATCCATTTCTATAGCGGTGAGAGTGATAACAGGTCACAACCTGTCGGGTAAGCACTCCAATAAGATAAAACTTACTGGTGCGAACCAACTTTGCAGGAAATGCAGGGACCCAGACGTCGAAAAAGAGGTCTCACACCTACTATGTCACTGCCCTGCGATCAGTAGCAGCCGTTTGAAAATACTAGGCAGCCTATACTTTGACGACCTAAGAGACCTAACGACTATCCCAATAGCGCAGATAGTCCTATTTTGTAGCAGATCCGGATGGAGCAACTACCTCTTTGAGGCTGAAGGAGCAACGCAGAACAGCACCGCATAAGTATCACAATCGAACTTAACCAGGTATGCACAGCGGTCAAGTGTTTTGTCAGAATTCCTTAATATCTTTAAATCACCTGAAATGCAAAAAAAAATAAAACCGCTCACATATTGTTACTTGATTTGGCCTATAATGCATATTTTGAAATCAAACAAAAATGTAACTGATTTTGGGTGAGAAAATGGTCAGAATGGAACGCGGCCTAGAATTCTTACTTTCGCGTATGGTTTGCGCAAAGTAGTTATATATATAGGGTGATTTAAAAAAAAAATTTTTAAATGAATAAAACACTCAAATTTGCATTTGCATGATTATAAGCGATAAATAGGCCTTTGCCATTTACGTTTTAAAGACACCTTCATGTAAATGTTGTCCGCGGATCCGTTTCAAATGGTCCATTCGGAAGGTACAATTTCGCGTCACTTTTTCGAGAATTTCGACCTGTATTCCACTAATTACGCGTGTTATGTTATCTTGTAAGGCTTCAATCCTGTTCGGCTTGTCCAAATAGACTAACGACTTTACACGGTCGTCTTTGAAGAAAAATGGGCCGACGATGCCACCAGCCCATAAACCACACCAAACTGTCGTTCTTTCGGGATGCATCGGTAATTCTTGTATGCATGAGTTTTGCTTATTTACGTATCCATTGAGCCAGAAATGAGCCTCATCGCTGAACACAATTTTTCGAAAAAAGAGCGGATTTACATGGAGCTGGTCTAAGGCCCATTCACTAAAAATTAGACGTTGTGCAGAAGTTAAATTCCATAGGTTTGCAAACCCAAATCGACACGTAAAAATTTCCATGTGGTTTTGAGTAACACATGTCCAATTGCTGAGAACGGCGACGAATTGACATTTCTCGATCTTCATTAACATTGGACGCTTTGACTGGTTGAATGCAATATTCTCTTCGGTACGCACTGTACGCATGCGAGTAGATGGTTTAATATCCAACAAAGTAAATTTGGTGCGAAATTTGGTGATAACAGCACGAATTGTTGATTCTACGCAGAGGTAGGAAGAGAAGACACCTTTAGCAGTACTGTCGGAAAATATAGCCTATACGACAACACGTCTGGTAAAGGACTTAGGCTAATTGACTTCGCTACGGAACGAAATGCCACCATAGGAACACACGATTTCCTCATCACGATATCCATAAGGGGACATGGCGGTCTCCAGATCAACGAACAGTCAACCAAATTGATCACATTGCGCTAGACAAGAGGCACGCATCCAGTATTTTGGATGTCCGAACATTCCGAGGGGCTAACATCGACTCGGTAAGGTAAGGATGCGGATATCCACCACGCCACAAGAAAACAGAAATACTGTGAAAAAATTTGATGTCGAAAGACTGCAATCGCCAGAGACCGCCAAGACCTTCGCGCAACGCGTATCCCTTAACCTCTCGACTCACAACACACCACCAGCATCTAATGTCGAAGAACAATGGCAACGAGGACAACAAGCCATTAGATCAGCCGCAACTGATGTGCTTTCTCGCGGCCACCAACAAGAAACCCATGGTTTGGTGAGGAATGCCGACAGATTGTTGCAGGCAAGAACGAGGCATACAAGGCTAATCTGCAGGTGAAGGGAAGAACATCGGCTTTTCAGAAAGAAGAAAAAAGAGCAAGAGAAGCGCGCGATCGAGGATATAGAGAGGTGCCACTCCTGGAACGATGTGCGCAAGTTTTACCAAAGTGTAAAACGTCAAAGCCAAGAATACAAGGCTCGAACAGAATCCTGTCGAGATGAACAAGGAAATATCGTAGTTGAGACACAGTCGATGCTGAGAATATGGAAGAACCACTTCTGCAGACTGTTAAACGGCGATGACGAACAACATTCCGCTGTCAGGCAGAACGAACCATTTAATATTGGCAACGACAGCGAAAACTGCCAACCACCCGACGTAAGTGAAGTAAGGATAGCAATATCTAAACTCAAGCTTAATAAGGCCCCCGGAAATGACGGCCTTCCCACTGAGCTTTATAAAGCTGGCGAAGATGACTTGGTAAGTAACATCCACCAACTCAGACCCTGGAAAAAAAACCAAGAAGTCCAAATCGATACCCACCACCTATTTATCGATTTCAAAGCCGCATATGACAGCATTTATAGAGACGAACTATACAGAGCCATGTCTAGTTTTGGTACACCGCCCAAACTCTTCCGTTTGTGAAGGATGACGATGGAGAATTCTCGCTGCACCATCAAGGTCGGATACGACCTCACCGACACATTCGATACCAAAAAAGGATTTAGGGAAGGCGATGCGCTGTCATGTGACTTTTGCAATTTGATTCTCGAGAGGATTGTCCAAAACTCCCGAGCCAACACCAGAGGCACAATTTTCCAAAAGTCGGTGCAACTACTAGCATACGCTGACGATATTGACATCATTGGTAGGACTCAACGTGATGTCAAAGCCACGTTTGCTAGTATAGAGAAGGAAGCGGCGAAAATGGGTTTAGCAGTAAATGAGGGTAAGACTAAGTATATGCTGTCATCACGAAAGGACTCACAACATCGACGAATTGGACAGAACGTCACCATTGACAGATATAACTTTGAGGTAGTACGGGACTTTGTCTACCTCGGCTCCGCTATTAACTCTGACAACAACATCTCGTCAGAAATTAAACGAAGAATTACTCTTGCCAACCGCTGTTTCTTCGGGCTAAGAAGGCAATTTAGTAGTAAAGCCCTCACTCGAACTACTAAGGAGATCCTATATAAGACCCTGATCATCCCAGTCCTGCTCTACGGCGCTGAAGCATGGACCGTATCAAAAGCGGATGAAGAAATCCTGGGTCGATTCGAGAAAAAATCCTTCGAAAAATCTTCGGTCCTGTTTGCGTTGACGGGCTATGGAGACGAAGATTCAACCACGAACTATACGAGCTATACAGCGACATACCCCTAGTCAAAAAACTCCGCATTGGACGTCTAAGATGGCTAGGACATGTAGAACGAATGGACACCAATAATCCGGCTCGCAGAGTCTTCGATTCCCAGCCAGAAGTCGGATGCAGTAGAGGAAGACCTCGCCTTAAGTGGCGCGCACAAGTGGAAACCGACCTCAACCAACTTGGAGTGCGCAACTGGAGGCAGTAAGCTAAGGACCGGGATAATTGGAGAGGCATGTTGATTGAGGCCCAGGTTCATTCCGGACTGTACCGCCACTTAAGTAAGTAAGTAGCAACTGTCGGTGTTTTTAGTTAAATCAGGGGTTTCTTCTTTGATGTTAAAAATCAGCATTGAATTTTGGGTTTTTCTGATGACTTATTGACAATATTGCGTAATATGTTTGACAATTGATGTTGACAGTACATTACAGCTCTTTACAAAGCTGTACGCGGTCTTCTGCTATTCTATGAGGTTACGCGTTTTAAAATTTTAGTTTGAAACAGCATTTCTCCATTTATTTGGCGTTTGTGACATCTGCATTCGTAGCTAGGCTGCTAGAGGGAAATTCTACAAGTCGATGTTAGCTGCTCGGAATGTTCATACATTATGATGTATGGAAGGAATATGAAACGTGTGCTGGCTATTGTGCTGGTGATCTGGCGACTGTGGAATACGTAATTTTACAAAGCCATTAATTGGGATAACTCCTTGGCCAGGCGTATGGTCTCTTGCAGGCTATACTGCCGAATTAAATCTGCAAAAAATATCCACGCTTTTAATTTGGCCTTGATAAAACGTTTTTAAAACATATTTTAATAATTCATTGTCGAAGAGCTTGTAGAATGAGTTTTAAGTCACGTGATAGTTGTCCCTCAAGGGAAACGTAGGCAGACAAGATGATAATTTGTCGACTTTGTCTAATGTAGGTTTTAACCATATTTTCGATGACGTCGGTGATGCACTAAGCATCTTGCCTTAAAGTCCTGAATATTTCAAGTCCACGTCCGATTATTCGCTCAATCTGTTCACCTGCAAACATGAACTTCATTATCACTTTTGCGTTTAGCATGATTGTCAGTGATAAAAAAGTTATTAGTTTGTAAAAATTATGTTTTTTATAATGGGTGATGTTTTAAGAGGTTTAGAACTTTTTTTAAAAAAAAAACACAAAAAATTCAAAAAAAAGAATGAAATATTTATTTGAATCGATAGTTTGAACCTTGCAATTTAATGCTAAAGATAATTTTATGCAAATGTTGACCGCGGCTGCGTCTCAGGTAGCCCATCCGCTGAGTCCAATTTTGGCATACTCTTTCACACATATCGGCCGGTATCTCACGAATGAATGCATGGATGTTGGCTTCCAGTGCGTCAATCGAAGCGGGCTTGTCCCTATAGACATTAGCCTTGACATACCCCCACAAAAAATAATCTAATGGTGTCAAATCGCACGATCTAGGCGGCCAATTGACCGGCCCGAAACGTGAAATTAACTGTTCACCAAACTCGCCTCGCAATTGCGCCATTGTTTCGCGTGCTGTGTGGCATGTGGCACCGTCTTGTTGAAACCACATATCATGCAAGTCAAGAACTTCCATTTCGGGCAAAAAAAAGTTTGTTATCATCGCTCGGTAGCGTTCACCATTGACAGTAACGCTGCGATTCGCATCATCTTTGAAGAAATATGGCCCAATAATGCCGCCGGCCCATAAACCGCACCAAACAGTGGCTTTTTCGGGATGCATTAGTAGCTGTTGCAATGCTTCTGGCTGATCTTCACTCCAAATGCGGCAATTTTGCTTATTTACGTACCCATTCAACCAAAAATGAGCCTCATCGCTGAACACAATTTTTCGATAAAAAAGCGGATCCTCGGCCAGCTTTCCAAGAGCCCATTCACCAAAAATTCGGCGTTGTGGTAGGTCGGCTGGCTTTAGTTCTTGCACCAGCTGCATCTTAAAAGGCTTTACGCCCAAATCCTTCCGCAAAATTTTCCACGTAGTGCTGTAACAAAGGCCTAACTGCTGGGAACGGCGCCGAATCGACATTTCGCGGTCTTCTGTCACACTAGCTGATACGGCCGCAATATTTTCTTCACTACGCACAGTACGTAAACGTGTTGGTGGTTTAATGTCCAACAAAGTAAATTTGGTGCGAAATTTGGTCACAATCTTCCGAATAGACTGCTCAGAAGGTCGAGAATGCCGATCATAAAATGGAAGCAGCGCGCGATGAACATTTCGAACCGAGCACGAATTTTGATAGTAAAATTCAATAATTTGCAAGCGTTGTTCATTTGTAAGACGATCCATGGTTAAATTGCAAACCAAACTGAAGCTGTTTGACAGTGACACAAGGTACTAAACACACGTCAGCTGTCAAAACCAGTGTTGCCAAAACCAAACCAGCTAAAAAATCACCCGTTATATTTCAATAGGAACTTCCTCCAACAATTGCCAAATGATCAAAAAAAAGTCGAGTAATCCAAATGAGTTGTTTCCCAAGTAGTCGCCTTTTCAGGAGATGTGAACGACATTTGCATGCAGGCTTATTGAGTAGTACCTCGGGTAACACATAACGTCAAACTTCCCACACCTGTCAGGATGGTTGACCAGTAACATAGTACTAAACCCTTTCAAAATAAATGTCTCCACTTGATCCCAAAGTACCTTCTATATGCATGAAATCGAAACTGCAAATGGTTCATCATTTACGTGTTTTCTCTAACAAAATACCAATCGACCTTTTCTTACCAAACACAATTCCATCAGACTTCGAATATTTATCGAAAGTCGCCCCTTGTTATCAGGCAAATGGAATCCATTCTCTGGTCCAATAGCTTGTTGCTTTGTTGTGCAGTAGAAAGGGTGGGTGTCCCCCTTTCCACTAAATTGAACACTTCTCTATGTGTAAGGCGACAATCCCGACAGACATTTATTCCATAAAAAGGATCGAAAAGGATTCATATACTCGTAACTCATAAAATGTACGCTACATCTGGCAATGACATGACTAAAAGGCGTACATTATCGATCGAACGTCACATCCTAGGCGGCTGCTGTTCGGCCTGATAGGTTCTCCCTTAAAGGGTTCTGTGCTTTATGATTAATTACCAACCCCACCCATGCAAATACTAAGCCAGGCATGGCCTTTTTCCCAGTACAAATCAGCCCGTCCAATCACCCTCCCTCTGCACCAAATGCACGACGACAAGAGCGTACAACAAAATGGTTTTTGTTTCAATATAAAATATGAAGAAATAAATTCAGAGATTTGTCAACGTTGTTGGGCGTGCTCTTTTTGTTGGTGTTGATTCTTCGTCCTTTTTTCGATTTTCAGTGGAAATTGTTTGCAGCGATTCTACAACGTTTAGCGAGGAGATAATGAAATTTATGGCACAATGCGCGACCCCAGAGTTTATGATGCGAATTGGTGGGTGATGTTGGTGCCGAGGGGTGTGGCGGGACTTAATGGCGGCAAAGCAACAAAGAGTACCTATTGCGTAGGTAAATCTCGTTGTTTTGCTGTGCGAAGAGCTCCCAAATTAGCTCTACCGATTTTGCAACATTTTAGGTCGGTGACTGTACCCAGCAACGCTGAGTCCAGAGTGCGCTAATAACAGCTCTTGCGGCAGCGTATACTAAGTTTTACCAATTTCGTGGAAAGTATTACGTTGCACATGGGTAGATACCTTCAAATGCGGCCGGCGCAAGTGACGCCTGGGTGTGGGCAGATTTCATGAAATTCAGAAACTAATTAAAATTAATTATACGATATTTTTGCCAATTTGCATTGTCGGCACGGCACGAAAGCCGGGATCTGTTAATTTTATTCAAATTTATTCGAATTTCTATGGAAGGCGCGTGACTCGTGCGCGAATTTTTTTCATTACGTTGATACACTTTTTTTTCGGGAAGACTTTTAAGGGCGGTATGGAATAAGGTGACAAATGTTCATTTGGTAAGTAGAATTTATTTGCACCTGGTTCTTATGTAGGTTTACGAATAGGGAGGTAATAGATGTGTGCGATTTGGACATTTTGGTGACAATTTAAGCTTTGCGATTTGTAGCCTTTTTATGGTATGGGGAATTTACTTATCTTTCGAGACAGTTTAGCTTTTATGGAATTTATTTAGTCTTGGATATGAGATGAATTTGTAGATTTAGTATGTTAAAATGGTTTAGGTTTAGGTATCATGAAATAAAACTTATTGCGCGTTTGAATTTCCCCGACAGATTTATGAAGCCAATAAAATGGTCTAGACTTCTGAAAACAGGTATCAATTTAGGTAAGTAGCTAATTTTCGAGAATTTTTAAAACGACATAATCGCAGCTTAGAGGGCTCAGTGGCGCGATGGTTAGTGCGATGAACTGCCGCGCAGGAGGTCTGGGTTCGATTCCCAGCCGTAGCAACACCTAAATGATTTTTCACTGGCCCTCCTCTCGTGATGATCTGACAAATCATCCGAGTAGTATCAATTGTCAAGAATAGCTTATCTCAACTTAGCCGTTCGGAGTCGGCATAAAACAGGAGGTCCCGCCATCGTGCAAGAAGTACACACGCACACATGAATGGTTGTGAGAAAGCTAGGCCCTGGGTACTAACGAGCCTGTTGCGCCAAAAATTTGTATTTTTTATTTGTATAATCGCAGCTTAATGTTTACCGATTGCTTTTGTTTTCAATTGTTGTATAGAACGTCTTTTAGTAATTCTTAATAACATTTTGGGTAAAATGTTTTACTGACATTGTTTTGGGAAAATGAACTTCGTCTATATTTTTTGTAGAAAGTCATTTGTATATAAAAGTATAATAAAATTAAGAGGGTAAAATATAAAATCGTGGAATGTCCGAAGCAATTTTGCCTGGCTGCAAGGATCCGAGAGGTCCAAATTTACCGAATGGAAATTGTTATAAAAATCTTGATTGTCACGATGGACATTTTGCACTTGCGATTTGAGGGCAAGACTATCTAGTGCGTAAGGTGCGTGAGCTGTTCACCGATATCGTGTGATATAACGCTGCTCATTTGGAGATGTCTTAAATCATAGATCTGGGTTTTTTATACCCTATCCCATAGGGGGGTATATTAGTTTTGACATTAAGTTTGTAACATAGAAAAATAATTTCGATACATATACCTCAAAGTATATGGATCGATTCAGAATCGCTAGCTGAGTCGATTAAGCCATGTCTGTCTGTCCGATTTTTGGGCCTTAAATTTTGAGCTAGAGTGTTGAAATTTGGTATTTGGACTCTCTGGCCGACGAAGCAGAACAAGTGTTAACATTTTTGAAATCCGCCCACTGCCATGCCTCCTTTTAGAAAAACCTAGTTTTAAGCCAAACCGTAAGGAATTTCAACAAAGTGTCTGGGCAGCATATTTAGACAATCTTGATATCTATATTTCGTCTATACAAAGTCCAAATTTTAAAACTTTCGAAAAAAAATTTGATGCAAATACTTCCGCAATGGTAATATAAACATTTTGTCCATAGATCATTTTCACCTACATCATTTTGCGCCATTTAATAGTATTGCGTTGCCAACCCAAAGATGTGACAGCTGACGGTTTGGTAATAGTAAAAATGGAGCACTATACGAAAGAACAACGCATTTTCATTGTTGAGCAATATTTAAAAAAAGTGAAAGTCAGTCGGCTACAGTCCGCTGTTTTCGTACAATTGGCCACCATAGTGATTTAAATCCATCAACTGTGATGAGAATAATCAAAAAAAAATTTGCGATACTGGGTCAATTAGTGATCGAAGCAGTTCGCGAGAGTATTGCTGACATTCCAGGAACATTAATTCCGCATCGTAGTCAAGAATTGGGCATTTCGAGAAGCCATCTACAACGAATTCTCACGAAAGACTTGAAACTTCGTGATTACAAAATTCAATTGACTCATGAAATGAGGACTATTTACCATGCAGCGCGAAGATATATATAGCTTGACACCATGTCTTCTTCTTCTTAAGTGGCGCTACAATCCGGGATGAACCTGAGCCTCAACAAACATGCCTCTCCAATTAGCTGTGTCCTTAGCTAACTGCCTCCAGTTGCGCACTCCAAGTTGGTTGAGGTCGGTTTCTACTTGTACGCGCCACTTAAGGCGAGGTCTTCCTCTACTGCATCCGACGTCTGGCTGGGAATCAAAGACTCTGCGAGCCGGAGTATTGGTGTCCATTCGTTCTACATGTCCTAGCCATCTTAAACGTCCAATGCGGAGTTTTTTGACTAAGGGTATGTCGGCTGTACAGCTCGTATAGTTCGTGGTTGAATCTTAGTCTCTATAGCCCGTCAACGTAAACGGGACCGAAGATTTTCCGAAGAATTTTTCTCTTGAATCGACCAAGGATTTCTTCATCCGCTTTTGATACGGTCCATGCTTCAGCGCCGTAGAGCAGGACTGGGATAGTCAGGCTCTTATATAGGATCTCCTTAGTAGTTCGAGTGAGAGCTTTACTACCAAATTGCCTTCTTAGCCCGAAGAAACAGCGATTAGCAAGAGTAATTCTTCGTTGGATTTCTGACGAGATGTTGTTGTCAGAGTTAATAGCCCCGTACTACCTCAAAGTTATATCTGTCAATGGTGACGTTCTGTCCAATTCGTCGATGTTGTGTGTCCTTTCGTGTAGACAGCATATACTTTGTCTTACCCTCATTTACTGCTAAACCTGTTTTTGCCGCTTCCTTCTCTATACTAGCAAACGTGGCTATGACATCACGTTGAGTCCTACCAATGTGTCTGTGAGGTCGTTTCCGATCATGATGGTGCAGCGAGAATTCTCCATCGTCATTCTACACAAACGAACGAGTTTGGGCGGTATACCAAAACTTGACATGGGTCTATATAGTTCGTCTCTATAAATGCTGTAGTATGCGGCTTTGAAATCGATAAATAGATGGTGGGTATCGATTGGACTTCTTGGGTTTTTTCCAGGATCTGGCGAAGTGTGAAAATTTGATCGATTGTGGACTTTCCTGGCCAAAAACCACACTGATAAGGGCCGATAAGGTTGTTGGTAAACGGTTTCAAGCGTTCACATATTACGGCAGATAGGATCTTGTAGGCGATATTGAGTAGACTTATGCCTCTGCAGTTCGTGCAGGTCAGAGGGTCTCTTTTTTGGGGGACCGGGCAAACGATGCTGAGGTTCCATTCTTCAGGCATGCTTTCAACCGACCAGATTTGGCTTATGAGTTGGTGGATGTTACTTACCAAGTCATCTCCACCAGCTTTATAACGCTCAGCGGGAAGGCCGTCATTACCGGCGGCCTTATTAAGCTTGAGTTTAGATATTGCTATCCTCACTTCACTTAGGTCGGGTGGTTGGCAGTTTTCGCTGTAGTTGCCAATATAAAATGGTTCGTTCTGCCTGGCAGCGGAATGTTGTTCGTCATCGCCGTTTAACCGTCTGCAGAAGTGGTTCTTCAATATCCTCAGCATCCACTGTGTCTCAACTACGATATTTCCTTGTTCATCTCAGCAGGATTCTGTTCGAGCCCTGTATCCTTGGCTTTGACGTTTTACACTTTGGTAAAACTTGCGAACATCGTTCCTGGAGTGGCGCCTCTCTATATCCTTGATCGCGCGCTTTTTTGCTCTTTTTTCTTCTCTCTGAAAAGCCAGTGTTCTGCCCTTCTTCTTTACCTATATAGCTCAATGGCAGGTCTCGTCTTCACCTGCAGCTTAGCCTTGTAGGCCTCGTTCTTGGCTGCAAGCATCTGTCGGCATTCCTCATCAAACCAGGGGTTTCTTGCTGGTGGCTGCCAGAAACCTAGCACACCAGTTGAGGCTGATCTAATGGCTTTTGGCATCGTTGCCATTGTTCTTCGTCGGGAGGTTAAGGGATACACGTTGCGCAAAGGTCTTGTAGGTCTCGCGGTCTCTGGCGATTGCAGTCTTTCGACATTAAATTTTTTCACAGTATTTCTGTTTTTTTGTAGCGTGGTGGATATCCGCATCCTTACCTTGGCTACAACAAAGTAGTGCTCCGAGTCGATGTTGGCCCCTCGGAATGTTCGGACATCCAAAATACTGGATGCGTGCCTCTTATCTATCGCAATGTGATCAATTTGGTTGACTGTTCGTTGATCTGGAAACCGCCATGTCACCTGATGGATATCGAGGCGAGGAAACCGTGTGCTGGCTTTAGTGGCATTTCGTTCCGTAGCGAAGTCAATTAGCCTAAGTCCGTTACCAGACGTGTTGTCGTGTAGGCTATATTTTCCGACAGTACTGCTAAAGATGTCTTCTTCCTACCTTTGCGTTAAAATCTCACAGCACGGTTTTAACATCGTACTTTGGTAGTCGCCCATAGGTTTTGTCGAGGAGCTCGTAGAATCAATCCTTAGTTATATCATCTTCTTCCTCGGAGCATGAGCGCATTTAAGGCTTATGTTGGCGTATTTGGCCTTGATGCGGACTTTTACATTGCGTTCGCTAATGTCTTGAAAACATAAGAGTTCTTGCCTAAGTCTGGCACTTATAACAAATCCGCATCCGGTCCATAGTAGATGTCACAGTTTTTCATCCTCTTTTTGCCCGGCCCATCCGATCGTATTTCCTGGATGGCAGTAATGTCTGCTTTGTAGCAGTTTGGGCTTCCGCTAATTGTTTGCCTGCACCTCTCCTGTTTAATGTTCTCACATTCCAGATGCAGATACGAACGTCGTTGTCTTTTTCTTTTTTTTTCTTTTTTTTTTCGTTTAGCATTTCCAACCACAAATGCGAATAAACTTTTTGGACAAAATTGGAATCGGTTACCAATACCAGAGCTCGATGAGAGGACATTTGATGTCTTCAATGGTTAGTAGCGTTAAGTTTTTAAACATTTTAACTGTTGGGCAACCATTAGGCAAAGAAGTTAAAAATTCGCATGAATAACAAGTGGAATATCTTAGAGGGCATGCTGTAGGTACTGAAACCCTCCTGATTGGGTTAATTTTTGGGTTAGAAGTAATTGCGAGGTTGGAAGGTTTCAAGGTTTATTTATGCCCCATAGGTATAACTGTTTACACAAATTTTCAACTGTTACTTTCTCTAAAAACTAAAGAAATAAAAAAAATTCTCAAATTTTAGGTGGAAATAACTTTAAATAAAATAGAGATGAAGTTATTTTTCATCTGAAGCTATTTCCCTGCACCTTCTATTAAAGCTACTGATTGGCCTCGATATTGATAAAACAAATATATTTTCACGTCAACTGCTAAATTTCCTGAGGTATACTTTCATACCCAATTTTCAATATAATCTTGCAGCCTTCAACAAAAGTACTCCGAGTTTATAAATTCTATTGTCAGATTCACACGTGCTTTTTCTTTGCTCCCTATTTTGGTTTTCCCCTTAATGAAATGAAATATCTTCGTCCTTGGTACTCTAAAATTAATAAAGATAACTTTCATATTCTGCCTCTGACCCATAGGCAAGGATAGTTTAGGTAGGCATCTGCATTCTAAAATGTCCTCTGCCATCGTCTGCTGTTGAAGTCCAGTCCTACTTATTCGTAAAACCATTGGAAAGCATACCTCGTGCATCACCTCATCTCCATTTTTATGTGTTTATCTATTTTGCCTTACGGGCGCTATAAGTCCTGTGCATAAGTCAGTGCAGTCTGTGTTTGGGGTTTTTCATTTCATTTACTTTTCATTCTATCGTCCGCCTTCATCCGTTTTTCTTGTTCGTTTTTTTTCATTTTCTGTGTAAGTCCTGCTGTTGCTGGCTTCAGCTCCATCTGTGGCATAGAATAGTGCTGCATTGAAAAGATGCTTGTAGCAGAGATTCTTCCCTTAAGGAAATGCAATTAAAAGTGCAGCAAATCATTCCTCCACTTCGACTAAGGACTACTGTTAGTAGGGACGAGTATATACGATTGGTGTTGGTGCCGGTCTTCTTGAATCGCACTTACCACACCAGAAGTTTTCAACTTTCCACATTTTCCAAATGGTCGTCCCTATTTACCCATCTTTCTATTTTAAAAATTTTCGTTGCAGATCTCCTTGGTAAGCTATTTTGTGCATGTTTTTGGTATACAGTGGGGTCTATTGGATAATTTAAGGATCTGAAAAGTGCAAAAAATTGGAGTTTGAAATGTTGACAAAATAATGGTTTCTTAGTGATGTTATAGCAAAGGGTCAAATGGGGTGATATATTGCATGTGAACAAAATTGTAAACATTGATATTTATTGTTTCGCAAATAGATATACATACACATATCATTGCATAGCTTATAGCTTGCAATGACCGATGTAATATACATCCTCGGTTCGAATTTGAACACGTGCGAATATTTTCGCATCGCATTTAATGGAATCACTTCTAACGAAAACGAGTGGTGGGTGCACGACTGGGTCGTACGCAACTTTCTCTTTCACAGCGAGTTGGAGTTGGGCGTTAGATCAAATAGTACGTATTTTGATTATTTATGCTTAAAATGATATAAATAATAGGGTGGAGCGAAATAGTTTTTTTTTAATATATTTTTTTTCCTGCGTTATAAATTGTTGACCCATGGTCTTTAATGTATAAATTCCAAATTTCAGTCTTCTACGTCAATATCTTCAGGTGGCGCACCAGACTTGAACTATTCAAACATAACTTCTTGAACATATCTCAAAACGGTCGAACAAAAATGCATTAAAATATTTTTTTTTTGTTTTTATTTAATACGTATATTATATAATTAGATACAAGAACAATAAATAGAATCTCCAATAAGTTTAATTATTTCCATCAGAAGTTGTTGGACCTTCGGTTCGGTTGAAAAATTGCGATTTTGTTTCAAAAAAAGGTAATGCTTGCCTGGATTTGATATTTGCTCTAATGTAGCCATCTCTTGCCTCTTGTCCACAAACAGATAATGAAGCCTCGGTGACAAGCTTAACGCATCGTTCTACTGCATGAGTGTGGCAAGGGAACTTCTGCAAAAACATTAAATTGTCCTTTGAAGAAATCATGTTCGATATTTCTGTATCGCTGTATTTTACTGTAATCGGTAGTTCGGTTACTGTTTCTTTCGACCAGTCTATTAAGTCGTAGAAATTAGATGCATCTATTTGAAGCTTAGGTAGTTGAAACTCACGAACTTGTTTCCCTTTTTAACTTTCTCTTACAAAGTGAAAGATATTGTTTTCGTGAAAATTTTCGACCTCGAGATTTTGATTGATTCTAACATTACGATGATAGCGGAGCCTAAAAAAGTGGTTTTTGGAATTCCGTCCGTCGGTCCGTCTGTCCGTGAAGGTCTCCCCAGCCTAAACGGCTGGACCGATTTTCTTCAAACTTCGTATCCAAGCTTGTTTTGGTCATAATTCTAGGTCATTTTTTTTGTTTGCTTTTAGCCATGTTAAAACTGGTACCTGCCATATAAAAATTACACATAACCTCAATTTTCTCGAAAACGGCTCTAACGATTTTGATTAAACTTTATATATACTATAACCATATTAGTTCCAACAAAACTGCATACCCAGTTTTTTCGAGAAAATCCATATAACGGATTTTGTCATTTAGGCCATATAAAGAAAATTGTTAATATCTCGCAAACTATTGTGTCAAATTGAATGAAATTTAATACATATACTACTATTACAGCTTGAAGCAATTCCACATAATTAGTTTTAGCCCAACTATTACTAAACGGAATTTTCAGTTTTGGCCAAAAACGGAAAATCATTATTTTTCACATTGACATCGATTCCTTAAAATTTTGGAGTAAAAATTCATATAAATACATTTCGACATTATTTATATCATTTTAGCATCAATAATCAAAATGCTTATGATTAGATCTAACGCCCAACTTGCTGTGAAAGAGAAAGTTGCGTACGACCCAGTCGTGCACCCACCACTCGTTTTAGTTGTCTTGCCTTTATAATTCTTCGGAGAGCTAGCTCTCTTATGTGTGAGTGGTCATCTTGCAACATAGCTAGCAACACATTTTCTGGGTGTGCGAAGAATGCATTTCTTTCGATAGTTCTTATAACAATATTCCTAAGGTCATCAGGCAAGTACAATTATCTTTTAAGCATATTGAGAATATGAATCGGACCATATTTACATGATGGCTTGGTTTTTATGTCAAACCAGGTTGGTGCGTAGACTTTCACAATGAATATGACAAGTTCTTTGAGGTTTTCCGAAGGATTTTCTGTGCCAACATATAACCGAAGAATTCTGTTTGCGCAAGTTAACCATCGCGAATGTGCCAGCTTTCCTGGATCTTTGCTAGCTAAAGCGGACAAAATTGAACCACTAGAAATAGCTGAGCACATTTGATACAAATATTTTTGATCTGTGCTAAAAGAGTCAGCATCCACATCCGGAAGTTCAGCATATACTGCTTAAAAAATTCACAACTTTGAAGTTCAAGCACTTTTCAAGCATTTTCCCAATGCTTCCAGAAAAACTATTGGGGCCGGTTGTGGTTCCATCGAGATTTGCAAACAGATGACGAAGCGGTAGCTCATTCGCATGTAATAAGCACACAAACCATTGTAAAGGACGGCCGAAATGTTTTTCTAACAATACAATGACTCCGTTTTTATGTCCTGTATTTACAGCAACAATTTCACCCAATTGCTACCAAAGATATACGAAAATCAAAAGTTTTTTTCCAGAAAGTCAACTATACTTGTTTGTATAGTAACTGCTTTTCCCGAATCAATTGAAAGATGTCCGATATACTCTGAATCTGGCTCCGATATAAGTGAAATATGTTCTTCAGTAACAGTCTTTCTTTGTGATATGTTGTCAGTCGTAGCGATGAATAGTGTCTTATCTTTACCGCCATCAAAATAAAGTGAGGATATAGGTTTTCTAAAACCTGCAGCTTCACATTTTAAACCTATTCGGACTTGTTGACGCTCTCTTCGTAATTTACTGCGATCTATTACTTTCGATGAATTTTCACTACTTATGACTTTTAAATCCAGCATAGCAGCGTTTACTATCATAGCTGCCGATCTATCGGAAACCCCGGTTCTATCACAAGCTGTAGCCAAATTCTGTAGTTTGGTTCTCATTTGAAGAGTTTCTTTTTTTTTTTTTACAGGGTTTTAAGGGAAAAATTCATTGACTTCAGTATCAGTAGAAGTACTGTCAGACAAACATTCCACAGCTGCAGCAGCAGTAGTAGAAGTGCTTGGAGTATCAGCCGTAATTTTCAAAAATTGTTGGTATTTTCGTTTCCTAAGATCCTTACGATGCAAAGACTTGGTTGCCACTTGATCAACGGATCCAATATACATTTTACGAGAATTTCGTTGATCTTTTAAAAAGGGTTCTTCTGCAATGGGTACTTTGGTCTTACATTTACACAATTGTCTTGAAATACATTTACAAGTTGCAATATCAAACAGCTTTTGCAGAGAATCTTGATAAAACTCCTGCTTTTTTGTTTCATTGCGTAGTTTCTTCGTACTCTTATACTTATTATAATACGATATCAACCTTGCAACAACTTGTTGATGACTGATGGTAGGAAGTGAAGCCTTATTCCACACATTTTCGACATCATTAGATACTATATCACTGATCTCCTTGATTGAGGGGTCTTTCCCATTATTCAATGCAATCAAATCGTTTCTTATCCACAAATAATGTTTATTTATATCAAAATAAGTTGGCAACATAAATTATTCAGCTGTTGTGGGTCACCAAAAATAGGGCAACGCGAATTTTTACGAGTTTTAGGCATTTTAATAAGTCAATGGCAAAGGAATTTATTACTGCAAGAATGGATTTCCAAGAAATGTTTATGAAAGTAGTGGAACGAGTAACTTAGTTAAAGGTATAAATATTAAAATAGTTTAATACGCACAATTAGACTTTATAGAAATCGATTCTAACACATTACTTGAAAAAAATATTGAAAATTACTCTGAATTGAAGGAAGAATTAAATTGTAGGCCTTGAATTTCTTTTTAAATCAAGTTATTTGGGGCAACTAAAAATAAAATCATGGCTTCCTGATTTAAAATAACTGTAATTAGAGGGAAGAATTTTTGAATATTAGGTATTCTTTTTTTTTTAAGTTCAAGTCGTCTGCGCCACCTGAAGATAAAGTCACAGGTTCTTAATTTTTTGCATAAATGATGCAATATATGGTCACCAATAATAAATAATGTCGAAATGTGATTATACGAACGTTTACTCCGAAATTCGAAGGAATCGGTGCCTATGTGAATAATAATGATTTTTCTTAATTGGCCAAAAACTGAAAATTCAGTTTAGTGATAGTTGGTCTAAAACTAATTATGTGGAATTGTTCAAAACTATTATAGTAGTATACATATTAAATTTAATTCAATTTGACATAATAGTTTGCGAGAAATTAACCATTTTCTTTATATGGCCTATATGACAAAATCCGTTATATGGATTTTATCGAAAAAACTATGTATGCAGTTTTGTTGGAACTAATATTTTTATAGTATATATAAAGTTTAATCAAAACCTTTAGAGCCGTTTTCGAGAAAATTGAGGTTATGTGTAATTTTTGTATGGCAGGTACCATTATTAACATGGCTAAAAGCAAACAAAAAAAAACAGCCTAGAATTATAACCAAAACAAGCTTGGATACGAAGTTTGAAGAAAATCTGCCAAGCCGTTTAGGCTGGGGAGACCATTACGGACAGACGGACTTTATTGACATTTTCTGAGTGATTAAAAGCTGACGAACCGACAGATGAACAGACTTACAATTACTTCACGACCCTCGACGACTTGACTGACATATTTAGGAAACTAAACACTAAAAGGTCAAGTGGTTTGGATAACATCCCAAACATCGTGCTTAAGCATATACCAATTGATATCATACGACAATACTGCGTTATCTTTAACAATCTGGTAAATAACTACTACTTCCCTAGTTGCTGGAAAATATCAAAGGTGTTTCCAATAATTAAGAAAAAGCAGGATCCTTCTGATCCTTCTAACTTTAGGCCTATAAGTCTCCTGCCTAATATCGGGAAGATTTTTGAGGTAGTTATTAATAAATCTATTTTGTTCGTTTGTAATGAAAAGGAGATTATACCGCGGAATCAATTTGGGTTCAAAAGAAATCACTCGGCAGTGCATGCTATTACAAAATTGATTTCGGATGTTAATTGGAATCTCAACGCCAAAAGATGTACAGCTGTCTGCCTAGTGGATATCGAAAAAGCCTTTGACACGGTTTGGATTGACGGGTTAATTTACAAACTTATTCGATATGAATTTCCAACTAATCTTACAAAGATGATAGCATCCATGCTATATGGAAAGAAATTTGTTGTAACAGATAGAGAATACACGACAGCTGAAGTTTTTAATGTCCATAATGGTCTACTTCAAGGCACAGTAACTGCTCCACAGCTCTTCAATATCTACATTTCTGATATACTTAGGGAACTCGATAATTCATTGGCATTTGCCGACGACGCTACACTGTATGCAAGCGGCTCAAAAATTGAAGACATTCAAATCCAACTTCGAAGCAAGTTTGATAGGTTTCAAGCTTTCTGCTCCGAATGGAAGCTTAAAATAAGCTATACGAAATGTGAAACCATACTGTTCCGCACCCCAATAAGACGCGGTAATTCAGATTTGAGACGCAACTGGAGAAATCTCAAAATAACGAGTTCAAATGGTCTTCGGATCGAGTCGAGGACCGTGGTAAAATATTTAGGTGTTCATTTGGACAAGTTTCTATATTACAATGAGCACATAAATATTCAATTAGACAAGGCAAGAGCGGCATTCATGTCGCTAAAAAGCCTGTTTTATTCCAACTATCTTAGATCCGATGTGAAGATCATTTGTTACCAAGCATTCGTTCGTCCAATTCTGACTTATGCGAGTCCAGTGTGGTGGAACATTAACCCATCGTATATGGAAAAACTTCGATTGTTCGAGCGCAAATGTCTTAGAGCCTGCACACAGATGTATAGGAGTGCACATTCCGATTAAAGGCATTACGTCTCAAACAAAAGACTTCTGGATGCTTCCGGTGTGTCCAGAATTGACAATGTCATTCTAGATCTTGTAAGGAATCACTTTGTTCGTTCGGCAAGTGTTAGCGAAAACGAATTAATCTTCGGATTATTCTATCCGAATCCTGGGTATTTCAGAAATGCCTTGGAAAGTGGATACATTCCGCCAGAAACATTTCTGTTTCTGGATGCATATGGCTACCTATCGGATTCAACTAACGTTCCAATAATATACCATGCTGCAAGGAGAGCAACAGATTAAAGGATCCTTTATGAGCCTTTTGAGTCGGGGGACGGGAATACTGATCAAATTAGATACTGCATTAGCATACCTGAAAGCGACAAAAGTAACACTAACAGGTTAAATAGAGACCGATACTGGTGGCTAGACTGGGCTGAAGCCGATACTTTAGTTAAGTAAAACTAGGTCCTGACATGTGATCTCTGATCTAACGATGACTTGTTAGTCGATGGAATACAGATCACATGACAGGGCCTAGATAGGTTTAGATAGGTTAAGTTAGTCCTGTAGGTTTTATTTTATATCTAAAAAAAAAGTTGTGACTGTCTTCTAATAGGTTTTGAATCACATTTTCCTATTTTCAAACAATAATATAGTACATAACAATAATACAAAAATTCACAAAAAATATAAAAATTGAATCAAACAAACAAATTCTATATTATGTAATGCGAACCATAATGGTCTTTTACTTTGGCAAAAGTTAAAAATGTCTAGTCTTTAAGTTTACTTAGGCTATTAATTAATATTAAAGAAATTGTGAATAAATAAACGTTAAAAAAACGGACAGACGGACGGAATTCCAAAAACCAATTGTGAAAGTCATATGCTACATGGTCCTTATAAGGCCAATCAAGGCTCACGGTTGTCTCGTGTGGTTATATGTAGCACCATCCTATATAGAAAAGATACGGCTATTTGCGAGGGTTTAGGATTTTATCAAACACCAGAATCCGAGTACATAAAATATTATCGCAACAAGGTCATATACGATGGGGCTCAGCTTAATACAATTGACAATTTTCTTATTAAGATGATTCGAAGGCACGTTTCAAGAGCGATGGCTAGCGACAACAGGTTGATCTTTGGGACTGATCTAATCAGTGGCATATACATGGAGAGTACTTTTTCAGGCTTTATTCCACCAGAGGTATTCGTTTTTATTGACTCGCTAAAGAATGGAACGGTATCCCGGTATTATATTACTGCCACCGGTGGTTCACGTGAAAGGCAACTCATCTACGACAGGTACTTTGACAATGCTCTGGAGCTTCTCCGCTTTAGCACGGTAATATCAGATCGCATAAAACTAGTGCTGATTTGATGGGGAAAGAGTTTCTGTACTCCCTCAGGGCTTTGCGGACTTTTCGTCCACTCCTTAGTTTTAAGCTCATTTACTATAATTATATAGACAAGTCCCTCCTATGACCATCTACCATAGGAGGGGCTTGTCTATGATCTAGGCAATGTTCCATGAAGGAGCCGCAAATAGGATTTGAAGGATTCGATTTTTAAGTAGGTTAAGTTTTTATATAAAAAAAATTAAATCGAAGTTTTTTTTTTAAATTAAATTAACAAGTAACCTTAAAGTGATAGATAGATAATTAGAGGTAAGCTGCAAACTAACAATTTCGCTATCGAAATAGCACTATCGATGCTATTTCCGCTCCAGCAATAAAACTTGTAGGAAGTTTTACGGAAAAACATTTGGCGCACTTTTAGGAAGCTATTTACTTCTATAAGACTTCTTTTCATACTTCTAATAAGCCTTAAAGAAAAATCTTAGTTTGTTTGAAAGTATGAAATTCAATGCAATTAATTATATAAAAACTCTCACCTTACTGGGATTCGAACTCGCGTTCTCTCGCACGGTAGTCCAGCACGCTATCCAATAGGCTGTACTCTCGAACATGAAAGACGAGTAAATACAACGCAGTACTTGAATCGTGTTGACTCATTCTCTGGTAGGTTCCCGATCTTTTCACCTTTTTTCCAATCTTTACACCTTGTCTCGATCATTTAACCTTAACATTTTTAAGCCTTCATTCGTAAGCTCTATACATGCTATGCTTCGGATTTACTTCGTGCGAAGTTCAATCGAAACATCTTAACTTATGGTACATCTCCGGAAGCTTAAAAACAACCTTACAGAAGTTACGCCATCATAATTTCGGTTATGCTTGTGAATTTTCCTGCATAATGTCTTAAACAAGCTTCTACCCAAACAATCGACTACCAAAATGCTCAACCTCCGCGAACAAGTACTATATAAGGCCTATAGAAGTAATTGCTTGTGAGAATTAAAAATTTGTAACTTATAGAAGAATAATTGTTAGTTGGGCTTAGCTTAGAGTTCCTGCGAAGTACCATAGAGGGTCTAGTTATAGATGTCACTGAAAAGCATCATAGGAACATAAAACATTTTTGATTTGCAGCTTTACTTGGTTATAGAAAACACTAGAAAATTCGGTCATTTAAATAACCACAGTGGGGAATGAGACATACTTCAGGTTAGGCTTGATCATTCCAAATACTAATAAAAGATTGGAGCATACGAAAAAGTAGACACATATCATAGGAAGAAATGTGTTTCAGTTGTACGGAATAACAAACATTACCTCAGAAAAATAAATCTTGATCATTGAAAAACAAAAACAAATTAAAATAAAAATTGAAATATTTTTGTATAACTTTGTTCTTAAATTCGTAAGTTTTGTTTTTCCACCATTTCGCAAATGATTCAATTTTTATGATTCAATTTATAAAAAAAGCCGCAAAAAGGAAGAGAAAATTTCCAATGATGGTTTTCAATGATAGCTATAACTGGACAATAAGTTATATTAAGCAAACCTGTAAATAATAAGTTCGATTTAAGCATTTTCGTTTAGTATTAAGTTAATATGTTAAGAAAAAATAAAAAGAAGAAGTAACACAGTCTGACAAACATTCAAGAGTATATAACTCTCATGATAAGCTTCTCAAAATGCAATTCGCAATCGGTGTTAACGCGTCAGCCACATTATTTTTATCAAATATTGAACTGAGCTTACATATGTAAATGAATGTTAAGCTAGCTTTGGGGTCCTATATGGTCCCTAAATGCCTTTTGAAATGAGAGATCATTCTAGAGCCGTTGCTAATGAGTTTTTTAATATTAAAAAAAAACAAATGTCGATATAAAGATTCATTTTCAAAGTATCAGATTAAAACAAATGATTTTTATAAACCCCAAATAAATTTTTAATTTTTCTTCATAAAACAATATACATGAAAATTACCCCTGCTTGGCGCCAGTGTGCACATCGTCCATGAACACTGCTCTGGGTTGCTTGCTTTGTTTGCTGCTCAATGTTTTATAGCCCGTCTGCTTTTCTAGGTCATCTTGCACTGGTTACCATGAAAAATGTATATTCACAGGGCGACTAGATGGAGAAGAAATCTTTTGCAGCATCTACGACCACTTTCTTTGGCCAAAGTTTCTGGTTGTTTGGAGTGTTGCAATTCCGTTTTTTTTTTTTTTTCAATTTTATTTTGTTGCTCAACACACCCCAACCGAATGCGTCTCGTACAATCGCTTTATATTTAGCAGGCAAACATTGACGAAGAAAAAAAACTTGGAACGTTTTAGGAACTACGATATTCCTCAAGTGTGAATAATAATTCAGTCTGGGATATGTAGGCACAGGCTGGACTAGCTATACATCATTTTTGTAAAGGAGTGTACATTTAATTAATATTCTAGTTATGGCGTTTCAAAAACTTATAAAGAAGTTGTGAGGGAGACAGAGGATTGTTAGGGAATCTGTTTACACAATATGTATCCGTGTTAGATGATAGTCTGAAATTAGTTTATGCTATGAGATACAACTAAATGTGATAGTCAGGTGGCGCATGCTTTGCATAACAACATAATTTAGCTGATAACGAATGGTATTTACATTTCTTGGGAGTAGGACCACCTGATAATAATAAGGTCGTTCAGCTCTACAAAGGTGCATTGTGTCACCTCATGTCTACAATTCTTATATTTTATGTAGTGGTCGACAGCGATGTGGTTATATTATCCTACCCAGTTGAATGGGAAGCTGCACGTTTTGAAACTGAATTTTTTTTTTTTAAATTCTGACCTGCCTAAGCAGTAATATACACATCGACCTAAAAGATCTATTGTGCTTGCCGTCAGATGTTTTTTAGGTTAGTAGCGCTTCTACTTTCCTAATGTAGCAGATAATACTTTCAGCCGAAGATTTCCTCAGTTCTTCGGGACTTCAAAACTCGCTGAAGAAAGATTCCCTTCTCATACCGTAAAGGGCCGGGCATTCACATATGATATGCTCGGCTGTTTCGTCTTCTTCTAGACATAGTCTGCACTCCGGTGAGTCGACTAGACGCATTTTGTTTAGGTGATATCGCGACTGTGATGACGAGTTAGGTAGCCTACTAAGTTTTTGAAATCGTGCCTGCGAAGATTTAGTATCTTAAAGGCATCTGATTTGAAGGGCTGAATTCTTAGGCCTGGGATGTTTCCCCAGTATGAAACACATTTGTTTTTTTCCCAGTTTTTTATGACCAGATTTATGGCTGATTTGGGGATTGCACAGATGGGTTCAGGTTCATCAGCTTTTTCGTTACCTTCAACTCCCTTATGTCCGGGGACCCACCATAGTCTGGTTTTATCTCTGCAACCGAATACCTACCTCATAATTCTAAGCAAATAGAAAAGACAATGTGACAGCTGAGTACTATACAAAAGAACAACGCATTTTCCTTCTTGAGCAATATTTTAAAAATAATGAACGTTTGTCAGCTACAGTATGCAAGTTTCGTAAGGACACCTTATGTATAGGGGTAGAACACCGAGTTTTAATGGCACTATAATGAAATTAAGAGATCGTTGCGAAGTCCACCTTCTTAATTTTAAAATGTAGTAAGTAGGTTGAGTTTAGAATCGAGGGCTTTCGGAACGAATAAATCTACCATCATATGTGAGCGCCTCAGAAATATACATACAAGCCTATGTTTTGGTTGATCAGAGGATTAAGGTCATGTTTTAAAAGAAGGTGGTTTTTGACAAACACTCCTCCTTATTTTGATCATTCCTCTAATCCTATGTTGCATGCTTACGCGCATTGTTTATTAATTGTATAAAGGAAAACAGTGAATACTAATTTTGGGTGACCACCAGCAATAACATCAACAACGACGTTGGTATCTGCACCTGGAATGTGAAAACATTAAACAGGAGAGGTGCAGGCGAACAACTAGCGGAAGCCCTAAGCTGCTACAAAGCAGATTTTACAGCCATCCAGGAAATATGATGGGCCGGGTAAAAAGAGGATGAAAAACTGTGACATCTACTATGGACCGTGTTATAGTGAGCAGAAATAGCGACTATTCGGATGCGGATTTGTTATACGTGCCAAACTTAGACAAGAAGTCTTATGTTTCCAAGACATAAGCGAACGCATTGTAACACCCCGCATTAAGGATCGCCAACATAAGCCTTATATGCGCTCATGCTCCGACGGAGGAAAAAAATGATACAACTGCTTCTACGAGCTCCTATACAAAACCTATGAGCGACTACCAAAGTACGATGTTAAAATCGTGCTAGGAGATTTCAACGCAAAGGTAGGACGAGAAGCCATCTTTAGCAGTACTGCCGGAAAATATAGCCTACACGACAACACGTCTGGTAACGGACTTAGGCTAATTGACTTCGCTACGGAACGAAATGCCACTATAGCCAGCACATGGTTTCCTCACCTCATAGCGGTCTCCAGATCAACGAACAGTCAACCAAATTGATCACATTGCGATAGACAAGAGGCACGCATCCAGTGTTCTGGATGTCCGAACATTCCGAGGGGCTAACATCGACTCGGACCACAACCTTGTTGTAGCCAAGGTAAGGATGCGGATATCCACCACGCCACAAAAAACCAGAAATACTGTGAAAAAAATTTAAAATTGAAAGACTGCAATCACCAGAGACCGCCAACACCTTTGCGCAACGCGTATCCCTTAACCTCTCGATTCACACCATACCACCAGCATATAAAGTCGAAGAACAATGGCAACGATGCCAAAAAGCTATTAAATCAGCCGCAACTGATGTGCTAGGTTTCTAGCGGCCACCAGCAAGAAACCCCTGGTTTGATGAGGAATGCCGACAGATGCTCGCAGCCAAGAACGAGGCCTACAAGGCTAAGCTGCAGGTGAAGACGAGAGCTGCCATTGATCCATTCAATATTGGCAACGACAGCGAAAACTGCCAATCACCCGACCTAAGTGAAATGAGGATAGCAATATCAAAACTCAAGCTTAATAAGGCCGCCGGAAATGACGGCCTTCCCGCTGAACTTTTTAAAGCTGGCGGAGATGATTTGGTTAGCAACATCCACCAACTCATAAGCCAAATCTGGTCGGTTGAAAGCATGCCTGAAGAATGGAACCTCAGCATCGTTTTGCCCGATCCACAAAAAAGGAGACCCTCTGAACTGCGCCAACTACAGAGGCATAAGTCTCCCCATCATCACCTTTAAGATCCTGCCGTAATAAGTGAACGCCTGAAACCGTTTACCAACAAACTGAATGGGCCTTATCAGTGTGGTTTTAGGCCAGCAATGTCCACAATCGATCAAATTTTCACACTTCGGCAGATCCTGGAAAAAACCCAAGAAGTCCAAATCGATACCCACCACCTATTTATCGATTTCAAAGCCGCATACGACAGCGTTGATAGAGACCAACTATACAGAGCCATGTCTAGTTTTGGTATACCGCCCAAACTCGTTCGTTTGTGTAGGAAGACGATGGAGAATTCTCGCTGCACCATCAACGTCGAAACGACCTCACCTATACATTCGATACCAAAAAAGGATTTAGACAAGGCGATGCGCTGTCATGTGACATTTCAATTTGATTCTTGCGAGGATTGTGCAAAACTCCCGAGCCAACACCAGAGGCACAATTGTCCAAAAATCGGTGCAACTTATGCTAGTAGTTGCACCGACGATATTGACATTATTGGTAGGACTCAAAGTGATGTCATAGTCACGTTTGCTAGTATAGAGAAGGAAGCGGCAAAAATGGATTTAGCAGTGAATGAGGGTAAGACTAAGTATATGCTGTCATCACGAAAGGACTCACAACATCGACGAATTGGACAGAACGTCACCATTGACAGATATAACTTTGAGGTAGTACGGGACTTTGTCTACCTCGGCTCCGCTATTAACTCTGACAACAACATCTCGTCAGAAATCAAACGAAGGATTGCTCTTGCCAACCGCTGTTTCTTCAAGCTAAGAAGGCAATTTAGTAGTAAAGCCCTCACTCGAACTACTAAGGATTATCCCAGTCCTGCTCTACGGCGCTGAAGCATGGACCGTATCAAAAGCGGATGAAGAAATCCTTGGTCGATTCGTGAGAAAAATTCTTCGAAAAATCTTCGGTCCCGTTTGCGTTGACGGGCTATGGAGACGAAGATTCAACCACGAACTATACGAGCTGTACAGCAACATACCCCTAGTCAAAAAGCTCCGCATTGGACGTTAAAGATGGCTAGGACATCATGTAGAAAGAATGGACACCAATACTCCGGCTCGCAGAGTCTTTGATTCCCAGCCAGACGTCGGACGCAGTAGAGGAAGACCTCGCCTTAAGTGGCGCGCACAAGTAAAAACCGACCTCAACCAACATGGAGTGCGTAACTTGAGGCAGTTAGCTAAGGACCGGGCTAATTGGAGAGGCATGTTGGTTGAGGCCCAGGGTCATCCCGGACTGTAGCGCCACTCAAGTAAGTAAATATAAATAACAACATCTTAATTTAGATGAAAAAGCCTCCTTGCTCCTATATCTTTGTACAATAATCAGTATCTACTCTTTTTTCTTAAAAATCATTTAAAGAAATATATATTGCATTTAATCATCCTGACCTGTCTTGCCTAATTCGAGAGGCAAGAGGTTGATTCTTTCATTGGAAGCTTCAAGTTTCTTTTAGTTAATAATTCCTAACCCGAGGCAATAACATGAAAGTACATCGACACTTTTGTGAAAGCAGATATGTAAGATTCGCACGTATTGCTATTGTAAATCAGTGTGCCAATTATCATGTGGTGAAGAATCATTAAACCTTGCACATGACTTGCAGTAAATAAAATCAATAACCGAACTCATCAATCTGGATAGTATCATTAATTTCTCGCATTCATTTAGTTTTAAAGGATATGATTTCAATTTTCAATTCAAACAATTTCAATCCTCAATTCCATGGCGTTTTTAACACCATCAGCAAAGTACGGGGCAGTCTTTAAAATTGTGCGATATAGACAATTAAATATTGTTTGTTCTAGATTCGGTAAACCAGATAATCTCTATAACCTGCACATTTGTATATCCTACTTTTTTTTCAAATAATCCAACTGAGCCACAGCAATCCATGTCCAGGTATAGCTACTATCTATATGTATTACATTCATAAAAAAAAGTTCAAAATCAACTTATTATTTCAATTTTTCATTTTTATTATCTCGTTTTCCTTCTCACAACTATTCGCATCGTAATTCTAAACAAAACTAGATACTTTGAATTTTCAATAAATTAAATAAATAATAGTTCTTTTGTTTTCATTTGTTTGTATAAATACAAAATAAATTAACTACATAAACCCTAACAGAATCGCTTAACCTAAGTGAAAACACTATGAACACATGACTGGCGGACCTAACTATAAGTGGTCGCCAAATCACACATAAAATGTTACCCCAGTCGAAAACAAAAAAAAATTAAATTTCTTCACAATGAAATCAATCCAAATACAAATCACCGCATTTAAACTTCGTTACATTCTAAAAATAGTTGACTGCAATCCATGCCGGATCGACCACGTCTGCCGGCATCATAAAGATTCTCGAATTGGCTTTCACTAGTTCGCTCTAGAATCAAACTTGTTGCATAACTGAAAGTAGTTTAAGTGATTAATTATTAAATACAGAGTCAGTATTAAGTGGTAACACTTACGTTCCCAATTGGCAGAAGATGCTAGTACCACCGATTTCCTTGACACACTCTGTATTCGCTTCGCACATGTACTTTTGCATGCACTTCTCCTCGGCATTACGATAAGTCCTTACATATCCCTTCAGCAGAGAAATACCAGCAACTGTAGCATCACTCATCGAATCACGCTTGCCCATTGAACGAGCGGCCAATGAACGATGTGAGAAGGAGGTCTTAAGGGCGTCCAAAAGGTTCATAACAATGTTAATAAACTGTGGATGAAGAGACGGTAATCATGTTCATTAATATTAAATTGTTTGATTATAGTTATCTAAGGATATAGCAAATTGCAAGCAAGTAAAGTAATTTGCTAAAAGATAACTCAACTAGTTGGTATACTTTTTGGAGCAATTTACAAAGGACTATTTAGCATGTATTTGTGCGCAATAAATTTTAGTTTAGTTGTTAATTAATTATTTTTTTCTGTTATTTTTATTTTTAATTTAATTTTTTTGTGTGAATGTATGTTATGTTGCTTTTTACCTCGCCAGCTTGTTTGGCCATTGAATTCACTTGTTCCGGATCTTTGGTGCCAAGAACTGTTGATAGTACCGCGGCTATGATACCCTGTAGCAAGCGAGAAACCATTTACCATAAAAAAATATTTTCTTTGTTGTGTTCTAATTTAAATAATTTATTTTTTTTATATAAAAGATAATAATTTTGAAAAGAAGTTCTGAAAGTAAGAAAAGACTTTAATGGACGCTGTAGATATAAAGAATTTGAAGAGGTTTTCTTTTCCATTTAATGGATCAAAGGTGAAAAAATTTATTAAATCTGTGAGTATGTTTAAATAAATGATTGCTTTCTAATAGACTTTTTATTTGGTATGGAAAGAGAAATTTCTTGAATGAAGTAGGTAATATATGGTCCTTACAGGAACCGTTTAAATTTGGACTGTCTGTCTGTTTATACCCTATCCCATAGGGGTATATTAGTTTTTATACAAAGTTTGTAACATAGAGAAATAATTCAGCTACATAGCTATACCTCAAAGTATATGGATCGACGAATGGCTAGCTGAGTCGATTAAGCCATTTCTGTCTGTCCGTCCGTCTGTCTGTTCGTCACCGATTTTTGGGATTTAAATTTTGAGCTATGATATTGAAATTTGGTATAAAGGATCCTTGTCCGTGCCACCAGAACATGTGTAAACATTTTCAAAATCCGCCCACTGCCACCCCCCCTATTTATAAAAACGTTGTGTTTGAGAATTTTGAAAAAAGTATTTGCATAACATATTTAGACAATTTTATAGCGTTTTCGATTGGGATACAAAAAGCACTCTTTTTTTACTCTAGAGTACTTTTGAAGAATCTGGATTCCAAGTCAGATTTACACCAACATGCACCAACACAAAAACATTTAACATCTGACTTAATATGTCAATTTGAAGTTTGCATTTCGCAGTTTAATGATTAAAAAGTGATTTTCGGTGAAAACTATAATTAGAAATTAAAATATTTTTGGATAATCATGTTCTTAAATTCATAAGCTTTGTTTTGACACCAACTCGCCAATGGATGAGTTTATAAAAAAGCCGCAATGAGTAAAAGAAAATTTCAAATGATGGTTTACATTGATAGCTAATAGCTATAATTGCGGCCTAAAGATAAACAATAAGCTGTCAAATGGCACACTAACACACACACAACACCAGATTAACCTCTTTAATGTTCGATTGGGACGGGTAAAATCTGAAATCTGAGAGCAAATCTAAAAATCCCAATCCAAAACGCTATTAGTATCTATATTTCGTCCATACAAATTTTTTTGCCATGGCAACTTTTTGGAGACGTTTTTCGATCAAATTTTAAAATATTTGAAACTAACGTTCGATGCAGAATGGTTGGTTATGATAATGTAAATATTTTGTCCATAGATCATTTTAACCCACGCCCACTTTTTGGAGGCGTTTTCTTACAAAAACCATTTGTATACCCAACCTCATAGGAAATGCAGCAGAAAAACATTGTTTTTTGTCGAAACATAAACGATTTTGATAAACTGTCTGAACAATATGTTGTGACAACGCCATTTTCAATAATTTATTGCCACAAAGCCCACATTTTGGGGATATTAATTTTAAGGATGGGATAGAATAGGGTATTAAACGATCCGCACAGCGGAAGGTATTTAAGCCTTCTCATATGTTTTTATACCCTATCCCATAGGGGTATATTAGTTTTGATACATAGTTTGTAACATAGAGAAATAATTTAGCTACATATACCTCAAAGTATATGGATCGACTCAGAATCGATAGCTGAGTCGATTTAGCCATGTCTGTCCGTCCGTCCGTCCGTCCGTCCGTACGTCACCAGTTTTTGGGCCTTAAATTTTGAGCTAGAAGGATGAAATTTGGTACACGTGCTCTTTGTTGCTCCCAGCAGAGCAAGTGTAAATTTTTGAAATCCGCCCACTGCCACGCCCCCTTTTTAGAAAAACGTATTTTTTGGCCAAACCATAAGGAATTTTGAAAAACTTGCTGAACAACATATTTAGACAATCTGAATATCTGTACTTCGTTTATATAAAGTTTTTTGCCACGCCCACTTTTTGGGAGCGTTTTCAATAAAAAACGTTTTTCGGTCAAATTTTCAAATTTTCGAAAAAACTTTTGATGCAGAATCATTAGCAATATAAATATGAACATTTCGTCTATAGATCATTTTAACCCACGCCCACTTTTTGGGGGCGTTTTTATATAAAAACCATTTTTATACACCACCCCATAACATATGCAGTAGAAAACCTTGTCTTTTGTAGAACCGTAAAAGTTTTTTATAAGCAGTCTGAAGAATTTGTTGTCACCATTCCATTTTCTTTATTTTATCCACATCGTGTTTTTAGCCATGTCCACTTTTTGGGGATTTTAGTTTTACAGATAGGATGGGATAGGGTATTCAACGATCCGCACAGTGGATTGTAGCCTTCTCATATGTTTTTTTATAAATTTTCCTCAAGAGAGTTGTTCATGAAACTATCTCCCTCCCAAGTGCGTTGTCTCTTTTTTTAAAACGTTTAAAACGTTTTTAAAACGTTTTTGGATAATTTGCTTTGAAATATGAAAATATAAGTTGTTCAAAGTGAAACTCAAATTATAAATACATAACGATACTAAGAGAGTGTGTATAGTTATAAAATAGAAATAAAACGAGTGAAATTGATAACCAGTGCTATTGCAAATCGTGAACATAAATCCGAGTGCAAACGAAGTTGATATGTTCTTGTTTTCACAAACAACAACAACTCTGAATATTTTTGTTTTGTTTATAAATTGTTCTGTTCTCATTCAGCACTTTTACACGATTTTCAAGCAATTTTAAAAATGTTCAAAAAACAACCCCTGTCCCTTGCCAATGAATTTGCCATCATACATATGTCAAATGTGTTTGTTTTCCTACAGATACTGTCAGTTTGTCATTGACACTGACGTTGTCCTGAACAACTCTAGTGAGGTGTAATTAAAATGGTGAAAGAAAGTCCCAAGATGATGCTTGCAGATTTATATTGGCTTTTCTCTAAGCGGGAGATCGTTCCATTATTTTCTTGCTTTTTAAAAATAGATTGATTTTGTGTAATTCGTGTGGTTTTTGGTATTGCTGCAACAACATGTCTCATGAATCATTTTAAATTCACAAGTCTTGGGACTCATCATGTGCACTGATCATTTGTTCATAGAAATGAACATTCGGTCAATCTTCTCGAAGCTGAGGTGGTTTTTTTAGACAAAATATGTTACTGACTTTTCAGACACAAGCGCCTACTTGAGGCTTTCCATTAAAAAAATTCTGTGAGTCTACATGGTAACACAAAAGTCTTCAAGTGGTAATCTGTTAATACATTTTTAAATGTCAGGTATAGTTAAGTAATCTTAACCGACAGTTTCAATAATCTTAAATAAACAAATACGCAATTGAAGATTGTAACCAAAATCTAATTGACATTAGACTACATTTGTAAAATGGATGTATTTTCCGCTGGGTTGATGGTGTGTAAGTCACCTTCCATTTTTTTTATAATTTATTTGCACTCAAGGGGTTATGAATACCCTTTAAATGTTTTACCACAGTACGAGCGTTAGAGAAGGGTAAGAAAGAGAGTGGTAGTATAGATTTTGTATGTAGTGGAGACTTACTTCATGGGTGGTATCCGAACTAAGTTCGGGGAGTCACTGTTATTTGTGTTCGTTAAATTTGCAGAGCTTTCAAGACGGTGTATAGTCTTAGGAGTAACTACCGACCTTTTTTATTTCTTTGAATAAAAGTTCCATGGATTTTGGCTGGGATTGAACGCGCAACCACCCAGGGGCCACCAAGATCCACTAGGAAGATGCACTTATTTTAAACACATTGGCGCAAATGTATAGTCAATCGATGTTTAAGGGTTTAACTCCACACTAGTTATGAGGTACTTTAAATTAAAAGCTTGCTTTAACATATTTTCAATAATAGACACTTTTTTAACGTGGCGCTAATTAGTGTGTGCTTATGGACATTCCTCTAAGAACTCTAAATCAAACTCACCTAAAAAGTGACATAACTCTTTATTAAATATTTAAAGTGAGGTTTCGGTCGCTTTAACTTTAATGCAGAGTGACAACGCTAAAGTACACTTTTTGACTATTATAATTACCAAAACGCATTAGTACGCGATTAAATAATTTCAAAGTGTACTTTAACCGACTATAAATTTGCGCCATTGATTGCTTATTAAGATCTGTATTTTACGTTTAATGAAAAATAAAAATCAAAGCCATTCTCTGAAACTAAAAAGAACTCTCTATTTCAAATGCATATTTTAGTATATCATGCTTTATATCCTTATCATGAGCTGTACTCGAATTTTCATATTCTGACTAAAGGCAGTGGCTATCTTTTGACCAATCCTCACTAACCAAATCATAAGACCAATGGCGTTTATAAACGTTTGCTTATTTTTGCGAATATATGACAACTTGTGATGTTTTATTGTATGGTCATGCACAAGGTCGGCTATAACGAATGACTCTTTCGGATTTTAGATAATGACCGCCTTGGTACGTCTGTTCCTTCAATGAAGAGTTTATCTACAGGCTTATAAGATACTAGAAACACAATGAAAAACCAAGAAGCCCCTGGAAGGCCCCATACGCCATACCCTCCCTAATCTCAACTACGAAGTGTAAATCATCTAAAGTGATAAAGCCAGGTGTATAAAGGCATGAAATTTCAGATTTCGGTGCACTGCAACTAATGCACGAATAACCATTACATATCCACTCATGATGTGCTGTTTACGTTGTAGGAGTCATTTGAATATTTTTTTGTTATAATAGCGTCAAACGGTCAATGGGAATGATGGGCGTAACTAAGCCACGATCAATGAAATAGTCATTCGGTAACTGGATAATCATTGAATTGAGAACAAAAAGTTTTAGCTGGATGAATCAATGCACGACGCAAAAAAATCAATACCTTGGAATACCTTGGAAAAGACGTTTTGCAATTGTCTTATATAGCGTTTTGCCAATTTGCACTGACTCGTAAAATCACCCAATTTCATTTCCCTAGCCTTTTTTTTTTAATTTAGAGGGTTCTAAAAACAAACCACTATCTCCGGCAGTCCTCATGGACAACAAAAGAGGAGAACCTATCGTCATCACAGAAACAGAAATTTATAAAAAACTATATATTTGGATATCTATGATGAAAACAATTCTGAAATGTATGTCCTTAGATAACATGTTTTTAAAAACATAGCATAATAAGTATTTGGGTGGCTCAAATACTAGGAACAATAATATTAAAACTTGTAAAAAACTTTGGAAAAAGGTTTTAAATAAACCAATTGTTAGATGCGACCATTAATAACACAGATCGTGCTAACATACAAGAGATGTCTGAAAGAGGAAATGAGTGTCAATCTCAATAGGATTTAATGACGAACCGGGTAAATTTGTCTAAATCGCAACTATTATTATAAAATCTACAAAGACGAAGGTAAAATAGAATCATCAGTACCCGCATTGTAATAGGAAAATAGAAGCTCAATATTTAACATTCTTGGAAACAGTTTCTAGAATTCACTGGATGATCTGAGCGAAATTAAAATATGTAAGCCATATCGAGATATTTTTACCAATATTTTAAATCACATTAGTATTTATTTTTATAACTATAAATGTGAACTTTGAGAAACGGTAAGAATAAAAAAAACAACGTTATAACTAGACTCAAAATATGAATGTATACTCACAGTCCTAACAAGCCTATTAATAAAATGTATGTAATATTAATTTTCTTTTCATTATTAAAGCATTTAAAGCAGTGTTAGTTTTGTGATTTTAATGTTTTCTTATATAGAAAAATAAATTTAATTTGTGCATTTTGTTGTCTCTATATACATTAGAATTTCTAAATAAGGAACAAATTCTAAACTACAGTGTACCACAAATGTCCATAAAATATTTAAAAAAAAAAAATACAGAACTCTCAAAATCTAAAATAATTTGCATTCGAAAAATATTTTTACCTGCATTGGTGAACCACCGTTATCGACCTTATCAATACCATCGCTAGGTGCGCCACCTCCCAAAAGTGTGTTGATGATTTTCAAACCTAGGAGAAACATGATCACATTGATTGTTTGCCACTTGTTTTGTTTTGTTTTGTTCTTACCAACAGAGATAACATTAGCCCATGGTGATCCTCCAAACCCACCAACAGCATCGACATCATCCGACTTGTTTGGGGATCCGGCTCCAGCACCACCATTAAAGAACATTTGCAATACTGTCGACAGCATGTTGGACCATGAGAAACCAGCTCCTGCAGCATTGTGTTCTTGAATTTGATTTCCTTCGATGTCATCCAAATCATCTAGAGCAACCTTTTTCGAATGATTTGGCTTGACAGCGAATTTTCGCACATCCTGTTGGTCAGCACGGTACACAGGAGCCAGTTGATTAGATGTTTCAGGTTGGTTTTGTGTTGATACGTCTAAACGACGTGGCATCACCATGTCTGTGTGCGGGTATGCAAAGGTCATTACAGTGCAGTGGAAGGCGAGAATGGAAAGATATATCCATCCGGTGAGTTTTCTTTGATTGATCATTCTAAAAGAAAGAAGAAAATATGTAAATAAAAATTTATATTTCGAATTAAAAATGAAGAAAAAGTTATTTCTAAGAATCCCGTAAATGAGGAGTTCGTACATCAACTCTTTTGTTTAATGGTTCATATAATTGTTGATTATGAAGAAAAAATTGAGGAATTCGTATAAAATAAAGAAAATAATTACTATATACTATGAGAAAGCAAGATAACTTGCTTGCAAAACTGTTATATAGCGTATAACAAATACATATTTCATTATTTCTCATATACCTACCAATTACAAATCACAAATCAAACAACAAAATAGTTGTCACTACATTTTGTACTGTGATATAATATCCCAACACCCTTCATTGATTCGCTTAACTCCATTTGTACGTAAGACCTACCTATGCGTTGTATAACGAAAATATTGATTTTCATAATACCTTAACTCATAATGGAGTATGCCTTTTCCACTTATTTCATTTAGTGTGAAGTATCTACAACTCTCCTCATGACAACAGCATTTTCTAACAATCCATTGCACTCTCTACATACAATTATAAATTATTCATTCATTGATTGAACATAGCATATTATCCAAGCTGGACGTAACCTTCTTGAAACTCTTCTCACGTCCCAACTTCCGTGTGCATGTACATCATACATCCACATGTCTCCAATTGCACCTAACCGGCCGACAAATTTATTACAAAACAGCTTGTGCGCTCTCAATCTGCTTTCTCGTGGCAATGGACGAGGCCCAAAATGCTAATGACTTGCAAATTACAATAAATGCCTTGCTAATGGAATACGGTGCCGCATATTTTTCTTTTCCAAGTTACGTATGCTGTACAAAATATACGCTCACACCGACAAGCAACTATGACCCTGCATTATCAAATTAAGCAAAAATAATACTCAGAACCACTGAGAATAAATATCATCAACCAGCACGGCAAAGCAGTAACATAAACTTCCTGAAAAACTTGTCTAATCCGTTGGGTTACCTTTCGTTACACTTTATCGACAGATATTCCACTCAGACGTACTTCCATAGCGTCTATATAACGTACGCTTGCAGCAATAGCAAAGCATTTCAAAACAACTGCATCGCTGGAAAACTGGTAGCAAAGATAATCCAAAGAACGAATCTTCATTCAATGGCAACAGATGTATACTGGCGCACATATAACATGACATGTTCCGTTAAATTAATAATAGCAACTATAAAAGACGGGTGCGATTCTATGGTTAGCACTACTTCCACCTGTGTATGTATATACAATATACATGTGTACCCGCTTGCAGACAAAAGTCATTGGACCTGCAAAGAAAGCACTTAGCGCGAATAGAGCATAAAAATAAAGCTATACAATACGGAAAAGAACCTTTAGCTACGACCGCACTCAAGTCGCACCATGTGAAATGTGCACAACAAATTAGTTCTTGATCTAGTTTTGGATACGTACACGCAATGTGATTTTTATTATTGAAATCAAATTTATAATAAAATTGACCCAATTCTCTCCGTCATACATGATGCGATTGTTGGTTCTGCGAATCTGGAAGCACCACAAAAATGAAAGTGGTAAATTGAGGTTTTGCCAAAGCAAATCGTTTACGGTTTACATTGCACAGCAAATACACACGCAAAAACTCGGCTGACCTTTGGACGAAGGAGAGTTTCTCTGGAAATGTTTTGCTTTTGGATTGTCAAGACACAAAGAAGACATAAATACTTTTTGTGAGTTAGAAGTCTTTTTTGTGTACTAGATTTTTTTTATGATGAGCTATGATAGCTGGACATTTGTTCGACCTCATTACATGCCGTGGCTACTAGAACTTTCGCTGTCGACAAATGGCAAGTTGTTGTCATAAATGGGAAATGAAAAGCAATTTTCAACGGAAATCGTTATCCATAATGATAATATTTCTGTTTATTGCTGAATGAAGGTAAATACTGTCATTGAAAGTCTTGGATTAGGAATGGTGTTTTGTGGAGATTCCTTTACAGGTTATTTTTTATTATTTTTAGTATGGCAATTTGTTTTGCTTAGCAGGTTCTTGTACTTACATATTTCTAAAATTCGTTTTGGATATAGGAATGTCAATATTGATAATATCATAGCTATTTCAAATCACAACTCAACAAAATTCAGTATCGCCATATCTATATTTCTGACGGAAAGATGAAGGCTTTCTAGTTTAATTTCCGAACATCAAATTCACTAAACATTTTGACCAAAAATTTGATTTCATCGAGCAACCAGAGAATTGGTGACTTTGCAACTGAATGGACAATAGCATTTGAGTTAATATTATTGTAAAACATATTAAATAGGAAAACTGCTGAACAGCCAAAGTCTCTACGCAAACATTTCAAGGACTAAATTGTCCAGATACTAGTGCACGGTGACATAGAATGACCCAAAACCTGAATTGGACGTTCACAAAGTGAAAAATAGTACCCTTAACAGTGTGCATCAGATGTTAGCTTATAGAAAACAAGAATGACTGTGTCAGAGCTAAAAGAAGGCAAAACAAATGATTATGCTAGAGTTAGGGTCCAGTTATAGTTAGAAGGGAATCATTTTCAATAAGGCTTTTCAATTATAGCTATGACTGGACCCCCAGAGTTTTTGATGAAACTGGATATTACCAAAGATTATGAATTCTATACAGATGATTCTATACAGATGACGCATTGTGCCAGCACGACCCGCCATAGAACAATTTTTCTTATATGGAGTGCTTCATCTGTATAGAATTCATAATCTTTGATATCACTCATCAATATTTCAGAAAATGCAACGATTTTGACGTTAAAAGGCAGGTCGGAAACTAAATGTGCAACAGTGCCATAGTTGGCGATAGTTGGCGATTCATATTAAAGTGCTGAATCAACTGCATGCGCTTAGGCGTAAAAGCAATGGGAAATGGAACAATCAATTCTAGATAAATGTAATGTAAGGATGATTCTAGCTTATGTATGCAAATATATGTGTTGACACAAGTGGAGATCTCGATATCGTAATGAAATAAAAAACCAGCTTAAAATTGAAGATCAGACAGACACAGGGACAAATATACATGACAAAAGAGCCAAACCCACTGAGCACCCGAAACCGAAACTTCGTTTTATTTTTTTCATTTTTCTGTTCAGTTTTGACATTCCCACCTGAAATAGGACAGAAACAGAAAAAAAATCACTTTCACACCAAAAAAGTGAGGCAAGTGACGTCTACAAACTCCAGCAAACAGAAATTACAACGAAAGAGAAGAAGTTACAAGTTTCGGTACGAAAATATGCAAAACTACAAAATGAAAAAGTAACATTTCGGTACGGAAAACAAATGAAATCATTATATATTAAAATAAAAAGATTTTAGGAATTAAAAATAAATGAGATTAGTGTGGTTTATTGATATATTTTGTTTAAGAAGTATTTTTAACTGAAAAACACAGAAAATTGGAAGTAATCCACAGTTTTCAAAAATAAGAAAAAACGAAAAAAGTCGGTTTCGGTTGTTCGTTGAGTTTAACCCTCAAAACACTTTTTTTTTAATTTCACAACTACTTTTTTTGATTTAATTATATAAGAAAATTGGAAGTAATTAGCAGTTTTAAAAAAAGAAATACAAAGTTTCGGTTTCGGTTGCTCGGTGGGTTTGACCCTTAAATCGACTCAGCTACCGATTCGGAGTCGATCTGTATATGTTTGTTAATAACATATAAACAATTTTTTAAAATATTTATTTATAATTGTACTGCTTTGTTCATATATCAAATTTCATCATCCGAACACAAAATTGAATTCTTACACTCATTTAGATGCTCTGGAGAAGTTTAAAGCGGACTTTAGGCGGATAAATTGTCTTCAGCGGGCATATTTTTTGTTTAAAATTGATCCTTTGAGTATTAGCGACATGTGGTTTAAGCCATACGTGTTGACTTGTGAAAGTCGTCAAAATTAGACCTCCGACTACTGATGAATTTTAACCTCCACGCTTTTCAAAAATCCTTTACCAATAAATAAGTTTACACCACAGACTAGAGCTAGTTATAGTTTATTATAGAAGTCGTATCACATAAAGTAATGATAAAAAGGTAAAGTAGGCGGCAGTAGTGAATAATACTACGAAGACGTGTGCGTGTTTGGGTTAGTGTTTGCGCACTAAAAATTACGTTTCATGAATGAAAGTGTAGTATATTATGTCGAAAAGTCGACTTTAGTTAGTTAGTTATGCGTTTTTTGATTCTTGGTAGAGTTTCTATAAACCTGTACATTATAAGCTAACCAGGTAACTAACTAATGTCGACATTTGCGTTTTATTATTAGTAACGCCGTATGTGAACAATACTTTTTAAAGTTATTTTGACACTGGCAGCTGCTTCCTGCTCGAAATCTTGAGAGAAAGTCATATCATTCCTCCGCGGAAAGAAATGGTCGCTTTACGCTTTAAAAACGTTAGGAAATATTTCTTATTCCAAAGGGAGAGCTGTTTAGCCAAAAGAGTGTGTTCTTTGAAAGGAAGTTTTGGCCGAAATGAAGCACCCACCGAGCCTGCTGTACGCAAGTTTGTGCAAAAAGTTCGTGAGACTGGTATCCTAGTTGACAACACTCATGATCCATGTCATCGTACGCTGCGCACTGGCGAGAACATGGCTGTGGCTCAATTCAGGAATAACAACTCGTCATCGATCTCAATATTTCACGCACTAACCTGAGGAGAACCCAGCAATTGAGGGCGCACGACCATCCTTACTTACTTACTTAAGTGGCGCTACAGTCCGGGATGCATCTGGGCCTCAACCAACATGCCTCTCCAATTAGCCCGGTCCTTAGCTAACTGCCTCCAGTTGCGCACTCCAAGTTGGTTGTGGTCGGTTTCTTCTTGTGCGCGCCACTTCAGGCGAGGTCTTCCTCTACTGCGTCCGACGTCTGGCTGGGAATCGAAGACTCTGCGAGGCGGAGTATTGGTGTCCATTCGTTCTACAAGTCCTAGCTATCTTAAACGTCCAATGCGGATTTTTTTGAGTAGGGGTATGTCGCTGTATAGCTCGTATAGTTCGTGGTTGAATCTTCGTCTCCATAGCACGTCAACGCAAACGGCACCGAAGATTTTTCGAAGAATTTTTCTCTCGAAACGACTAAGGATTTCTTCATTCGCTTTTGATACGGCCCATGCTTCGGCGCCGTAGAGCAGGACTGGGATGATCAGGGTCTTATATAGGATCTCCTTAGTAGTTCGAGTGAGGGCTTTACTACTAAGTTGCCTTCTTAGTCCGAAGAAACAGCGATTGGCAAGAGTAATTCTTCGTTTGATTTCTGACGAGATGTTGTTGTCAGAGTTAATAGCGGAGCCGAGGTAGACAAAGTCCCGTACTACCTCAAAGTTATATCTGTCAATGGAGACGTTCTGTCCAATTCGTCGATGTTGTGTGTCCTTTCGTGTTGACAGCATAAACTTAGTCTTACCCTCATATACTGCTAAACCAATTTCTGCCGCTTCCTTCTCTATACTAGCAAAGGTGGCTATGACATCACGTTGAGTCCTACCAATGATGTCAATATCATCGGCGTATGCTAGTAGTTGCACCGATTTTCGGAAAATTCTGCCTCTGGTTTGGCTCGGGAGTTTTGCACAATCCTCTCAAGAATCGAATTGAAAAAGTCACATGACAGCGCATCGCCTTGCCTAAATCCTTTTTTGGTATCGAATGTGTCGGTGAGGTCGTTTCCGACCCCGATGGAGCAGCGAGACTTCTCCATCATTATCCTACACAAACGGACGAGTTTGGGCGGTATACCAAAACTAGACATGGCTCTGTATAGTTCGTCTCTATAAATGCTGTCGTATGCGGCTTTGAAATCGATAAATAGGTGGTGGGTATCGATTTGGACTTCTTGGGTTTTTTTCCAGGATCTGCCGAATTGTGAAAATTTGATCGATTGTAGACTTTACTGGCCTAAAACACACTGATAAGGGCCGATCAGGTTGTTGGTAAACGGTTTCAGGCGTTCACATATTACGGCAGATAGGATCTTGTAGGCGATGTTGAGCACAATTATGCCTCTGTAGTTTGCGCAGTTCAGAGGGTCTCCTTTTTTGTGGATCGGGCAAAACGCACGACCTTCCGGTAATCCTTGTAATAAATTATTAATTGTAATCTTATTTCCAATGGCAATCCAGAAGACCGACTCTTCAAGAAGCCACTTTAATTAGGACTTGAGTCAAAGTAATGCAATAAAATCAAATTGAAAATTCAATGATATGAATAGAAATTCTCCAAAATAAAAATACATGCACTCCTTCCCAATGAATTTGTGTGACGCACTTAATTACGTTGCAAAAATCCCAATTTCTCCTATGAATCGCTATGTATCGCCGTTCAATACCACAAACCATCATCAATAATTAAAACCCCCTCCCGAATAAAATTTTGACATCTTCCAATAACCAAAGTCACATTACTCACAACCTAAACCTATATCATGATAAATATGAATTTGCGTGTTTTGATGAGTAATTCTATCTATTTTGCCCTCCCTTTCTTTTGTCTTTAATTCGCTTTCACTTTCTTGTAAATAATCTCTTTAATGACTATTTAAGCATCTCGTCGTCGAGATGGTAATGACCTATTTTGAGGTTGTTTATTATCTTACTCGAAATCATGTTCCCCTGCGGTCAAAGTGTCATGAATTTAAGTACGGATACGGCGAAGAAAGTGGACAATAAAAAAAATACTCAGCAGTGAAATTTTACACCGCCCACATATCTTTCTCAAGAATCATTCAAGGTAAACGCAAAAGAAATCGAGAGGAAAGAACACAATGCAACATGAGAAAAAAAAAACGAAAATCGAAAGTTTTTACTTAATTAGGTATACTTGCCACTGTTTTATTAATGTTTTTTTTTATTTTAATTTCACATTATCATTCGATGGTAGATATGTATATTTAAATAAATGCATTTATAGAGGTTGGTTACGACTATGGATACCTTTCTATTCAAATGATGAACAATTATTTAAAATTCCCAAATTGTCTCTTGAGTTTCATAATAAGTCATAAAAACACATAAGAGGAATAGGTATGGTAAAAAAAAAAACAGAGCACACGCGAAAACATTTCTGTGTCATAAATTATAGAAATTTTTGTTTGTTAAAATGGTCAGCGAACTTGGATGAATAATTATTTGTGATGTTGTCTTCATTTAGCACGGTTTGGAAATTACATTTTGGTTTGAGATATTTTTATATTTAAATAATAATTTGAATTAAAGTTAAACATACAGGAAACAAAGGTTCCGTATTGTTTACATAAATATAAGTTATTTCGCATTTAGGCAGGTCACCTATGAGGCTAACTAATATTTTTGCACAAATGAATTCTTTTTCAAATTTCAAACAGAAAAATTGATAATCTCAAATCAATACCCGCACTGCGGATACCATTGGAAAATATAATGAAATATAATAAAATTTATAAAGGAAAGTTATTTTCTAGCCAACAAGAAAAATGCTGTCAGCACAGTAACCGCAGCGATAATTAAAAAAAAACATATGAGAAGGCTACAATCCGCCGTGCGGATCCATGCTTAAACTTAATATCCCCAAAATGTGGTCTTTATGGTCATAAAGTATTGAAAATGGCGTTGTCACAACATATTGTTCAGAAGGTTTATCAAATTCTTTTATGGTTCGACGAAAAACAACGTTTTTCTATTGCAAATGCCTAGGGGTAGGGCATACAGATGTTTTTTTTTGTAAGAAAACGCCCCCAAAAAGTGGGTGTGGGTTAAAATAGTCTGTAGACGAAATGTTCATATTAATACTACCAATGATTGTGCATCAAATTTTTTTTGAAAATTTTAAAATTTTACCAAAAAACGTTTTTTATAAAAAAAAAAAAACACCCCCAAAAATTGGGCGTGGCAAAAAACTTTATATTAACGAAATATAGATATTACGATTCTCTAAATATGCTGGTCAGACACTTTTTTAAAATTCCTTACGGTTTGGCCAAAAAAAACGTTTTCCTAAAAAGGAGGCGTGGCAGTGGGCGGATTTCAAAAATGTTTACACTTGTTCTGGTGGCATGGACGAGGATCCTATATACCAAATTTCATTATCCTAGCTCAAAATTTAAGGCCCAAAAATCGGTGACGAACAGACAGACGGACGGACGGACGGACAGACAGACATGGCTTATTCGACTCAGCTAGCGATTCTGAGTCGATCCATATACTTTGAGTTATATGTAGCTAAATTATTTCTCTATGTTACAAACTAAGTATCAAAACTAAACTAAACAGAGTCGGTAGTGCATAGGGCCTAGCTTGTTCTCACAACTATTGATTTGTGTATGTGTATTTATTACACTATGGTACCACCTGTTTTATGCCGAATCCGAACGTCTGAGTTACTAAAAGCGTTTGTTTACAATTGATACTTCTCGGATGATTAGTGAGATCATCGCGAGAGAAGGTTTATAAACGACAGATTCGAAACAAAACAAATTTAATATTTATCATTGGATAGAAATCGTTTCGTATCTATGTATAAGACAGAATATTTAGTTAACACCAACTTTTTCTAAACATTCTTTTATAGGAGGCAAATGTTTTAAATGGCTAAAACTGTGCTCTATATGCCTGCATATATTTGTTCAGTCTGTTCTTATTTTACTGATTATGTTTCTTTAAAGTTGGAAAAGCAAAAAATTTAGTCCAATGACGGTTTTATGAGGGACTAATTTAGTATCTGCATATTCGATATCACTAAAACATATGCATAAACATTCCATTATCATGAAAAAATTGACAAAGTACATATTTAAGGCTGCTTATTGCTATTGGTCCAACAAATAATAATTTTGTCTCATTGACAATAAAGTATCCATGAAGCACATAACTTCAAAGCATCTTTGTACAGTATAAAGGAGATGGAAGGGTGGAATATCTTTGTTTGTTATATCATTAGGTTTAGAAAATATATTCATTAAGTAGACCAACAAAATTACATTCATTTAGTAATTGGAAATTAAGTATTTAAATTTCCCGAAAGGGAGCGAGAGCCATTATTTGTATCAGAAATCTGCATACTTTACTCAAACGACTTTTTAACGTAAACAGATCGCAATAAATTATTTTAAAATAATCTTAATAAAAGACAAGTTTTATTCTTATTATATAACTGAAGGTGTATTTTTAATGTGACACTTTTTTATAAATAAATCGCTCAAATATTCATTGCAGAAATATGATTTTTTTCGAAATATAAATGCACGCCATCATTGCACTTCGGGTATATGAAGCAGTGGTCCCTGAGCGAATTTCTGACGGTTTGTGCAATTTGTTCGCACAATTTTTTGTTATTTTGCAGATGATACTCTCAACGTTGTCTTCAATATCGTCTGAAGTGTTTTGATTGACGCTATAGACCAATGATTTGGCATATTCCGACAGTCGGGTTGTTGAAATCATACAATCGATAGAACCAAAATGAGAAACAATACCGTCCTCAAGAATTGTCAATTGTGTATATAATTTAACACTATCCATCTGACCACACTAGCTCGGAGTACTGACTTACACCCTAACATCGATATTTTCTTTGACTTCTTGTAAAATCAATGGACAGTTCCAATAATGTGGTTGATGTCTTTAACTTTTCTTGGTATTAACTAGAAGAGCGTTTTATGAAATGTGTGCCGAATCGGCGTGTTTCTTGGTGTAATTTTTCTTGGTACTAGGTGAGAGTTTTATGAAATGTGTGCCGAACCACCGCGCCGTCTTGTTGGAATCACAGCTGAATAATATTCGATTCAAATAATTTCGGGAAGATCTACAAGTCAAGTAAATCTGTCAATAAAGTTCCTCATTAGATTCGAAAAAATTGCTCAATGATGACCGAAATTCACAACTATAATTTTCTGCTTTTGATGAAAAATTGCCATTATATTCCGAGACCTGATGGTTCAAACTAGCATATTATATTCAATATCAGTATCCATTCTCGTTTCATGTACAAAGCAAAGATTGACTGAGAGAAGTACGGCTGCTTTTTGTTAAGATGGAATTAATTGAGGCGTGCTGAGACGTCGATACAATGTATCTATTCATTATAGTTTCTTATTTCTATTTTTTTTTTTTCAGGAAAATTTCTTTTCATGTCTAATGAAATGCTGAACTTCGACAAGAGAATAGAAATTAACATTTATAATTATCACAACAATGGACCCAATATAACTTTTGCACAACACTAACGGTGGAAATTTTTTTTTTTAAATTCTGACTTGCGTAAGCAGTAAGATGCACATTGACCTAAAAGATCTTTTGTGCTTGCCGTCAGATTTTTTTTTTTTAGGTTAGTAGCGCTTCTGCTTTCCTAATGTAGCTGATAATACTTTCAGCCGAAGATTTTCTCAGTTCTTCGGGACTTTAAAATTCCCTGAATAAAGATTCCCTTCTCATACCGTAAAGGGCCGGGCATTCACATATGATATGCTCGGCTGTTTCGTCTTCTTCTAGACATAGTCTGCACTCCGGTGAGTCGACTAGATGCATTTTATTTAGTTGATACCGCAGACCGTGATGACCAGTTAGGTAGCCTACTAATCGTGATATTGATATCGTGCCTGCGAAGATTTAGAATCTTATTGGCATCTGCTTTGAAGGGCTGAATAGCTCTTTTGGTCTGTCTTTGGCCTGGGATGTTTTCCCAGTATGAAAAACATTTGTTTTGGTCCCAGTTTTTTATAACCAGATTTATGGCTGATTTGGAGATTGCACTGAAGGGTTCAGGTCCAATAAAGGGGGTTTCCGAACCTTTTCTGGGTAGTTCATCAGCTTTTTCGTTACCTTCAATTCCTTTATGTCCGGGGACCCACCATAGTCTGGTTTTGTTCCTGGAGCTGAATGTTTGGAGGGAATTGAAGCAGTGTAGTACTGATTTGGAGTCAGTAATGTGTGAGCAAGGGCTTTTATAGCTGCTTGACTGTCCGTGAATATATGGATGTTTGGGCCTTTAAAACGGTGGAAATACTCTGTAATATTTAAAACATTACGACATAGCATAAAAATACGTTGGTATTCGATGCTACATCATTGCTTATATGGAAGTCATATTACTATCGCGTTACCCCCAAATATATAGTGATAGTCCTTTAATTTATATACTTGAACAAATATTTAATGATTTTACATTAGCGATAATGGCTTCATAGTACCGACTAATGTGAAAATATTTTTTTAGATATTAGTATCTAAAATCATTGGTTTGAAACAATCTTAACTATTTTGAATCAATCGTATTATTGTAAAATGATCACTAATATTGTTTGTGGTATATGTCAAAACTACTCCATCAATTTAGATGAATAAAATTTTATAGGTTGTCAATTGTAATTTCCAATAAAAATGTTTAAAGTACGAAAACTCTCCAAAATAAACGTTATAACATTTGGTACGACAACGGTTTTTGTTCAGATAACCCATTTGATTTCAATACTCAACTACAGTTCGATACAAAATTTATCTGTGATGAAGATATGAAAAGCAGGTCAAAAATTATGATTGTATGAAAAAGCAGGATTAAATTACTTTTTTAGCATGACCAGATTAAATCGTGCAATTTATTTCATCTTCGAACGTATTATTAACTCAAGATTCACTTGAGGGGTCCATGTTAATTGGAGGAGTGATGTCTCCCAAGAGAATAAACGCATTTGCCTGTTTCACGTAAGGAAAATATTTCAGAAAATATTTATATACAAAACTACAACTTAGTTGACGCTTTTTAATGAAATATATGGGTAATAATCTACTATATCGATAATTATCTCTTGTCACACTCTAAACTTTTTATACATCTTCTTAGAATTTACTGGCTGAAAATGTATATTTACTGAATTCTACGATATTCAGACACAAATACTAAGTGGAGTAATAGAAACGTTTTGCTCATCTTACTTGAAACAAATAATGCAATACGACTTCATTACCTGATGTCTAAAATTCATTTTATCATATATTATATTTTCATACTTATAAACACATTGATCTGTACTATCCATCTACCTAATAATTAATTATTAAAAATCCATGAAATTCTGTCGATTAATTAAAATCAATATTTTTAATTGAATTTATCTGCTTTATAAAATACTATGTTTGCCATTGCCGATTAATAGCCCTTTTCGTAAAAGGTTGTTAGGTAAAATCGTTTTTTTGTAAGCATGGTAACAAATTACATAGATATACATCCTGGTCGGCAAAAATGCTTGTATGTTCGTAATTCTGCACGAATTGTTATTACCACTGTCAGTAAAAATGAAGACCAAAACGAAAAATCAGTGTGGTCCAATAAATTAAATTACTTTGTAAGTCCGCAGGCTGATCTAGTGTAGATGGAGTACTTTAAGTGAGTTATTATCACTCTATTTAGAACATAGCCTATAAATTATATAAAATAGATCGATCTTCATGGATCTTCCATTTCCAATTATTCGGCATCATCAATCATAACCAAATGATTTCCATCTGCCTTCACCGCTACCAGTACAGACGACGAAAAAAAAACAGGTTCATTAAATGAAAATACAAAAAAACTGATAAGGAAGAAAAACCCTTCTAATTTGAAATGTCTTCCTTTTCTATAGGTCAGCAAGTTGGCAAAGCAAAATATTTACTAGGAAATTCGCAAATACTCAGTTCGTACTACAACTCTTTCATATTGCCTCCAAACGTTTATAGTTTTCTTTTATTTTCTCGCAATTCACCAGAATTTACCTCCACTTTTCCAACATCTATCCATGAAAGGCTACAACAACTGCAAAAGTTTCTCCTATTCATCATATTGTTCGAGATTGCAGTTTACAATTGAATATCCATTACCAACACTTATGTTCGCATTTTCTATACATCATCCACATTTGACGACAAGAGAAACTTCTTTTCCAATTTGCAAAATGAAAATTGAGGAAAAAACCAACAAACATAATTTATGAATTCACTGCAAAATGTACGTCATGCAAAGATGTCAATTTCAAATGCAGTTAGTTTCCAACAATGCAATTATGAACCATTATAATACACGATCTCGTATATTTTCGTATCTACACCACGCTTCTCGTGTATCCATATTCTTCCGTTATACATATACCTACTCAAATCGAGAGAAGTAAAACTTTCTCCTTTTCTTCCAAATGAAAGTATACGCTTTGTTAAGGAGTTATATCCATTATAGGGTCAATAGTACGGTGTAGCCGCATCAATTGCACACAGGGTGTGTCTGCAAATTTCGCACAGACTTCATGACAAACTTTGTTTATATTCCAGAGTGCAGAACACGTTCTCAACTAAAGTGGGTTAGTAGAGTCGACGAACGGAATTTCATTAAGAAAAAAAAAACACGAACGCTAATTTTGCTTCCAAACGAGACATTCCTCGTTGTCAATTGGTCAAACAAAAATAAAACTTTCTCAATCGTTCTAGAATTTCCCAGTACATAATGATTTCGATTTGTTACCAAATAGATTGGTAACTAGCACTTGTCTCACCTGAATTGATGTTTTATTGGTAAGCGAGCTCTTGAAGGTGATTTCGAGTTGGTAGTATCCACAGTTAGGTTAATCCTTAATAAATCACTGCACTTTTTTTTACGTATCTTGAAAATTCAAGTTGCAATTCACTTCCGTCTGTACGATCTAACCACGAGTAACTATTTCTTACATCTGAAACGGCGATCGCCTTGAACTTGGCTTTATATACTCTGACCCATTTTTTCTTTCTTTTTCTTTCGTTGTCGCGATGGTATAGTGCTCTGACGCGCTACAGGTGTGAACGTAAGAAAAGAGAGAATGCCCAAGAGTGCAAAAGAAGACGAGTGGAGGGTACCGAAGAAAATTATGATTAGGAAAATGTGAGATAGTGAAGAAAACAAATATGATCGCATGTAGATGGGTAATAATGGCATGATATGCTTACTCGAGTATCTCTATCTTTGGCGATGGATAATCGTTGGCAATTATTTCATCAGTTAATTGCATGAAAACGATGGCAGTAAGCGGCTCAAAAATGTCAGCAAATTAAATCGGTTGTTTTATTTAGAGCGAACTCATTTAAATATGGGATGATAAAATGTCGCCGGCAGTGCAGAGGGGAATGGTAAAAAGATGAATAAAATATGTAAATGTATATAATATTTCTTCTTTCCTTATCGGCTGAGTTATGACCGAGATAGATGAATCATAATATTTCCTATGAGATCCACCGAGATGATAATATTCATTTAATGCTGGCGTCAATCATGTCGACCAACATGCGAAAGATAGAGGTACGCATTTTGGGTGCCCATACAAGGTGATTTCTAACAAACAACATCGACGTGGACCACTATCTTGTTGCAGCAAAGGTTTGAATGCAAATATCTTTCATGCCACTACAATGGCAACAATAACTACAAGCAAAAAATACAAACTAAACATTTACTGATCTTATGATTACCTGATGTCGAAAACCAGTAACAACATTGTTAACTAGACAAAAGAATGGACGCAACATATAGGCTTCTCCCGTCTATCAACAAAAAAACCCTAGTTTTACAATGAATACCGACAGATGCCCGCATCCAAAAACATGTCCAAAAAGCAAAGATACTGGCAAATTCGCGAGCTGTTGAAAAGTTTGCCGTTAAGCTTTATAACCAAAAAAAGGTTTTTCAGAAAAAAGAAAAAAGCACATGCGATCGATTGTATAGTAACATAACTCTATAGAAAAACAAATAATAAAAGTTTAAGTCGATTATCGGAATGTGAACCACCACTACTGCAGGCTTTTTTTCCGCTACGCTATGATGATCCAAGCAGAACGAATCATTTGAAGCCTCCACTCGTTTATCATATCCACAAAAAAGAGGAACTCTTGAACTTTCAAGACCTGGTCAAAACAAATACGTTCTAGACGTTTGATTTAGCTAGGAATGTAGGGCATATGCTCTGATGCAGAGTCTTGGATTTTAAAATAGATAGTCAACACAGTAAATGACGACTAGTTAAAAGCTATGAAGACAAATTGTGTGAGTTCGCTAGGGCCTAAGTGTGGCAAGGTGGAGGATACTCTATTTCACCGACCGCAGTAAACCTTACTCAGAAGAATTGGATGATAGGCAAATGACTTTCAGAAACGATGTAAATATTTCTTTAAACAGTCCTAACCCAATAGTAGTATGTGCTGTAGTATAATTGTACAGTTTAATTCAACAATGTTGCCAAAATTCATGTTTTTTCCTAAATAAGTCCTAGCAATGAGTAGATTTTGAATTTTCGTTAAATTTTGTACTTTTTCAATAAACAAGGACTACCACATTCTAATCACCAAAGCTCCAGATTTATTTTCTTAATGTTAGTGACGGGCTCAGTGGCTCGATGGTTAGTGCGATCAACTGCAGCGCAGAAGGTCTGGGTCCGATTCCCAGCCGTAGCAACATCTAAATGATTTTTCACCGGCCCTCCTCTCGCGATGATCTGACAAATCATACGAGTAGTATTTATTGTCAAGAAAAGCTTATCTCAACTTAGCCGTTCGGATTCGGTATAAAACAGGAGGTCCGGCCATCGTGCAAGAATTACACACGCACACATGCATGGTTGTGAGAAAGCTCGGCCAAAAATGTGTATTTTTTTAGTGACGAAAATATGGATGGACGGACGAACAGATATTGTAAGATTGACTCAGTTATGAACACAAATTGTTTCAACTATATTTATCAATACGTTACGTCTGTGTTTATTTACTAAATGATGGACCATGAGGACTGTTTAACAAAAATCGAATTCATGGCGGTATCACCCCATCAGCAGCGTAACCGTCAACAGCGAGCGCAACCTATCGATAAAAAACTACTTGTGGTCTAGATTCGATTAGATAAACGGTCCGCCAAATAACTTTTTGAAAATGCTATTAAAAAAAAACAACTGAATATTTTCTCAATTTTTAACTTTTTCTTACAAAGAGAAAGATATTGTTTTCGTGAAAATTTTCGACCTCGAGATTTTGATTGATTCTAACATTACGATGATAGCGGAGCCTAAAAAAGTGGTTTTTGGAATTCCGTCCGTCGGTCCGTCTGTCCGTGACGGTCTCCCCAGCCTAAACGGCTTGACATATTTTCTTCAAACTTCGTATCCAAGCTTGTTTTGGTCATAATTCTAGGCCATTTTTTTTGTTTGCTTTTAGCCATGTAAAAACTGGTACCTGCCATATAAAAATTACACATAACCTCAATTTTCTCGAAAACGGCTCTAACGATTTTGATTAAACTTTATATATACTATAACCATATTAGTTCCAACAAAACTGCATACCCAGTTTTTTCGAGAAAATCCATATAACGGATTTTGTCATTTAGGCCATATAAAGAAAATTGTTAATATCTCGCAAACTATTGTGTCAAATTGAATGAAATTTAATACATATACTACTATTACAGCTTGAAGCAATTCCACATAATTAGTTTTAGCCCAACTATTACTAAACGGAATTTTCAGTTTTGGCCAAAAACGGAAAATCATTATTTTTCACATTGACATCGATTCCTTCAAATTTTGGAGTAAAAATTCGTATAAATACATTTCGACATTATTTATATCATTTTAGCATCAATAATCAAAATGCTTATGATTAGATCTAACGCCCAACTTGCTGTGAAAGAGAAAGTTGCGTACGACCCAGTCGTGCACCCACCACTCGATTTTATTTGAAAGTACAATCCTTCCGGTTAATAATGAAAAATAATTTCATTCAAATGGCTGCCTCGGCTGGCCATGCAGTAGCCTACACGATCGGTCCAATTTTTAAGCAGATTATCGATTGAGTGCAGCTGTATTTTACCAATGGCTTCACGAATATTGTCCTTTAAAGCGTCAATTGTCTCTGGCTTGTCGGCGTAACACTTATCTTTTACGGCACCCCACAAATAATAGTCCAACGGTGTCAAATCGCAGCTCCGAGGTGGCCAAACGACATCAGCTCTGCGGCTGATAATGCGATCTTCAAAAACAGGGCGCAAAACATCGAGTTTGCTTCGGCTGTGTGGCACGTAACGCCGTCCTGTTGAAACCAAATGTTGCCAATATACTCCTCTTCAATTTTTGTGAACAAAAATTTGTTCAACATGGTCCGATATCGATCGCCATTGACTGTAACGGCCACTCCTTGCTCATTTTTGAAGAAAATTGGCCCAATTATGCCTCTGGATCAAAATCCGAACCAAACAGTGACTCGTTTTGGGTGTATCAGCTTTTCAATGTATGCGTGCGGGTTTTCTGTGCCCCAAATGCGACAATTTTGTTTGTTTACATACCCGCCAAGATCAAAATGAGCTTCATCTGAAAAGATGATTTTATTGGCAAAATCGGCATCTTCTCTAAGTCGATCGCAGGCCCACTTAGCGAAGCGAAAACGCATTGGATGGTCAGTTGGCTTCAACTCCTGAACCAATTGGACTTTGTATGGCGCCATACCAAGGTCTTTATGCAAAATTCGTCTCAATTATGTATCCGAAATGTTCAATTGTTAAGAACGACGGTGAATTGATGTTGATGGCGCTTCACGCACACTTTCTGCCACAGCAGCAATATTCTCATGTGTACGCACTGTTTTTGGCTTTTCACGCTTTGGTTTATCGATGAGGATGCCAGTTTCTTTCACTTTTTTCACAAGATAACGAATATACGGAGCTGACGGTGCTTCTCTTCTTCCAAAATCCGTACGCAATTTTCGCATACATTCTGCAACATTACCATGATTTTCAAAGTAATGTCGCAATATTTCCCAGCGTTGTTCAAATGTATACACAACCATATTCGTTCAGCGGAAGGATAAAACTAATTATCTGTCAAATCAGACATGAGCTAAGTGTTACCATTCACGAAATAAGCACTAGTTGAAAAAAAAAACGTTAGATGGCGGACCCGTTACTTGTGGTCTAGATTAGATATAAAAATACCGATGCTACGTGGTTCCAAGAAAATATCAGCTCTTGCAATTTAAAGCCATCATGAAGCCCTCAACGCGATGTACCAATATCAGTCAACATTATTTTACATAGATTTTAAAATCGGGGTCTAGTTATAAGTGGGTTGCTTTCTACCATTTTGACAAATTTTATAATATCGTAATCACCTTTATTTTTCTGTTTCAGGCATTTTAATATGCACGTTACAATCGCAACGTTAAGATGGCTTATTCCAATTTTCTGTCATAATAATCGTCGCGCAGACATGCTTAGAGTGATATAGAAGATAAATTCGAATAAACATATGTTTCTGAGCCAGTGGTACAACGCATCTTTCGAAGTACCAAAAATATTGCAGCCGTTAGAGGTTCGGTTAAAAATAGAATATCCGTTCACAATTACATTGTTCCAAAGTTGCGTAGGTAAAGATCTTGGCCACTCCTTTACAAGATCAATTTAACTCATCAACTGAAGCCTCTTGATAATTGTAAGGGGTGGAATATCTCCGATTGGGTTTTGAAGCAAATTCTGAATTTCATCATAAAATCATCTTCAGCGATTAAGCAATTAATTGGCATAATAACTTTATCAATAAGCTCAATATGTGTTATGAAGCAACAGCTTTACAGAGACTCCACGGCATCTACAAAATTTGATCTCAGGCCAAAGGTGTCATTGGACCACATTTTCTTCGATTATATGGATTGTCATGCATGCATTCTTCTATCGTGTCATGTTGGAAGAATATTTTTGGCAGTAGATGGAGCTGTCCTTAATAATTTGTGGCTTCAACATGCCACATAGACGATCGACAATCTTGTAATCTCGAGAAATATTACTTACTTATCGGTCTCCCGACCCGTGAAGAGTCTCTGCCTGAGACACTGCAGCCTTCCATCATCTACGATCCCTGGCTCGCTGGTTCAAGTTGTCTAGACCAAGCGCTCTGGCATCTGTGATAGCTTGGTCTTTGAAACGGAGGTTCAGACTTCCTTGCCTTTTCAAACATGGGGGCTGGGATTCGAAGATCCTCTTAGCTGGAGCGTTGTTGTCCATTCATTCGATGTGGCCGAGCCGATGTAGTCGACGTGGACTACATACACATCTTGTTACAGCTCATAGAGTTCGCGGTTGTAACTTCTCCTCGTGCACAGGACCAAAAATCCGCCGAATTATTTTTTTTTCGAAGGAGCCCAGTATCAGCTCTCCCTTCTTGCTTATCGTCCAGCACTCGGCACCATAAAGCAGAACTGGCAAAATAAGGGTTTTGTAGAGCACACATTTCATCCTTTGAGTTAGGATTTTTGAACCCTATTGTTTCGACGAATGAAGTAGCAACGGTTTCCTAAGGTAATTCTTTGACGGATCTCCACTAGGGTGTCATTCGTAGAGTTTATGTTAACTCCGAGGTAGGTGAACTCCTTAACTACCTCAATATTGCTGCTATCAATAGTGACGTTTTGTTCTAGGCGGTGGACAGATGCTTTGTTTGTTTGTTGATAGCATGTACTTAGTCTTGTCCTCATTTATACTTCAAGGCCAACGAATTTCGCCTGTTCTTCAATCTCCAATCTCGAGAAATAGCTGGTCTAATTCGATTTAGCACCGTTGGATTTATTTTTAGGCTTTGATTGAAGTCGTTGCCCAACAAGCCAACAAGGTAATGGCATCTCAGAAACCAGATCGAAAGTGAAAATTCTAATGTTCCGGGTGATGTTTGGATGCGAGTGGTAGAAAATTGTCTCCTAAAAATCGATCGGACAAGCTCTCGGCAGGCGGTCACACATTTTTATCATGATGAATTACACGAAGGAACAACGTTTACAAATAATTAAAAATTTACTACCGAAATTCCGGGTCAGTGGTCGCAACTGAGCGTTAACGCCAATTTTCGGCCATAATTATCGCAACAGTAGACAAGCAATGCTCTAGTGGAAAAATTTGAGTCAGAATATTCGATGGTTGATGTTGGCGTAGTGAGAATACGTTTTGCACGAAGTGTAGAGAATATTTTTGCTGTAGAGGTGTACATCGCAACCGAGCTAAATCAGTGAAGTTCACGGTGTTCTCAAGAGTTTTGCCTCTTCCAGACCATATTTTGGCGAATTTTGCATAAGGATCTTACCCTTACCCTTAAGAGACCAAGCTGACTCATGAACTGAAGGCTTTTGATCATACATACGTTCTTGAATTGGGCTCTGGGTAAGATGGAAGAAAATGAAGAATTTCATCGCAAAATCATATTTAGCGATGAAGTGCAATTTTGGTTAAACGGACTCGTCAAAAAACAAAATATACATTACTGGACAGGTGAGAACCCTCATGTGCTTCATGAAACAGCACTTCATCCGCAAAAATCACTGTTCGGTACGGTTTTCATGCCGGTGGCATCATTGGGTCGTTTTTTTGGAAAATGACCATCCCTTTACAGTAAATGGTATTCGCTACAGAGGCATGGTGGAAAATTATTTCTTCAAGCAATTGCATAAATTCGATATCAGTGATATGGGGTTCCAACAAGATGGTGCGAGAGATGAAGCATCTAAGAACCCATGCAGTTCAACAGTTTCTTACGAATGAAATGCATTCCGCGGAACCCGAATTTCTTCGAAACACGGAAGTTGTTGTCTGTAACCCATCCATTTTTCTGACAGCTCCGGAGGAAGAGCATCATCCCAGGTAAGGTTTAACTCTGATGACCAGAGTTGTTGGAACATAATCTTAAACAAGATTACCGAAGGAGCAAGACGTCCTAAAGGATACAAAATTCGAGCTATTTCAGATAGCAAAGTTCGACGGGTAACAACGGAACTTGGAGAAGGTTGAGTAAGACGATAAGAATACACGTCGTTGGCTGGATCCCAATACATTCCTAGCACTATTATCAGTGATTATGACTGCTCGTGATCTACGAAAGAGTATTCGCAGTCATCCGATGGAAGTTTTGATAAAAGAGTCCAGCAATTGGAGCTCCATTTTCGAAGCTGAAGATTAGCCTGCGATAGAAGAGCAACCAGCTCAGTTTGCAAATCTAGCAACGTTTCGATGTTATTAGTCCCGGTCATGATATTGTCGACATCGACGTCATTAAGTAAAATGTTGGCAGCATTAGGATATGAAGATTTGTAATCATCTGCGATTTGCTGCAACACGCGAACCGACAAAAAATTAGCTGAAGACGTCCCGTATGTAACCGTTCGCAATCGATAATGTCGAATTCATTTGAATGATTGCGCCATACGATGCGTTTGTAGTCTCTATCTTGATCCCGAATCCAAATTTGTCGAAACATTTTCACGATATCGGCAGTGAACACTAATCGATGTTGCCGAAACCGCAAGCACACACCTATTAAATCCCGTTGAATAGACGGACCGATTCAAAGTATCTCTAAACGCGGGTGAATTAGCTTTGAACGGAAGGGATACGATGTATTTTCCGTCAGGAGCTCGCGAACACGTCTTCCGAAAGTGATCTTCAGCTGGATCATTAAGAGGAGCATTTTCTTTGTGAAAAGGGACTTCTTCTAACTGCCAAAATCGTTGTAAGAGAGCGATGTAAGAGAGAGATGTCGTCATTTCACACCGCTGTGGATACGGATCCACATCGGTGTGAAATGACGACATCTCCGATTGACAATTACTATCGTCAAAATGTTCTCCCGAAATTACCTAACCGAATGAATTGTTTTGTGCAATACGTCGGATTTGTGGCCCACGGATTTTAAAATGATCCAAACTTTATCCGCGCCGAGGAGAACATCAACCGACTTCGAGACATTGAAGTGTGATTCCGCTAGATCCAACATGCGAATATGTTCCGAGTATGATGCATTTAATGAATTGAAAGGTAAATTCGAGGTTAATTTACCCAACACAAAAGCGTCGAACGATAGATTAGCTGCATTGTTACGAGAATGCAGGCGAATTGACACGCGAATTAGTAAATCCTGCTTCTCTCGACGATAATCACATTACAGGAATTCGAGCATGTGTACGCGGAAGGCCTAATCGCTGCGCTAAGGATTCGACGATTGCGATCATGTATCCAAAAGAATACGACACTCAACGTTTGTTTGCCATTTTAGCAGCTCAACTTCCATGTTTTGAACACCACAAAATTATTTCATCATAACTGCCTATAACTACCTACATTCCAAAAATTCGTTTCTTTTCGGGTGCAAAAATCGAGTTATTGAAGTCTCAGTTCGGTGAACGTGTTATCTCGAGAAACGAACCCGTCGATTGGCCGCTGAGATCGTGTGATTGAATCCCTTAAGCCTTTTTTAATGGGACTACATTAAATCATTGGTCTATACCAACAAGCTGACGAGGTAAGAGGAGCTCAGAGCCAATATTGAATGATAAATAGCGGCCGTATCGGTTGAAATGTGTGGCCAAGTCATCGAGCATTGGGTTCAAGGTTTCGACCGTGGTGGACATAATATGAACGAAGTCGAATTCCCTTCATAAATGTTTTGATAGTAATTCAAGCCACTTATTTTTTTGAGCTATCTCAAGTAGTTTGCATTTTATTTAAAAATCAAAACTAACATACTCCTATGGAATAAGGCATAAAGAAGTTGTCTAGTCCTTAATGAAAGATCCTTTATAAACAAGATCGAATTCGGTACATAAACTAAAAATGTGTACTACATCAACAATTAATTTTAACCCGATTATAAATAATTTTGTGCGTTGTTTTGAAATTCGAAATTGTAATCTCATTCTATAAGACGCCGTATAAAACAAAAAACTCCCCGTTTCTGATACTTCGTTTCCACTGTTAAAGAGCGAGTTCTCTGAATTCGTCTTCATTTTGAGGAATAATAGGAATATACAAATTAACCCATACATTGTTATCCTGATCAATTATTTCACTAATTCAAAACTGTACACCGATATAATAGCCGTTGAATAGACAGTCTATCCACTGACAAATTACCTCGATAATAAGAAAAGAAAATTACAATCCAACTTCTTCCTCGAAAAAGTCATGTATATTGACGTTGAATGCTGATAGTAACTCACAAAGAAACACATCTGAGAAATGCATTCTAACAAATTTATTAGCAATTACCCAATGTGCACAGAAATACCTCGGTGCAATTCCAACATACTCGTAGGTACCTATACCCGACTCGACGTTAAAGAGAATCCACACAAACAAGATAACAAAGCGTACAGATAGATACCGACTTGAGAATAAGAATTAGTAGAGAGCATTAACAACGTAGAATAGCAGTATCTTAAATTTTTTAACCAGTTGCTGTTAACAAATTGCAGGTTCACGATTTGTGCCAGTTTTCTGGGCGGTTTGGGTTCCTCTCTTGGTGTGCTGCATTGTCGTGCGCTTTCCATCTGACAATGCTGGTGTTTTAAAGGTGGGGTTGTCAACCGACAAAAAAAAGTTCAACAAAACGAAACAAAATTGGTTCAATGGTCATATCAAGTTTTTTTCTTGGCTTTTTAGAGCTAATTAGTGTCGACATGCTAATATGATTGTAATAAAGAAACCATTTTATATGAACTTTAAGCTTTCTATAGAAGTATGATAATTTGGTGGACAGAATTGTTATCCGAAAAGGGCTTGTGGATGGCCTACTTTATTTTATATCCAATAAGTATCTGCATTATGTACACAATATTGTTTGTATTTCCAATAAGGCGCATTTATCATGACAAATAGTTGTAAAGAACAAAACCATGTCTAGATGAGCAAGGAAATATCGTAGTTGAGACACAGTCGATGCCGAGGATATGGAAGAACCACTTCTGCAGACTGTTAAATGGTGATGAAGAAAAACGTTCCGCTCTCAGGTAAACGAACCATTTAATATTGGCAACGGCAACAAAAACTGCCAACCACCCGACCTAAGTGAAGTGAGGATAGCTATGTCTAAACTCAAGATTAATAAGGCCGCCGGAAATGACGGCCTTCCCGCTGAGCTTTATAAAGCTGGCGGAGATTACTTAGTAAGTAACATCCACCAACTCATAAGCCAAATCTGGTCGGATGAAAGCATGCCTGAAGAATGGAACCTCAGCATCCCCAAGCCGTGTAGTAACAACCTGATCGGCCCTTATAAGTGTGGTTTTAGGCTAGGAAAGTCCACAACCGATCAAATTTTCACACTTCGGCAGATTCTGGAAAAAAAACCCAAGAAGTCCAAATCGATACCCACCACCAATTTATCGATTTCAAAGCCGCATACGACAGAATTTTTATAGACGAACTATACAGAACCATGTCTAGTTTTGGTATACCGCCCAAACTCGTCCGTTTGTGAAGGATGACGATGGAGAATTCTCGCTGCTCTATTAGGGTCGGAAACGACCTACCGTCACATTCGATACCAAAAAAGGATTTAGGCAAGGTGATGCGCTGTCATGTGACTTCTTGAATTTGATTCTTGGGAGGATTGTGCAGAACTCAAAAACCAAGGCACAATTTACCAAAAATCGGTGCAACTACTAGCATACGCCGACGATATTGACATCATTGGTAGGATTCAACGTGATGTCATAGCCACGTTAGCATACGCCGACGATATTGACATCATTGGTAGGATTCAACGTGATGTCATAGCCACGTTTGCTAGTATAGAGAACGAAGCGGCAAAAATGGGTTTAGCAGTAAATGAGGGTAAGACTAAGTATATGCTTTCAACACGAACGTCATCATTCGAAAGATATAACTTTGAGGTAGTACGGGACTTTGTCTACCTCGACTCCGCTATTACCTGTGATAACAACATCCCTTCAGAAATCAAACGAAGAATTACTCATGCCAATCGCTGTTTCTTCGGGCTATTTTTACCGCTTCCTTCTCTATACTAGCAAACGTGGCTATGACATCACGTTGAATCCTACCAATGATGTCAATATCGTCGGCGTATGCTTGTAGTTGCACTGATTTTTTGGAAAATTGTGCCTCTGGTGTTGGCTCAGGAGTTTTGCACAATCCTCTTAAGATTCAAATTGAAAAAGTCACATGACAGCGCATCGAATTGCCTTAATCCTTTTTTGGTATCGAATGTGTCGGTGAGGTCGTTTGCGACCCTGATGTTGCAGCGAGAATTCTCCATCGTCATCCTACACAAACGGACGAATTTGGGCGTATGCGGCTTTGAAATCGATAAATAGGTGGTGGGTATTGATTTGGACTTCTTGGGTTTTTTCCAGGATCTGCCGAAGTGTGAAAATTTGATCGATTGTGGACTTTCCTGTCCTAAAACCACACTGATAAAGGCCGAGCAGGTTGTTGGTAAACGGCTTCAGGCGTTCACATATTACGGCAGATAGGATCTTGTAGGCGATGTTCGTGCAGCTCAGAGGGTCTCCTTTTTTGTGGATCGGACAAACGATGCTGAGGTTCCATTCTTCAGTCATGCTTTCAACCGACCAGATTTGGCTTATGAGTTGGTGGATGTTACTTACCAAGTCATCTCCGTTAGCTTTATAACGCTCAGCGGGATGCTCTTTTTTCTTCTTTCTGAAAAGCCGGTGTTCTTCCCTTCTTCTTTGCCTATAGAGCTCAATGGCAGCTCTCGTCTTCACCTGCAGCTTAGCCTTGTAGGCTTCGTTCTTGGCTGCGAGCATCTGTCGGCATTCCTCATCAAACCAGGGGTTTCTTGCTGGTGGCCGCGAGAAACCTAGCACATCAGTTGCGACTGATCTAATGGCTTGTTGGCATCGTTGCCATTGTTCTTCGACATTAGATGCTGGTGGTGTGTCGTGAATCGAGAGGTTAAGGGATACGCGTTGCGCGTAGGTCTTGGCGGTCTCTGGCGATTGCAGTCTTTCGACATTAAATTTTTTCATAGTATTTCAGTTTTTTTTGTGGCGTGGTGGATATCCGCATCCTTACCTACAACAAGGTAGTGGTCCGAGTCGATGTTAGCCCCTCGGAATGCTCGGATATCCGAAATACTGGATGCGTGCCTCTTGTCTATCGCAATGTGATCAATTTGGTTGACTGCTCGTTGATCTGGAGATCGCCATGTCCCCTTATGGATGTCGAGGTGAGGAAACCGTGTGCTGGCTATAGTGGCATTTCGTTTCGTAGCGAAGTCAATTAGCCTAAGTCCGTTACCGGACGTGTTGTCGTGTAGGCTTTATTTTCCGACAATACTGCTAAGGATGTCTTCTCTTCATAGGTAACTTGCACCATCTCTTTTGTCAATAATTGTCCAGTGGGCTGTCTTATCTAGCCGTATGTCTTTAGGAGAAGCATTGGAAAAATTTGGTTGGGATGAGTGATTCCAAAGATGTCGGCCGCCCGCGTTTATTTCCCAAAGAGCTGAAACTAAGCATAACATCTGCAACTTTCAAATTAAAAATCAATGAGCCTCATTTATTTGTATTCACTGCGGCCTTTGTTGATTCTTTTGTGCAATATCCATGTAATTATTGCAGTTACATCTTATCTGCCATATGCAAAAATAACAGGTTTGTCCATTTTCGGCTTTTCATGCCTATTTTATGACGTCAAATGAAACTGTCCATCAGATCCACTCCTCTCATGTGCTGATTTATATGTGATTAATTTGTGAACATGCGGTATCATTTCGATAGACTATCTGGAGAAGGAGAGTAAGAAGGGGATTTTATCCCGATGTATGTTGACACGAGATTGACAGTACGGTTGTCCTTCCAAGATATGGTAACATCCATTCCGTGAATAGAAGCAACAAATTCCTTGCATGTACCACCTTCACACTTTATCGTCTTTTCTTCCGGTAGCTCTCAGTTTTTTTTATGCTGTTACGTCGTAAAGTACCAACTGTAAGTATGAATTGAGTCCGAAGATATGTCACTAAAGGCAGGATTGTGAAGTAGTTGTCACAGAATGTAATGCAATTTTTATACCGTGGCACTTTCCGGGGCAATATTTTAATAATATTTTCCGAATTTTTATTTCGCAACGGTGTAATTTTCAGTACAAACATTTCTTACTCAGAAGGTTAAAATGTCATTTGAATATGAACCTTCGGGTTCATTTTGGTTTGAGAAAATTGTGAGGGAAATGGATTCCAAGAAATGCTTACGGATGGAATCAATGATAGTGATGGAACTGGATCTAGTATGAAATAAATTATTATACTAACGGACAAACCACGCTCTTCATCCCCTCATTGTCGTCAGTTACCACTGTAATTTTGCTTACACCTGCTACTGATGATGGTTGGTAAATGTCAATGTCATCATCCAAATCATCAGTACTGTCAAAACTAAAATCAAGCAGCAATGCATTGACCACTTCGTCAGTCATCTTCTTATGGTCGATTTTAGTGAAAACCATGCTTAATCTATTTTTTTTTTACAGTACATACATTTTTAGTCAATAAAGCAAAAACAGTAAGCCATACTTTAAGAAAGTCAAAACTAACGAAGAAATAGTTTTTAACTTTCTCTTACAAAGAGAAAGATATTGTTTTCGTGAAAATTTTCGACCTCGAGATTTTGATTGATTCTAACATTACGATGATAGCGGAGCCTAAAAAAGTGGTTTTTGGAATTCCGTCCGTCGGTCCGTCGGTCCGTCTGTCCGTAATGGTCTCCCCAGCCTAAACGGCTTGGCCGATTTTCTTCAAACTTAGTATCCAAGTTTGTTTTGGTGATAATTCTAGGCCATTTTTTTTTTGCTTTTAGCCATGTTATAAACGGTACCTGCCATATAAAAATTACACATAACCTCAATTTTCTCGAAAACGGCTTTAACGATTTTGATTAAACTTTATATATACTATAAGCATATTAGTTCCAACAAAACTGCATACCCAGTTTTTGCGAGAAAATCCATATAACGGATTTTGTCATATAGGCCATATAAAGAAAATTGTTAATTTCTCGCAAACTACTATGTCAAATTGAATGAAATTTAATATGTATACTACTATAATAGTTTTAAACAATTCCCCATAATTAGTTTTAGCCCAACTATCACTTAACGGAATTTTCAGTTTTGACCAATAACGAAAATTAATTATTTTTCATATAGACACCGATTCCTTCAAATTTCGGAGTAAACGTTCGTATAATCAAATTTCGACATTTTATATAATTTTTAGCATTAATAATAAAAATGCGCACTATTTGATCTAACACCCAACTCGCTGTGATAGAGAAAGTTGCGTACGACCCAGTCGTGTACCCACCACTCGTTTTTTAATGGGTTTATATATGGGCGTTTAAGGGTTAAGTTATATCAACACTTAAGTGGGGTTTACCTCATAAGCCGGCATTGTGAAACACAAAGTTGGGTTAAACGGTAGATTAGGACATTAGTAGCTGCTCTAGTCGTCCCTCTACTGTATAAATTATATTATGCCATGGAATATCTATAGTACCCCTTGTGAGAAAATTGATGATGACAATCTACCCATCGTTTAACCCTGCATTCAGATAGATGTTAGAACATTCATTATATGTACCTACCCAATTTATTTTTTCTCGAAATGATCATTTAGACATTTCCTGGTGCGCTGTCATTAAAAAAAAAAAACAACGTTACTCCTATCTCGTCAACGTTCTTAATAAAAACCCCGTGGAAAGCTTGTGTATGAAACACATACATTTAAAGCAGAAACAAATTTAAATTCATCAAATTCAATAACGAGTCTAAGCTTCTCCAATAATCCTGGCAGCTATGTCCTCTTCAGCCACAATCTACACAAACACCACACGTTCGCGTTTACAAAACCGAAACCCGCAACGAAAAATTAGTATAGGCACCTCAAATGCATGTGCCTATCTTTCGATGCCTTACTCTGCTATGGACTACTCAAAAACACCATGGGCCACACACACAGAGGAGTTGCAATAATTCATCAATAATTTTCAATCAGCGCTCACGTGTATAGTGCACGCTTGCAACGTGCGTTGATTGCTATTTACAAATCCTTTGTGGGCTTAAGCGGTCTATGTGGCAGAGCACTCCGAAGTCCAACAGCATGTTTTCGCACTATTCGTCGATCCGTAGATCGGGTTCGTATCCCTGCACCACCCATATGAACGCACATCCCTTCCACCCCAAATGCCGGTAGCAGTCGATGCCGCGTAGGAATAGAAGCCCCATTCTGTAAATTTCTCTATTTGTTGAGAGTAATTGCCGCCCTCAATTGAGTTTTCCGTCGTAACGAGGTCGTTGTAACACATGTTTCCACCTCGTTACTGAAAATTGTGTGCTGCACACCCGTAGTGTAGAAATATGTAAGCCTGTACTTTACCACATCATACATATATGCATGCACATCCACATCCATGCCATACAGGCCGAGCGGCACATCCATGTGCAACATATAAATCATGGTATCCTGCATGTGTTGCAATATTGACAAATTTAATACTGTGAGCATGGACTCCAAGGGGGTATAATAATCCTCGGCGTAGGCTCTCCTTTTTTGCTGTGTCTCGGCCGGTAGATAAGTGAACGTCCGGGGACTAAATCATGTGACAACGGTGCGTGATTTCGCCATGGGAATCCTTTCAGAAGAAGTTCTATTGCCACACGAATCAGAGATTGCACATGAAATGTGAGGTCTGGTGGATGGATGTTTTGATGATTGAAAGATGCTTCTGCTAATTTATCCTCGGTAAATTGGTTCGAGCTCTAGAGAGAAGCTCTGGGTAGTGTAAGATAACAATGGTGGATGGGAATGGATGCGATAAATCATTGAAGCCATATGCAGGGATGTAGTTGTCATTACAATTGATCCAATCCAAAACAGGTCCTTCAACTGGATGATGCTGATTTAATTGGGAATCGATTATTAAGGGGACTTTTAGGCTGAGGCTAGTTATTGATTTATTTTCTATTTCATTCAACTAGGCCATATAGTTCATGAGAAAGTGACGATTTGGCCTAAATACAAAAATTATTCGAGTTTTCTAGAAAGATAACTGGGTTCCCATTTTTGTTTTAATTGTCAACGTTCATAATCGTGTTAAGTTTAATGGAAATCGTTAGAAACATTTTTGACTTATTTTGATATTACAAAAACTATTATATAGCTGGTTCTAGTATCATTAGTGTTGGGTATATAATGCCAATTCGAAAAAAACCAAGTACCTCATATTTCAAATTGGAAATACATCCGTCAAGACGTGTAGTTTTCAGTTGCGTGCATAGATCGATAGATCGAAATAATTGCTAGACCTATTTTTTCGGACTTCTTCATCATCACAATGATAGGTTTGATTGAAATATCTAGCTCGATTTTTGTTATGAAAAAAAAAACTCTCATTGTCCATATGGGGTCTCAAGCATAGCTTCTACTTTTGTGAGTAGGAGCCTCCCCGCTGTGCCCTCATTCTTCACCAATGCCAACACCTTCTGGATATAGAATCGCAATATCATCAAATAAGTAGCCGAAACCACCAAAGGCTACCAGCCACCTCTGACAAGATGTCCGTGGAAGAGACACATATCAAGGCGCTACAGCGCAAAACACAAGCCGTACGGAAAGAGTACCGAACCATTAGAAGAGAAGAGAATAATATCCTGCGTAGGAAAAAATGATAACACACAGTCTTCCTCTCAGGGGAATCGAAGAGTCTAGCGATAAGAAGAACATCCGTCAATTCTACAAAAAAGCCTGGGGCCTATTTCATAAAACTACAACACTAATAATTATTTGTGAATTCACTTGTAACTTGTAAATTATGTGCACATTTTTGTTTCATAAAGAATTCCGATTCACTAATAACTACAAGTGTGCCAGGCTTGTAACTACAAGTGAATTTACAACTGCGGCGAACTTTTCTGTTTCATAAAAGTATTTGTGCAAAAAATTATTAGTGACAAACTTGTAACTACAAGTGAATTTCTTACAAGAGTAGAGGGACTATAAAATCACGTGCTGCAACAATTTTGTTTATTCGTGGTTCAAAATTAGTGCTTACAAAACCTGTGGTCAAGAAGTTTAAAATAAAAATGATATCAAGCAGTGACGATAGTGAATACGAAAGTAATCAGACACGAGAACCGCGAATTTTTAAAGTGCGTATAAATTTTGATATTTTAACATATCATACATTTAATGAAAAATTTAGAATTAACTTCTCCGCTTTCGAGACATTGCTAAGAAGCATTGGACCGTTAATACAACATGAAACTAATCGTAATCATGCTCTGTCAGTTAAACAGCAACTTTTACTAGCCTTGCATTGGCTAGGTAACGGGTCTCAATATCATGGTGTAGCTGATATGCATGGAGTTTCAAAGGCAACGGTTTGTCGTGTAATTAAAAGAGTTGTCAATGCTATCAACCAAAGTGTATTCGCTAATCAGGTAAATTGGCCAACAAATACTTCGGAAGTGATAGAAAAATTGTATTCTATTGCTGGAATGCCAAATGTTGCTGGATGCATTGATGGAACATTGATAAAAATAGACGCTCCAAATGAGTATGAAGATCGTTTCGTTGATCGACATGGAAACCACTCAATTAATTGTATGCTTGTATGTGGCCCGGACTTGCGCTTTTACTATGTCAGTGCCAGATGGCCAGGAAAAGTTCATGATGCAAGGGTACTGCGGAACAGTGTGCTATGTTCTAAGATGGATTCTGGTTGGAGGCCGCATTCACGATCGATTTTACTAGGGGATTCCGGATATGGTTGTACAGATTGGCTAATAACACCACAAAATAACAACTTAGATGATGACGCAGTTCAAAGGTTCAACCGTGCACATAAGTCAACAAGGCGACTCATCGAAAATGCAATTGGTGTGTTGAAAGAAAAATTTCCGTGTCTACAACAGTTAAGAGTTAATCCCATATACGCCTGCAATATAATAAAAGTTTGTGTAACGCTTTGTAATCTAACTTCACATACTTTAAATGAAGATGAAAATTACGAAGAAGATGAAGATGAAGCAGACCAATTAATAGAAAACACTACACTTAACACACAAGGTGGGATAACACGTAGACAGGAAATAATAAATTCGTTTAGGCAATAGTTTTGAAAAATAAAAATCCATATTATATGCATCAATACTCTTTTATTGTCAAAATACTACACTCTTTTTCTATCAAATTATTGCTTAGCATCTTTTTTTCCAAATCCAGCTTTTCAATTTCCATATCTAGTTTTTTGTTTTGTTTCTTTAAATTTTCGATCTCCAACACTAACTTCTCTTTCTTCAATTGTGCAATTTCGTCGTCAAGGATATATTTCCTTTTGGGTTCTAAATATAAAGGCAATTTAAAATATTAGTACATTTGTGTACACAATTCTTTTTACCAGACGAAGTTGATGGATTTTTTTTACTCTTTCTACTGCAACTTGTGTTCTGCGAAGGAAATCTTTGATTTTCCATATCAAGTTCAGTTTCTTCAAAAATACCAGAAGACTCATTAGTCACATCATCATGAAGCGATTCGGGAACTGGCAGGCCAATAATATCGGGAGCATCTTTCTCCAATATGTCCAAAACTTAGTTGTCAATTTAATTCAACCGTGCGTCAAGTCCACCGCCAGAGCCCGTCTTTTTTCTGTTATCGACCTTGACCTTTTCATAAAGTAAATAATTAACAAACATTTTATTGGAATATTAGCATATGTAGGTACTTACCATAGTACACCGCTTGATATTGGTCCAAAAAACATCGCGAATATAACTCCACGACTTTCCACAAAAAAAACCATTCGACTTAGCTTTTTCATGGATTTGCATCCATATATCACTTTTTTCTTTTTTCGTGATTTTATCGGAAAAAGAACCAAACAAAATTATTTTATTTTTCTCGATTTCTTCTAGAAGTAACAATTTTATTTCTTTTGAGCACATTTTAAACTCTTATATTTTAGTGACCGACCGGATGATAAAATTAATAGAAATGAGCTTCAATAAGTGCACCAAAACATGATTTTACATGTAATAACGGCATTTAATAAACGGCACAATTTTTTTTTTACTATGGCTAAAGTAATTGTAACAAAGAATGAAAGAAAGAAAGAAGAAGAATGAGAAATGCTGCGGACTTGTAGTTCCCCGCAATTAATTGTTAACTTGTAGTTACACACTTGTAGACTTGTAGAATTTAGACCGCTGCACATATAATTTGAATTTGCCGAACTACAAGCGAGGAAAAATGTTTATGGAACACAATATTACAACTCCATACTTTATTTGCGCTTGTAGTTACAAGTCTACAAGTACAACACTTGTGGTTTTATGAAATAGGCCCCTGGTAGCTGGCTTCAAATGGACATAATGTCGGGACAGTCCAGCCCACCTCCAGTCAGCGAATAAGTAACGCTCCCTCCCTGTATTGAAGAAGCCATAAAAACTGAAGAATAACAAGGCAGTCGGTTTTGATGGATTATGAGCAGAACTCTTCAAATTCGCAGGTGCTGCTTTGGAATGTGCATGCATCAAACAATCAATTCAGTCTGGATGGATGAGAGCATGTCCGTTGACTGATATATCAGCTCCATATGTTCAACCTACAAAAAAGGCGATCCCATATTTTACACAAATTACCGAGGCATCCATGCTAAATATCGCATATAAGACTCTATCCACGGTACTGTGTGAACGTCGTAATCCTTTCTGAAAAACACTTATCGACACGAGCCAGTGTGGCTTTCTGCCCGGCAGATTACCCATGACCAAATTTTCACACAAATTTTCTCGCAAATCTAGTAAAAGACAAACGAATTTCAAGTCGAAACACACCAGCTGGTCTGAACTTTTGCGCTTTAATGGGACTTCTTCAATCTCGTCTGGAACAGATAGTGCGCTTGACAGGTGTTAATGCGGAAGGCAGTATCTCCAACAAATCCGTTCAGCTACTTGGGTATGCAGACGACATCGACATCATTGGTGGGTCCCACCGTGTCGTTGTAAAAGCAGTCATGGGCATTAAGGAAGAGGCGAAACGCGTTGATATTGTAGTTAACGAGGGCAGGACAAAGTATATGTTATCAACAAACAAAGTACTGTCGACGCACTTTGGACAAAATGTGACCGTTGACAGCACCAATTTTTAGCTAGTTAAAGAGTTCATCTACCTCGGAGTCAACATCAATCCCACGAATAACACCTTAGTGGGGATATGACAAAGACTATCCTTGGAAACTGATGCTATTTTGGTTAAGCAAAACAAATGGGATCAAAACTCTGATCCTTCCAGTTCTACCATACGGCGCAAAGTGCTGGACAATCAACAGGAAAGCTGAGCAAATATTAGGCGCTTTCGAAAGAATTCTTTGTCGAATTGTTGGTCCTATATGCGAGGAAGGCGAATGGAGAAGAAGATACAACCGCAAACTTTATGAGCTGAGCTGTACCAATGCATAAGCACGTTCACATCGAGAGAATGAACGATAATGCTCCAGCCAAAAGAATTTTTGAATCCCAGTTTTCAGATTCGAGACGACAAGGAAGACCGAACCTCCATCTTCGACTGAATTACTGGCTGCAGCGTACCCAAGATCGAAGAGCATGGAAAGCTGCTTGGCAGACAGACACGAAACGAACGACGTATTCCTTGCTAATTTTTATATCCACTGGATTATATTAGTCCATCTGTAAATTTTGAAATAAGATGTTGAAATTTGGTACACAATAAATTTGTGCATGCCTTAAGTACATATATGTAAGTAATTTTTAAATCCGCCGTCTACCACGCCTACTTAAAAAAAATGCTGTTCGTGGTCACACCCAAGAAATTTTATAAAAGTGTCTCAACGAATATCCACAACGCCACAAAAAAAACGAAATACTGTGCAAAAATTTAATGTCAAAAGACTGCATTTGCCAGAGACCGCCAAGACCTTCGCGCAACGCGTATCCCTTAACCTCTCGACTCACAACACACCATCAGCATCTAATGTCGAAGAACAATGGCAACGATGCCAAAAATCCATTAGATCAGTCACAACTGATGTGCTAGGTTTCTCGCGGCCACCAGCAAGAAACCCCTGGTTTGATGAGGAATGCCGACAGATGCTCGCAGCCAAGAACGAGGCCTACAAGGCTATGCTGCAGGTGAAGACGAGAGCTGCCACTGAGCTCTATAGGCAAAGAAGAAGGGAAGAACATCGGCTTTTCATCAAGAAGAAAAAAGAGCAAGAAAAGCGCGCGATCGAGGATATAGAGAGGTGCCACTCCAGGAACGATGTTCGCAAGTTTTACCAAAGTGTAAAACGTCAAAGCCAAGGATACAAGGCTCGAACAGAATCCTGTCGAGATGAACAAGGTAATATCGTAGTTGAGACACAGTCGATGCTGAGGATATTGAAGAACCACTTCTGCAGACTGTTAAACGGCGATGACGAACAAAATTCCGCTGTCAGGCAGAACGAACCATTTAATATTGGCAACGACAGCGAAAACTGCCAACCACCCGACCTGAGTGAAGTGAGGATAGCAATATCTAAACTTAAAAAGCTTAATAAGGCCGCCGGCCTTCCCGCTGAACTTTATAAAGCTGGCGGAGATGACTTGGTAAATAACATCCACCAACTCATAAGCCAAATCTGGTCGGTTGAAAGCATGCCTAAAGAATGGAACCTCAGCATCGTTTGCCCGATCCACAAAAAAGGAGACCCTCTGAACTGCGCCAAATACAGAGGCATAAGTCTCCTCAACATCGCCTACAAGATCCTATCTGCCGTAATATGTGAATGCCTGAAACCGTTTACAGACAACCTGATCGGCCTTATCAGTGTGGTTTTAGGCAAAAAAGTCCACAACAGATCAAATTTTCACACTTCGGCAGATACTGGAAAAAAACCCAAGAAGTCCAAATCGATACCCACCACCTATTTATCGATTTCAAAGCCGCATACGACAGCATTTATAGAGACGAACTATACAGAGCCATGTCTACTTTTGGTATACCGCCCAAAATCGTCCGTTTGTGTAGGATGACGATGGAGAATTCTCGCTGCACCATCAGGGTGGGAAACGACCTCACCGACACATTCGATACCAAAAAAGGATTTAGGATTCAATTTGATTCTTGAGAGGATTATGCAAAACTCCCGAGCCAACACCAGAGGCACAATTTTTCAAAAATCGGTGCAACTACTAGCATACGCCGGCGATATTGTTTAGCAGTAAATCTGGGTAAGACTAAGTACAGAACGTCACCATTGATAGATATAACTTTGAGGTAGTACGGGACTTTGTCTACCTCGGCTCCGCTATTAACTCTGCCAACTTCATCTCGTCAGAAATCAAACGAAGAATTTCTCTTGCCAATCGCTGTTTCTTCGGGCTAAGAAGAAAATTTAGTAGTTAAGCCCTCACTCGAACTACTAAGGAGATCCTATATAAGACCCTGATTATCCCAGTCCTGCTCTACGGTGCTGAAGCATGGACCGTATCAAAAGCGGATGAAGAAATCCTTGGTAGATTCGAGAGGAAAATTCTTCGAAAAATCTTCGGTCCCGTTTGCGTTGACGCTGTCGTTGCGAATATTAAATGGTTCGTTCTGCCTGACAGCGGAATGTTGTTCGTCATCGCCGTTTAACAGTCTGCAGAAGTGGTTCTTCCATATCCTCAGCATCGACTGTGTCTCAACTACGATATTTCCTTGTTCATCTAGACAGGATTATGTTCGAGCCTTGTATCCTTGGCTTTGACGTTTTACACTTTGGTAAAACTTGCGAACATCGTGCCTGGAGTGGCACCTCTCTATATCCTCGATCGCGCGCATTTCTTGCTCTTTTATCTTCTTTCTGAAAAGCCGATGTTCTTCCCTTCTTCTTTGCCTATAGAGCTCAATGGCAGCTCTCGTCTTCACCCGTAGCTTAGCCTAGTAGGCCTCGCTCTTGGCTGCGAGCATCTGTCGGCATTCTTTATCAAACCAGGTGTTTTTGGTGGCCGCTAGAAACCTACCACATTAGTTTCGGCTGATCTAATGGCTTGTTGGCATCGTTGCCATTGTTCGTTGCCATTAGATGCTGGTGGTGTGTTGTGAGTCGAGAGGTAAAGGGATACTCGTTGCGCAAAGTCTTGGCGGTCTCTGGCGATTGCAGTCTTTCGACATTAAATTTTTTCACAGTATTTCTGTTTTTTTTGTGGCGTTTTGGATATCCGCATCCTTACCTTGGCTACAACAAGGTAGTGGTCCGAGTCGATGTTAGCCCCTTGGAATGTTCGGACATCCAAAATACTGGATGCGTGCCTCTTGTCTATCGCACTGTGATCAATTTGGTTGACTGTTCGTTGATCTGGAGAACGCCATGTCCCCTTATGAATATCGAGGTGAGGAAACCGTGTGCTGGCTATAGTGGCATTTCGTTCCGTATCGAAGTCAATTAGCCTAAGTCCGTTACCAGACGTGTTGTCGTGTAGGCTTTATTTTCCTACAATACTGCTTAGGATTTCTTCTCTTCCTCTTCCTTGGTAGTCGCTCATAGGCTTTGTCGAGTGGCTCGTAGAAGTAATCCTCAGTTATATCATCTTCTTTCTCCGTCGGAGCATGAGCGCATATAAGGATTATGTTGACGAATTTGGCTCTGATGCGGATTGTTACAATGCGTTCGCTAACGTCTTGGAAACATAAGAGTTCTTGCCTAAGTCTGGCACTTATAACAAATCCGCATCCGGAAAAGTTGCTGTTTCTGCTCACTTTAACACGGTACATAGTAAATGTCAAAGTTTTTCATCCCCTTTTTGCCCTGCCCATCCCATCGTATTTCCTGGATGGCAGTAATGTCTGCTGTGTAGCAGTTAAGGGCTTCCGCAAGTTGTTCGCATGCACCTCTCCTGTTTAATGTTCTCACATTGCAGGTGCAGATACGAACGTCGTTGTCCTTTTTTCGTTTAGCATGGTCGTCAACAATAATATCAGTACATATGTAAACAATTTTTAAATTCGCCGTCTGCCACGTCTACTTTCAAAAAAAGTGTCTCAACAATATATGAGATATAAGGTAAAACAACTTCATATGTCGAAATGTCGCCATTATTCATAAGATTCATCTCATTCTTTCATGAAATGTATCCAATATGATGCACGTCCCTTATTTGTTGTTTCATAAAAGTTTTAGTAAAAATTTAAAATCATTTTAAAAGTCAAACACAAAACTTTTTGGGGATCTTCACTGTAATGATGGGTTGCAATAGGGTAGTCAACAATTTACAGAACATTCATTGTAGCCTCTCATAAGTGTTTTATTAGAACAACATGTACGCATACCCCCGTTCAAATTGCAAACTCGCAACAACCACACTTCAAAGAAAACAAACCAAAATTCCACCCGAAGGTGTCAATGAAACTTAAGACTGGTTTGTAACAGATCCGAACCTCTTTGGTGGTGTTGTAATTTCCATGGAATTCAATACTGACCTGACCACGCGTTTGTGAACCAAAATTGCGGTGTATATCACATCGGCTTAGGCTTACCGTGGTCGCCGTCACTGACGTTTCACCACGTTACCTTTTGTATCTTTTCGTTGTTTACTTTTCGACTTTTTAGTTTTTGGTTCTGGTTCTGTTGTCTCATCATTTTGTTTGCCAGACATGGGAACAAGTATATTCGAACCGAAAAGAGAAAGACGGAGGTTATTAGTTTGAAACTGTATTTCGATGAAAGTAAAATTAAGTTATTAGCACGTCCCTGAGGGAAATTGGATTTTTTTGTAAAGATCCCCACAATTGAAAATTGGAACGCGACACCGAAATAAATAGGTCACTACGTAGGTTAGCATTTGGTAGTTCGTAACGTAGACACGTAATGGAAGTGTGTTGGTGTTATGCTAATTGTGTGTCATTCACATTTTTGTCTACCGATTGGACTGTGCGTCGGAATGAAGTAACGATGCACGTACTGATTTTGTTTTCTTTTCGGGATCGAAATTAATTTATTTCCGTTGGAGACTTTTAGTGTGAAAAAAAATTGATTTTTCAATGATTACTTTTGTTCTTCGTATGGCTCTACTTGACTTGTCAGATTTTTTTTTCTACAGAGCAGTATAACGGGTGATTTTTTAGCTGGTTTGGTTTTGGCAACACTGGTTTTGACAGCTGACGTGTGTTTAGTACCTTGTGTCACTGTCAAACAGCTTCAGTTTGGTTTGCAATTTAACCATGGATCGTCCTACAAATGAACAACGCTTGCAAATTATTGAATTTTACTATCAAAATTCGTGCTCGGTTCGAAATGTTCATCGCGCGCTGCTTCCATTTTATGATCGGCATTCTCGACCTTCTGAGCAGTCTATTCGGAAGATTGTGACCAAATTTCGCACCAAATTTACTTTGTTGGACATTAAACCACCAACACGTTTACGTACTGTGCGTAGTGAAGAAAATATTGCGGCCGTATCAGCTAGTGTGACAGAAGACCGCGAAATGTCGATTCGGCGCCGTTCCCAGCAGTTAGGCCTTTGTTACAGCACTACGTGGAAAATTTTGCGGAAGGATTTGGGCGTAAAGCCTTTTAAGATACAGCTGGTGCAAGAACTAAAGCCAGCCGACCTACCACAACGCCGAATTTTTGGTGAATGGGCTCTTGGAAAGCTGGCCGAGGATCCGCTTTTTTATCGAAAAATTGTGTTCAGCGATGAGGCTCATTTTTGGTTGAATAGGTACGTAAATAAGCAAAATTGCCGCATTTGGAGTGAAGATCAGCCAGAAGCATTGCAACAGCTACCAATGCATCCCGAAAAAGCCACTGTTTGGTGCGGTTTATGGGCCGGCGGCATTATTGGGCCATATTTCTTCAAAGATGATGCGAATCGCAGCGTTACTGTCAATGGTGAACGCTACCGAGCGATGATAACAAACTTTTTTTTGCCCGAAATCGAAGTTCTTGACTTGCATGATATGTGGTTTCAACAAGACGGTGCCACATGCCACACAGCACGCGAAACAATGGCGCAATTGCGAGGCGAGTTTGGTGAACAGTTAATTTCACGTTTCGGGCCGGTCAATTGGCCGCCTAGATCGTGCGATTTGACACCATTAGATTATTTTTTGTGGAGGTATGTCAAGGCTAATGTCTATAGGGACAAGCCCGCTTCGATTGACGCACTGGAAGCCAACATCCATGCATTCATTCGTGAGATACCGGCCGATATGTGTGAAAGAGTATGCCAAAATTAGACTCAGCGGATGGGCTACCTGAGACGCAGCCGCGGTCAACATTTGCATGAAATTATCTTTAAACATTAAATTGCAAGGTTCAATCTATCGATTCAAATAAATATTTCATTCATTTTTTCGAACTTTTTGTGTTTTTTTTTTTTTTAAAGTTGTAAACCTCTTAAAAAATCACCCGTTACATATCGCATATTGAAAAAAAATTTGGTATTATACAAAATTCTCCCCACTTTTGAGTTAGAGTAACATTTATGTTCCGATACATAAAACGCATCTTAAAATTACATTTGACTAAAATATAGTGATATTATACAGGGTTTTTCAAAAGGGACGCTACAAAAGTAGAGCGACATATTTCTTGCCGCTCAGTTACAGTTCTCTTCAGTAAGGTTTGCCATTTCATGATGGAAAGATATACGAGCCAACAACGAGTCGAAATTATTAATATTTACTACCGAAATTCGGAGTCAGTGTGACGTCGTTGTGGCGAATTTTGCGAAAAGATCCTGGCCTACATCCTTACAAGATCAAATTGACGCAAGAACTGAAGCCGCTTGACCACCAGAAGCGTCGTATGTTCGTGAATTGGGCTGAGCAACAACTTGAAAATGATTCGGATTTTCATCGAAAAATCATCTTCAGCGATGAGGCTCATTTCTGGCTGAATGGCTTCGTCAATAAACAAAATATGTGGTATTGGTCAGGCATTAGAGTTTCCCAGTTTGACCACAAAATGTCAGTTTTATCTTTATTCGAAAAACCAACCTCTAAAAAAAACACCGTTATATTAGACCCTGATTGTTGCAAAATATACTCACATCTATATTGTTATTGTCAGTCTTTGTTTTGCATTTTTTTGCAGGTTGTTCATCCTGGGATATACGATCTGAGGGAATTAATTTTCCATTTAAAATCTGTATTCTAGGAAGTGCCATCATGACTTTTGATTCCCAGACATAACAAGTCTGGGAATCAAAAGTCATGATGGCACCAGCATATTTGTAAAAATCCTAAAGGCAGTGGCAATTACTTCATACCTACCATTTTCTTTGTCTATACTGAACATTATATCCTTAAAAGATTTTGTGTATTATAGGGATATGAATATAGATAAATAACACTTGTCATACAAAGCCACTACGGGAAAAATAACAATCACATTTTAATACCTTATAGCTTCTCCAAAAGTGTGCATGTAAATCTACATGTTGACACAACTGGAGGTCACAGGTTTCGTAATAGGAATCCCACGCAAACAGTGCTGAATGAAAAAAATAAAGTCACGTCCAGATCCAGATACTAACATCTTAGAGGATATTTCATATGTAGGCGGAAAAATCATAAAAACTTTAGATTTTGTGGTGGTTATTAAATTTGCAAATAAGGTCCAAGTATGTTCAACCTTGGCGGCATTTTTGCACCCTCAACTGTTTAAATGTACATTTTTGTAAGGATTTTAGTCGTTGGTTTGTCAGAAAACGCGTAGCTCCGGAAACATTTTGTTAAGCGAAATTTATATATGTCGATATGTTCAGACAGACAGTGGACTGAAATACATCTGACGAACTTTTTTAAGTATACAGGAAGAGATAAAATACAGGGTGGCGCACCAATTGTGCTACAAAAAGAAATTCAAATAACTTTTTTTTAATCGATGTATTTCATTTATTTTTTTTTATTGGTTAGAAAATTAAATTTTATTTTAAATAGTTAGTTGTTTTTAGAGATTATAGATCGCAAATGACCTCCACGCTCTCCCACGCATATGCGGCACCTGATCAAAAAATTATTCATTGCGGCCTGAAGAGTTGAAGTTGAGATCGCCTCAATTATTGTCGTTATGGACTGCTTTAATTCAGTTAAATTCCTGGGCTTCGTTTTATACACCTCTTGCTTGACATAACCCCATAAAAAGAAGTCTGGTGCAGTCAGGTCAGGTGACCTTGGGGGCCAGCGAAGAGTGGAGTTCCTAGAAATTAATTTGTTTGCGAATTTTTTGTTTAGCTCCGCCATAACTGGTCTGGCTATATGTGCAGTTGCTCCATCTTGCTGAAACCAAACGCTGTTGAATGGTATACGTCTTCGGCGCAGTTCTGGGTAAAAAAAACTCCTTCAACATCTTTAAATAACGGTCCCCATTGACAGTAACGGTTACACCGTTTTCTTCAAAGAAGTACGGCCCGACAATACACCTTGATGAAACTGCGCACCACACAGTGACTCGTTCTGGGTGCAGTTCCGTCTCATGGAGCATTTCTGGATTAGACTCTTTCCATATACGGCAATTTTGCTTGTTTACATTGCCGTTAAGATCAAAATGGGCCTCATCAGACATAAACAAACAATTGATCAATGTGTTGTCTTCTTCATTTTTTGGCAAAATTCCAGGCGAACAGGCATATCCTGAGGGTTTAACTTGCTAGTAATTTGGACTTTGTACGGAAACAAGTTTAAATCGTCATGAAGTATCCGTTGTAATGACCGGCTACTAACTCCAATTTGCCCCGATAAGTTTCGGGTCGAAACGCTCGGATTGGCCTGTATTGCAGATGCTACTGCTGCGATTGTATCCTGAACCCGAACATTGGCATCTCGATGGTACGGCCTTCGTGCGATGCTTCCAGATTCGGCAAACATGTTTACAAACCTCATAATGGTCCATCTACTCGGGGGATTACCGCCAAACTCCCGCCTAAATTCCCGTTGGACGGAAATGACGGACTGCAAAGCATGGTACCGTTGCACTATCCAAATTCTTTTCTCCGTATCCCAAGCATCCATTTTTATAAATCTAAATAGTAACCTACAAAATAAAAAAAAAATAAGCCGATTACTCAGACAGTAAAAAAGTTATTACGTTTTATTTTTGTAGCACGATTCGTGCGCCACCCTGTATTTAAAAAGCAAGTCAATTACAATTTGACAAAAATAAACATATTTCTGAAAAACGAAACTTTTGTAAGGGCCTTATAATAACTTGCGAGCCGAACATTTGACTCAAAGCGAACATTTTTAGCGAATATCCCTAGTCTGGGTGTTGCGCGAAGCGAACTACGGCATTCACCTTTGAAAGCAATATCAATTTAAAATAAAATTTGTGAAACGTCAAGTTTTATGAACAATTGTTAGTAGATTGAATTAAAAAAAAATGATAAGTAGTGTTGAATTGTTTTTGGAAGATGAGGATACAAACAAGAGAGAAGAGAAAACTATGGTTTCCAGTCTGAGGAGGAGTTAAAAATATAGTTCCAATCCAGTTCAAGTTACGAGTTCTTTAAAGGTTTTTGTTTAAACATGCATGTACCCTGCTATAAAAACTATAAAACTGGTGTCGGAAACAACGACTTTGAACTGTGTCTTTCACCATTTACATTTTCCACCAACTTAAGCGAGGTTCTATACCTATTTCAATTTTGGATTAGGGCAGATATGTCCAATGGTAAGAAACAAGAGCCCAAGAATTTTTTTTTTGAAAAATCCAGATAACCAGGAATTGTAGGATTCTTAGCATTCTTACAATAATCGCTCCCATTAAGTTTCAACATCATTACTTGAATAGAAAAGAGTTTTACAGTTTAAATGCGATGGTGATACGTCATTATTGTTGTTTTTATTATTTTTTAACAATTTATTTTAATATCTTTTATAACTGCACCGCTCATTTAATTTCAATATTTTTTTTTTGGGAAAAAACATAACACCACCAACTTTGAATTTTCAAACAAACAATTATTTTCGTTCGAAGTGACCGGGAACAGCAGTTCGATTGATTTTGTCAGTAAGAGGCGAACATTCTACAATGGTAATAGAACGATATTCGAATTCGCCAAACTTTTTGACACTTGAGGCGAATGGTTTTAGACGCGTCGGAAACTTTAATACAAAAAAGTCACATTAAACTAATTTTTCGAGCGTTTCGCAAGTCGTAATATGGGCCTAAGATACACAGCTCTTATTAAGGAAATTTAAATATTTTCAAATTATGAACGCCTGCAATTTTTATCAATAAATGATTGGTGAGGAATAAACCTTAAAACACTTTAGTTAAACCTACAAAGGCTGGAGCTTGATCCATTTATTAAGAAGGTTTGGAAGGCTGATATTTTTTTCTAGCAATGTAAGTGAATTGAAGTCATACCTTGGATTAATAAATTTTTATAGAGAATTTGTGCCGATGCAGTCGTCAAAATTATCCCCCCTATATGAATTAACAAAAAAAGGTTGTGCATTTAAATGGTCATGTGAATGTCAAACGGCTTTTCGTAATAGCAAAGCGGCGTTATCCAAAAAAAGTCTGTTATCTTTTTATGATTCATCGAAGCCAATATTACTGGCTTGTGATGCCAGTTCCAAGGGAGTGGAAGCTGTTTTAAGTCACCTCAATACAACCAATATGGAAATTCCGATTGCTTTTGCGTCTATGACATTGTCACATGCTGAAAAAGGTTATTCTCAGGTGGAGAAAGAGGCACTAGCCATTATATTTGGTGTCAAACGTTTTCACAAGTATTTGTTTGGTGGACAATTTATCTTATATACAGATAATCAACCACTTCGTGCGATATTTGAGCCAAGTAAGCGTATTCCAGTTTCTGCATCCTCCAGACTTCAGCGGTGGGCGATAATACTGTCGGCGTACGACTACATAATTCGTTTCAGAAAGAGTGGGGATATGTCTAATTGTGATGCGTTATCTAGGTTACCACTTTCAAACGCAGTTACCCATGATATATCAGTCAGTTTTATCAGTGTATTATTAGAAGATCAAGTGGTACCATACAACTATAAAGACGTCGCAACAGCCACAGAGAAAGACATAATTCTCATTAAGGTTTGCCAGTTGGTGTCGGGTGGGTGGCCAGCCCAAATAAAGGATCCAACTCTTTTGCCGTACTTTTGTCGTCGGATGGTTTTGACAATTGAAAAAGAATGTCTTATATGGGGTATTCGTATAGTCATCCCAAAAAGTCTTCAAGTATACGTGTTATCTAAACTCCACAATAATCATCCTGGAATAGTTAAATTAAAAATGTTGGCACGATCTCTTTGTTGGTGGCCTAATATCGACAGTGAATTGGAATCGTCAGTTAAGTCATGTGAAGTTTGTCAAAAAATGCAAGCGGCAAACCCAGCAGAAAAATGTTTTGAAGGATGGGGACCAGATAACGTTCCGTGGGTCAGATTACACGCAGACTTTTTTTACATATATGGAAGGACGATATTATTGATCGTGGGCGCGACATCCAAATGGATTGACCTTTACCTTATGAAAAAGACATCAGCACAAGAAGTAATTAAAGCTATGGAAAAATCATTTGCTACGTTTGGATTGCCAGAGACGGTGGTAACGGATAATGGTCCCCCATTTACCAGCACGGAGTACATAAGCTTTTTGGCCTATCTTGGAGTCGAAGCAAAGAAGAGTCCTCCATATTATCCCAGGGCAAATGGATTGGCGGAAATTGAGGTGCGAGTAGTTAAACGTGCCCTTAAAAAGGATATTCAAGAAGAAGGGCGATTAGTCTCGAATGAGGAGATTGAGCGGTCTATTGAAAAGTTCCAGTTCTATTATCGATCGGCGCCGAACACAGCAACAGCACGTAGTCCATCGGACTTTCTACTTAAATACTCACCGAGGACGTTGCTGACTCAACTGCGCCCGGGTTTTGGACAATCTCTGATTGGTAACAATAAACAAAATTTACATAATCCTCTGTATATTCCAGAAAAGTTATTCAGTTCTGTCGACAAGGTGCTGTTGAGATCAAATGATCAGTGGGTTGCAGCGAGTATTCTTCAGCTTCTATCAAAAAGCAGATATCTCGTGAGCTGTGATGGTCGAGTAAGGGTAGCTTATCGCCAACAATTAAGACCATCAGGTATCGATTTAAAAGAGGTGGAACGAGCTGCACGAGAATCAATAGAGAGTAATGCAAAGGAGTCCACGTTGTCCCATAACCCAAATGAGGTAATTCCATCGATGCAGAATGCTGAAGAAGACAAACATGAGGTCGCACCCGAAGAACAAACATTAAGAAGATCAACACGGCAGAAGAAGATAATCAAGCCTTTTCAGTATGCTAAATTAGGTCAACCTTCTAATTAAAGCAGGAAAGAGTGTACTGTATTTTGTATGACACATATATATTTCAAGTAGATCTATATTCATACTACTACAGTAATGAACTTATGTAATTATTTACCGCTGCACAACTTGTGAAGAAACCTGAAATAAAGACAGTTGATTGTAAGCTTTTAATCGGTTAGGTTCTTTTTATTTCAAGTCTCTCTTACAGACCAGAGTGGTAGAAACTTCCTAAGAAAGACATATTAGAGCAATGCAAAAAAGTAAGCAAGATGGAATCATTATTAAACTATGCTTAGAACATCGCAGATGGTCCATCCGTTGAGTCCAATTTTCGATCACTCGTTCGAGCATTTCGACTGGTAACTGGCGAATGACACGCGTGATGTTTTCCTCCAAGGCCTGAATCGAAGCGGGTATGTCGGCATAAGCTTTTGACTTTACATATCCCCACAGGAAAAGTCTAACGGTGTGATATCACACGATCTTGGTGGCCAATCGACCGGCCCAAAACGTGAAATTATGTGCTCACCGAAATGTTCTCTCAATAAGTCCATTGATTGATGCGATGTGTGGGAAGTGGCGCCGTCTTGCTGAAACCAAATGTCGCCGAGATCACGAGCTTCAATTTCAGGCATCAAATAGTCGGTTATCATGGTCCGAGTTGCTGCGAACGGCGCCGAATCGACTCTCCACGGTCTTCGTGTACACTCTCAGCTACGGCCGCTATATTTTCTTCACAGCGTGCTGGACGTGGTCTATTCGGTCGAATATTATCCAATAATGAATGCTGGGTCTCAAAATGGGTGATGATGTTGCGAATAGTACGCTCAGTAGGCCGATTATGTTGACCATAAGTTGAGCGAAGTGCACGAAACACATTCCTCACAGAACGTGAATTTTCATAATAAAGTTGAACAATTTGTAAACGTTGTTCACGCGTAAGTCTTTCCATTATGATATGCCAAACAATACTAAACAAAAATAACATGACAGCATGACACGACTCACACGTGATCTGTCAAAAAAGGCTATTGAAAAAAGTATCACTACTTGGATCACCCGATATTTATTGCCATGGTTTATAACAAAGACTTATAAAATAAAGTTAAAAGCCACATGTTCCAGGAACAATGTATATAACCAAATTAGATTCCACCTGTAACATAAGTTTAATTTGCCAAAAAATTACATTACCTACCTTATACGATTTTAAATACACCACCCCATCACCACATGTATTCAAAAATTTCGATTAACGACTTTCAGCAGATTCGGGTTTATTTCCCCCTTACACAAGAAACCGTCCAAAGACAAAAAAAAAACACACTGCCACATGCAGGCTCAATCAATTTCAAGCCCTATATAGGAAACATTATTTCGCCTTCGTGCTCTTAAAGTTCCCCTAACTCTGGTTCAATATCATTCTATTTTTTTTTTTTGTTCTCTGTACCTCACATCCAAAACCTTAAACGTTTTTCGAGATTGGATTCATAAGCCATAAGGAGTACCCGTTTGTTTTTTGGTTCTTTTGGTAGCATTCGACGAAACAATATGCCCATCGGTTAATGTGTGCGTGAATCGATGGAATCACCTGCACATACGCAATACCTACATCCGGATCTAGACAGAGCAGAAAAATGTCCATCGGCATACACACTTCCTTCATGTAATATTGGTTGAATGCCAAAGGATGGATGTAACTTCCGCCGCATGCAGCAGCAATTTGCAAAAGGGTTATTCTATATCTCGTGTATATCATAGCGTTCCTATATGTTGGCATCTGGGGTCTTGTGCTAGCTGAGCATCATCCATGGAACGTCAGGCGAAGAAAGGCACATATAATATATGCAAAGAGGATATACATTTAATATAAATCCCTTTCATCCTGACGACCTGTTAAAGAAAACAAATCATAAAAGGTGAACGAACATGTTGTGTTATCCTTTTTTCTACGCTTTTGCTCCTACTTATCGTCCTTGTTGTAAGGTGAGCTCTGGGGTGTTTCCTTTTTTTTATATCGAGAACATTACTTACCTTGTGCCCATTTGTTTCCTTCGAAACCAAAAGCAACAACAACAAAAAAAAAACGAATCGAAAAAGAAAAAGATTAAAAAGGATTTTTATTTTAAAGTGTACATATAGGGAAAAAATTGTCTTAAAAGGATGCACACACACACACGTCACGCTGTCAATGCCAGGCGGAAGGTGAGAGAGAAGCCAGGTACCATAAGAGCGCAGACAACACATATATCCTTTATGCCGACAATCCAACCAATTTTCGTTCGCTTTATTTTGTGTGGATTTTTTTTTATGCCAAAGGAGCGACACATAATCCAATTTGATTTAAACGCAGCAAAATACATATAAAAATAAAATAACATCTTCCTCAGGAGCTGCACACACACACACACGCTGGGATGAAAATAAGAAAAGATACAAATTTGCTCCTCGAATGAAAACATACTTAAGACGAAGTAGAAGATTCCTCAGGGAAATATTGTGAAACATTTTTGCTGAAGGATTTCTTTATGGCTTTGTAAGCGGTGGTACTAAGGAAGAGATTGAGTCAGTAATAGAAGTGTGGTAGAATCGCAATTGCATATGTTATTGGTCTCGCAGTGTAATCCTCTGTAACAATAAAGGTAGATAAGTCATGTTTAAAGGGGGCACTTTGCAGAGGGGGCGAGTTAGCCATTTTTATTGCTGCCTCGGGGGGCAATTGTTTTGTTGAAGACCATATTAAATTTGGGGTATATTGATGGAATGTAGATAGCAGGCTGGGTTAAGGCACTCTGTCATAGGTAAAATGTAATATTCATCGGTAATATAGTATATGTTGTAAAATATTATGATAATGTCCTTTGACAATGTGACATAAGCATAGATAAGTGATCTCTATCGGCAATGTATGTGTTCTCGATCATGAATAGATGGTGCTTGAAGTGGAATGAAATCGTATATGTATTGGATTATATGTGACATTGCGAGAATCATGGCACATATAGCACAAATGAGAGGTATGTTGTGAGTCTAGCTTGTCCACAGGGGTAGCTTCGATGCTGGAGAGAAGGGCGCGGCACGCTTGTGATCGCACGGCTAAACACGTCGGACGGGGGTAGTTCTTGCCCCCTCTCCAAACATCCTAGCTCAACAAACATTTTTGTCTCGTACCAGGAATAAAAGAAAAAGGAAGAAAAGAAGAAGAAAGCTACTCTATATCGACATCGGACGGAAAATAAGGACTCTTAAAGGAAAAGATAGATAAAAGAAAAGCGGAAAAATGAAAATGATCAAATACCTATGCCAATACAACCGAAAAAGACAGGGAACATTAATCGCGAATCTAAATTACTAATCTATAATAAACTTAAGCTACAATATGATTAAAATAAACCCTAAAATACACCTTAACTAACTTAAAACTAGCCTAAAATACACCCTATACGCGATAAAACTATTCCCTGTATCTTTCAGCCATAGAAGCTCGATCGCGATTCCGAAAGGTGCCTGATGTTAACGGCAAAGTCTGGCCTACCCACCCCACAGTGTTAGCAACACTTCCATTGGCTATCCCTCTGACCACGGTTTTGAGAGATAGCCCCTTAATACGCCTCAGCCGCAAACCATACCTGAAAAGTTAAAAAGTTGTCATTGTTACGTACTGTACCAGGGGGGTTGGGCCCCTACTGGGCGCGTCCTCAGTTGGTGCATAGAGGTAGCCGCAGGAAAGCTAGTTTCGTTAATTCGTTATTTAGCGATCTGCGGTGAATGTGGTCATAGCAGTTTACTGTGAAAGCCCATCGTTAACCAATCCAAGCCCACTTCATGTTGATCCACAACCATTTGGCTGCTATAAATCGCCGTAAGGACATTCTTTATTCGGTAACCGAATAAAGTTATGTCCGAAAAGGCGAGGCAGTCAAAGCCCTTTTTGTTGAATGAACAGACGTGTGTTCAATGAACAACTAGTGTAAAGGTGCATGAAGTGGGAAAGTTACTTGTTGTTGCCACTAATTACTGCCTGATTAGTGGTGGACTTAGTAACTTCTAGACCGGACTGGGCAGTTATGGAGCCCATAAGGAATCGGTGTGGAGTCTCACCATTGACTATAGAATGGTACCACGGGAATCAGAGCCCCTAGGACTTGTCCTAGCTGATTTTGAGGTAGGCCCCCTTGTGGGAGTATCGTGGTGGCTGTTGGTTATCAGAAGTTCGTTGAAGCACATGGCATTCTAAAGAGGAAGGCTTTAGAATGCAAGAGGTGCAGATAGGCCTCGTCTCCTCAGCAAGGTTGAAGTTCGTGCCCTAACACATGATTTTCGAATTGCTACCAATGGAGTGCGGCCTGTGTTGGGGTGTTGACCACACTTTAAAATGGTTGCGATATGTGGGTAGGCCCACCGTGAGATAAGAGCCGTAAAGGCTAGGTGCTCACGTTAAGCCATCTTACATTATCTTGTTACGTACTGTAGTCGTTTGTTATATGTTCTCGTCAGTCATTGTCGAATTACCAAAGGACGGCCCGCCTACCGCCCACACACCACCAACGAAAAGAATTTAACCAATCATTATGTATGAAAAATCACCAACGAAATAATTTTAAATTTGAATGAACATTCATATTTATTAAGAAAGAAAAAAAACAATAAAAGGAAAGTTCTGTCCTCCGTAAATAAACTAAACTAAAATTCAAATAAATATCTTAAAACTATTACTCACGATTTCTAGAGTTTTCCACCGAAGTCCTGCCGGCAGCACCAAAGGAGGATACAACTGAAATTTTGGCCACAATGGTGGATTATCGCGCACAAAAACAACCGAAACACAGAACTAACTTAATTAACAAAAAAAATGGAATTCAAAAGAAGAAAAAAAAACTAAATTTACTTATATACTAAACATAACACTAAATTAATTATTAAAATTCATTAAAATGTCTTTGCACTAAATATTGTTGAAGTTATTGAAATCGAAGTATATGACTTCTTCTTCACTTACAATGGAATATTTCACTTTTCAAAGTTCTTTGTTTTTATATATATAATTTATCTATATGTATCTAATATCTATAGATATGTGGCGGAGCACATACTCAGCTGTATGTAGCCTTAATCAAAATTTCACTTGATCACTTTAATCACTTTGAATTTTCTGTTAAATCCACGGGTTTCGTGCCGCCGACGCGTCTTTGTAGGGGTGCCTTAGCTACCGCCTACCTTTGCCGGTTCCTTTGGACACCGGTGCGACGTCCGTTGCAACGGTCACCAAACGTATCCTATGGACTCTTCTACAAAATATGGCTCTTGGAGCTCTAGAATTAGTCCTGCACTGGTATTTCTATTTTACAATAAAAGGGGTTAAAATCTGGTCACTTGAAAATCGAATTTCCTTACTTTTTGTATGTCGCCTATGGAGTTTCTCGAAAAACGACTTCTAAGAAAAGTGCTCCGACTGGTCTCTAACGATAAAATATCCTGGGTAAAAAAAAATCTATATTTTCCATTTGCTTTCTAACAATTCCTTAGAAAAACTCACCCAAAAATACCTTTCACAAAGGTGAAATTTATTTCTCGCTCTACTGTAGGTTTATCAAATTTGATTTCCCCAGAAACAGCTGTGACCGTATACCCTCGTCTATACGGTGAACTTTCAAGTGACAAAAAAAAAAATTAGCCGTCGGCCGGCTGTCCTCATCTAATACATGATGATGGTCTATCTTACTTTTTCCTTTTCGTCATTTGCCTCTCTCGATTGACTTCACCTTTTCATTCATTTTCATTGTTTTCCTATATTTTTCTTAGACATATTGTCTTTTTCGACAATTAACTGTCTAAGTTTCCCCTATTCTCTCACTATTCGTCAACTTTGTCAATTCGCCTATACTGTCAATTCGGTCGTTCTCAAACTGTTAGTCGTCGTCTAAAATAAAATCTGAACTAGGCTTAATACTTAACATTAATAACTATACTGAAAACCGAATAATAAATAAATAAATTAACAACTAACATCAATAAAATATCAAAAACTGAACGTAAAAATGAATAAATAAGTCACAAAACGAATAAAACTTTAAATAAACAAACCTAACTACTCACTCATAAAACCTACCAGGGACATCCCTGGAAAGTGGTTGCGATATTCGCCGAAACAGATCTTTTGACGAACTTTTGACCGAAGGAAAAAAAAATTAAGACAAACGTCAAAACAATCAAAACAAACAACATTTTTGCAACTATGCACATTGTGCTGCAAATAAATAAATTAAACATAATAAAAACAAAACAAATGGACAAGGACAATTGGCACAAGGAATAAAAGGAACATAAAAATATTAGGAGAGAACATTGAAGGAAATATCCAAGACCAGGTAAGAAAGATTTTCATCTGATTGGAGGTTTCCAATTGTATAAAAACATTGAGATGGCTCAACATTTCAGTATACAAAATACAATTTTTGGCGTAATAGGCTCAGTTTAAACAGAACAAAGCTTTTTCTCATACCATTCGTGTTTGCTTGTGTACTTTTTGCACGATGACGGGACCTCAAGTTTTCTGCCGAATCCGATTTGATTTGTCAGATCATCACGAGAGGAGGGCCAGTGAAAAATCATTTAGGTGTTACTACGGCTAAGAATCGAAACTAGACCTTCTGCGCAGCAGTACATCGCACTAACCATCGCCCCTTAGCCCGGCAGAGTTTCAGTAAAAGTATCCGTAAAAAACTGCATACAGGAAGTTCCCCTTTCATTATTCACTGACGACTTGCTTGGAAAATTAGAGATTTAGAAAACGTCGATAATTTAGGCTGTAGAAAACCTGATAATGAAAAAAATTATAAAAAAAAAATATTTACAAACGAAAACAGGAAAGAAAGAAATTAAAAGACGAATAATATTATTGTGAACGATTCTGAGTAGGTTGTTCCCAGAGGCCACCAAAAATACAAAAGGTCTTGCCGGATAGCGCCAGTTTATAGGCATATTTTCGTTCGTTTTATAGTCAGATTATAAATCCTTGCAGCTCAGAATATTTTATTCGCAAAAATCATATTATTTACTCATTAGATAGTAAATTGTCTAACTTAAATTTTAAGATTAAAAACTGATTTTTGTGAATAAAATTCAGTGAGCTGCAGGGCAGACATGGGAGTAATGCATCGGCATTGCGATTTCATTGGTATTGATAAAATCAATGCTAATGAAAAAAAATTGCATTGGCATTGACTCTTTTAATGCCAATGAAAAGTAGTAATTTTGAACTAAATCTATTTTCATTGAGTAATAAGGCATTTTTTACTTATTATTTTTTTTTTTGAAAAAACCTCATGCAACTATCGAAGAAACACAATGTTTGTTGAGTTATTAATTAACTGTGTGAACCTAGTGGAATAAAATGGAATGTGCATGGTAGCAGCAACTGAAATCGTTGCTTCCAACTATAAACTCTCCATGGAACTAGGAAAAAATAATTCCATTTTCTAAACAGAGGTCTATGCAGGGTTGGGGTCAAATTGCAAAGTAACAAATAAATGGAGGACAGCACGAACGATGTTTTTGGGTCGCAGTGCTCTGTTGGCCTTACATATGATTATGGTATATCATCCCAATATCTTAAAAAAAATTTAAAAAAATGGTGTACTTTATTTTTTTCATACTTTTCATTAGCATTGCAAATGAGTTCTTGCATTTGAGCAAAGCAGAGTGACCAAAGTCTGTGCTTGAGAACGAATAAACGTGCCATACGCAAAGCCTTCGTCTGGCCGGCAACGTTATTCGCTCGCACGAGGCACTCTGCAAAGCATAGCAACACCGTCTTCAACCACGCCGCGTTCGATCGTCACAGCAGAACAATTATTTGCGCAACGGAGACCAGCTAGTTCTCGACATTTGAAGTCGTCCACGTGAGCGGTGAAACCAGTGGCGAAGTCTCCCCTTCCCCTGCTGTCTGGAAGAAGGAACCCCTTTTCCAACTTTACTTTTGCCGCGAGTGTGTGTATTCCATGGTCGGACAAAAAAACTAACCTTTCGCAAATTCAAAGAGGTCGTAGTCTAATCGTACCTCGGTGAGAGAAATCAAACCCCATATACCCACCACTCACACTCACGCATGTTGGGTATATATACACAATATATGCGTGTATGCTGCGAAGGAAAAAAGGGGAATGATAAATCCACCAAAAACGCATCAGCAAAAGTCATCGCCATTTCTGCCTGCCGATCACACGCCACGCCATCCCCCAAAACGCGCTGCCCCTTACCGGCATCTTCACCTGAACGACAGCAAAGACGCAACCCACGTTTAGTGTCCCTAGTTGCGGCTAGAGGGCTTTCCCAATAAGATAAGTAGTTGGTCATTCATTTGTATTTGTAAGCCTACTGTTCAGGTTGTTTCCCATTTATTTTCCTTTATTTAGAGAAAAACAACGAAATCGATATTGCTCGAAGAGAAAATACCCGAGGAGCAAAAAAACCAGGGCGGAAAGCGGTGCACCCCAGTCCATCACCTTGCGGAGCGGGTTAGAAAGCGTAACCTCAAATAGGGGTAAGTTTTGTGTCAAAAAAAAGAAGTGAAATTAAATTGGGAAATTTTTTGAAAGTAGGAGTAAATGTAGGGTCCTGTGACCTTGGGTCATAAGGGTGTTAGACGTTAATGGGTGGGTTAACCCCGAAGGGAATTTTTGGTATGTGAGAGGTAACGAGTTTAAAGAGTGGTTACTCCTTCACCAGCACGGGTGATAGTGCCGGTAGAGGACTATCGACATGTCCCTACACCTTCTGGTTACCAGATACCACCTCTCAGCGGGAAGGACTTTCGGGGTTCGTTACAAGGCATTTTGAAGTCAATGAAATAACAAATAAGTTAGAAATGATTAAAAACTTCAATAGTGATTCTAACGGGTGCGCCACCTAACGTTTTTTTTTCAACTAGCGCTTATTTCGTGAATGACAAAACTTAGCTCATGTTTGATTTGACAGATAATAAGTTTTATCATTCCGCTGAACGAATATGGTTGTGTATATGCTTGAACAATGCTGGGAAATATTGCGACATTACTTTGAAAATTATGGTAATGTTGCAGAATGTGTGCTAAAATTGCGTACGGATTTTGGAAGAAGAGAAGCACCGTCAGCTCCGTATGTTCGTTATCTTGTGAAAAAAGTGAAAGAAACTGGCATTCTCATCGATAAACCAAAACGTGAAAAGCCAAAAACAGTGCGTGCACCCGAGAATTGCTGCTGTGGCAGAAAGTGTGCGTGAAGCGCCATCAACATCAATTCACCGTCGTTCTCAACAACTGAACATTTCGGAGACTTCATTGAGACGAATTTTGCATAAAGACCTTGGTATGACGCCATACAAAGTCCAATTGGTTCAGGAGTTGAAGCCTACTGACCATCCAATGCGTTTTCGCTTCGCTAAGTGGGCCTGCGATCGACTTAGAGAAGATGCCGATTTTGCCAAAAAAATCATCTTTTCAGATGAAGCTCATCTTGGTCTTGGCGGGTATGTAAACAAGCAAAATTGTCGCATTTGGGGCACAGAGAACCCGCACGCATACATTGAAAAGCCGATACACCCAAAACGAGTCACTGTTTGGTGTGGATTTTCGTCCAGAGGCATATTTGGGCCATTTTTCTTCGAAAATGAGAAAGGAGTGGCCGTTACAGTCAATGGCGATCGTTATCGGGCCATGTTGAACGAATTTTTGTCCACAAAAATTGAAGAGGAGGATATTGACAACATTTGGTTTCAACAGGACGGCGCTACGTGCCACACAGCCGAAGCTGCACTCGATGTATTGCGCCCTGTTTTTGAAGATCGCATTATCAGCCGCAGAGCTGATGTCGTTTGGTCACCTCGGAGCTGCGATTTGGCACAGTTGGACTATTATTTGTGGGGTGCCGTAAAAGCCAGAGAAAATTGACGCTCTAAAGGACAATATTCGTGAAGCCATTGGTGAAATACAGCTGCACACAATCGACAATGTGCTTAAAAATTGGACCGATCGTGTAGGCTATTGCAGCCATTTGAATAAAATTATTTTCCATTATTAACCGGAAGGATTGTACTTTCAAATAAAAAAAAGTAATTTGAGAAAATATTCAGTAGTTTTTTTTTATAGCATTTTCATTTTGGCGGACCCTTTAGTTTTATTGCCAGATACGGTAAATTTAGAAGTCAATCGGAATGTAACGTCTAAAATTGATGCTACTCGAAAAGTTCCATTTAAGTTGATGAGTCGTTTTAAAGAAGAACTCGACCGGAAGGAAAGTCTTATGCCCAGTTTCACAGTGAGAGCTTAAGCCTCACGTGGAGCTTAACCTGCGGTTTAACATAACTTTGTGTTTCACAGTGCCGACGTAAGAGGTAACCACACTTAAATGTTGATAAAACTTAAGCCCCCGATGTTGCTGGCTTAAGTGTTGGATTAACTTCTGTCATAGGAAATTTTGATTGGTTGTTGGATGTAGTAGAGAATTACTCAATGGGTGATGTCCATACTAAATTCCATACATATTCGCAGAATATTCCCGTTTGGTGTATAGTTCTAGGCGCGTAACTAATAAATTACCTACGAACCATTCACAATTACTTGTTATACTTGGCTTAGCTAAACCACACTTCTTTGATGACTGTGAAACCCAAAAAACTTAAGACCAAATTTAAGCTCTGCTTTTTGCTTAGCTAAGCAACGGATTAAGCTCCTACTGTGAAACCGGGCATTAGTGTTATCACAAATTTCACTGAACCTACTGCTTGTGTAAGTTCCATGGTATTAGTTGAGAAAGCAAATAAAGACTTGAGAGTATGTGGGAAGTGTATGCACCAGCGCCTACAATCTTTGTATTGATAAACACCTCGTAAATTGAACACTAATAGCACACAACAAGAATAAACCACTTGGTTTATCTTGAACAATACCCCATGAGATCGTAACCCATAAAATGGAACATAATGCATTATATAGTCGGGTTACAGAATATTCTTGTAACTGGTACTGAAATAGATAATTAAATTAATTAATTAAAATCCTATCTCTGTGTGTATTGCGTAGTGTTCAGTATGCGATGCATAGACAATACTAGACATACTTTTTGGAATAAAGATTAGATTCATTCTGAAACTCAAACGGAGTATTTCTTTCACCAACCCTTGCACCCACCTATTTGACGTCCTACAGAGCTCTTTAACTTTTGGATCAACGCTTGAAGCTATTCGCTTCTAGATGAGCTGCTCTGACATATTCGGACAACAAGTTGTCTAGGAATTTCAAGGGTTAAGAAGGCCCCTTGAACAGAGACGGTGGCGGAAGACCGAACGGCCAACGGCAGCGCTCAATCCCGAAGTGGATACTGATGGCCCCGTATCCTAGGGGTATCTAATTAATTGGAACTGGCCCTACAGGTTGGGGGTTGTGCTTTGGGCTAACTACCCATCCATGGAAAATTCTATTGTTACGAAGCAACCAATAGCCTCGGAAAGGACTGATATTACTGTTGACGACCCTGCTAAACGAAAAAAGGACAACGACGTTCGTATCTTCACCTGGAATGTGAGAACATTAAACAGGAGAGGTGCAGGCGAACAACTAGCGGAAGCTCTAAACTGCTACAAAGCAGATATTACTGCCATCCAGGAAATACGATGGGATGGGCAGGGCAAAAAAGAGGATGAAAAACTGTGACATCTACTATGGACCGTATTATAGTGAGCAGAAACAGCGACTATTTGGATGCGGATTTGTTATAAGTGCCAGACTTAGGCAAGAAGTCTTATGTTTCCAAGACGAACAAGAGGCGAACGCATTGTAACAATCAGCATCAAGGCCAAATTCGCCAACATAAGGCTTATATGCTCACATGCTCCGACGGAGGAAAAAGATGATACAACTAAGGACTGCTTCTACGGGCTCCTCGACAAAACCTATGAGCGACTACCAAAGTACGATGTTAAAATCGTGCTGGGAGATTTTAACGCAAAGGTAGGAAGAGAAGACATCTTTAGCAGTATTGTCGGAAAATATAGCCTACACGACAACACGTCTGGTAACGGACTTAGGCTAATTGACTTCGCTACGGAACGAAATGCAAAAAACAGAAATACTGTGAAAAGAAAAAATAATAATGTCGAAAGACTGCAATCGCTAGAGACCACCAAGACCTACGCCCAACGCGTATCCCTTAACCTCTCGACTCACAACAACTGATGTGCTAGGTTTCTAGCGGCCACCAGCAAGAAACCCCTGGTTTGATAAAGAATGCCGACAGATGCTCGCAGCCAAGAACGAGGCCTACAAGGCTAAGCTTCTGGTGAAGACGAGAGCTGCCATTGAGCTCTATAGGCAAAGAAGAAGGGAAGAACACCGGCTTTCCAGAAAGAAGAAAAAAGAGCAAGAAAAGCGCGTGATCGAGGATATAAAGAGGTGCCACGCTAGGAACGATGTTAGCAAGTTTTACCAAAGTGTAAAACGTCAAAGCCAAGGATACAAGGCTCGAACAGAATCCTGTCGAGATGAACAAGGAAATATCGTAGTTGAGACACTGTCGATGCTAAGGATATGGAAGAACCACTTCTGCAGACTGTTAAACGGCGACGACGAACAACATTCCGCTGTCAGGCAGAACGAACCATTTAATATTGGCAACTGCCAACCACAATTTCACAATTTTTCAATTTTTATTCAACAAAAGCCTTGAGACTGCAATCTCATTTACTTACTTACTTACTTAAGTGGCGCTACAGTCCGGAATGAACCTGGGCCTCAACTAACATGCCTCTCCAATTAGCCTGGTCCTTAGCTAACTGCCTCCAGTTGCGCACTCCAAGTTGGTTGATGTCGGTTTCCACTTGTGCGCGCCAATTAAGGCGAGGTCTTCCTCTACTGCGTCCGACGTCTGGCTGGGAATCGAAGACTCTGCGAGCTGGAGTATTGGTATCCATTCGTTCTACATGTCCTAGCCATCTTAAACGTCCAATGCGGAGTTTTTTTTGACCAGGGGTATGTCGCTGTACAGCTCTTATAGTTCGTGGTTGAATCTACGTTTCCATAGTCCGTCAACGCAAACGGGAAAAAAGATTTTCCAAAGAATTTTTCTCTCGAAACGACCAAGGATTTCTTATTCGCTTTTGATACGGTCCATGCTTCAGTGTCGTAGAGCAGGTCTGGGATGATCAGGGTCTTATATAGGATCTCCTTAGTAGTTCGAGTGAGGGCTTTACTACTAAATTGCCTTCTCAGCCCGAAGAAACAGCGGTTGGCAAGAGTAATTCTTCGTTTGATTTCTGACGAGATGTTGTTGTCAGAGTTAATAGCGGAGCCGAGGTAGACAAAGTCCCGTACTACCTCAAAGTTATATCTGTCAATGGTGACGTTCTGTCCAATTCGCCGAAGTTGTGTGTCCTTTCGTGTTGACAGCATATACTTAGTCTTATCCTCATTTACTGAAAAAAAAAACATTTTTGCCGCTTCCTTCTCTATACTAGCAGGCAGGAAGAACCATTTTATATTGGCAACGGCAGCGAGAACTGCCTACCACCCGACCTAAGTGAAGTGAGGGTAGCAATATCTAAACTCAAGCTTCATAAGGCTGCCGGAAATGACGGCCTCCCCGCTGAGCTTTATAAAGCTGGCGAAGAAGACTTGGTAAGTAACATCCACCAACTTATAAGCCAAATCTGGTCGGATGCTGCATGCCTGAAGAATGGAACATCAGCATCGTTTGCCCGTCCCTCTGAACTGCGCCAACGACAGAGGCATAGGTCTGCTCAACATCACCTACAAGATCCTATCTGCCGTAATATGTGAACGCCTGAAACCGTTTACCAACAACCTGATCGGTCCTTATCAGTGTGGTTTTAGGCCAGGAAAGTCCACAACCGATCAAATTTTCACATTTCGGCAGATCCTGGAAAAAACCCAAGAAGTCCAAATCGATACCCACCACTTATTTATCGATTTCAAAGTCGCATGTCTAGTTTTGGTATACCGCCCAAACTCGTCCGTTTGTGTAGGATGACGATGGAGAATTCTCGCTGCTCCATCAGGGTCGGAAACGACCTCACCGACACATTCGATACCAAAAAGGATTTAGGCAAGGCGATGCGCTGTCACGTGACTTCTTCAATTTGATTCTTGAGAGGATTGTGCAAAACTCTCGAGCCAACACCAGAGGCACAATTTTCTAAAAATCGGTGCAACTACTAGCATACTTTTGTTGCTCTATAATTTCTACTTTCTTTAAAATTTCGGTCAAACAAAGAAGACGTATAAGGCACCCAATTGCTGTATTGGGATCGTAATATCCATAGATGGACTACATTTTATTGCTTAAGAAAGGCATTTGACAACCGATTACAGCGCATCTAATACTACGATTTTTCAATTGGGAATCGGGGGATCTAATAAGTCCATCAATGGTAGACGACAGCCATCAAAACTTACATCTCCTTCTCGCTAGCATCGCAGTATGATGATCAGATTATTTTATAAGTAAATAGAGCCCGTAAGTGTCATTACAATTTGATTCTTATCACAATTTCAGCTTTCAAAACGCCATAACCTTTAAATGTCAATGTATTTGTTATTAATTTCCAATTTACTGATGTATTTTGGAAGTACATAGCTTTGGATAGCTTCCTTACGTGTACTTTGACCTTTGTGTTTTTATTTAACCCTCGACTCAGCCACATTAGTAATTAATTCATCCCAGCAGTTTATTATTAAAAGGGACTTGAGATGAACACTTGCTTACTATTGAATATTTCCTCACTTTGGCTGTCTTTCCTTTTCAGATGGTATCCGGTGTGCCTTTATCCATATCTTGACAGACAGGTCAATTATAAATAATAGAATGGTTTGTTTAATTTTTTTTTCTTACAGCTAAGTAGATGGGAAATTGCGAACGGATGTATGTATGGTATGTTTCTATAAAGCTTCAATGGGTTTTGTAAGAGAAAAAAGGAGTTAGTCCCAAATCAGAAATATATCTCTGAAAAGGGATACCGACTATATAAGGAAAACAATAATAATGAAACAGAATAACGTTCTCATAAATAAAACTTTGGTTTGGGTAAAATAAATATTTTGAAAAACAATATTTTGTTCTTTTTGTATAGCTAACATGGAATTCGAATCCAAAGCAACTGAACGTTTAGGATTGTACAATACATAATATTTATATCTTCCTTTAAGAAATTATTTTCCATATAAAGAAATGTAATCGTCGAAATCATATTTCAGCCATGTATTTGTACCTGCAATATTGTGAGGCTTTATCCACTTAAGCCACACTATGGTCGACTGATAATACCCACATGTGCTGTAAATGGACCAATTCTTTGGCATCTGGCTTCACTTACGCTAAGTTGGTTGAAATCAATTTGTATTTGTGCCACTTACAGACGAGTTCTTCCCATTTGTTCTAGATAGGCATAGTTATTTCACTCATGGTATTCTGACGAGTTACAGTGATTATAAAGGATGTGCCATAATTCGTGCAACATTTGAATTGTGCGTCATTTAATAGTACTGTGTTGCCAACGGAAAACGAGTGGTGGGTGCACGACTGGGTCGTACGCAACTTTCTCTTTCACAGCGAGTTGGGCGTTAGATCTAATCATAAGCATTTTGATTATTGATGCTAAAATGATATAAATAATGTCGAAATGTATTTATACAAATTTTTACTCCAAAATTTGAAGGAATCGATGTCAATGTGAAAAATAATGATTTTCCGTTTTTGGCCAAAACTGAAAATTCCGTTTAGTAATAGTTGGGCTAAAACTAATTATGTGGAATTTCTTCAAGCTATAATAGTAGTATATGTATTAAATTTCATTCAATTTGACACAATAGTTTGCGAGATATTAACAATTTTCTTTATATGGCCTTAATGACAAAATCCGTTATATGGATTTTCTCGAAAAAACTGGGTATGCAGTTTTGTTGGAACTAATATGATTATAGTATATATAAAGTTTAATCAAAATCATTAGAGCCGTTTTCGAGAAAATTGAGGTTATGTGTAATTTTTATATGGCAGGTACCAGTTTTAACATGGCTAAAAGCAAACAAAAAAAATGGCCTAGAATTATGACCAAAACAAGCTTGGATACGAAGTTTGAAGAAAATCGGTCAAGCCGTTTAGGCTGGGGAGACCGTCACGGACAGACTGACCGACGGACCGACGACGGACGGAATTCCAAAAACCACTTTTTTAGGCTCCGCTATAATCGTAATGTTAGAATCAATCAAAATCTCGAGGTCGAAAATTTTCACAAAAACAATATCTTTCTCTTTGTAAGAGAAAGTTAAAAAGATAACAATGTGACAGTTAACAGTTCGGGGCTAGTGAAAATGGAGCGCTATACGAAGGAACAACTCATTTTCAATCTTGAACAATATTTTAAATATAATGAAGGTTTGTCTGCAATTTTCTTACAAAATATATGAAGAAAATAAAAAAAAATTCAGGGAGACTGGATCAATTACACAAGACGTTCAACAGAAAACATCGAAGCAGTTTGCCGGAGTATTGCTGATAGTTCACAAACAACAATTCGGTACCGTATAGTCAGTCAAGAATTGGGCTTTCCAAAAAGCGAATTCTCACGAAAGACTTGGAGCTTCATGCTTACAAAGCTCAATTTACTCAAGAACTGACGACTACTGACGATGCAGCATGAAGACAGTCCATTGAATGGATTTTGGAAAAACAAAAAGTGTTTTTTTTTTTAACAAAATCATAATCAGTGATGAAGCTTATTTTCATCTTGATGGCTTCGTTAATCTTCAAAATTGTCACATTTGGGGTTCAGAAAATTATAAATTGTTGAGAAATAAATGCATCCCCAATGCTTGACTGTTTTGGGTGAATTTTGGACTGGAGGCACAGTAAGACCATTTTTCGAAATGCGAACTACAAATAATGGTGTTCGTTATCGTGAAATGATAACCCAGTTTTTAGTTCCTAAATTACATGTTACTAGATATGTATATGCATATGACCAACATGTCGATTTAACAAGGTGGTGCCTCATGCTTTATAGCAAGAGAAACAATTCAATTACTGCATGAGTCATTTTCTAATCGTGTAAACGCCATTTTTGATCTTACGAGATAATGCCATTGGACATTTTTCTTTGGAGTTTTTTGAAGGTCTATGGTCTAAGGTCTATGCAAACAAGCCAACGACCACCAAGGCTTGAAATAGAAAATTGGACGGTGTATTAATGAATTTCAGACACATTTGTACAAAACTGTCAATAGTAAATTTCAATAAAACAGTACATACTAACCCAAATCTGTGTACTCTATGAATCAATAAAAATGGAAACTCTCATTAAATATCTGAAGTCCATATCAAAATTACATTTTGCGTGAATATTGGGACACCCTGGGTGTATACAAAATAGCGACGGCAAATTTATCACGGACTTGATGGAGTTCTTTAGTTATTTTGAAAAGAATAAATAAATAGTAGGCTAAGAGTCTTTATTTGTGCTCAAACTTGGCTTCTCCAAATTCATGTGGTCGAAATTTAACACCAATTCTGAACGACACATTTTTATTAATTTTTAATAGCTTTTCATGATAGCTCTATACTCTTAAATCAGGTGTTTTCGCTGTCGGACTTGGATCACCACGCTTAGCAGTTCAACATTATTATTAAAAAGCAAATTTGAAATCGAAATCATAATTTAAAATTTAGATTTTAAGGCTCTGTCTGAAAGTATCCACCACATGAAGTAGTATACCACAATGACCTGGATTATGGCATAACTAATCCTTTTGTGTTGTCTAACGCGCGTTGCAGAGGTCAGTTTTATGGAATCTCATCTGAAGTTATCCAAATGTTGATCAGATTACAACAAGGGGAAGTGCTTAGAAATGCGATTTCTTCATTTGCACGATCTTAAAAACTGAATTCATAATATTTTATCCTATATAAACTTTTTTCGTGGGTTGACGCCAATCACTAGCGCTTCAAGCGACGTTTTTAAACTACCATGTCCGAGGCAATACAATTAAGTGGTACTTTTTTTGCACAAATTGTAACCGAAATTGCCACCAACCCCTATACCATCATCTCTGCTTCCCGCGACAAGATTCTTAACGTCTGGAAGTTGACGCGTGATAAAGACAATAAATAAGGATTCCCACAAAATCATTTGTATGGACACTCTATGGACATTTGTACGGCCCGTTCATCCGATGACAACTACACGGCTCTGGCAGCTGGCAAGGCCACTCGTCCCTTTGAAGACCACACCAAGGATTTTTCCTCGGTTGTCTTCTCCGCCGACAATCTGCTTCTCGCGACAAGACACTTAACGTCTGGAAGTTGACGCGTGATAAAGACAACAACTACGGTTTCCCACGGAAGCATTTGTATGGACACTCTCACTTCATCAGTAACGTAGTCCTCTCATCAGATGGCAACTACACGCTGTCTGGCTTTGGCAGCTGGCAAGATCACTCGTCGCTTTGAAGACCACACCAAAGATTTTCTCTCGGTTGTCTTCTCCGCTGACAATCGTCTCCAGCTCTTGGGTCAAGACCATCAAGTTGTGGAAAACTTCGGCCCAGTGCTTGCACCATCCAAGAAGGTGTTCAATCCGACTGGCTGTCGTGCGTCCGTTTCTCACCAAACCACGCTAATCCTATTATCGTGTCCTTCGGCTGGCAAACTTGGCAAACTGCAAGTTGAAGAACAACCATCACGAACGAAGCGGCTACTTGAACACTGTTTCGCGCAATGGCCCGGAGGTGAGGACGCCAAGGCTCTCTTGTTAGATCATAATGACGGCATGAACTTGTACGCAATGCAGCACAACGACATCTTCTCACCAAACCGCTACTAGTTGTGCTACGGTCCATCCATCAAGATCTGCGATTTGGCATGCAAGTAAACTTTCTAGGAGATCTGCCCAGAGGTCGTCTCCCAGACATCCATCGCAATCATCGGTATAACATTTTTGAACCACAATAATTTTTTCCTAGCATTTTCCAAAAAAAAACATGAGCGTTTTCTTTGTTACTAACAATTAAAAAAATATTTTGATCGGTTTTTTTAAAAACTCAAAAATGTTAGTGCTATAATGCTCTGTTATCCACAACGACATGCGCTTGTTTGCATGTACCTACGAAAAGTACTTAAGTTATGTATACAACCGTCTTGAAGAAAACATTCCACGATTAAACCTTCTGGGGCAACATCAAAGTGGACCCAAGAAATACCATTGAATACTTTTCCACATGCCATACCCATTCATATTCTAAAAAGACCGCTAACTTTAACGACGACTTAACACTCGGAATACAACAACCACACACCTTAAAGCAAGAAAACACATTCACAGAACAATTTAAATACAACATTAGCGTAATGAACCATTCAGTGCGGATGAAAAAGGAAAGAAATTCTAAATGCTGCTGATCTGAATTTTCAATGCGCAATGCTCTGTGATCTCAGGAAGAAAACGACTCCATGCCATTGCCTTCATCAACATTACGAAATAGATAACCAGAACCAGAGGATGGCAGAAGGTTTTCTCAACACGCCTAAATGTCTGGGCTGGGAAATTCTATGAAAAAACAAGGACAATCGAACAGGTAAGGCGGCAGATGAATATTTGCTCTGATGATGATAACGACGTTCAGTACGATGTTGGTGATTAGATAGAGCCGTAGTGTGGCGATGGTGTCAGGATAAGATAAGGTCCTAGAAAAGTAAGCAGAGAGTACAGTATGCTAAACAAGGAAAATGTCATTCAATCCTGGAAAGTGAAATACGAGAATCAATATCTTGATGTTTTTGTTCCTAAAATACAGTTTTCGGGTTTTTTACCTTTCGGTATTTTGGATTGGGTGTTGTAGAACGAAGGTAGACTCTGATTGGCGTTAACTTGGCAATGCCCAGTGTTCTAACTCTGACTACAAATCAAATGTGCTTATTTTTACCTCCAAGTGGTAACCATCGGGTACTGGCCTCATCCAACCGGATTTGACTTGCTAAACGATAAGCGCGTGTGTTGATAACACGACGAAAAACAGCAACACTATAAACACCCTGGTGAGAATGGCACGGATGAATACCCGGCCTGCTGTCCCAGGCGAACCTAGATGAGCTGCTCTGAGATATTCGGACAACAGGTTGTCTAGGAATTTCAAGGGTTAGTCAGGCCCCTTGAACAGAGATGGTGGCGGATGAACCGAAAGGCCAACGGCAGCGCTCAATCCCGTAGTGGATACTGATGGCCCCGTGTCCTAGGGGTATCTAATAAATTGGAACTGGCCCTCCAGGTTGGGGGTTGTACTTTGGGTCAACTACCCACCCACAGAAAAAAATATGGTTACGAAGCAACCAATAGCCTCGGAAAGGACTGATTTTATTGTTGACGACCCTGCTAAACGAAAAAAGGACAACGACGTTCGTATCTGTACCTGGAATGTGAGAACATTAAACAGGAGAGGTACAGGCGAACAACTAGCGGAAGCCCTAAACTGCTACAAAGCAGACATTACTGCCATCCAGGAAATACGATGGGATGGGCCGGGAAAAAAGAGGATGAAAAACTGTGACATATACTACGGACCTTGTTATAGTGAGCAGAAACAGCGACTATTCGGTTGCGGATTTGTTATAAGTGCCAGACTTAGGCAAGAAGTCTTATGTTTCCAAGACATTAGCGAACGCATAGTAACAATCCGCATCAAGGCCAAATTCGCCAACATAAGCCTTATATAAGCTCACACTCCGACTGAAGAAAAAGATGATATAGCTAAGGATTGCTTCTAAGAGCTTCTTGACAAAACTTATGAGCGACTACCGAAGTACGATGTTAAAATCGTGCTGGGAGATTTCAACGCAACGGGAGGAAGAGAAGACATCTTTAGAAGTATTGTCGGAAAACATAGCCTACACGACAACACGTGTGGTAACGGACTTAGGCTAATTGATTTCGCTACTGAACGAAATGCCACTATAGCCAGCACACGGTTTCCTCACCTGGATATCCATAAGGGGACATGGCGGTCTCCAGATCAACGAACGGTCAACCAAATTGATCACATTGCGATAGATAAGAGGCACGCATCCAGTATTTTGGATGTCCGAACATTCCGAGGAGCTAACATCGACTCGGATCACTACCTTGTAGCAGCCAAGGTAAGAATGCGGATATCCACCACGCCACAACAATCCAGAAATACTGTGAAAAAATTTAATGTCGGAAGACTGCAATCGCAAGAGACCGGTATGGTGTTATACCACCAGCATCGAATGTCGAAGAGCAATGGCAACGATGCCAACAGGCCATTAGATCAGCCGCAACTGATGTGCTAGGTTTCTCGCGCCCACCAGCAAGAAACCCCTGGTTTGATAAGGAATGCCGACAGATGCTCGCAGCCAAGAACGAGGCCTACAAGGCTAAGCTGCAGGTGAAGACGAGAGCTGCCATTGAGCTCTATAGGCAAAGAAGAAGGGAAGAACATCGGCTTTTCAGCAAGAAAAAAAAGAGCAAGAAAAGCGCGCGATCGAGGATATAGAGAGGTGCCACTCCAGGAACGATGTTCGCAAGTTTTACCAAAGTATTAAACGTCAAATCCAAGGATACAAGGCTCGAACAGAAGCCTGTCGAGATGGACAAGGAAATATCGTAGTTGAGACACAGTCGATGCTGAGGATATGGAAGAACCACTTCTGCAGACTGTTAAACGGCGATGACGAACAACATTCCGCTGTCAGGCAGAACGAACCATTTAATATTGGCAACGGCAGCGAAAACTGCCAACCACCCGACCTAAGTGAAGTGAGGATAGCAATATCTAAACTCAAGCTTAATAAGGCTGCCGGAAATGACGGCCTTCCCACTGAGCTTTAGCCGGCGGAGATGACTTGGTAAGTAACATCCACCAACTCATAAGCCAAATCTGGTCGGATGAAAGCATGCCTGAAGAATGGAACCTCAGGATCGTTTTGCCCGATCCACAAAAAAGGAGACCCTCTGAACTGCGCCAACTACAGAGGCATAAGTCTCCTCAACATCGCCTACAAGATCCTATCTGCCGTAATATGTGAACGCCTGAAACCGTTTACCAACAACCTGATTGGCCCTTATCAGTGTGGTTTTAGGCCAGGAAAGTCCGCAACCGATCAAATTTTCACACTTCGGCAGATCCTGGAAAAAACCCTAGAAGTTCAAATCGATACCCACCACCTATTTATCGATTTCAAAGCCGCATACGACAGCATATATAGAGACGAACTATACAGAGCCATGTCTAATTTTGGTATACCGCCCAAACTTGTCCGTTTGTGTAGGATGACGATAGAGAATTCTCGCTGCTCCATCAGGGTCGGAAACGACCTCACCGACACATTCGATACCAAAAAAGGATTTGGGCAAGGCGATGCGCTGTCATGTGACTTCTTTAATCTGATTCTTGAGAGGATTGTGCAAAACTCCAAAGCCAACACCAGAGGCACAATTTTCCAAAAGTCGGTGCAACTACTAGCATACGCTGACGATATTGACATCATTGGTAGGACTCAACGTGATGTCATAGCTACGTTTGCTAGTATAGAGAAGGAAGCGGCGAAAATGGGTTTAGCAGTAAATGAGGGTAAGACTAAGTATATGCTGTCATCACGAAAAGACTCACAACATCGACGAATTGGACAGAACGTGACTATTGACAGATATAACTTTGAGGTAGTACAGGACTTTGTCTACCTCGGCTCCGCTTTAACTCTGACAACAACATCTCGTCAGAAATCAAACGAAGAATTACTCTTTCTAATCGCTGTTTCTTCGGGCTAAGAAGGCAATTTAGTAGTTAAGCCCTCACTCGAACTACTAAGGAGGTCCTATATAAGACCCTGATCATCCCAGTCCTGCTCTACGGCGCTGAAGCATGGACCGTATCAAAAGCGGATGAAGAAATCCTTGGTCGATTCGAGCGGAAAATTCTTCGGAAAATCTTCGGTCCCGTTTGCGTTGACGGGCTATGGAGACGAAGATTCAACCACGAACTATACGAGCTGTACAGCGACATACCCCTAGTCAAAAAAACTCCGCATTGGGCGTTTAAGATGGCTAGGACATGTAGAAAGAATGGACACCAATACTCCGGCTCGGAGAGTCTTCGATTCCCAGCCAGACGTCGGACGCAGTAGGGGAAGACCCCGCCTTAAGTGGCGCGAACAAGTGGAAACCGACCTCAACCAACTTGGAGTGCGCAACTGGAGGCAGTTAGCTAAGGACCGGGCTAATTGGAGAGGCATGTTGGTTGAGGCCCAGGTTCATTCCGGACTGTAGTGCCACTTAAGTAAGTAAGTAAGTTTTGGATTTTCGGTTTTTTTTTTTCGGGATTATGTTTTTCGGGATTCTGTTGACTCCCCCGAAATGTCCCTAAACTAAATCTTCAGTTTTGGCTAATAACGAAAAATTAATATTTGTGAACGCTTCCGCTGATTTTCAGTTTTGAGAATCATCATCATAATCATCATAAAGTCGAACGAGCAAGAACCAGGTACCGACGTCCCAGTCGTTTTAATTTTCAGATGTCTATTTATATTTAATAAAAATAGATAATTGAGAAAATGAGATATGTTCATCGCTTTCAAGCACTAAAATCGGTAATTTTCACCCAAAGTGACTGCACATTTGGCAGCTCGCCTCTGAATATATGGATTATAATGAGACTTGTGAACTCTCTTCCTAGCATAAAATTGTTGTTCGAAAGCTCTACTACCGAAATCCTTCATTTTTGACGCAGAAAAAATTGCTGTTGTAGCTGCTCACAAAAAAGCTAATTAATGCGTTTCGATAAGGAATTTATCGGCTTAAATGGATATCAACATAAGGAAATGTGCACAAAGATTTCCATTTAATTCCTTATTATAAACAAACTAAAATTCGCAGTCTTTCCTTTCCGTTTTAAATTTTGCTTAAAGATCCTTTAATTGTTGGGTGAGGAAAAAACTACGATCAGCTCAATATTTATGTCAGACTAAGCCCATTTTTAAATAAACAGTATTAAAAATAAGCAACATTTTTGAATATGGAGTAATTCCAAACCTTAAATTCTCCATAGGATAGAATTGCATCAGGAAGAGATACAGTGTGGTGTGTTTCATCAAGCTGTTTTTTTTGTGGGGCATACATTTTAAAGAAAAAAGTCGCTCTGTAACAATCACTGGAGAGCCCTTTTTTTAAATATTTAAGTGGGTAATCAATCCATCAATTCTGAACTGTTATTGATTTCTTCAAATCTGCAAGTAGTGAAGAACAATTTGATGCAGTTCATACGTCACTTAGCGTGTAGTCCATTTAAATGTTTCCAAAAAAAATTAGGATTATTTAAAACTTTCTACTGAATATCGGCAATATTGGCAATCTATAATGAATAATTTAGTTTGTACAAATACAGCTGTAAATGAAAAAAAAAATGTTACACAAATTTTCTATCCTTAAATTTTAAATTAAAATTTGTTTTTTTCTGGTAACATGATTGAAACTCATGTACGTAGTCAAATTTAAAAAAAAAACCTGAAATATTACCATTCGAGATTTTTTTAGAATTTTGTAATTTATAAATTTTTCCCGTTTTTAATTTATTAATTTGATTTTCGACAATTTTGTCGTTAGAGCTGAACAAATATTTTTCGATCATAGATTTGTAATATTTGGCATAACGTCGCTTGATATGACAAAGTCAGAGATAGCATTGCGCCAATCTGGGCCAACAACATCAAATTTGCAAACAAAATCCTTGTCTGAACTTCCACTCCTGGGACATCGATAAAACTAGCTTACGATTACTTAAATACGTTTTATGTTTTAGGTCGATGTTTGATTATGTATGCAATATGATATCGGTCAAGTGGATGACTTTGGTGCAAAGGCGAGCACTAATAAGCAAGTTTTGCATAACAATTTCGCAGACCTCTGGTGCAGTATAAGCAATTTCATTTCAACTGTTGTCGAGGTAGTAATTTTTTTAAATTATTCAGACGGAAACAAATTGTAGTAAAATTGGCATCATAGCACGAGCTGTGTATGATGTATTTAGCACCGTCTTGTTGGAACCACAGCAAGGACTAATTGATCCAATTCGGGCACAATAAAGATTTCTAACAAGTCCCGATAGCAATTACCAGTGCCTGTTACAGCATTTCCTATGTCATTATCAGAGAAATATACCCCTAGGACGTCACCGGTCTAAATGGCGAACCATATAGTTATTCTACCAGGGTGTAGGGTCTTTGGTGTATCAATCGAGGGTTTAAATTGACTCGATAGTGGCTATACTGTTTATAAACAAAGGAATGCATTCAGTATTTAAGAAGCTTGAACATGTGAACCATTATACCTCGACTTAAATAATTTCCTAATTCAGGCTGTAACAATAAGGATATTCAATAGCCACAAGAATTGCGAAATATAACATAAAAATTCAATCTGGAAGTTCTGCCATCGCAAGAGACTAGCTAGACATTATAAGAGTGCTGGATGACTATAGATTCACGTTGTCCATTAAGGTATCAGCAGGATTTGATAACAATAAAGACACGGTGACATACTGTCAAAATGTTTCTTCCACATTGTTCTTGCGAATATTGTGCAAATTTTTGAGCCAACCCTTTACCTACTTTTTTCTACAAACCGTTGCAACAAAATATTTTACTTTCAGATATGATCAAACATTTTGTTGCCACGGATTTAAAAAAAGCTTGAAATGTAAAATTGGCTTTGAAATTTCTAAAGCATACCGAGTTAGAATTTGTGTGAAATAGTAATGGAAAGCTCTATTTCTAAAGAATGCAAAATAATAGTAATGAATTAATGATAGTTTTAAAGAACAATTTGTCGATTTGTCAGTAATTTTGGGAGCAACACGTCCATCGCCGACTCGGTGACGTGAAATATGACCTAGCGAAATAAGACATTATTTAATAATGGTAGTGATGATAACTACTATCATATGGACTCCTGAATTTCACACATCAACTTGGATCATTTTTCGTCGAAAAGCACCATGTGAAAAAAAAACTAAATTTTTGCAGATACGTAAACAAAAAAAGTGCGTTTCTGGGGTTATATATAATATATATAAGCTGGAGAAATCATTGGATTATATTCCTTTTATACGTGCAAATTGCGACTTTGGGTAGTGAGCGCTACATATCCTATATAAATTAATATCAAATGTCTATCGTTGGGGACCGCATTACTTGAGAAAGGCTGCCCACTTTTGTTGATTTATCTAATTGGAGAACGGCTGCACCAATTTAGCTATTTTTTAAAATGTCCTTTGTAGTCCAATTTAAGTTTCCATTCGCGATAACAATTAGTTAACGTTTGTCGCCTAACATCATTCCAAGATTTGCGAACTATAATTGGTGAATTGTATAGCACGTATAGAGAAGCGTGCCAACGTTTGCGATTGTTAGAGAATGACAATCATTGGAATACACCCTGGGAGATACTGTGCTTTCGTCAAATGCTCATCAAATAATACAAACATGCTTCCCTTCCAAACCGACTGATTTGTGTAGCAAATACAAAGATGCCATGTGTGATGATATTTTGCATCAGATGAGTTCAATCTGATGCTCACAACATTCTATCCAATTTACAACCAAGCGGGGAAATTCACAACGAGGCTTTGATATTAATTGAGGACATGTGCTTGATGATGTGTAACATGGTTTTATCTGGCGAGGTCATGTCAGCTCCCAATCCTCCGATGTACAACGCATTTAATCAAGAGTTGAGACCCGAAAAAAATATGATTGCGATGCTTTGAGTGAATCAGTTCGAACGAACGTTCCACTGTTGAATCGACAACAACAATATGCCTACGGAATTCTTATGAAAGTTGTGAGCAAGGGAACTGGAGGGATATTTTTTTAGACGCTCCCGGAGGAACTAGAAAAAAACCTTACTGATCGCATTGATTTTGGCAACGATATGCTCACAGAATGATATTGTACTTGCATTTGCTTTATCGAGAATTGCATCTAACGGGTGCTTAAATTTTAAGGGCCGATGTTGAATGTGAACCACACCTAAACGTCAAGTTTTTTTCTGCATTCCATTCGACATTTCGTAATTTCAGACTAACTCCATTTGAACAATGGAAAGATACCCATCGAGCAACGCGTTAAAGTTAATCAGGTTTATTATGAAAATGGGCGTTCAATTCAAAATGCATAACGTGCACTTTGTGATTTTTTCTGTCAATTGAATCGTCCAAATGTGCGTACAATCGGAAAAATTGTGCAGAAATTTGAGCAAACCGGGTCTGTAGGAGATGTGAAAACACCAGTGCATGCTCGTACAGCTCGTACTGCAGAAAATATTGCTGCTGTTCGCGATAGTGTGACTGAAGAGCCGTCCACCTCAACTCGTCGTCGTGCCCAACAATTACATCTTTCACGCTCGTCGTTGATGAACATTATGCATAAAGACTTGCACTAACACGCTTACAAGGTGCAATTGACTCAAGAACTAAAGCCTCTTGATCATTTCAAGCGTCGTCAATGGTCAGAATGGTGGCAAGAAATGGCAGCAGTGGATGCTCAATTTTCGAAGAAAATCATCTTCAGTGATGAGGCACATTTTCACCTCAATGGATTCGTCAATAAGCAGAATTGCCGCATTTGGGCGAATGATAATCCAATAGTGATTGTCGAAAAACCAATCATCTGCCAATAAAGGCAGTCGATATTTTCACCACCCTGTTCAACAATGCACTGAAAACGGCGGTGATACATCCTATCCCCAAAAAGGACAAGGACAGAACAAACCCTGCAAATCTTCGGTCAATAAGCCTTCTGCCGAATGTAAGCAAGGAATTCGAGAAGATAGTCAATAGAGCTCTGCTTAAGTGGGTCGAGGAAAACAAAATTATTCCGGGAAATCAGTTTTCGAGAGAGGCATGACACCATCCATGCCGCGTCGAAACTAGTCTCCGACATCCAATGGAATAAATCCAAAGGACAATGCACATGGGCCTGTCTTTGAGAAAGCCTTCGACACCGTATAGTTAGAAGGGCTTCTCTACAAGCTAACCAGATGGGGCATGTGTAAACCCATGCTATAAATGATTTATGAAATGCTTATGGGAAAGAAGTTCGTTGTGGCAACATAATTTCGAGTATAGTTTTTGAAATTAAAAACGGTGTACAACAGGGGGCGGTGAACTCCCCGATATTGTTTAACATTTATACAATTGATCTTGTAGGTTCCCTCAGTCACGCTATAGCATACGTAGATGATCTGGTGGCGTAAAGTTCAGGTCAGTAAGTAAAAGGTCCGCCAAATAACTTTTTTGAAAATGCTATAGAAAAAACTGCTGAATATTTTCTCAAATTTCTTTTTTTATTTGAAAGTACAATCCTTCCGGTTAGTAATGGAAAATAATTTCATTCAAATGGCTGCCTCGGCTGGCCATGCAGTCCAATTTTTAAGCACATTATCGATTGTGTGCAGCTGTATTTCACGAATGGCTTCACGGATATTGTCCTTTAAAGCGTCAATTGTCTCTGGCTTGTCGGCGTAACACTTATCTTTTACGGCACCCCACAAATAATAGTCCAACGGTGTCAAATCGCAGCTCCGAGGTGGCCAAATGACATCAGCTCTGCGGCTGATAATGCGATCTTCAAAAACAGGGCGCAAAACATCGAGTGTAGCTTCGGCTGTGTGGCACGTAGCGCCGTCCGGTTGAAACCAAATGTTGCCAATATTCTCCTCTTCAATTTTTGTGAACAAAAATTCGTTCATCATGGCCCGATAACGATCGCCAGTAACGGCCACTCCTTGCTCATTTTTGACGAAAAATGGCCCAATTATGCCTCTGGACCAAAATCCGCACCAAACAGTGACTCGTTTTGGGTGTATCGGCTTTTCATTGTATGCGTGCGGGTTTTCTGTGCTCCAAATGCGACAATTTTGCTTGTTTACATACCCGCCAAGATCAAAATGAGCTTTATATGAAAAGATGTTTTTTTTTGGCAAAATCGGCATCTTCTCTAAGTCGATCGCAGGCCCACTTAGCGAAGCGAAAACGCATTGGATGGTCAGTTGGCTTCAACTCCTGAACCAATTGGACTTTGTATGGCGTCTTACCAAGGTCTTTATGCAAAATTCGTCTCAATGATGTCTCCGAAATGTTCAGTTGTTGAGAACGACGGTGAATTGATGTTGATGGCGCTTCACGCACACTTTCTCCCACAGCAGCAATTCTCGGGTGTACGCACTGTTTTTGGCTTTTCACGCTTTGGTTTATCGATGATGATGCCAGTTTCTTTCACTTTTTTCACAAGATAACGAACATACGGAGCTGACGGTGCTTCTCTTCTTCCAAAATCCGTACGCAATTTTCGCACACATTCTGCAACATTACCATGACTTTCAAAGTAATGTCGCAATATTTCCCAGCGTTGTTCAAGCGTATACACAACCATATTCGTTCAGCGGAAGGATAAAACTAATTATCTGTCAGATCAGACATGAGCTAAGTGTTACTATTCACGAAATAAGCACTAGTTGAAAAAAAAAACAACGTTAGATGGCGGACCCGTTAGTTTTTTCCGTCACATGTGAGCATGAGGGATTATTATCACAAACAAACCATCCACTTCGGATATGCTTTCCACCTCTCTCAGTCCTCAGTAGGTAATTATCCCAAACAGGATGATTTGTTAAGCGAGCTCCAGAGCAGGTTAAAAACCGATAGTCTATAATGTCAGCAATTACCTACTGGTTTTAATGCAATTGGGACACTGCACTGGTTAGAAGCTATTGCATCTCGATCGTGTATAACAAAAGAGCCCACCGACATGTCATAAGTGTCGATGGTATCCGAGTATGTATCCCATTGAAGAAAAATATAGAATGAAAATTGAACACATTCCAATGGGACCCGAGATTTTCTCATCCACCCAGTTTCAAAAAATAAATCCTCTTACCCGACTTCTATTTTGCATACAACACTGTATCCTCGTTAATATAGGCACGTCGCGTAGTTACTCCTATCCTCGCAGTTTTCTTTTTTTTTTTTTTGATTGCTAGCTACATTGTACAGGAAGTGAATTCACTTGTCGCATGCATCGGGGGATTCGGCAATGGCGCCCTTGTTTTTGGTTTCCTCCAGACAGCGATATTCCAAAAAGTGATGATATACTCCCTATACATGTACATCCCCAAGTAGCGTGGTTACACAAGAAGGATAACGACGTCGCTGAGGACCTTCCATTTAAAAGTGTATTCACGTTGCCAAAAATGTTTATTTCATTGTTTAGTGGATTACACTTTTTTTGTGTTCGTTTTTGCGCTTATGTCCCGTTGAAATTGTCCAGACTTGTAGGAGGATTACCTAGCGCACATGTTAGATTTTTAGCATGTCCGGAACTGTGTATGTGTACATGTGTATATGACTAGAAGCCACTAACCTCCTTTCGAATCGCATATTACGCGATAAGCTAAATTGGAATTCAAATTTTTACTCCGCTGTTGGTGCTGCTGCAGTGCTAATTGTTTGGCCATGGTCTTTCAAAATACGAACCCTGGCATAGATGTCTAATGAGCTCGAGCTTGAATACCTGCTTAACATGGTATTATTCATTTTATATGCTTGACATTAGGAGCACAATGGGTGTACAGGGAAAAGGATTCCATTGGAATTAGTATAGTTCCAGAGGAGCTAATTGAAATCGATTGCATTCGCCGGGAGTCGATGTAATTGCGCGACACACAAGCAACGCTCAACGAGGACGATGCGATGTCAACGTAAGGATGCTAGAGAGAAATTGGAGGTACACTTTGCTCCAAATTGGAGCTGAATTTGGGCAAACTGTGGTTATTGCTGGTTTTATTTCAGTGCTATCGATTTCTGGAGTGCCTACATCTAATCCTATGTATGGCTTGGCAGTGCGGTTGACGTGTGGCGTAGAGCTTGGGTGAAAGTAATTGACAAGTGGTGCGATTTGGTGGCTGCGAAAATTAGTTGGTTCCCGCTATTGGATGTTAATTACGGAGGAGCTTTTGAAAGTCATAAGATGCTTCTATTTTGTGGTTGATAATTGGTATTTGATTGCTTTATAATTAGGAGCAGGTTTTAACATTAAAGGTGGGTTATTTTCGTTGCTTGAAAATGTATTTTAAGTCCGTAGGTGTTGTATATTTGTCGAGGGGTTATTTTTATTCTATGTAGTCATGACATATTTATGAAATCGACGGTGCGGGTTGATGGTAACGGATCCCTTAAAAGAAAAATTCCTTATGATAGAAATATATTTTTAAAGTAATTTTTTTCTTAATTGACTAAGAATTGGGTGGCGCGTGGGCTGTATCTTTATCAATTTCTTCATCATAGAAACCTGAATAACGTTGTTGAGTAAGTCAAAACTGAATTTGCTTTTTTGAAGTGAAATTTCTTTTGGATTTTAAGAAACATAAAAACATCACGATGCCAACAACTACGGTGTTTTGATCCGCTCCCACATCCAAGTATTTACTAACCACAAAAACAAAAACTATGAAACTTATTTTTGGACGGGATGGTTTCCTGTTGGCATGGTGGTTGGAGAAAGGACGTTGGTGCACCAAGAAAGTGTGTTGTCTGTCACTAAGTAAATTTGGGTACGTGGGATTGTGTGAGAGCAAGATACAAATTTTGAAACACATCGGCTGGTCCAGGAAAGCAATATCCATTGTTGTAAGGAATCAAACGAAAGTTGCTACATATTTGGATGAGACATTTGGTAACATGTAGGTGGCCAGCTGATTTTGGTGGCATAAATGTGTTTTAGCGAAGGTCTGTGTTTGACTTCTGGAGTTTGTAATTGAAGCTTGAATACAAACAGGTAGATTTGATTGAGGTGTGTATGTGATTAGTGATAATAAAGATGTATTTTTGGAATTGAAGTGTTGCCTTCAGGTAGGACGGTGTATTTCATATGACGACATATGCTAGATATGTGGGACGGCTCTTACGTTTGTGGGTGAAAATACAAATTGCGATACTTTGAAAAGGACAAATTAGACGAGAGAGGCTGCAAGATGAAAATGAAAATTGGTATGTGGTCTGATTTGGGTGGTATGGCGTATTCAGATATGATAATGTATTCAGTTGTATAGCGGTACTTTTGACTAAAATTGCATTTTGATTGTTTGACGGTTTTATCGATATCTATTTTTCAGGGTTCCCGAATGGTGGAACGTTGGATTTTGGATTTTGTTTGGTTTAGTTCTTACCATGAAAAGAGAATATTTTTGCACTGGAGATCTCACAGAAGGGGCTAATGGCGAAGTGAAACTGTATGAAGTGAAACTTCTTTTGAGACGTTGTGACTTCGATTAATTGATCGATTAATTGAAGCGAAAAAGTGCAACGAAAAAGAGTTCAAACAAAATATCGGTTGTCTGATCGTCTGATCACCCAAAACCAAGCAGCGTTGGTCGCGGTTAGTACATATATATGGGAACCCTTGGGAACACCGCGTGTTGTTGGTTATTGTAAGGGAATGAGATGAGTTCAACTTTAATAAAACCGGTTTTGTAGGCGAGGGAACTGAGTTTCGGGAAAAGAAATAGTTGAATTCCTTCAACACAGTTTTTGCGGTAGAACAAGGTTGAAAACTAATCAAAGCACCAATTAAGTCATAATTGTCAATATGTCAGTTTAACTCATCTCGAATGAAATGAATACACTATGGAGGTAAAAACAGATTACGAATAACGCTACTAACGGTACTACGATTCTGAGTAGGTCCATACACTTTAAGATATATCTAGGTAAATTATTTCTCTAATTTCTCTAATAATTCTAAATATAACCCTAAAAAACCACAGGCACCTCTTTGATACGTAGGCTGAATATGATTTATGAAATGATTGTTGAATAGAAGTTCGTTCTGAAATGTGGCAATGTAACTTCGAGTAAAAGTTATATAAGTGATCTTGTTGTCCTTTAGTCACTCTAAGCGTACGCCTATGGTCTAGTTGCGTTCAGATCAGGTACGACAATAGAGATCATCAAACATCAAGTAATTTTTGTCAAAACGACCAAGGATTTCGTCATCCAATTTTTATATGGTCCATGCCGTAGAGTAGGAAGGGAATAATCAGGGTCTCCTAAGTTCCATTCTTATCCCGAAGAAACACCGGTTGTCAAGAGTTACTTGTAACGTTCTGTACAATTGTTCGATGCTGTGTATCCTTTCGTGTTGACAGCATATACTTGGTCTCACCATCATTTACAGGTTAAGACATTTCCTTCTCTATACTATCAAACGCGGCTATGGCATTACGTTTATTCCGACCAATGATGCCAATATCGTCAGCGTATGCTAGTAGTTGCACCGATTTATGGAAGATTGTGCCTCTGGTGTTGGCTCGGGAGTTTGACACAATCCTCTCAAGAATCAAATTAAATAACTCACATGACAGCGCATCGACTTGCCTAAATCCTTTTTTTGGTATCGAATGAGTCGATGAGGTCGTTTCCGAGCCTGACAGAGGCAACGATAATTCTTCATAGTCGTCCTGCACAAACGCACCAGTTTCGGTATACCAAACCTAGACATGGCACTAAATAGTTCGCCTCTATAATTGCTGGCGTATGCGGCTTTGAAATCGATGAAAAGGTGGTGGGTATATCGATTTGGACTTCTTGGTTTTTTGTTAGTATCTGCCGAAGAAAGGATTATACTAATCACCTGAATCCGAATACATAAAATGTAATCAGCGATGGGTATCAGATAAAGCCAACCCAACTGAGGAAAACCGTTTAAAATTCAAACGAGCCAGAAATGACTGCAATGCCAACATTAAGCGTGTCAAATTCTTCCACGACCAAAAGTTGAGGCAAAAAATTCTACTATGTCCCAAAGGTAGTAAAAACTTTTGGTCGTTTGTAAAAAACATTAAGAATTCGAACTCATCTTCCATCCCAACGCTCATTTACAATGACATTCCAGCTGTCACCTCTTTAGACAAAGCCAATCTGCTTACTGCCCATTTTGCAGTCAGTTCCACGTTACCAGATTGTGCCCAGTCTCCTCCTGTACTTGAGAACGTAGAACATTCTATGGCAACAATTCACTTCCGTACTCGTACAGTCAGAAGAGTATTATCAGATCTTAACATTCACAAATCGTCTGGTCCAGATGGTATCTCCCCCATAATTCTAAAGAGGTGTTCTTCCACGCTGGCAAAACCATTGCGTAAGATTTTCTATCTTTCCTATTCATCAGGACTCTTCCCGAGTAGATGGAAAACAGCATTTGTCCAGCCCGTACCTAAAAAAGGCGAATCTTCTTCTCTCTCCAACTACCGACCAATTGCACTTACCTCCCTTCTTTCTAAGGTCATGGAAACGCTGATAAACCGTCAGCTTATGAAATATCATGATCACGAAAACTCCTCAATGACCGACAATATGGTTTTCGTAGCAACAGGTCCACTGGTGATTTGATGGCATATCTCACCGAAAAGTGGAACCAATCAATCCACCTTGGTGGCGAAAACAAGATCGTTGCACTTGATATTTCAAAGGCATTTGACAGGGTTTGGCATCAAGCCCTTTTGTCGAAAATGCGTGCTTTTGGAATCGATGAAACTCTTCATCAATAGATTAGAAACTACCTCTCGAAACGTTCAATTCAAGTAGTTTTGGTTTCAAGTCTGCTACTCACCAAATAAATGCTGGTGTTCCCCAAGCCTCAGCTTTGTCTCCGACACTCTTCCTCACTATTAATCCTATTGTCTGCAACTTCTAATCCAATCCATTCCTTCGCTGATGACAGTACCATCAGCTTTTCATATTCGTTCTCGAATTCACGCCCCTCACCTTCGGATGTGGAAGAAAAACGACAAAATTTGTTAAGTTCATTAAATTCCGACCTTGACAGCATAATTAAATGGGGTAAATCTAATAGAGTGGAATTCAATGCTTCCAAAACGCAATACTGTCTTCTGCAATCCAAGCGAAACCAAACATTACAGCCACTATCCATGAGTGGCACTTGCATCGTCGAAACCGAAAAACTTTCCATGCTCGATATGTGTGTTAGTAACGACCTTCGTTGGAACGACCACATATTCGAAATCGCCAAAAATGCAGCAAAATGTCTAGGTTTCCTCAATCGATGTAAGAAATACTTCACCCCTTCTGATCTGGCCTCAATACATAAAGCGTACATATGCCCCAAACTTGAGTTCAACGCCCACATATGGTCAGGTGCAGCCAAAACATCATTGCACCTACTAGATAGGATACAAAAGCGTGCGATAAAACTGATAGGAGACCCAACCATAGCGAACTCCATAGTTTCGCTCGAACATCGTAGGAATGTCTCCTGCCTTACACTCTTTTACCGCTATTACAACAACAAATGCTCTAACGAAATAGCCAGCTGCATTCCGCCCCTTCAACAATTCAACCGTAATACTCGCCGTACCACGAATGCTATTCAGTTCACCCTAAAGCCTATCTTCGGACGTACTATGCAATATAGAGATTCATTCCTTAACCGAACAACACGAATGTGGAATGCTTTACCAAACTCAGTCTTTCCTCCCCATTACAATTTACAAAAATTTAAAACCAATGCACATCGGTATCTCATCTTTTCTTCTCCCCAATTTCCTTAATGCCCGCGCTGTGCTTTAACACCATAAGGGTATTAATAATCCCTTTAGCGCGCGCCAATTATAAAAAAAAAAGATGTACAAAATGTGCAATTTCCTATTTATGGTGATTCAAAGGCACGCTCAAGGACGATAACTAGCAACAACAGTCTGGTCTTCGGGCCGTTTTAAATATAAATACAAATTTTTGGCGCTACAGGCTCGTTAGTACCCAGGGCCGAGCTTTCTCAATCATGTGTGCGTGTGTAATTCTTGCACGATGGCGGGACCTCCTGTTTTAAGTCAAATCCGAACGGCTAAGTTGAAATAAGCTTTTCTTGACTATTGGTACTACTCGGATGATTTGTCAGATTATAACGAGAGGAAGGCCATAGTGAAAAATAATTTAGGTGTTGCTACGGCTGGGAATCGAACCCAGACCTTCTGCGCAGTAGTTCATCGCACTAACCATCGCGCCACTGAGCCCGTCTCGGGATGTAACGGGTGCATTTTTAAGAGTAGTTTTTTTAAAAATCGAATAAAACACTCAAATTTGCATCAAATATTCAAAATTTTTATTGTAACCGATATTTCAAATTTACGTTTTTAAGACAAGTCCATGTAAATGTTATCCGCGGATCCTTTTCAAATGGTCCATTCGGAAGGTCCAATTTTGCGTCACTTTTTCGAGCATTTCGGACTGTATTCCAAGAATTACACCTGTTATGTTAGCCAGTAAGGCTTCAATCGTGTTCGGCTTGTTCACATAGACTAACGACTTTACATAACCCCACAAGAAATAATCAAGAGGCGTTTAATCGAATGATATTGGCGGCCAACTCACGGGGCCATTTCGAGAGATAAGCTGCTCTCCAAATTCATCCTCCAACATTTCCATTTTTTAACGAGCTCTTGCCAATCGCTGTTTCTTCGGGCTAAGAAGGCAATTTAGTAGTAAAGCCCTCACTCGAACTACTAAGGAGATATTATATAAGACCCTGATCATCCCAGTACTGCTCTACGGCGCTGAAGCATGGACCGTATCAAAAGAGGATGAAGAAATCCTTCGTCGATTCGAGAGAGAAATTCTTCGGAAAATCTTCGGTCCCGTTTGCGTTGACGGGCTATGGAGACGATGATTCAATCACGAACTATACGAGCTGTACAGCGACATACCCCTGGTCAAAAAACTTCGCATTGGACGTTTAAGATGGCTAGGACATGAAGACAGAATGGACAACAATACTCCGGCTCGCTGAGTCTTTGATTCCCAGCCAGACGTCGGACGCAGTAGAGGAAGACCTCGTCTTAAGTGGCGCGCACAAGTAGAAACCGACCTCAACCAACTTGGAGTGCGCAACTGGAGGCAGTTAGCTAAGGACCGGGCTAATTGGAGAGGCATGTTGTTGAGGCCCAGATTCATCCCGGACTCTAGCGCCACTTAAGTAAGAAGAAGTAGTGCAGCATGTGGCACCGTCATAATGAAACCACATGTCATCCAAGTTCAACTCAGCCAACTGGGGAAAAAAAAGTCGCGTATCATGGTTCGATATCGTTCGCTGTTTCTTCCACGGTCGTCTTTTAAAAAAAATTAGACCGATGATGCAGCCCATAAATCACATCAAATTGTCGTTTTTTCAGGATGCATCGGTAGTTCTTGTACGGCATGTGGCTGTTCATCGCTCCAAATGCGACAGTTTTGCTTATTTACGTATCCGTTGAGCCAGAAATGAACCTCATCGCTGAACACAATTATTCGATAAAACAGCGGATTTCCATGGAGCCCATTCACCAAAAATTAGACGTTGTGTTAGGTTATTCGGCTTCAATTCTTGCACACGTTGAATTTAGGCTTTCAAACCCAAATCGACAGGTAAAATTTTCCATGTGGTTGAGTAACAAATCTCCAATTGCTGAGAACGGCGACGAATTAACATTTCACGATGCTACGACTGCAATATTCTCTTCAGCACGCACTGTACGCATGTGAGACGATGGTTTAATGTCCAGCAAAGTAAATTTGGTGATAATAGCATGGATTTGTTGATTCACCAGGTCAATTATGACGACCATAATATGGTCGTAACAAACGATGCACATTTTTCACAGAGCACGAATTTCGATAATAAATTTCAATAATTTGCAATCATTGCTCGTTTGTGAGTCTTCCCTTGATTAAATGGCAGAGAATACTGAAAACTTTTCAATTTGACTTTTCACAACTCAGGTAAGAACTCGAACTTACAAAGAGTGGGATGTAGGCTTACAAACAATTGAATTATCTCTTAATTTCAATTATCAGAATTAAGACTGCCAATGTAGGGATGGTATCACTTCATTTGAATGGGCCCTGTTTATAAGTAGGCTAATAACGAAGTCGGGAATAGCTTTCAAATTCAGCCCTCACATTCAAAACTGACAATATAAGGATGGTGGAACTTCTTCTTCATACAATAGTAGCAAATTCCTTTGAGCTATACAAAATATCAGAATCCATGATATATTAAAAAAAATCCAAGAACATGGTGTATGCTGTCCAAATTGCACAGTCTTCATTTACAAAATTAGGAAACTGCAATTCCCATCTACCTAATGGCCACCGAATGCGATTAAGAATCAAAAGCGTGCAAAGAAAGATATAGCCACTGAGCAAATAAAATTAAAACCAAATCATCATAAAATAGAAAATGCAAAACGTTTGCAAAAATTACGAAATAAAAACCAGACGCTTCTCCACACCCGCCACCGATTCAACATTTTCTATCTAGACCCTAACTAAAGGCAATCTTACACCATTGCCCCTGTCCCAGTTCCACCATTACAAGTAAAATTAATATGCTTCGTAGATACAACACCAAATAGAATTTCTCCGGCACGGTTTCGTCACCCTCCGCCAGTACTCTGCCGCTGCTAGTTTCACCAGCATCTAACCAACCAGGAGTATAGCAGAACCACCGGAACCATTCCCGGTATTAAATTAATGAAGTTTTGTCCAGCAGCATCTGTGTTAAATTGCCGCTCCTGAAACAGCAGTAGGTATGCCTGGGCTATTGATATAGATAGATAGACAGACATGAACAACGTCCAAGCATAGTCCGGCTGTCCAGCCATCCGTTGGATATATTGTGGTGTGCGATACCCGTCGAAGGGGGCTATGTTCAAGGCTGCCGCTGGAATGAGCCGGGCATTAATTTCAAACTGCAAAAACATCAAATGTGTGACTTGAATATTTATTTGGATAATTATTGTCGGTTGAATTATATTACAGGCCGGCATTGCCAGCGGCATCAAGAGCATTGTGCTATCAAACCATCCAGCATATAGGGGATAATCACGACATGATGGGTAATGATGGATGAAGGATAGTTTGGATATTGTGGGAAGATTGTTGAGGTTACGTTTCGGTGTTTTGAATATCTCGATATTCTGTGCATGCTTGGTCTTGGGATTTTGTTTTACTTATTATTGGTTTTTAGAATTAAGAACAAACTCATTGGAGAGTTGCCAGTCGGGATCTTGTAGAACATGAACACTGTATCTATGGCCTTGTGTACCTTTCTCTAATCTAAAGAAAATGGAAAAAAGGTATTCAGTTTTATATCGTTCTGTATTCATTCAGGAAAATTGGGGTTACTACACTATGAAATCAACATGCCATATTCAGTTAGCTCGGTTCCCATAAAATATTCCACTTGTCCGACAAACCTAATGTCAGGTATTTCGTACATTGGTGTTACTCTGGGTCAGGTTCTAAGACACTGTATATGATTTTTTTCTGACAAACTGGAACGTTCGCATGCTGTACGATACCTCTCATCAGCACTTGAGTTGGGAACTAAATTATCCATGTAATGACAACTGATAGAAGATTCCGACTTACTGCCTTTTTTGCATGTAAGTAACACCAGGTTTCCTCGACTTTGAATCCACATTCACACCCAAGAACAACAGAGTGCCATCACTTTTCAGCAATGTGAATAGAGTACCGCGATATTATTTAAGGTAGCAGAATCCACTCAGCGCTACAAGACACTTCCGAAAAGTTTCCTGTGGCATTATGGAAATTACCCAGAAGAGATGACAAATTGGACCCATGTCAAGACGCAAAATCAGGACAGCGCAAAATGAGTACCGAGCTTTGTTGGGATAGTATTGATAACATTGACATCGTTTGTAGCTCCCGTCGTCTCTGCGGAGGCAAGTTACACGATTGAGCAGCAATCCCAACAAATAAAACTTTATTATCACTAACAAACCAAAAGTAAAGCGAGATGCGTCCATCAAACGTTGGGTGAACAAATCTGAGACGACCAATTCGGTAAGCAATCAACCAACACTTGTACGTCAAAGGACAGGTCCGAGAATATTATCACTATCCGTGAAAATCATCGCCGTGCATAAGAACTCGGAATTTTGCAGACTTCAACTTGGTGAATTTCGCAACGGGAAATGAACCTGCACCCAATTGGCTGAGTTTCAGATCGTTTAGAAGAGCAACCCAATTTTGGCAGTTTTAACCACGTGATACATTTTTGTACGACGCTTAATACAAGGTGGCGCAAAAATAACCTTCCGATGTTTTTTGGCTGTAATTTAAAAAATTATTGCTCAAATAAATAGTCACCAATATTCCGCGTTCTGGAGCAGTGTAGCGTAACATTGTTTATTAAAGTGTATTTCGCATGTGTTTACTACACAAATGTCAAAACAGAACTGACATTAGGGGCCAATCGCAAAATTTATAGCATTTTCTGATAGGAGGATTACTTTTGCGCCACATTGTACTTTCTTATTTAAGTGGCGCTACAGTCCAGAATGTACCTGGGCCTCAACTAACATGCCTTCCAATTAGCCTCCAGTTGTGCACTCCAAGTTGGTTGTGGTCGGTTTCTACTTGTGTGCGCCATTTAAGGCGAGGTCTTCTTCTTCTTCGTCCGACGTTTGGCTGAGAATCCAAGACTCTGCGTACGGGACTATTCGTTCTACATATCCTAGCCATCTTAAACGTCCAATGAGGAGTTTTTTTTGATAAGGGGCATGTCGCTGTACAGCTCGTATATTTTTTGATGAATCTTCACCTCCATAGCCCATCAACGAAAACGGAACCGAAGAAGCACCGTAGAGCAGGAATGCGATGATCAGGGTCATCTATAGGATCTCCCTAGTACTTCGAGTGAGGGCTTAACTACTTAATTGCCTTCTTAGCCCGAAAAAACAATGGCGGCAAGAGTAATTCTTGGTTTTATTTCTAACGAGAGGTTGTTGTCAGAGTTAAGAGCGGAATCGAATTAGACAAAGTCCCGTAGTACCTCAAAGTTATCTGTCAATGGTGACGTTCTGTCCAATTCGTCGATGTTTTGTGTCCGTTCGTGTTGACTTGGTCTTACCCTCATTGGCTGTTAAACCCTTTTTTTCGCGTCCTTCTCTATACTAGCAAACGTGTCTATGTTGAGTTCGACCAATGATGCCAATATCGTCGATAAAACAGATAAATTTTATTACTTGCTTTGTCACTCTAGCTCCGTACGGTTTATTCAAAATAGTATTTCAGTTCTTCTTGCAATGTTTTGTTTGGTAATTAGTCTATTTGGCGAGTGTTTGCGTGGCTGTAAAATCGGGGCTTCAAACACTATAAAACAAATTGAAGTTTTTGGAGGCACACCTTGAAGCCCACCAGAATGTTACTGTCAAAGAGCTCCATCCTACAATTTCTCATTTACTTACTTACTTACGGCACTTAATTAAGTAAGTAAGTAAGTAAGTACTTACTTACTTAATTAAGTGGCGCTACAGACCGAGATGAACCTGAGCTTCAACCAAAATGCCTCTCCAATTAGCGCGGTCCTTAGCTAACTGCCTCCAGTTGCGCACTCCAAGTTGGTTGTGGTCGGTTTCTACTACCTCGCCACTTAAGGCGAGGTCTTCGTCTACTGCGTCCGACATATGCGGCTGGGAATCAAAGACTCTGCGAGCCGGAGTATTGGTGTCCATTCGTTCTACATGTCCTAGCCATCTTAAACGTCCAATGAGAAGTTTTTTGACCAGGGGTATGTCGCTGTACAACTCGTATAGTTCTTGGTTGAATCTTCGTCTCAATAGCCCGTCAACGCAAACGGGACCGAAGATTTTCCGAAGAATTTTTCTCTCGAATCGACCAAGGATTTCTTTATCCGCTTTTGATACGGTCCATGCTTCAGCGCCGTAGAGCAGGACTGGGATGATCAGGGTCTTATATAGGATCTCCTTAGTAGTTCGAGTGAGGGCTTTACTACTAACAATTTCATTTGGCAACAAGATTTATAGAACCTGCTAGGAATGAAATTCGTATTGAAAAACAAAATGAGACTTGGCTACGCACTTTGGCAAGTCTTATTTTGGCATAATATTCTTCAATATACTAACCCCATCAAAATAGAAAGGCAGTCGCCCAGACTACGCCCAGAATACAAGAACAACAATTAACTCGGCAGATGTAGTAATGGCGTCCAAACGTCATCTGTCAAAGCGAAACGTTTTCAGAAAATTATTATCAAAAATTCCTGCTCTGTGAAAATGTTGAAGGACGAATTTGGTGAGCAGCTTATCTCTCGAAATGGCTCTGTGAGTTTGCCGCCAAGATCATAACGCCTCTTGATTATTTCTTGTGGGGCTATGTAAAGTCGTTAGTCTATGTGGACAAGCCGAACACGATTGAAGCCTTACAAGATTACATAACACGCGTAATTCGTGGAATACAGACCGAAATGCTTGAATAAGTGATGCAAAATTGGACCTTCCGAATGGACCATTTGAAACATGAAGTTGTCTTTAAAACGTAAATGGCAAACACTGGTCATTGCTCGAATTCGGTCAGATCTATCATCTATGCGGCAGAGTCGTTAAATTGTTTTACCTTCCGAATCCGAGCAAATGTGCGAATATGCGGCGAACATTTGTACGATATCGTATTCGGCTCGTATGGACATTAATTGGCTTTCAAATAAAAAAGAATTTCGTTAATAGCTCCCTCACACACAGTTTGTTTTAACATCGACCCTCTCGTATTGGAGTCCATGTTCATGTCCTATTAAGGCAGAAATAAATCCGGACATCTGTATGGTCTACTGCTTTAAAAACGAGGTCTACAGTAAAATTCGTTTTTTTTTTTTGCTACAAAGATTGTTCCCATAATTCTTTAACTCTGAATTGTCGAAGTTGTGCAAATAATATATTCCGCGAAAAAATGTAATAAAAATAAGGAAAATAAGAACCATCGTTGGATTGCCCAAAAGATACGTATTTGGTTACATTAATAAGCGACGAATTTGCTAGAAAGAATTCAGCGATTGCATATACCTCTATATATCATTGTGAGATACTTACAAACCACGACAAGATTTTTTTTGAATTATTGTGTTTTTTTTCTTATTTAACATTTATAACCGTGGAAATAATTTCATTTGCTTGCTATGTTAATGGACCTTTCAGACAACCATTACGAGATACATAAGCTTTGGACGTACATTTTTCTATTGAATTTGTAAACTTCCTTAGCGCAGTCCTAGACACCCATCATCCCATTGCCTCTTATCTTCCTATTGTGTTCTTATCTCTCTTCGGAGAGTACTTACTTTTCTGTCACTAAAAGATAAATAAATGTCCCCGGGGCGGAGGGTGCAGAGAAAATAAAAAGACATTAATACCCACACTCACGCATACGGTCTAAATCCATTTAAATTCGCTAACGTGAATGTGGGTATATCCTTAAGATTGCCATAATTGAATACATACCTCTGGGACAGCATCGCTTTCTGCTCCGATTTCCTGATATCTCACCGAATATCTTTTCACTTTTGTGAGTATATTTTCTTTGTTTCTTATATTCTCGAATGGTGCATACTGAAACCAAAGCTTCCCACCGATAAAGAATCTACCGTTTCTGCAATAAAAAAAAGAATATAAGATGAAAATAATTATGAAAAAGAAAAGAAGATTTTAACAAGGTGAACCCACAACATGTAGTGGATAAAATTCATAAGAGGACACTCCAATTCGTTTTTATCTCTTAAAGTCAACCTTAGTCTGCTTAATGTTGTGTCAGAGCCAACAACGACACACACAGAAAGCCATAGCTTACGCCAAGGTACAAAACGAGGATATTTTATGCAGTTATGTATTCCGTTTGCGTCCCGTCTTGGGGTGAAGCCAACAAAAATGCAGGAGTGGAAACGTAGAAGATGGAATGTTCAACGCGGGAAGATGAAGCATCTTAAGACAAACCGCAAAATGACATCCTGAGATAGCTTTAACGTATAACGGATGCGAAATATGAAATAAACGAGATGTCCTCGACAATATGAGTGGGCCACCCGTCTTAATGGACTGTGTCCTTCGTTCGTATTGAGACTTCCATTAGCACGAAGAGAATTTACTTTGATATTGAGGTCGCATAACAGGTGATAGTACTAAGGTACACGTTCATTGAAAAGGGCGAGGCTAAGTAGGTACATAATTCGTCCAACAAACGGGGGAATATACCAAGTGGTGAAACCTTATCATAAAGGTCCCTGAAAAGGTCGGATTTTTTTTTACTCATAAAGGTGTTTTCATGGGCGTAGAATATGTTCTGTGGGAGGGCTGAAGATGTTAATGGAGGTTAATTCTTTGATCTCAGTTTCATAAATGTGATGGCTATACATAATAAATATCTGGAGACCGTTTGGAATACAATGTCTGGTTTCTAATTGTTGTTACGTAAAAAACATTACGTAAGTTGCTTACCATCTAGCTGTATGAAAAATGAAATAGCTGGCAGTACTGAACAAACATGGCCATGGAGACATCTTTGATGCCTACAGTAGAAAAGAGCCCGACATGATCGGGATCGCTGGCCCTAATTCATAGGACAAACATCGACAAACATTTTTGTTTGTGCCAGAATCAAATAAAAATAAAAACATATGAGAAGGCTACAATTAGTTGTGCGGATCGTTGAATACCCTAACCCATCCCATCCTTAAAATGAATATCCCCAAAAATTTTACGTGACTGAAAACTGAATAGGTGACTTTTTAAGAGTTAAGTTTTTTAGGTTGGCAGCACTGGTTAGTAATGGCGTCCAAACGTAAACTGTCAAAGTGAAAAGTTTTCAGTATACTCTGCCATTTAATCATGGAAAGTTTTACAAACGCGCAATGATTGCAAATTATTGAAATTTATTATCAAAATTCGTGCCCTGTGAAAAATGTGCACCGTTTGTTACGACTATATTATGGTCGTCATAATCGACCTGGTGAATCAACAATTCATGCCAAATTTACTTTGTTGGACATTAAACCATCGACTCGCATGCGTACAATGCGTACCGTAGAGTATATTGCAGTCGTAGCATCGTGAAATGTCAATTCGTCGCCGTGCTCAGCTATTGGGGATGTGTTACTCAACCACATGGAAAATTTTACGTGTCGATTTGGGTTTGAAAGCCTAAATTCAACTTGTGCAAGAATTGAAGCCGAATGACCTACCACAACGTCTAATTTGTGGTGAATGGGCCTTAGAACAGCTTCATGAAAATCCGCTGTTTTATCGAAAATTGTGTTCAGAGATGAGGTTCATTTCTGGCTCAATGGTTACGTAAATAAGCAAAACTGCCGCATCTGGAGTGATGAACAGCCATACGTCATACAAGAATTACCGATGCATTCCGAAAAAAACGACAGTTTGGTGTGGTTAATGGGCTGGTGGCATCATCGGTCCATTTTTCTTCAAAGACGACCGTGAAAGAAACGTTACCGTCAACGGCGAACGATATCGAGCCATGATACGCGACTTTTTTTTCCCCAGTTGGCTGAGTTGAACATGGTTGACATTTGGTTTCATCAAGACGGTGCCACACAGCTCGTGAAACAATGGAAATGTTGGAGGATGAATTTGGAGAATTTAACGCCTCTTGATTATTTGATTATTTCTTGTGGGGTTATGTAAAGTCGTTAGTCTATGTGGACAAGCCGAACACGATTGAAGCCTTCCAGGATAACATAACAGGTGTAATTCTTGGAATACAGGCCGAAATGCTCGAAAAAGTGACGCAAAATTGGACCTTCCGAATGGACCATTTGAAAAGGATCCGCGGACAACATTTACATGGAGTTGTCTTAAAAACGTAAATGGCAAATATCGGTTACAATAAGAGTTTTGAATATTTGATGCAAATTTGAGTGTTTTATTCGATTTTTAAAACGACGTTTATCTATGGCATATGCTATGGGGTAGGGTATACAAATGGGTTTTGTAAGAAGCCGTGTGGCCTAGAATTATTTAAAAACGAAATGTTTATATTGGTATTATGGAAGTATTTGCATCGTTTTTTTTCTGGCTTGACCAAAAACCTTTTATTACTTAAAACGCCTCAAAAAAAGGGCGTGATAAAAACTTTATATGGATAGAATATACATATTTAGATTGCCTAAATATTTTGTTAACATGTTTTATATATTTTATCAAAGGTCTTTACCGTTTGGCCAAAAGCAACTTGTTTCTGAAAAGTGGGCGTGTCAGTGAAATGTGTACACTTGCTCTGAAGCTACCCACAAGATTCATATACCAAATTTCATTCTCTTAGCTCAATTGAAGGCCTAAAAACCACTGACATACAGACGGACGGACAGACAAACTTGGCTTAATCGACTCAGCTAGCAATTCTAAGTCGATCCATGTACTTTAAGGTAAATCTTCCAATCAAATGGAAGCTTGCCAAAGTCTCATCCATATTAAAAGCGGGTAAGGCAGCTGTTAATCCGGGTAGTTATAGACCAATAAGCCTACTAAGTAGCCTAAGTAAGATTTGTGAAAAAATTCTAAAAGAAAAGATTATGAAATTTATTGATGATAACCATATCTTTCCAGATGAACAGTTCGGTTTTAGACGTTACCACAACACTGCCTTTCAAGTACAAAGAATTTATAATCATGTTAAAAGTAACCGGTCGATAGGAAAATCGACCGGCATGATTTTACTTGATATTGAAAAGGCCTTTGACTGTGTTTGGTATAATGGATTGATATATAAAATGATAAATCTACACTTCCCTCCTTATCTGTGCAATATAATTTTAAGTTTTCTGTCTGATCATCGTTTACAAGTGCATGTCAATAGTGGTGTATCTAATGTAATTTAATTGAAGTCCGGAGTACCTCAAGGTTCCGTATTGGGGCCCATTCTCTATCATTTATATACCTCAGGCCTTCCAGATCTATCTGAATGTGGATTAGCTGTTTTTGCTGACGACACAGCTGTATTTTCATCCCATGATTTTGCTCTTAATATTGAGATCAGTCTAAAATATGCGATGGAAATACTAGGAACGTATTTAAATAAATGGAAAATCCAATTAAATGGGGACAATCTACAAGCTATCTTTTTCACTAGAAAAAGAAAATGTTGTTTTTTGCCTTCCTCTAACTTACAGATTAATGGAACAAATGTAAAGTTTCAGAATTCTGTCAAATATCTAGGTATACATCTTGATTCCAAGTTAACATTCCAGGAACACATCTCACAGACAATGAATAAGGTTAATATAGCAACGAGAGTCCTTTACCCATTTATCAATAGGAAATCATTACTTTCTCAGTCAAACAAAATAATAATATTTAAAGTTTTATTTCAAGCTATTCTTCTTTATGGTTGTCCAGTATGGGGAAACTCCGCCCTTTTCCACATAAAAAAATTACAAGTAGCTCAGAATAGAGTTCTAAAGTTAATGTTAATTCTACGATGGGATTATCCTACTTTTCACATTCATAAAAGAGCGGGTGTTGAATAAGTATCTGAAAGAATATCCAAAATCACTAAAAAGTTTGTGAATTCTTGCGCTTTTGCTGACAATCCCCTAGTTAATAATCTGTTTGCAACAACTATTCAAAATATATGATTTATTTATTTATTTATTAACTTGTTTTTTTATTTATTTATTTTTTTTGTTGTTTTTTTTTTTAATTATTTATATAATTATTATATGTTTACTTACTTATTTGTTTATTTATTTATATATGCATTTAGCTATTTATTTATTTGTATGTATTTATTTATGTTTGTATATTTATATATTTATATATTTAGTTATGTTTGTATATTTATTTATTTATATATTTATTTATTTATTAACTTGTTAGTTTATTTATTTATTTTTGTCTTTTTATTTATTTATTTAAGTGTTTATTTATCTATATATTTATTTATTTACTCTGTTTTTTTATTGTATTTGTATTTATTTATTTATTAACTTTCTGTTTTGACTTATATTGAAGGTTTTTGTCGTGTTTCCTTCAAAACTTCTATTCTTCTCTAGTTAATATTTTTATTTTTTCAATTTTGTAATAACTTCTCAGAAGAAAGATATATTCTGAACATATCAAATCTCTGTAATTAATATTATATTGTGCAATAACAAAGCCATTGAAAATTATAACGAAATAAAGCTATCTATCTATTTCTCTATGTTACAACTATGTATCAAAACTAATATACCCCTATGGGATAGGGTATAAATAATCGATGGCGTAACGATCCCATACATCTGATTGGCACCATCATTTTGGTTTCCACCATATTTGCACTACAAGCTCCGAGCAGTTCGGCATTACCAAACCATACTCCGCCATTGTGTAACATGCTCATGGACGACATTCTTCCTTAACTGCGATAATCGTCTGCTACTTACTTCGGGCTACCATTGGTGAACATTGACGATGAAGATTAAAAAAATGCAATACAAGTCTTTGCTTCGTTTGATACGAAAACCTCATTCCTTATTATCCTTATAGTTGTCCCTCTAAAAATGCCTGTTCCGATGAGACTTCGGAGAAGATCTTAATTCATTGTATTTGATATTGCTGTATACTTCTAACAGAGTTGAACTTTGCCATGATTCGTACATGTCTGGAAGTTTCATTTCAATTTCCTGTTCATATCATACTATTATAGCGGGTAAAGCCAGCACTGACTTTTGACCCAGATCTTCTTCGATCGTCGATCGTCATCTTACATTTTCCTTAAATTTAATGTCCTGGCAGGATTTGTTCTTCAACTTTGGACAAATGTTTGATTTATCGGAAAATCCATTGACCAAACTGTCCACATCTTGCTATTGATGTTACTGGTTGCTACTGCTTTTCTTCGTTCTGATATCATTTGATAAATTGCATGTAATACATCGGTAGTGAGCTTGTCAACCGTACCTAGGAAGAGCGATAATTTGCCGGATGATTGCCTTTACAGTTAATGCAGATAGGAGGAGTTCTCTTATCTGACATACAATCTACCGTCAGATAATTTCCGGCACATTTTACACACCGCTGTTCTTTTTGACAATAGCTTTGCGTTTGATTGTGTCTTTGGCAGCACTTACACTGGGGAACTAATTGTTTGTATTGTATTGTTTTCATTTCATAAATTTTGTTCAAACTTCCTGTTCTACTAGAAGTGACTTTAAATAAAAGAAGACCGCGTTTTATCACATTTTCTTCGTCATGTTTTTGCTGTTTCTCTCGCTTGACAATGTTAACGGCATGTATGACTTTATATTGTCTGTTTTTCAGATCGTTAACAATGCTATCCTTTAAGCTCGACGCATGTAACCCTCTAGCTACAACGCGTAAAGACCTTTCCGATTTATTTTCAAATGAATACCATTATATTTTATCGGTATTAAGCTTGAGATAATAGACGGTAACTTTCAATGTCTTTTAGGCAGACCATGTAATTTTAGCAAAGTTTTTTTATCAAAGTATGCAACTTGTTAAATTCGTCAATACCGATCATATTCATTGGCGGTGGCAGCTGTTGTTTTATCTGTTTCGCTTTATTTATAACATCTTTGTCGCGGTTTATTATTTTAGGAGAGGATAGAGCTTTCCTTTTTCAACCGGCCTTTTCTTTAAGATCCAGTCAGTTTCGCGACTGAGTTCTTCTTCATCTGTGTGGTAAACACGGGACATTTTGGTTTTGGCTCAATAGGTATTTTAAAGAAACTCTTCAGAGTCATATTGTTTTGTTTAGCCTTGTTCGAAGAACGTCGTTTTCTTCCTTTAGGTAGGCTTTTATTTTTCATTGAGTCTCGAATTTCGTGGGCCGACACTTCTGATGTTGTCGAACTCCTTGAGACACATATATTTTTGTGAGATCCAGATGTAGGTGACCTCGTTACCCTTGAACTTTTTCCGGAAGGGTTACATATTTGCAATAATTGACTCTACCCAGAATCCGTAGACCCGACCTCCGAAGAGGCTGGATTTTCCACTGAAACTGAATTGCCACCTGGGGTATAAGATCTTTTCGTTCTACTTTACTCGGTACACGTGGAGTGGATTTTAGTCGCCTACTACGACAGGCATACCTTACCTCGGGTATATTTTGACCACTAACCCGAAGTGTTATCTGGTAATCATTTTTATTGTTTTTATCAAAAGAGTTATAGGTAAAGGCTGATTACTTAACTTTTTGAAAATGTCTCTTTGGCCCCTATTCTGTTCCTATCCCCACACTGGATCTTATTTAACTCCAGCGCCAAGGTTTAGCTGCCAAAACATAACTGATGCCATAGTGCAAGAAATGAAAGAATATGGTCAGCACCACTGATGTTAAAAAATATTGTAAGCTAATTTTAACATAGGCTGCATATGCTAACTACAAGCGTTAATACAGATGTAAACATTAATCATACGCTTGGGAACCTCATCCATTTCTTATCCAATCACTTCCGTCCTTTGTCGTGGTGTTTTATCTACCGATATTATATCAGGTGGCGCAAAAATAACCTTCCGATGTTTTTTTTTTTAATAGTCACCAATATTCCGCGTTCTGGAGCAGTGTAGCGTAACATTGTTTATTAACATGTATTTCGCATGTGTTAACTACACAAATGTCAAAACAGAACTGACATTAGGGGCCAATCGCAAAATGAATAGCATTTTCTGATAGTAGGATTACTTTTGCGCCACCTTGTACTATATCCCTCTATCCCATCTATTTACTTACAAACATCCCCGCTCATCTATTAACCCAGCCTACACCAAGCCACTGAGCAAATTGCGGACATCAATTAAGCTCCAATTATCTCAAGGATTCCAAAGTGCCCTTGAAGCTAAAATATGTATGTTTAAATAATTTGCAAATACAACTTGCAATTGTATTATCAAACACCCTGCCCAATAATTACTTGGAATTAATTCAAGAAGACACACCAAACAAGGCTTCCGGGGTCATAGACAACACCAAACAGACCAAGAATAAACAGAATAACTAAACGACAGAAATTATTTCCAATACCATTACCACAACCAGTAGGGTTGAAGTTACTATGCCGCAAAGTCGCCCTTAACGGAATCCCCAAATCTAAAAGAAAAACCAGAAAGCATCCAAAAAACGAATCTCTCCTCTCGGTACACATTCGCATCTTTTGCAGTACTCGCCCTTCCAGCGGTAATTAACAGCTTTTTAACCGCATTCGAAATTAAACAAAATTCCATTGAACCAAAGTGCGGAATACAAAATGGGGCCAATGCGGGTGGGAACAACTTAATTTCGGTTTTCGAAACGAAAAATGTTTCCCCTACACATGGCTGTTCTCTTAATCTACCCTCACAAATAAAAAAAATCCAAAGAATATTCGAGTACCAGCAGCAACTCGAAGACCAGCTTGCAAGGGAACAAGTATGCTCTTATTTTTCTATGCAAACTCATAAAGTGGATCTCGAACCGTTCTGCTCAATTTTCCTAATGAATTTAAATTCAACAAACATTTACCACCAAACAAATAGAACGCTCCGGTATAGGGGTGGTATAGCCATCCAAAGTACAGGACGTGGGGTCAGAGGAGGTGAAACCTCAACACACAGAATTGAGTTGGTTTAATTATTTGGAAGCAATGGCCGTTTGTGCGCAAAGTTTAAATGAAAAAGTAAACATTTTCCCTTCGAAGGAATGCTTACGATGCGATATTAGATGCAGGAATACTTTTCAAAGGGACAGTAAGGACAACATGGTTAAATGGATTTTTGGACAATAAGTGCATTAGTGATAAAGCAATTCAATTTATATTATATGTAACGCCATCCACAGAGATGCTATTCAGAATATGTCCCTATGGTGGATGGGAAGCAATGGGGAATTCGCAAGGAGTAGAAGGGGGTGCAGAGCAATCTTCTACAAGTGGTCAGAATGGTTGTTATTGTGTTTGTATGCCATTATATGTGTTTTGTACATTTTAGTAAATTGGATACGAGCTTGGTCATTGTAGAATGCAAGAATACTTTTAAGGCCAATTAAACGGATTTTAATTGGATTTTTCTTATAATAGCTTGCACTTGATGGAGCCTGTATTGGTTTCGTGAAAAAAATCAAACCTAATTCTATATGCACCGGCCGACTGGTTAGTGCATTGTAAAGGCTGACCAGACGTCCTATTTTAAGAGGATTTGTCCTCTTTTGTCTAGAAAAAAATGTCCGGTATCTTTTTGAAAAAAAAACATTCAATTTATCCACTTTTTGGGTTTTCTCAGTTAACTAAATTTTCGACATCACAAAACTACAACAAAACATTTTTTCTACACTTATTCAGAAATTGTCTGCATCTTTCTAATACGACTTTAAATATTTTTGTACCCAAACGCATTCACTTCTGAACACAACGCCATCTTTTTTGATACACTATTCCATAGGGGTACATTGGTTTTGACATTAGGTTTGCAATATAGAAAAATAATTTTGATAGTTATACCTCCAAGATATACATAGATATACCTTTTCTGTCCGTTCATCCGTCCACCTGTGTGTCCTGATTTTTGGGCCTTAACTTTTGAGCTAGAGTGATGAAATTTGGTATATAGACTGTCTCTGTCCGACGAAGCTGAGCGTGTAAAAATTTTCGGCCACCGCCCATTTTTCAGTAAAAAATTGTGTTTTACCAAACGGTACACAGTTTTTGGAAGAATGTGTGAATAACATATTTAGACAATCTCAATATATATATTTCGTGCATATAAAATTTGTTGCCAGCCCCACTTTTTGGAGGCGTTGTTAGTAAAACAATATTCAAAAAAAACTTTTGATGCTAAATCATTGGTAATGTAGTCTCCTCATATTGGTAAGATTATTTTAACCTACAACCACTTTTGAGAGGCGTTTTTCTATAAATACCATTTGTATACCCTACCCCATAGGCTAAGCAGGAGAAACGTTGATTTTTTTTGTCGAACCGTAAAATATTTTGATAAACTGTCTGAAAAATTTGTTGCGACAATGTCATGTTTTTAGTATTCAACGATTCGCACAGCGGATTGTAGCCTCTTTTGAAGGCGTCCTCTTTTTCGTGGACATGGATCTGGTCACCCTAGCATTGGCATGTGGTTCCTGGTCCCAAAATGACAGCAACACAGTTTTTTCACTGCATCACCTCTTGAAAGAAACGCGGTAGAAGTTAAATTGTAACGGGTCCGCCATCTAACGTTTTTTTTTCAACTCGTGCTTATTTCGTGAATGGTAACACTTAGCTCATGTCTGATTTGACAGATAATTAGTTTTTTCCTTCCGCTGAACGAATATGGTTGTGTATACGCTTGAACAATGCTAGGATATATTGCGACATTACTTTGAAAATAACGGTAATGTTGCAGAATGTGTGCGAAAATTGCGTACGGATTTTGGAAGAAGAGAAGCACCGTCAGCTCCGTATGTTCGTTATCTTGTGAAAAAGTGAAAGAAACTGGCAACCTCATCGATAAACCAAAGCGTGAAAAGCCAAAAACAGTGCGTTCACCCGAGAATATTGCTGCTGTGGCAGAAAGTGTGCGTGAAGCGCCATCAACATCAATTCACCGTCGTTCTCAACAATTGAACATTTCGGAGACATCATTGAGACGAATTTTGCCACCTCGGAGCTGCGATTTGACACCGTTGGACTATTATTTGTGGGGTGCCGTAAAAGATAAGTGTTACGCCGACAAGCCAGAGATAATTGACAATATTCGTGAAGCCATTGGTAAAATATAGCTGCACACAATCGATAATGTGCTTAAAAATTGGACCGATCGTGTAGGCTACTGCATGGCCAGCCGAGGCAGCATTTGAATTAAATTATTATATTTATTAAACGGAAGTATTGTTTGACCAGTAGTTTTTTTTTTATAGCATTTTCAAAAAAAAAAGTTATTTGGCGGACCTTTATTTGTTAATAAAGGGTTTTTCAACATGGACAGCAAACGACGCCATATTTCTTGCCGCTCTTTTGACATTTCTCTTCAGTAAAGTTTGCCATTACATGATGGAAAGATATTCGAGCCAACAACGAGTCGAAATTAAAAAAATTTACTACCGAAATTCGGAGTCAGTGAGCTCAACGTTAAGAGCGCTACGTCCATTTTATGGTCGTCATAATCGTCCTAGCAGATCAACAATTGAGCGTCTAGTGGAAAAATTTTAGTCCACAGGCACAGTACAAAATGTTCCCGTGCCATTGAGACAAATAAGTGCTCGTTATGTCGAGAATATTGCTACCGCTGAGGCTTCAGTTGAAGAAAGCCCAAATGTGTCTCTCTCACGTCGTTCTCAAGGGTTGGGCATCTCTGTGACGTCGTTGTGTCGAATTTTGCGAAAAGATCTTGGCCTACATCCTTACAAGATCAAATTGACGCAAGAACTGAAGCCGCTTGACCACCAGAAGCGTCGTATGTTCCTGAGTTGGGCTGCAGCAACTTGAAAATGATTCGGATTTTCATCGAAAAATCATCTTCAGCGATGAGGCTCATTTCTGGCTGAATGGCTTTGTCAATAAACAAAATATGTGGTATTACTTACTTACTTAACTTACTTAACCAACATGCCTCTCCAATTAGCCCGGTCCTTAGCTAACTGCCTCCAGTTGCGCACTCCAAGTTGGTTGAGGTCGGTTTCCACTTGTGCGCGCCACTTAAGGCGAGGTCTTCCTCTACTGCGTCCGACGTCTGGCTGGGAATCGAAGACTCTGCGAGCCGGAGTATTGGTGTCCATTCGTTCTACATGTCCTAGCCATCTTTAACCTCCAATGCGGAGTTTTTTGACCAGGGGCACGTCGCTGTACAGCTCGTATAGTTCTTGGTTGAATCTTCGTCTCCCTAGCCCGTCAACGCAAACGGGACCGAAGATTTTTCGAAGAATTTTCCTCTCGAATCTACCAAGGATTTCTTCATCCGCTTTTGATACGGTCCATGCTTCAGCGCCGTAGAGCAGGACTGGGATGATCAGGGTCTTATAAAGGATCTCCTTAGTAGTTCGAGTGAGGGCTTTACTACTAAATTGCCTTCTTAGCCCGAAGAAACAGCGGTTGGCAAGAGGAATTCTTCGTTTAATTTCTGACGAGATGTTGTTGTCAGAGTTAAGAGTGGAGCCGAGGTAGACAAAGTCCCGTACTACCTCAAAGTTATATCTGTCAATGGTGACGTTCTGTCCAATTCGTCGATGTTGTGTTTCCTTTCGTGTTGACAGCATATACTTAGTCTTACCCTCATTTACTGCTAAACCCATTTTCGCCGCTTCCTTCTCTATACTAGCAAACGTGGCTATGACATCACGTTGAGTCCTACCAATGATGTCAATATCGTCAGCGTATGCTAGTAGTTGCACCGACTTTTGGAAAATTGTGCCTCTGGTGTTGGCTTTGGAGTTTTGCACAATTCTCTCAAGAATCAGATTAAAGAAGTCACATGACAGCGCATCGCCTTGCCTAAATCCTTTTTTGGTATCGAATGTGTCGGTGAGGTCGTTTCCGACCCTAATGGTGCAGCGAGAATTCTCCATCGTCATTATACACAAACGGACGAGTTTGGGCGGTATACCAAAACTAGACATTGCTCTGTACAGTTCGTCTCTATAAATGCTGTCATATGCGGCTTTGAAATCGATGAATAGGTGGTGGGTATCGATTTGGACTTCTTGAGTTTTTTCCAGGATCTGCCGAAGTGTGAAAATTTGATCGGTTGTGGACTTTCCTTGCCTAAAACCACACTGATAAGGGCCGATCAGGTTGTTGGTAAACGGTTTCAGGCGTTCACATATTACGGCAGATAGGATCTTGTAGGCGATGTTGAGGAGACTTATGCCTCTGTAGTTGGCGCAGTTCAGAGGGTCTCCTTTTTTGTGGATCGGGAAAACGATGCTGAGGTTCCATTCTTCAGGCATATTTTCATCCGACCAGATTTGGCTTATGAGTTGGTGGATGTTACTTACCAAGTCATCTCCGCCGGCCTTATAGAGCTCAGCGGGAAGGCCGTCATTTCCGGCAGCCTTATTAAGCTTGAGTTTAGATATTGCTATCCTCACTTCACTCAGGTCGGGTGGTTGGCAGTTTTCGCTGTCGTTGCCAATATTGAATGGTTCGTTCTGCCTGACAGCGGAATGTTGTTCGTCATCGCCGTTTAACAGTCTGCAGAAGTGGTTCTTCCATATCCTCAGCATCGACTGTGTCTCAACTACAATATTTCCTTGTTCATCTCGACAGGATTCTGTTCGAGCCTTGTATCCTTGGCTTTGACGTTTTACACTTTGGTAAAACTTGCGAACATCGTTCCTGGAGTGGCACCTCTCTATATCCTCGATCGCGCGCTTTTCTTGCTCTTTTTTCTTCTTGCTGAAAAGCCGATGTTCTTCCCTTCTTCTTTGCCTATAGAGCTCAATGGCAGCTCTCGTCTTCACCTGCAGCTTAGCCTTGTAGGCCTCGTTCTTGGCTGCGAGCATCTGTCGGCATTCCTCATCAAACCAGGGGTTTCTTGCTGGTGGGCGCAAGAAACCTAGCACATCAGTTGCGGCTGATCTAATGGCCTGTTGGCATCGTTGCCATTGCTCTTCGACATTCGATGCTGGTGGTATGGTGTTAATCGAGAGGTTAAGGGATACGCGTTGTGCGAAGGTCTTGGCGGTCTCTTGCGATTGCAGTCTTCCGACATTAAATTTTTTCACAGTATTTCTGGATTGTTGTGGCGTGGTGGATATCCGCATTCTTACCTTGGCTGCTACAAGGTAGTGATCCGAGTCGATGTTAGCTCCTCGGAATGTTCGGACATCCAAAATACTGGATGCGTGCCTCTTATCTATCGCAATGTGATCAATTTGGTTGACCGTTCGTTGATCTGGAGACCGCCATGTCCCCTTATGGATATCGAGGTGAGGAAACCGTGTGCTGGCTATAGTGGCATTTCGTTCCGTAGCGAAATCAATTAGCCTAAGTCCGTTACCAGACGTGGTGTCGTGTAGGCTTTGTTTTCCGACAATACGTCTAAAGATGTCTTCTCTACCTACCTTTGCGTTAAAATCTCCCAGCACGATTTTAACATCGTACTTCGGTAGTCGCTCATAGGTTTTGTCGAGAAGCAATCCTTAGCTTTATCATCTTTTTCTTCCGTCGGAGCGTGAGCGCATATAAGGCTTATGTTGGCGAATTTGGCCTTGATGCGGATTGTTACTATGCGTTCGCTAATGTCTTGGAAACATAAGACTTCTTGCCTAAGTCTGGCACTTATAACAAATCCGCATCCGAATAGTCGCTGTTTCTGCTAACTATAACACGCTCCATAGTAGATGTCACAGTTTTTCATCCTCTGTTTGCCCGGCTCATCCCATCGTATTTCCTGGATGGCAGTAATGTCTGCTTTGTAGCAGTTTAGGGCTTCCGCTAGTTGTTCGCCTGCACCTCTCCTGTTTAATGTTCTCACATTCCAGGTGCAGATACGAACGTCGTTGTCCTTTTTTCGTTTAGCAGTGTCGTCAACAATAAAATCCGTCCTTTCCGAGGCTATTGGTTGATTCGTAATCATGTTTTTTTCTGTGGGTGGGTAGTTAACCCAAAGCACAACCCCCAACCTGGAGGGCCAGTTCCAATTTATTAGATACCCCTAGGACATGGGGCCATCAGTATCCACTACGGGATTGAGCGCTGCCGTTGGCCTTTCGGTTCATCCGCCACCATCTCTGTTCAAGGGGCCTGACTAACCCTTGAAATTCCTAGACAACCTGTTGTCCGAATATGTCAGAGCAGCTCATCTAGGTTCGCCTGGGACAGCAGGCCGGGTATTCTTCCGTGCCATTCTCACCAGGGTGTTTATAGTGTTGCTGTTTTTCGTCGTGTTATCAACACTCGCACTTATCGTTTAGCAAGTCAAATCCGGTTGGATGAGACCAGTACCCGATGGTTACCACTTGGAGGTAAAGATAAGCACATTTGATGTGTAGTCAGAGTTGCAACACACTGGGCATTGCCAAGTTAACGCCAATCAGAGTCTACCCTCGTTCTACAGCACCCAACCATCAAATATGTGGTATTGGTCAGGCATTAATCGACACCTACTCCATGATCCATCATTGCATCCCGAAAAAATTACGGTTTGGTGCGGTTTATGGGCCGGCGGCGTCATTGGGCCGTAGTTATTCCGTGATGATCAAGACCGGCACGTTACTGTGAATGGGAATCGCTACCGTTCAATGATAACCGAATATTTTTGGCCCCAATTTGATGTTATGGACTTGGAGGACATGTGGTTCCAACAGAACGGCGCCACAAGCCACACAGCGAATGTCACAATCAATTTATTGGAAACCAAGTTTGGAGAACGTATTATCTCACGAAATGGTTCAGGCGCTTGGCCGCCTCGGTCGTGCGATTTGACGCCGTTAGACTATTTCCTGTGGGGCTACGTCAAGTCTATGGTCTATGCCAACAAGCCAGCGACGATTGATAAACTTCGTACGAATATCGAACGTTGAAATTGCAGCAGTATCGCCCGATTTATGCTTGAAAATCGTCGAAAATTGGGTTCAGCGTCTGGACTTCTGCAAGCGTGCCCGTGGTGGCCATGCAAAAGAAATCGAGTTCCATACATAATGGAATCGAACGTACTTTCACAGGAATAAAGGATTTTGTAGCGCTCTTATTGAAAAACCCAATAAATGAGATGAATACAAAGAAAGAGAGAGAGAGACGACTTTACACTATCTTCAGTGTGGAGCTTCCTAACATATATCCAATCTTAAATCTTTTTTAGAAGTTACGTCTCATCTTCTTATGAAGGAATCGTTTCTTTGTGAGCGTCCAGTCGAAAAACTATGACACAAATCAGTTCCATATGCTAACATGAAATCAATTGGACATTCCAGTTCAAATAGTTAGAGCCATTGTCACTAATATAAAAAGAATTAAATATTTGGCATCAAACCCTTAATTTGTGTGTGCGAAGTTATTTTTCTTTGCCAAAAAGAAGAGGACATCTTGTTCAACGCCCAATCCGACCGGCTAATTGAAGTAGCTTCTCATAGCGGTGTTACTCTTGGATGTTTGTTAGCCTTTTGCAAGAGGTTTAGTTATAATATAAGGCGTTATTATTTTCGGATTTGAACCAGGAAGCCGTGCTTGTTAGTTCAACGGCCCTGCCACAAAACGATCACATAAATATCCTCATTAGCCATTCTGTAAGAACTCCAATGCGAAGATATGATTTCTTCATTGTAAACATCTCACAAAATCCAACCAAAGTTACACGCTCCACCTTTCGAGAAGACTCACAAATTTCGATCAAACCGTCAAAACTATCCTCGAGGAACACACACATTTAAAAGTCAATCTTAGCCAAAAGTAACGTTATACAACTAAATATATCACCCAATCTGACTGCGTCCCCATCCGCAACAATCAGGCCACAAACCAATTTGCATCTTCATCTTGCAGCTTCTCTCGTCCAATCTGTCCTTTTCAATGTACCGTCGTTTCAATTTATAAGCACTAACGTCAGAGCCGTTCCCGAAAGCATTTTCTTTTAGAAATGTCGTCATATGTAAAACACCGTCATTCCTGGAGGCAGCACTCCAATTCCAAAAAAAACATCTTCATTAGGTATCACCAACCACATACACATCGAAAACTCAATCAAATCAACCTGTTTGGATTCAAGCTTCAATTATAGACTCCAGACGTCAGATACACACCTTTTCAAAAACCACCCCACGCCAAAACACATTTATGACAGGCCGAAGGAAAGCCAGTACCATTGATCAGCTGTCATTCCAACATTCAGAAAAAATAAAAATGTAAACCACTTACCCTTAAACCTCCCTGAGGACAGAATCTTTTTCAGAACATCAATATATCTAACAACTTTAATTTGAGTTCCATAATTTCGTGGGATTGCGTGTGAGCATGAACACACAATCCCACGTACCCAAATTAACTTATTGACAGACATTTTACCTTCTACACACTACCACATTTTCTTGGGGTACAAGCCAGTACACCAACTTTCTTTAGTATGAAAACAAACACTACGTCTGTCTACCTCTTCCTAGTTTTCCAACCAACATGCCAACACGAAACCGTCAACGCGACGAGACGAAACCGCACACAAAGATTAATTGACATACCAGATGCACACTTCCGACAATAGATCCCTTTTTTACACATTTACGTGTTACCGTGACGCTTTTCGTTTCATAAAATCCAATTCACACCGTCCCAAAAGAAGTTTCACTCCAAAAATCGAAAATTTAATAAGCATCTAAGAGTTTTAAAATGGCCTGATAAGCTTCTCATAATTTCCGTGCGGAAGCACATTCTCCACAGCTCCAGTTTGATCGAACTGGTAGCGTAATCCCTATATGTGCTGCTTCGACATATTTGAACACCAGGTCTATAGGGATTTCCAATACTGAGCCAGGGTGTTGGAAAAGAGTTGGTGGCGGAGGAGCCCTCAATGGGTCAACGGCAGCGCTCATATCCCAAAATGGGCTACTGACAACGGTATTTTTCCGGCCCGCTGTCCTAGGGTCAAAACAAGGGCCTGACCCTCCAGGTTGGGGGTTGTGCTTTGGGTTAGCTACCCATCCACGGAAAAAAAAGCTTATGTTACGAAGCGACCAGTGGCCTCGGAAAGGACCGATATTATTGTTGACGACCATGCGAAACGAAAAAAGGACAACGACGTTCGTGTCTGCACCTGGAATGTGAGAACATTAAACAGGAGAGGTGCAGCCGAACAACTAGCGGAAGCCCTAAACTGCTACAAAGCAGACATTACTGCCATCCAGGAAATACGATGGGATGGGCCGGGCAAAAAGAGGATGAAAATCTGTGACATCTACTATGCACCGTGTAATAGTCAGCAGAATCAGCGACTATTCGGATGCGGATTTGTTATAAGTGCCAGACTTAGGCAAGAAGTCTTATGTTTCCAAGACATAAGCGAACGCATTGTAACAATCCGCATCAAGGCCAAATTCGCCAACATAAGCCTTATATGCGCTCATGCTCCGACGGAGGAAAAAGATGATATAAATACGGATTGCTTCTACACGTCTGGTAACGGACTTAGGCTAATTGACTTCGCTACGGAACGAAATGCCACTATAGCCAGCACACAGTTTCCTCACCTAGATATCCATTAGGGGACATGGCGGTCTCCAGATCAACGAACAGTCAACCAAATTGATCACATTGCGATAGACAAGAGGCACGCATCCAGTATTTTGGATGTCCGAACATTCCAAGGGGCTAACATCGACTCGGACCACTACCTTGTTGTAGCCAAGGTAAGGATGCGGATATCCACCACGCCCCAAAAAACCAGAAATACTGTGAAAAAATTTAATGTCGAAAGACTGCAATCGCCAGAGACCGCCAAGACCTTCGCGCAACGCGTATCCCTTAACCTTTTGACTCACAACACACCACCAGCATCTAATGTCGAAGAACAATGGCAACGATGCCAACAAGCCATTAGAGCAGCCGCAACCCCCGGTTTGATGAGGAATGCCGACAGATGCTCGCAGCCAAGAACGAGGCCTACAAGGCTAAGATGCAGGTGAAGACGAGAGCTGCCATTGACCTCTATAGGCAAAGAAGAAGGGAAGAACATCGGCTTTTCAGAAAGAAGAAAAAAGAGCAAGAAAAGCGCGCGATCGTGGATATAGAGAGGTGCCACTCCAGGAACGATGTTCGCAAGTTTTAACAAAGTGTAAAACGTCAAAGCCAAGGATACAAGGCTCGAACAGAATCCTGTCGAGATGAACAAGGAAATATCGTAGTTGAGACACAGTCGATGATGAGGATATGGAAGAACCACTTCTGCAAACTGTTAAACGGTGATGACGAACAACATTCCGCTGTCAGGCAGATCGAACCATTTAATATTGGCAACGACAGCGAAAACTGCCAACCACCCGACCTAAGTGAAGTGAGGATAGCTATGTCTAAACTCAAGCTTAATAAGGCCGCCGGAAATGACGGCCTTCCCGCTGACTTTTATAAAGCTGGCGGAGATGACTTGGTTAGCAACATCCACCAACTCATAAGCCAAATCTGGTCGGTTGAAAGCATGCCTGAAGAATGGAACCTCAGCGTCGTTTGCCCGATCCACAAAAAAAGTGATCCTCTGAACTGCGCCAACTACAAGGCATAAGTCTCCTCAATATCGCCTACAAGATGTTATCTGCCGCAATATGCGCGCGCCCGAAACCGTTTACCAACAACCTGATCAGTATGGTTTTAGGCCAGGAAAGTCCACAATCGATCCACTTTTCACACTTCGGCAGATCCTGGAAAAACCCAAGATGTCCAAATCGATACCCACTACCTATTTATCGATTTCAAAGCCGCATACGACAGCATTTATAGAGAGCCATGTCTAGTTTTGGTATACCGCCCAAACTCGTCCGTTTGTGTAGGATGACGATGGAGAATTCTCGCAGCTCCATCAGGGTCGGAAACGACCTCACCGACACATTCGATACCAAAAAAGGATTTAGGCAAGGCGATGCGCTGTCATGTGACTTCTTTAATCTGATTCATGAGAGGATTGTGCAAAACTCCAAAGCCAACACCAGAGGCACAATTTTCCAAAAGTCGGTGCAACTACTAGCATACGCTGACGATATTAACTCTGACAACAACATCTCGTCAGAAATCAAACGAAGAATTACTCTTGCCAATCGCTGTTTCTTCGGGCTAAGAAGGCAATTTAGTAGTAAAGCCCTCAATCGAACTACTAAGGAGATCCTATATAAGACCCTGATTATGCCAGTCCTGCTCTATGGCGCTGAAGCATGGACCATATCAAAGGCGGATGAAAAATCCTTGGTCGATTCGAGAGAAAAATTCTTCGAAAAATCTTCGGTCCCGTTTGGGATGACGGGCTATGGAGACGAAGATTCAACCACGAACTATACGAGCTGTACAGAAACATACCCCTAGTCAAAAAACTCCGCATTGAACGTCTAAGATGGCTAGGACATGTAGAACGAATGGACACCAATACTCCGGCTCGCAGAGTCTTCGATTCCCAGCCAGACGTCGGACGCAGTAGAGGGAGACCTCGCCTTAAGTGGCGCGGCCAAGTAGAAGCCGACCTCAACCAACTTGGAGTGCGCAACTGGAGGCAGTTAGTTAAGGACCGGGCTAATTGGAGAGGCATGTTGGTTGAGGCCCAGGTTCATCCCGGACTGTAGCGCCACTTAAGTAAGTAAGTACTAACAGAAAATTATTGTTATAGTTATACATAGACACCGATTCCTTCAAATTTCGGAGTGAACGTTCGTATAATCACATTTCGACATTATTTATATCTTTTTATCAGGTAAAGAGAAACTTGCGTACGACCCAGTCGTGCACCCACCACTCGTTTCGGAAAGATGTCATAGCAACTTGTTATACTTCGTTTCGTTAACAAATACAAATTTACTATCAAAAGTGATCCTACACGGAGTAACCCTCCAGCTTTAAATTCATCTACAAATACAAATGTTTGGCGCAATAGGCTCATGTGTACCCAGGGCTTATCTTTTTGTCACAGCTATTCATGTGAACGGCAGAGTTGAGGTCAGCTTTCATAGACCTACTCGGATAATTTGTCTGAGCATCGCAAGAGAAAGGGCAAGCGAAAAATTATTTAGGTGTTGCTTCACCTGGCAATCTAAACCTCGCGGCGCTAAGCCCGCCATTTATAACAATAAACATGATGAAGATTTAGTTGAATCAGATTTAAAAAATGTCTTGCTATCCAGTAGGTGCAATGATGTTTTTGCTGCACCTGACCAGATGTGGGCGTTGAACTCAAGTTTGGGGCGTACATACGCTTTATATATTGAGGCCAGATCAGAAGGGGTGAAATATTTTTTGCATCGATTAAGGAAACCTAGACATTTCCCTGCGTTTTTAGCGATTTCGAATATGTGGCCGTTCCAACGTAGGTCGTTACCAACACACATACCGAGCATGGAAAGTTTTACGATTTCGGCGATGCAAGTGTCATTCATGGATAATGGCTTTAGATTTTAGCTTCGCTTTAACGACAGAAGACAGCATTGTGTTTTGAAAGCATTAAATTCCACTCTATTGGATTTACCCCATTTAATTATGCTGTCAAGATCGGAATTTAATGAGCTTAATATATTTAGCCATTTCTGTTCCACGTCCGAAGATTTTTTTTTTTTTAAATTCTGACCTGCCTAAGCAGTAATATACCTACACATCGACCTAAAAGATCTATTGTGCTTGCCGTCAGATGCTTTTAAGGTTAGTAGCGCTTCTACTTTCCTAATGTAGCTGATAATACTTTCAGCCGAAGATTTCCTCAGTTCTTCGGGACTTAAAAATTCCCTGAAGAAAGATTCCCTTCTCATACCGTAAAGGGCCGGGCATTCACATATGATATGTTCGGCTGTTTCGTCTTCTTCTAGACATAGTCTGCACTCCGGTGAGTCGAATAGACGCATTTTGTTTAGGTGATATCGCAGACCGTGATGACCAGTTAGGTAGCCTACTAAGTTTTTGATATCGTGCCTGCGAAGATTTAGTATCTTGTTGGCATCTGATTTGAAGGGCTGAATAGCTCTTTTGGCCTGTCTTAGGCCTGAGATGTTTCCATAGTATGAAACACATCTGTTTTGTTCCCAGCTTTTTATGAGTAGATTTATGGCTGATTTGGGGATTGCACAGAAGGGTTCAGGTCCAATGAAGGGGGTTTCCGAACCTTTTCTGGCTAGTTCATCCGCTGTTTCGTTACCTTCAACTCCCTTATGTCCGGGGACCCACCAAAGTTTGGTTTTGTTCCTGGAACTGAGTGTTTGGAGGGAGTTGAAGCAGTGTAGTACTGATTTGGTCCGAAGATGAAGGGCGTGGATTAGAGAACGAATATGAGAAGCTGAGAATGCTGTAATCGGCAAAGGAATGGATTTGATTAGAAGTTGCAGACAAGAGGTAATTAATAAAAATGAGAAAGAGTGTCGGAAACAGAACGGAAACCTGGGGAACACCAGCATTTATTTCGTGAGTAGCAGACTTGAAACCGTCCAAAACAACTTGAATTGAACGTTTCGAGAGATAGTTTCTTATCCATAGAAGAAGAGTGTCATCGATTCCAAAAGCACGTATTTTCGACAAAAGGGCTTGATGCCAAACCCTGTCAAATGCATTTGAAATATCAAGTGCAACGATCTTGTTTTCGCCACTGAGGTGAATAGTTTGGTTCCACTTTTCGTAAGATATGTCATCAAATCACCAGTGGACCTGTTGCAACGAAAACCGTATTGTCGGTCATTTAGGAGTTTTCGTGATTCAAGATATTTCATAAGCTGGCGGTTTATCAGCGTTTCCATGACCTTGGAAAGAAGGGACGTGAGTACAATTGGTCGGTAGTTGGAGAGAGAAGAAGATTCGCCTTTTTTAGGTACGGGCTGGACAAATGCTGTTTTCCATCAACTCGGGAAGAGTCCTGATGAATAGGAAAGATAGAAAATCTTACGCAATGGTTTTGCCAGCGTGGAAGAACACCTCTTTAGAATTATGGGGGAGATACCATCTGGACCAGATGATTTGTGAATGTTAAGATCTGATAATACTCTTCTGACTGTACGAGTACGGAAGTGAATTGTTGCCATAGAATGTTCTACGTTCTCAAGTACAGGAGGAGACTGGGCACAATCTGGTAACGTGGAACTGGCTGCAAAATGGGCAGTAAGCAGATTGGCTTTGTCTAAAGAGGTGACAGCTGGAATGTCATTGTAAATGAGCGCGGGATTGGATGATAAGGTCGAATTCTTAATGTTTTTGACACGACCAAACGTTTTTACCACCTTTGGGACATTGTAGAATTTTTTGCCTCAGCTTTTGGTCGTGGGAGAATTTGACACGCTTGATGCGAGCATTACAGTCGTTTCTGGCTCGTTTGAACTTAAGTCGGTTTTCCTCAGTAGGATTGGTCTTATATAACCGAAAACATAACTCTTTCAACCTAACTGCCTCGACCGAGTCATACCACCCGTTTGCCTTAGGTTTGATACTCTTTACCCGGTGAGGGATAAAGGATTTCATACCAAGGAGAATGGTGTTCGTTAGTAGCATCCAAGTCATTATCGAGGAAGCATAATGACCAGTTAAAATTCTTAAAGAAACCGGTAAGAGCTTCCCAGTTGGCTTTTTCGTATTGCCATACGGTTCATGAGGAATAATTCTAGGGTGAGCTTTCTATCTCTATTAATCGTAACTAGGTATACCAGACGTGTTTTTTAAAACACAAGTAAAAACTTTTTAGTGAAAGCGTTAGTAGTTTTCGAAAACCGCATTACCCAGGATTCAAAAAGAGATTTAATGTTCTCTCAAAAAGTATATCCTACTGGACATAACAATCCAATTGATCAATTAAAAAATGTTTCTTGTAAAACTGGGGTGGGACAATCCTAAAAGTAAATATTTAATAAAAGTACATTTTAATACTTATTTCAAAGTATATATTAAAATTACGTTTTTATTTTTGACTTTTTCAATATAAACACTTTTTTTTCAATTTTTAGTTAAGGGATATCTTCAGTATGCATTTAAAAAAAAAAGACAAATTATTATGAGCTTTCCACATGTTCCACAACTTATTGTATTTATTATTTAAAGATTTATTTTTTTCTATTTTTTAATTGCCAGCTTAAGAATAAATTACAAATGCTTTTATTTTTTTTCTTTTTGTTATTTTATCAACCATCAGTACATTTGTTTTAATTTTTTTTTATAAATATTTTATTTTACTACTCTTATAACAAAATTTTACATATCTGCTTGAATACACAAACAAAAATGCGTCCTTAATTATTTACAAATATTCCTGCTCCGCATCGTAGTATCCAAAACCAAAACTTAATCAATTAAATTGGTAAATTACTTTTGATTATTTATTCATGTGTCATATTAATATTGGTATTTTGGAAATTGTCCATGTATTGTAAGCTTAGGTCTATAACAAAAAATAATTTCTAGTTTTAGCTTTGAAATTATTCATCGTGTTCACATTTTGTAATTATAGCATCTGTGGTATCTGTGTGTATTGCATGTCTCGTTTCACTTGAATAGTACAGCGGTCCTCTCTAAATGATTCTGATCGTTTTGCGAAAACGTATGCATACATTGTGGGATGTTAGCTTAATTGGAATACATGCATCATTTATATCTAGATACCTGTTTGATGTTGACCATCGATTAATTGTGTTTAAACTTACATGTCATCGTTACAATGTGTTTTATTTATTTACAGAAAAGTAGAAACTATAAATAATGTATCTATGATGTGGATTGCATCTATGCCTGGCTCATAATCCGAAGGCATTTTTCACTGAAGAGCAATCCGTTCGAACATAAAGCTCATTCGTATGTAGGTACAACAGAATAGCATACAAAAACGCACACATTCATGCACTCAACGCACATACACAAACAGGACTTATATAATGCTGTTATTATTAATTATTCCTTAAGATACACACACAAATATGGGATAAGTACCATAAATCTAATGGATACTTCTGGTTGTTTTACTGGTTGAATGGTTAGTTAGTTGTCGGTTGGGGCACATATCAAATATCCTTGATGGGTTCACCCAAACTTTAACACACGCAGGCACCATATATGAGCAAGTAGTTGAGTTCTGGTTGGATTTCCGTCGAAATGTTGATTTAGATATCTCTACATATATGTAATATGTTGAGTGATAATTACACACACTTTCCCTTGGAGAGTTGCACTCTACTCCTTGTCCCTGATGTCCTCTGCCAGGATTCGACTGTGATGATGTCTCAACTGGCCAAAACATATCAGGAAGCTAATGACCCAAATGAATATATGGTATATGTCCTTGCTATTGCTGCCGGATGTTATCGCTGATGCTGAATATTCTCCTGTGAATGGTTACAAATAAAGAGAAGGGTTTAGTGGTTTTGGTTGAGGCGAAGGGGGTTTTGGAAGACGGATTAGTAAAGTTTTGGTTGCTATTAAAATTTAAGGATAAATATTTCCTAGATGTGGCTACATGTGTGCTCGCTTCAGTATTTATTGAAGGGAATTCAAATTAATGAACGAATCAAAAGGAAAAGGGTTTCTCCTTTTTTGGATAAACTGCGTGCCGGGTTTGCATGGCATGTGAATGATTTCCAGTTCATGGGGAAGGAATTTCATTTTGATTTGGGTTAATTTCCGGGATTAACTTTGGGTCATTATGGAGGGTTAACAATTGAGTATTAAATTAAGTATCTACCATGTGTGTGTGGGCGAAATTAAATAATCGAATATTTTTTTAAAGCACTTCTAATGGATGAACAAGGATCATAGGGATATGTAATTGTAAAGTTATGTTGGACGATGGGGAACGGTGGTCCTAAAAGGAATTCAATTAACATGAGAAGACGTTTTTGTGGCTACTTGAGGGTGTGCAAAGTTTTGAAAGCAAATGGGTTGTAAAATTGAACGAAAGGGTTAGATAGCTTTTGCTTTTGGAAGGGATGTTTGAATTTGACAAACAGAAAATGTCTTTATCGTTGTACATAATTTTGGTCTTAGGAGACCGAACAAATTTACGAGCTATAAATGTTGATATATTTTTAAAAGTTGTCAATAAACTAATGTAGGCTTTAGTAATTATATGGACTAACTGAAGTATGAGTCTTCAATAAAATCAAGTACACCATTATAGGATATGAATGTAGATACTAATAAACTCATGTGTAATTTGTATTAAAACATTATTACAGCTGCAACAAAAGACTGCATGTAATAGGATGCGGATTGGTCGTGGGAAATCGGCTTAGGACAAAAGTCATTGACTTCAAGCCGATAAGTGACCGCCTTTCTGTGATCCGCAACAAAGCTACGTTCCAAAACATAAGCCTAATATGTGCACACGCCCCTACCTACTAGGCTGAAGATCCCATCAAGGAGGAGTTTTATGTCCTCCTGGATGGAGCCTAGGGAGTCTCGGGGATTTCAATTCTAAAGTCGGAAAAGAAAACATCTTTGGCGGTTTAGATGATAAGCACAGAATCCACGAAACGACAACATAGAACGGCTACCGACTAATCGATTTTTCAGCAGCTCGTAATATGGTGTGAAGTAGCAATAGGTTCCCAAGGCTAAGGATCCACACAGAAACCTGGCGCTATCCAGACGGCCGAACCGCCAACCAAGTGGACCATGTGCTAATCGATGCGAGGCACGCATCCAGCATCCTCAACATGCATACATTCCGAGGGACAAACGTCGACTCTGAACATTTTCTTGTCGCGGCTAAATTCAGAGCTCGATTGTCCAACGAAAAGAAGCTGCGAACTGCCCAGAATTCGACGTTCGACGCCTTAGCACACTAGGAGTAGCCAGAGCCTACAGTGAGCGCCTGAGTATGAAACTCTCCTCTGTGCACTCACCTACCACAGACGCCAACAATCAGTGGTGCCAGTATCGCGACATCATCAAGGAGGTAGCCGAAACCACTGTAGGGTACGAGCCACCCCCGAGAAACAGCCCGTGGTATGATGATGAATGCTTGTACAAGAAAAATGTGGCAGAAGATGCACACAAGAAAAACAATCCAAAACAAGGGCAGCGAGAGAAGACTATCGTGCCAGGAGAAGAGAGGAAAAGAAGACCCTGCGTAGAAAGAAGAGAGCCCACGCAGCCTCCCAGCTCAAGGAGATCGAAGAGTCGCGCGATAATAACAACATCCGGAGGTTTTATAAAAAAGCCAAGCAACTGGCTGCTGGCTACAAAACCGCAACGCAGGCTCTTCGAGATAGCGAAGGAAACCTAGTCACCGAAGCGCAGGGAATAGTAGATGTGTTTAAGCAGCATTTCCAACAGCTGCTAAATGGGCATCATATAGAGTGATAGGGCAGGAAGACAACCCACGTCCAGTCAATGAAGAACCAGTTCCACCACCTAGTATACAAGAAGTTGTCCTAGCTATAAAAAAGCTTAAGAACAACAAGGCCGCAGGTTTCGATGACTTACCAGCGAAGATTTTTAAATACGGTGGTGATGTTTTGGTAGGGAGCATGCACCGAATCATCAACCAAGTAAGGGTGGAAGAAAACATGCCCAATGACTGAACTATCAGCTTCATATGCCCCATCTACAAAAAAGGCGATCCTATGTCTTGCAATCCCTGCCAAATGTCGCATACAAGATCCTATACAACGTACAGTGTGAACGTCTAAAACCATTCTGCAACACACTAATCGACACGTACCAGTGTGGCTTATGGCCCGGCAGATCGACTATAGACCAAATTTTCACACTGAGGCAAATCCTGGAAAAGACCAACGAATTTCAAGTCGAAACTCACCACCTATTCATCGACTTCAAAGCCGCGTATGATAGCATACATCGTCAGGAGCTCTATATGGCGATGTCCGAATCCGGAATCCCGGCAAAACTGATTCAGCTGCGTCGCGTGACGCTGAAAAACACGCGATGCAACATGCAGTTTGGAAGAAGCTCCTACGAACTATTCCAAACATGCACCGGATGTGACTTCTTCAATCTCCTACTGGAGCAGATAGTTCACGAAAATTGAAGAACAGGCGAAATCCGTTGGCCTTGATAATGAGAACAAGACTAAGTACATGCTATCAACAAACAAACAAGCATCTGTCCACCGCCTAGGACAAAACGTCACTATTGATAGCAGAAATTTCGAGGTAGTTAAGGAGTTCACCTACCTCGGAGTTAACATAAACTCCACGAATGACACCCTAGTGGAGATCCGTCAAAGAATTACCCTAGGAAACCGTTGCTACTTCGGTTTGGCGAAACAACTGGGTTCAAAACTCCTAACTCGAAGGACGAAATGTGTGCTCTGGAAAACCCTTATCCTGCCAGTTCTGCTTTATGGTGCCGAGTGCTGGACGATAAGCAAGAAGGGAGAGCTGATACTAGGCTTCTTCGAAAGAAAAAATACTTCGGCGGATTTTTGGTCCTGTGCACGAGAAGGGCGAATGGAGAAGAACTCTATGAGCTGTACCAAGCTGTGGATGTAGTCCAAAAAGCCAAAACACGTCGACTACATTGACTCGGCGACATCGAGCGAATGGACAATAATGCTAGAGCTAAGATGATCTTCGAATCCTAGCCCCCAGGTTCGAGAAGATTAGGAAGACCGAACCTCCGATGCAAAGACCAAGCCATCTCGGATACCAGAGCGCTTAGTCTAGGAAGCAGCGAGCCTAGGATCGTAGAGGATGGAGGGCTGCAGTGTCTCAGGCAGAGACTCTTTCCGGGTTGGGAGCCCGATTTGTAAGTAGTAGAGGTTATATCACTATTTTTAAGGGGTTATCCCTCAGGTGCATATAAAATGATTGAATGTGACTAACTCAAGGTCCTTGTATACATATTAATCGATTTTAAACCCAAGAAAGAGAAAATTATTTTATATAGCCACCTGTATTTCTCAGAAGGATTCATTTTAAATAATCGGCGGGGTTTTCCATTGCTCGCATCAATGGAGTTTAATCTGTGCATCTGAGCAAGAGTAAAGGGTCTTGCATTAAGGATGCTCGATTTTTATATCAAAATAAAACACAATATGTATGGGATATTTAATAAAAAAAAAACATTTTATCACATAAATACTGTTTCCTTAGAATTGTCAGGAACGAAATAAAAACGTTCAACGATGATTTTTGAATTTTGCAAATTTGATTTGATGCTGATTTTATACAATTAAAACACTTTATTTTAAGGAACTATATTCAATCACAGACTAATCGGAATAGGAATTGGAATCTCATTTCCATAGCTGCTTAGTCATATTTAGTGAGAATTTGCATGATTGTAAGGGTAACATACCCAACTCCAACCTCGGCACTCTCAGGATAAAATGTAGGCAACTATTCAACAAAGCCAACAGCTCCAAAGAGACAATAGACTGGGACCACTATAAGTCGTCGCTCAATATATTCAAGATATCGCTGAGGGAGGAATAGAGAGCGTCCTGGCGTACCATCTGTGGAAATATAGAAGAAACCTCAGAGGCCTCTAGACTCCCTAAAATCCTCTCCACCAATCCACCAATATCTAGCTACCTACTTAAACCAGACGGTCAATGGACTACATCCAGTATGGAAACCACTGACCTACTTCTGGACACACACTTTACAGGTAGCTCCTCCAACCCTGTGGTTGCTGAACCAAATACTTTCAGTACACCTATTTCATATATCAGTGATATCATTACCAAAGAAAAACTTCGTTGGGCTATAAAAAGCTTCAAAGCATTTAATTCCCCTGGACCAGAATCATACCTGCGGAGCTCCAACACAACCTCGATATCCTCTACCATGGTTACTATCCATAATGACCAGTTGTCTACGGTGAGCTCACGTCCCCAAAGTATGGACGGAAGTAGAAATAGTATTTATTCCCAAAGCAGGAAAAAGCTCTCATATAAATCCAAAGGATCTCCGCCCGATCAGTTTATCCTCGTTTCTTCTAGACTAATTGATCTATATCTACGTAACAGTATTGACAGTTAACAGTTATTTTTAATAAATAATGTTTTTCGGTCAAATTTTCAAATTTTCGAAAAAACTTTTGATGCAGAATCATTAGTAATATAAATATGAACAATTCGTCTATAGACCATTTGAACCCACGGCCACTTTTTGGGGGCGTTTTTATATAAAAACCATTTTTATACGCTACCCCATAACATATGCAGGAGAAAACCTTGTCTTTTGTAGAACCGTAAAAGTTTTTTATAAGCAGTCTGAAGAATTTGTTGTCACCAAGTCATTTTCTTTATTTTATCCACATCATGTTTTTAGCCATGTCCACTTTTTGGGGATTTTAGTTTTACAGATAGGATGGGAAAGGGTTTTCAACGATCCGCACAGTGGATTGTAGCCTTCTCACATGTTTCAAGCTGCATTAGAACCTATTTGTTTTATAGCGTAGGCGTATATATTTATGAATTGGAAATTTCTTTGGAAATCATATCAAGTATATTACGTCTCCCAATTAACAAAAAAGGGCCAATTTCTGCCGTTTCTAATGAACATTAGCATCAAAGCAGCGGATATATTGCTAATCTTTTATCAGAAAAAAAACTAAAATTGCGTCATCTGGAACGTTTTCTAGAAACACCTCACATACATTTTCTCTAGAATTAAAGTCGCATTTGGAGATTTACTGCACAATGGTCAACTTTTATGGATTATAACGAAACTCATCGTAAAGAGTTCGCATCACTAAATGAACGGGAAGTTCAAGAGTAGACGCATATTTTCCAACAGGATACGCACCCTGTGGATTTAACAGCTCCAATAATATCAAATGAGGTGATTTGATGGCCCGAGGGACTCCAATTCTTCGTCTTGTCATACTCGTGGTTTGTCTGGACCGATGTAATAATGTCTGCTACAGTGGTCAACGGGGATACATTACAGCGATTTCAGAAGGAATGCTAGTTTGCCATTGGCATCGATTGAAAACCCACACTACTCACTCTTCCAACACTGACCGTAAAACTTTAGAACCTCTCCTGTCGAAGGAGGCAGCTCCCGCCTCGCTACTACTTATAAAGCCAGAATTGCGCCCATTTCTAAAAAGCGATGTTATATCTCTGTGGATTAGGCCCTGGGTACTAACGAGCCTATTGCGCCAAAAATTTGTAATTTGTTTGGATGGGGCAATAGTGCAAGAAATTGCCACAAAGATATCAGAAAATGTTAGACACTGGGACCTACCCACCTTTTCAATATTTAATAGCTGTTTTACCAAACTGGAAAATTAATCTGACTTCGGACCTTTGCAGAGACTGTAGCGAGAATGAGGTGCGTGAGCATAAACTATGAATGGGTTCGGATCTTTGGATACTACCGTTTAAGATTCAAGGAATATACATCTTCCAGGACTTAAAACTTCATTCACGCTTGTGAATTTCGGAAGTGCGTGAATGAACTTCATAGATCTATTAAACCTTTTAGCAGATTATGTTCTCTTAAAAAGGATTCACTCAACACAAGATTATCACAACGAATCTACATTGATCTTTTGCGATTTGGAAAAGTTTAGCCCTATTAAACCTAACCTAACCCACTTTCAAAACTTTAAAAGCAGATCATAGATATCTTATGACATTATCCCTGTGCGATAGGTAAGCTTCCATTATAGAAGTTCACTAAGAAAAATCCTCTACATACATCCACTGTTCCAAACCAACACATTATCCTAGAAATATTCATTAAAAGATTATAATTCTTAGAGTTTACTTAAATTGTAATTACAATTAAACGACATCCACTTTAGGCGGAAAATCTTTGTTAATTTGCAAAAGCTGTTCCTCCAAGACTCACATACTCCCTGAATTTACATTCCCATTTTACCCATGTTAGCTTTAATGTAATTATTATTTTTTCCACGAATAAGTTTCACCTTCCCTTCGCAAGCTCGTATGTAAATATAGGGTAGGTAAGTGGCGCACGTCCTCATTAACATAAATGCATATGAAATGCAATCCAATTCAATTACTGTAATTGAAACATTTTACAATAAATTTGACAAAGTAAATTTGTTTAACGGTACGTCGAGAGAAGCGGCGATAATAAGCAGAAAATGTCAATGCACCGACCACCACCAAAAAAAAAAGTATCTCGAATGTATTATTATGCGAAGAGACAGTTTCTCTGTACACCATGATTATATTTTAATTTTTACGATTTTTTTTTTTATTTTTAATTTAATGTTAAATGTTTTGTGCGTAAGTAGAGTGCGAACGTAACCATTGCATTGGTAGGCAAATACAATGATGTCCATATATTTATAGATATCTATTTTTAAGGATACATCAGCATCAGGTATAAACCGGACTGTTGCAATGGAAAAGTCCTGTGTGCACTGTGCATATCACACAATGAGAGGAGACGCGACCAACGGTAGTCAATTTAAAATTAAAAATGATTGATTTCGTGTCCTTTTTTATTTTTATTCAGGTGCACCAGCAATGGCACATATGACACATCGTGTTGTCGTGTTAACGAACTTATTGTTGTAATTTATTTCAATTTATAAAAGTGCACTGTCAGTGCAGATACTTTTTTTTCGGTGTTAACTGCATATATTTGCCGCAATGTATTTTTTTGTTTTTGTGTTAATCAACGGCGTTTGGGTTGATATTTCGCGGTGTCACTCTGTACCAATCAGTAAGTGGTGATGCGGTTAGTTGAGTCGTATATCTGGATAAAAGTCTTCATAGTGCCACATTCAGGTAGGATGAAATCAAATCGAGGCTTAATGTGGTGGGATAAAGAAAAGGCAACATTAAAATTATATATACAAAATTGTCGAAAGATTGACTATAAAGCTACGAGCAGACGGTATGCGAAAGTCGCATATATATGCGAGTACTGACGTAACGAAAAAACTCGCAAATGTGCTGCAAATTAAATACGTACGGCAGTGCTCGCAAACTCGCATATAGGCGTGTTCACACGATATTTATTCTTTCCGTGGGCTGGTGGAAATCTTCATAGACACGATGAGCACGTGCCCAAAGTAGTGTGAGATTTTTACTCACTCAAACCACCACTCGTTTTGTATTTTAATTGAAACTAAGTATTCGACTTATCTAGCAATTTTTTTTTGTTACGATTATATAATATGTTTGGAAGGTAACTTTCCTTTGAGAGTTCCTGCTTTTTCCGAAATTTAAGCTCGGTTTGTTATTATCGGGCCAAATCTAAGGGTTTAGTTCTTTGAAGACGCCGCAATATATTTGTTTCGTCAAGAATTTGGAGGACTGTTGTGTTAACGTGTCCTAATAAACGTTTTTTATGTTTTCATGCAAAATTTCATCTTTGTTTCATCTTTACCCGCGGGAATACCCAGATCTCTGCGTAGATCTTCGTTCCTTACGTACCACGGCGCATTGACGAATGATCTTAACATTTTGTTTTCAAAAGTTTGTAAAATGTTTAGATTCGTTTCACTGGTACAATCCCATAGTTGTATACCATATGTCCAAACCGGTTTTAGCACTTGCTTGTATAATAGCAGCTTGTTATCAAGGTTAAGCTTCGAAATTTTTCCGAGCAACCAGAACAGTTCTCTGTATTTATTCTTAAGTTCTTCGCATTTCTTTTTTACATGCGACTTCCATTTTAATTTTGCATCGAGTGTCATACCGAGATATTTCGCTTCATTTGCAAATGGGACTCGAACCGTATTTAGAAATACAGGCGAATTGTTTGTGCGTTTTTACGAAAAATCTACATGGATCGATTTGCTCTCATTAAGTGCAATCTGCCAGGATTTAGTCCATTCATTAACCTCGTTAAGAGCGTTTAGTAATTTGATATTTGTTTCCCCTATTGTTGTGCCAACTGCTAGTATAGCAGTATCGTCAGCAAACGTTGCAACTATTGTATCGTTTGTTTGTGGGATATCACGAGTGAATAGGAGGTACAGGGCTGGTGGAAATCTTCATAGGCACGATGTGTACGTGTCCAAAGTAGTGTGGGATTTTAACTCACTAAAACCACCACCCTTTTTGTATATGTATTGCAACTAAGTATGCGACTTATCTAGCAATTTTTTTATCACGAGTAATGAAATGTTTGGCAGGTAGCTTTCCTATTAGAGTTCCTGCTTTTCCGCAATTTATAGCGCGGTTTGTTTAATCCCGTCGAATCCAAGGGCGTGTCGTGTGACGTGTCCTAATAATCGTTTTTTATGATTTCGTGCAAAATGTTTTATTTCATCTCTAACCGCGGGAATACAAAGATCTCTGTTCTCTGTATTTTTTTAAAAGTTCTTCGCATTTCCTATTATCATGGTTAAGCTTCGAATATTTTCCAAGCAACCAGTACAGTTCTCTGTATTTATTTTTAAGTTCTTCGCATTTCTTTTTCACGTGCGACTTCCATTTTAACTTTGCATCGAGTGTCATTTCGCTTCATTTGCAAACGGGACTCCGTTTTAGAAATACAGGCAAATTGTTTGTCCGTTTATACGAAAAATCTACATGGATCGATTTGCTCTCATTAAGTGCAATCCGCCAGGATTTAGTCCATTCATTCACCTCGTTAAGAGCGTTTTGTAATTTGATATTTGTTTCCTCTATTGTTGTGCCAACTGCTAGTATAGCAGTATCGTCAGCAAACGTTGCAACTATTGTATCGTTTGTTTGTGGGATATCACGAGTGAATAGGAGGTACAGGATTGGCCCAAGGACGCTTCCTTGCGGTACACCTGCCATTATTTCTGTGAACTCGGAATATTCGCTTCCAAGTTTCACACGGAAGAGTCTATGTTCAAGATACGACACGAGGATTTTATTTAATTGCTCTGACAGAACTTGACTTAGTTTATACTTAAGGCCTTTGTGCCACACCTTGTCAAACGCTTGCGACACGTCAAGAAATACGGCTGAACAAATTTTCTTTTCTTCGAAAGCTTTCTCAATTACATCTGTAATTCGATGTACTTGGTCCACCGTTGAATGTTTACTTCTGAACCCAAGTTGATGGTCAGGTAAAAGACGTTTCTGTTCAATTATGGGGTGTAAGCAACCGAGTAATATTCGTTCAAAAACTTTTGAAATTATTGGAAGAAGTGAAATAGGCCTGTAAGATTTTATTTCATTCGGTGATTTTCCTGGTTTTAGAACCATAATCACTTCCGCGACTTTTCACTGTCTTGGTATGTATTCTATTCTGATTGCCGCATTTATAATAAAAAGAAGCTTAGTTAATGCTTTCCGAGGCAACATTTTAAGAAGTTCTCCTGTAATCAGGTCATAACCCGGAGCTTTTTAGGCTTTAGTTTCTGTATTTCCCGTTTAAGCTCGGCAATACTTGCATATCTTACTTTGTTATTATCGGTTGTACACTCGAATTTATTAATGTTTTCATTTTGCGCCGGACCATCAAATGGCTTAAATGTTTCCTCAAGATGTGAGACAAAAACGTCAGCTTTTTCCTTATCGCTTATTGCCAAAACGTCTTGAGTTACCCTACTTGGCTGCGCAGCGATTTTTGGCCGTTTTAGGACTCTTATTGCTTTCCAGAGCGAATAATTCGATTCCTTTCTAGCGGTTAGGCTTTGCAGATAACTTTCTACTGCATGGTTTTTAAAATTTTTAATCGAATTTGATAGCAAATTACTCAACCGATTGAGATGTGTTTTATCTTGCGGGGCATACATTTGCGATAAAGGTGCTGGCATATGATATGTCTGCAAATGGGAACACAGATGTTGAGGCATATATGCGAGGTGTTCACACGATAAGCGACACAATTTGCGCATCACATATTTTTAATCATATGCAGGTTTTCGAACATAACATCGATCTGTCACTTTGCGTATTGTGTCAAACATTTTAAAGTGCTAAATTGAATTTAAAATGTGGAAAGGAAGTGGGCTGCTATTGCTGTTTTGGCACTAAGGCGACAAAGACGGTAGTTCGAGAAAAGTGAAACGGGTGCGTCGAGTGTGGAAAAAGGGCGATATGGTCACATTTAATTTATTTATGAAAAAAACGTTCACACTTTATATTTTTTTTATTTTTTTTATTATTATAATGATATGATAGTAGGTCAAACACGGAAGGTTAAAGAAATAAAGAGATTTTTCATTTCCTTTTGCGATTTAACTACTTTGACTTCGGGGATCTCCGAGTTGATTGTTTGTGCTGGACGTTCTGGTGTCGGCTGAGCAAACACATATGCGGAGCTAGGACAAATTGGTCTTGAATGTCACGCGAAAAGAGCCCCACTTTGCTTTGGCTTCATTCTCGATATTCAGGCCAAGATCATCGACAACCTAGCCCCAGCCGCCAAGTTTGGATAATTTATATTTGGACGAGCCGGTTTCTCAAATCCGGGAACGTTTCTCCACGGCAGTAATTAAAAGCTGGATTTCTTCATCTTGTCAGTTGTGCTGTACTTTTCTGCTTCCATCTTCTGATTTTTTTGACCGACGCAGTTTTGATTGCGAGGGTACCAGCGAATTCATATCTTGTGATTGTGAATCCATCATGTCAAGCTCATAATTTTAAACACTCTATTCATCACAAGAACCAACTGCTTGCTTAACTAAACTCTACAACTGTTTGCTCGCAAATGGCAGAATATGCAATGTTCTGTTTTCCTGCGGTTACATATGGTTGGGACGCTCGCAAATGTTCGCATATGTTCGAAAGTTGTCACAAATTATATGCGAGCGTGGTCATACAATGCCGGTGCTTAAGGATAGTGATCCGATTACATGGCGACACAAGCGTTCTCACTCTAGCCTCTCACTATGAACTCCTACTCTCACCTCCACGCTGGTGCCTGGTGGGTGCCTACAACATCGACTGGAGATGGGAAGGTCGTTGGATGCAGCAAACGAGAGAGAGAGGGGGGTGTCCTCTCACTAAGGCACTCACTCTAAGGCGGCAGTGGAGGAATTCCCTAGATGTAGTCAACGGTGGCGCTTACTGCTCCAGTTTGATCGAACTGGTAGTGTAATCCCTATATGAGCTGCTTCCACATATTTGAACACCAGGTCTATAGGGATTTCCAATACTGAGCCAGGGTGCTGGAAAGGAGTTGGCGGCGGAGGAGCCCTCAATGGGTCAACGGCAGCGCTCATATCCCAAAATGGGCTACTGACATCGGTATTTTTCCGGCCCGCTGTCCTAGGGTCATAACAAGGGCCTGGCCCTCCAGGTTGGGGGTTGTGCTTTGGGTTAACTACCCATCCACGGAAAAAAGCTTATGTTACGAAGCAACCAATAGCCTCGGAAAGGACTGATATTATTGTTGACCACCATGCTAAACGAAAAAAGGACAACGACGTTCGTATCTGCACCTGGAATGTGAGGACATTAAACGGGAGAGGTGCAGGCGAACAACTAGCGGAAGCCGTAAACTGCTACAAAGCAGACATTACTGCCATCCAGGAAATACGATGGGATGGACCGGGCAAAAAGAGGATGAAAAACTGTGACATCTACTATGGACCGTGTTATAGTGATCAGAAACAGCGGATATTCTGATGCGGATTTGTTATAAGTGCCAGACTTAGGCAAGAAGTCTTATGTTTTCAAGACATAAGCAAACGCATCAAGGCCAAATTCGCCAACATAAGCCTTATATGCGCTCATACTCCGACGGAGGAAAAAGATGATATAACTAAGGATTGCTTCTATGAGCTCCTCGACAAAACCTATGAGCGACTACCAAAGTACGATGTTAAAATCGTGCTGGGAGATTTTAACGGAAAGGTAGGAAGAGAAGACATCTTTAGCAGTACTGTCGGAAAATATAGCCTACACGACAACACGTCTGGTAACGGACTTAGGCTAATTGACTTCGCTACGGAACGAAATGCCACTGTAGCCATCACACGGTTTCCTCACCTCGATATCCATAAGGGGACATGGCGGTCTCCAGATCAACGAACAGTCAACCAAATTGATCACATTGCGAGAGACAAGAGGCACGCATCCAGTATTTTGGATGTCCCAACATGCCGAGGGGCTAACATCGACTCGGACCACTACCTTGTTGTAGCCAAGGTAAGAATGCTGATATCCACTACGCCAACATATACGTTGGGTGGCACAAAAGTTATTCATCAATGTAAATGGTAGTAACTCGTGAACACGCACATGGTTCGACAAAAACGACGTTTTTCCATGGATATGCTTGGGATAGGCTTTACAAATCGTTTTTTTTTTAAATAACGCCCCAAAAGTGGGCGTGAGTCAAAATGTCAAAATGATCTAAAGACGACTGATTTATTGACGAAATGTTCACAGTATTATTCTCGAGATTTTTCCATCGAACGTTTTTTCAAGGTTTCCAAAAATTGTACCGAAAACTGTTTTTTTTTTTAAGAAATGGGCGAAATATAGATATTGAGATTGTCTAAATATCAGATACTTTTTCAAAATTTCTAACCCTTTGGCAAAAAACAATGTTTTACTGAAAAAGGGGCGTAGCAGTGGGCGGATTTAAAAAAAATGTACACTTGTTCTGTTTCATCTTACAGAGAGTCTAAATACCAAATTTCATCACTCTAGCTCAAAATTTAAGGCCCAAATTCGGTAAAATACAGATGGACGGAAGGACAGACATGGCTAGATCGACTCAGCTTGCGATTCTGAGTCGATCTATCTACTTTAAGGTATATCTCGTGAAATTATTTTTCTTTGTTACAAACTTAATGTGAAAACACGGATAGGGTATAAAAATGCTAGTGGTGCTCTAGAATCTGTTTTTTTCCGGTTCTCATTCCCGTCTTTTACAAATGATCTCCAGTCTACAATTCATTTCTTTGCTGATTACAGTAATCTTAGCTTTTGGTACTCGCTTTCAGGCTCATTCCGTTGTTTTCGGATTTTAAACGACTAAATCAGTTTAGCTTATTTTTTTTTAATTTTTAAGAGGGTCTCCTTTTTTGTGGATCGGGCAAACGATGCTGAGGTTCCATTCTTCAGGCATACTTTCATCCGACCAGATTTGGCTTATGAGTTTGGTGGATGTTGCTTACCAAGTCATCTCAGCCGGCTTTATAAAGATCGGCGGATAGCCATCATTTCCGTCATCGTCATCGCCGTTTAACTACACTGCCTATAGAGCTCAAAAGCAGCTCTCGTCTTTACCTGCAGCTTAGCCTTGTAGGTCTCGGTCATGTCTGCGAGATCTGTCCTTATCAAACCAGGGGGTTCTTGTTGGTGGCCGCGAGAAACCTAGCAAGGTTGGCATCATTTTTTGCAATACCTGAAGAATTTGATCGAGTTTTTACAAAAGTATTCTCGAAGAATAGCAGAAATGCTTTCATTTATTTATTTATATGAAATTTTAGCATCAAATCGTCAACCACTTTTATACCTTATCTTATAGCGGTATATTAGTTTTGATACATAGTTTGAAACATAAAGAAATAATTAAGCTAGATATAGCGTAAAGTATATTGACCGACTCAGAATCGCTGGCTGAGGCTTAATGTATATATTTTCCCACCAGAATTTATTAATTGGGTTGACACATATCTATCACTAACAGCTTAACAGGTACAACTTAGAGGTTCCATTTCCAACCCTTTTATTGTCTGATCTGGAGTACCCCAAGGAAGACATTTGGGTAAATCCTAGTCTATTTTTATTTGCAATAAACGATGTAAAAGCTTGTATTCAAGAGAGAAAAATATTAATGAATTCCGACTTAAATAATTTGACCATATACTGTCGTAAAAGCGGTTTAAAATTTCCCAATAAAAAGTGTCAGCAAATGACATTTCACTAAAACGTGCTTCCTCTAATCGACAATTTTAAAGATCTAGGTCTTTATTTTGATCCCTAATAGAGAACATTAAGCACATCAACTCCATCGTCAACATATCCAACTCAGGGTTATGATTTATGAAGGGATGCTAAAAAATGAGACCTTAGAGTGCTACGAGGTTGAAGTAAATCTTCATGCATCGACGTTTCTCAGATAACAGAAGTCCTTCCTCATCACTTCAAGTGACTTTTCATAAATGAAACGACGTACAACCAATTCAAATAAAGAAATGCAAGCAGACAACTACATTATCCTCTCCTCGCATATCACAGACAAAATAAACTATACGTGCAATGCATATAAATTTCTTATGATCGGCAAACTGAATTTTATGTAAACGTCAAGTGTATAAAGAGCCATCAAAACAAACTGAGACCAGAAAAGAGAGAGCACACGAAAAGACACCAGAACCAGCATGCTTTGGCCGTAACATCCGAACATTCAGTACAGAGAACTCTCCCATGCTTACGCTCTCGCTATATTTTGCGGAAACAATTTGTTTACTGAAGCTTATGTGTATGTCAAGTGTATAAAGAGCCATCAAAACAAACTGAGAGCAGAATAGAGAGAGAACACGAAAATACACCAGAACCAGCATGCTTTGGCCGTAAAATCCGAACATTCTGTACAGAGAACTCTCCCATGCTTACACTCTCGCTATCTTTTGCTGGAACAATTTTTTTGCTTGTTGCTGTTGTTTGCCCCCCGTTGTCCCACCACGCTAGCCTTCCACTTCCCTTGAATTTCGTGTTAAAATTTCGTTTCATGTGAGTTTTGATTTACCCCGACGTGCCTAAAGATGTTTAACTTCAAAAAGATTAATGTCACTTAGTCTTATGTCACTCTTTACTTGTCTCGTCTGTCCTCATTTGGAGCATACCTCAGAAGAAAATCGAAGCAGTTTAGCGTAAGTTCATTTGATTTGCCTTAAAAGGACTCCCATGGAATGATCTACATAATATGCCTCCGTATAGACGTAGAATCAAACTGCTGAAACGGTTGCCTTTGTATCAGCGAATGCGGACAAATCGAAGTCCTGATCTTTTAGCTTCTATTGAACATAATTATTTTAAACGAGATCCGAAGATTAAATCGTTTATATAGATAAAAAGTAACTATTGCATGCCTATTAGTTCCATGAGTAGAATCTACAACAAACATGACAATAGAATTTAATGCCATGTTACCAAAAGTATTCTTAAAACTACGTTGTAGTCAAATAAGGGCCTAAAAACAGTTCCAACAACATAATTTTAAATTTCAATAAAAACAATTCAGAATTAAAAAAAAATATACACCTTGTAGCTACACCTTTGAATATACACATCCATTCTCAAATTTTTACAAGCAGATGCATTTTTTTTCAAAAGCTCCAATATTTACCATTGAGAACATGCAGCACCACCGTTATGGGATCACTGTTTGACGGACTGCATGTATAATTCCCTGAATCCTTTTTGCCCACCGACGGTATAATTAATGATGCAATCTGTAATTGAAATTGAAGGATACACAGGATACTTTTAAAACATGAAACATAGCGCAGAGCAAAAAAAAATAAAAACAAAAATTGTAAAATATACATTTTGTATGAGTGCATTCCAACCAAGGAGAATTGGGGCCACCATACATTTTTCAAAAAAAAAATAAACAAAAAATGAAACGCAAGGACATATGTGACTATACTCACTTACCGTACTCTGTTTGTCGGTGGTTGCATTTCCAGCTGCATCTCGTTCGATTTCGGTCCGCCAACCTTTTCTGTTATGTAAATAGATTTGCTTACGATTGTGGTACCAATTAATAAATAATGGCGGCTCCAGAGCCTGGCTAATGATGCAACGCAACTTCACTTGACTGCCAGCCTTGACATGTCGATTCGATTCGCCAATTAGTTCCGTTTTTGGTTCTAAAACGACAAAGAACGAGGAACGGATATGTTACAATAAAAAAAATGAAATCCTGTTATACATGCAATGGACCTTGAGGATGTATAAACCGTATATGAGGACAGTGCCTACAGGTTTTCATACATGCAACGACATAAAACAAAAGTAGCCCTAGTGGCAGGCTTTAATTACCAACAATGTTGAGACTGACTATGGCGCTCGTTTTCGGTTCGGTGGACACCTGACACTCGTAGGTGCCAGCATCTTTTGTTTGCACGTATTTGATTTGTAAGGACCAGCGTTCCGGATTCGGGGTGTATATCGATTGGAAGCGCTGATCGGCTATGAATGTCGTCTGATCGACTGTGAGTATGTGACCATCACGAACCCGCAGCCACGAGATGGGCTTCTTCACCAGCTGCTTCACCTGCAATTGAGGAAACTATTTAAATATATTTCACATGCTCATGGCATCAGCGGAATGATAGCGGAAAGTTGCTCCTTTCAAAGTCAAGCGACCGCTATGTGTGGCAGTCAATTAGTTTGAAAGTTTGTAAAAGTTTAATTAGTTCTATAGGGTGCATTGGGGGATGGGGTACCTACATAATATGAAGATTTGAATTTATCCGACGTTAAGTAAAATGAGTTCATGATGGTGAAACTTGCGTAATACTTTGGTTACACCTTGAAATTTATGCACGCGATTTCAAACTTTTCGACAGCTAACTATTGTGTCCTTAGGCAGTTTAGGGATTTAGTTGAATTTCAGTAGAAAGTTATGCGACAGCAGTTTCAATGGATATTATTCGCTAGTTCGTACTTGTGACTAATTAGATGGTGTGTCGTGTGTCAAGTGAAAGGATTTGTTTGTATCTACATTACATTAAATCAAACTGCTTTTGATGGGGAAGCAGTTCGATATTTCAGCACAAACAAGACGCATTGAAATCGACTACTGTAAACTACTTTAGTTTAATATTATTAGATATACTGCGATGCATAAAGGATGGGAAGGATGAAGAATGAGAAGCGCGTTAAGATGGATAGCACCCAGTCGTTCTATCTTTGACCACACATCCATTGTGCAAGTGTTAATAGCAAAACGAAAAACAGCAACACTACAAAAACCCTGGTCAGAACGACTGGCACAGAATACGCATGTTCATGGAATATTCATGGAGACTTACAGCCATCCTAAAAATACGATTGGAAGGGACTGGCAGAAGAAGAATGAAAAATATCTCCTACGGTCCATGGTATAGAGTAGAAACAGCGCCTATTTATATCCGTATATGTGTTATAAACGACGGGCTGAAAATAACCGAATGCATTGTTTCAATCCGTATAAACCCAAAGTTTCCAACATAAATCTTATGCACTAAGGACTGTTTATACGAGCTACTGGAAAAAACTTATGAGTCAGAACCGAAGTACGATCTTAAAATCGTGGTGGGGGATTTTAACGGTAAATTTATGAAGAGTGAACATCTTAAGGGGTATTTTCAGAAGGAATTGCCTTCTCGACACCAACTCTGGCTAGTTGACTTCTCTGCGGAACGAAATGCCACCAAAATTAGCACACAATTTCCTTACCTTAATACTCATAAGGGGCATGGAGGTTTCCAGACAAACACGTGCAATCAAATTGATTATATTGCGATAGACAAGAGGTATCTATCCAATGTTTTGGATATTCGAAGTTTTAAAGGGATAGACTCTATTGGGACCACTAACCTGAATCAAGCAGGTAATAATGCGGATATCATAACAACGCAGCAACAAACTGTTAGTACGGTGGAATAATTAATGTCGAAAGTCAACCATTGCAAGACCACTAAGGCCTTTGCAGGACGCGTAGGTATGCCTTAATCATTACATTAAGAGCATACCACCAACATGTAATGTCGAAGATCAATGCCGACGATGTACTAGGTTCCTTCCGACCGTTAGCAAGAAATAAAGGTAAAGTTGCAGATCGAGGCGAGAGCCGCAACGTAGCTTTATTGATAAAGAAATAGGGAAGAACACGACACATTTTTAGAAAAAAAAGCAGAGAAAGGCACGCTACCGAAGAAAGCCAGGCAATGATGGTAGTAAGTTTTAACAAAATGGTAAAATAAGGCCTAATTAGCCTGCCGGGAATGATGACCTTCCCGCCGCATTATAAAAGCCGGAGGCTTGAGCAGATCATTATACCAACACAAGGCCAACATTTTTTCTAATGAAAAATGCCCGAAAACTGGAACCTTATCATCTTTTAGCTGATTTATAAAAAAAAACCCGAACATCGCCTGTGAGATCATATTTGCCTTATTATTTGAATGCCTAAAACCTTTCACCAACTACATGATCGGCAGTTATCTGTGTGGTTTTAGGCCAGAAAAGTGCAGGACGGATCAAATCTTCATATTTACGCAGATCCTGGAAAAGTTCAAAAGTTCTCATCAATTTCAATGACGCATGAGATAGTTTTTATAAAGGCAAACCATAGAGAGGCATGCCTCGATTTTTTTATACCGTCCAAACTCATCAGTCTAATGACGATGGAGAATTTTCAATTTTCAATTCAAATTCGGTAAGGTAATATCTAACTATAATATATCTATAACAAAATAATTGTGCAAAACTTAACACAGGGCGCACAGTCATCCATAAATTTACTACAACTGCTAGAATAAGCTGACGACCTTCATATCATAGGTTGAACCACACAAGTTGCACCGCCTAGTTTACAACCAAAGAGAAGGAAGCGGCTAAAGTGGGCTTACCAGTAAACGAGGGCAAGATTAACCATTTGATCTCAAGAAAAAAGTTTCTACAATATCGAAAAATTGGACAGGAAGTCACCGTCGACATACACAACTTTGAAGTTGTAGGGGAGTTTTTCTATCTCCACTACCAATTCTGACAACGACATCTCGTCAGAAAGCAAACGAAGCATTATTCTTGCTAACCGGTGTTTTTTGGACTAAGAAGGCAATTTATGAGGACACAAGCGTTCTCACTCTAGCCTCTCACTATCAACTCCTACTCTAGTACCTCGACTGGAGATGGGGTAATAAACACCCCTGTGGAAGGTCGATGGTGCCAGTAAACGTGAGAGGGGGGAGGAGTGTCCTCTCAGTAAGTCACTCACTCTCAGGCGGCAGCGGAGGAATTCCCTAGATGGATCGGACCTAGTTTGATCGAACTGGTAGTGAAATCCCTATATGAGCTGCTTCGACATATTTGAACACCAGGTCTATAGGGATTTCCAATACTGAGCCAGGGTATTGGAAAAGAGTTGGTGGCGGAGGAGCCCTCAATGGGTCAACGGCAGCGCTCATATCCCAAAATGGGCTACTAACATCGGTATTTTTTCCAGCCCGCTGTCCTAGGGTCAAAACAAGGGCCTGGCCCTCCAGGTTGGGGATTGTACTTTGGTTTAACTACCCATTCACAGAAAGAAACCTATGTTACGAAGCAACCAATAGCCTCGGAAAGGACTGATATTATTGTTGACGACCATGCTAAACGAAAAAAGGACAACGCCGTTCGTATCTGCACCTGGAATGTGAGAACATTAAACAGGAGAGGTGCAGGCGAACAAGTAGCGGAAGCCCTAAACTGCTACCAAGCAGACATCACTGCCATCCAGGAAATACGATGGGATGGGCCGGTCAAAAAGAGGATGAAAAACTGTGACACCTACTATGGACCGTGTTATAGTGAGCAGAAACAGCGACTATTTGGATGTGAATTTGTTATAAGTGCCAGACTTAGGCAAGAAATCTTATGTTTTCAAGACATTAGCGAACGCATTGTAACAATCCGCATCAAGGCCAAATTCGCCAACATAAGCCTTATATGCGCTCATGCTCCGACGGAGGAAAAAGATGATATAACTACGGATTGCTTCTACACGTCTGGTAACGGACTTAGGCTAATTGACTTCGCTACGGAACGAAATGCCACTATAGCCAGTGAAGACGAGAGCTGCTATTGAGCGTTATAGGCAAAGAAGAAGGGAAGAACATCGGCTTTTCAGAAAGAAGAAAAAAGAGCAAGAAAAGCGCGCGATCGTGGATATAGAGAGGTGCCACTCCAGTAACGATGTTCGCAAGTTTTAATAAAGTGTAAAACATCAAAGCCAAGGATACAGGACTCGAACAGAATCCTGTCGAGATGAACAGTGAAATATCGTAGTTGAGACACAGTCGATGCTGAGGAAATGGAAGAACCACTGTTAAACGGCGATGACGAACAACATTCCGCTGTCAGGCCGAACGAACCATTTAATATTGGCAACGGCAGCGAAAACTGCCAACCACCGACCTAAGTGAAGTGAGGATAGCAATATCTAAACTCAAGCTTAATGATGCCGGAAATGACGGCCTTCCCGCTGAGCTTTATAAAGCTGGCGGAGATGACTTGGTAAGCAACATCCACCAACTCATAAGCCAAATCGGTTGAAAGCACGCCTGAAGAATGGAACCTCAGCATCGTTTGCCAGATCCACAAAAAAGGAGATCCTCTGAACTGCGCCAACTACAGAGGCATAAGTCTCAACATCGCCTACAAGATCCTATCTGCCGTAATGTGTGAACGCCTGAAACCGTTTACCAACAACCTGATCGGCCCTTATCAGTGTGGTTTTAGGCCAGGAAAGTCCACAATCGATTTTTATCAATTTCAACGCCGCATACGAAAGCATTTATAGAGACGAACTATACAGAGCCATGTATAGTTTTGGTATACCGCCCAAACTCGTCCGTTTGTGTAGGATGACGATGGAGAATTCTCGCTGCACCATCAGGGTCGGAAACGACCTCACCGACGCTTTCGATACCAAAAAAGGATTTAGGCAAGGCGATGCGCTGTCATGTGACTTCTCCAATTTGATTCTTGAGAGGATTGTGAAAAACTCTCGAGCCAACACCTGAGGCACAATTTTCAAAAATCGGTGCAACTACTAGCATACGCCGACGATATTGACATCATTGGTAGGACTCAACGTGATGTCATAGCCACGTTTGCTAGTATAGAGAAGGAAGCGGCAAAAATGGTTTTAGCAGTATATGAGGGTAAGACTAAGTATATGCTGTCAACACGAAAGGACACACAATATCGACGAATTGGACAGAACGTCACCATTGACAAATATAACTTTGAGGTAGTACGGGACTTTGTCTACCTCAACTCCGCTATTAACTCTGACAACAACATCTCGTCAGAAATCAAACGAAGAATTACTCTTGCCAATCGCTGTTTCTTCGGGCTAAGAAGGCAATTTAGTAGTAAAGCCCTCACTCGAACTACTAAGGAGATCCTATATAAGACCCTGATTATCCCAGTCCTGCTCTACGGCGCTGAAGCATGGACCGTATCAAAAGCGAATGAAGAAATCCTTGGTCGATTCGAGAGAAAAATTCTTCGGTCCCGTTTGCGTTGACGGGCTATGGAGACGAAGATTCAACCACAAACTATACGAGCTGTACAGCGACATACCCCTAGTCAAAAAAAAACTCCGCATTGGACGTTTAAGATGGCTAGGACATGTAGAACGAATGGACACAAATACTCCGGCTCGCAGAGTCTTCGATTCCCAGCCAGAGGTCGGACGCAGTAGAGGAAGACCTCGCCTTAAGTGGCGCGCATAAGTAGAAACCGACCTCAACCAACTTGGAGTGCACAACTGGAGGCAGTTAGCTAAGGACCGGGCTAATTGGAGAGGCATATTGGTTGAGGCCCAGGTTCATCCCGGACTGTAGCGCCACTTAAGTAAGTAAGTAAGAAGGCAATTTTGTAGTAAAGCCCCCAATCGAACTACTTAGGAGATCCTATACAAGACCCTGATCATCCTACTCCTATTCTACGACGCTGAAGTTTTGAACATAATAATATTTGAAAAATATTCAGCACTGCATCCGTTCAAGTGCTGTGGATAAGAAAGACCAACCAGCTACTTTACGAGCTGTAAGCTGATATGGACCTGGTCAAACTCCACTGTGGACATATAAGAGCGAATGGACATCAATACTTCAACTCGCAGTCTTCAATTCCCACCCAAACGTTAGACGTAGGAAAGAAATAAATCGCCCTAAGAGGCGCACACAAGTACAAACTAACCTCAACGACCTTGAAATGCCCAGCTGGAGAATGCTAGCTAGAAACCTGGCTAATTGGAAAGGTTAGTTGGTTGAGCAGGTTCCCCAGACTATAGCGGTACTTATGCTAACTGCTAATAGCTCCTTCTCGAATGAACTGGCTCTGTGTTAGGGAGTCGAAGACTGCAAATGAGCTCCAGTACTTCATAAAGCACCTCATCTCCAATTCATTTAAATTGATATCGATTCGCCTGAACACCATCCTGCAATTCAGCTTGTGTTCAGTAAATATTTGAAGCTTACCTTTCTATAAAAATACATTGATTCAGAAAAAATCCTTCTTCTTCTTGATTGATCCTTAAATTTTGTTTTTGTTGAAAAGTTTTTCAATTCATTGGAAATTGATGACACCTGCGACCCTTGATATAGATTTACCTATCTATCTTTTCATTAAAATTCAATTACCCCATCCGAAAAAATCAAAACCTCCTACAATTTCCACTCCCACCCATGAAGGATTTCATGTCCTAGTGCTGATACCTTCAAGTAAAACTTATTTCCGCTGGCAAACTTGATGATGGAAATTCAAATGCCGGTAGTACTGGCTTCCCACCGCAACAACTCCGTACAAGAATTTGTTTTTTTGAAATTGGGAAACCAAGTCGCATCTAATTCTTTTGGTGCTGAAGGATCTAAGCTATTTTAAAATTCCCGCTAAGGACCCAACTTGGCAAGCCTCTTGCCGCACGCAGACAATTTATCTTGGCTACCGCAAGTCTACAATTTTCTTAGTCGCTACTCTCGCCAGGAGCCGCATAGCCGGACGGACGGCATTTTACTTATGAATTATGAAGAAGCGAATCTATAGCAACTGCCTTATTGAAAATTTTCCAAAAGTACTTATCATACTTTTAAAGGATCAACGAGTTAATAATTTTTTTTTTATCTTTTCTTCGCTTCATCCCCATGGATGTGGTGGAAAACCAAAAGATTTCGTATTTCGTGTTATTTTGCCGGGGTATGGTAGTTGGCCACCGTTTCGTGCCGTTCATTGCGCCAAAAGGACAACAACTTAAAATATTAATTTATTCACGAAGTTCATAAGCTAAGCAAATCTTCTCTCATCTGCCACGGCTTGGTGAGGTACAGGAAATGGTAGCAACCAAACGTAGGGCATGGGATCAAATGCAATTTCCTGAGGAAGGAACTTTTTGTCGAGTTTCCCTTTTTGCTTTGGTTAGGATTTTTTTTTGTTTCCACTTCTGGTTGCTCCTATAGTCACTTGACGCGAAACAAAATTACGTTCAACGGCCGATTAAATTTTGTTGTTGCGAATTAGCTTGTGTCTATTAAGTGCTCCCTTCGGACGGGGAACGTGTAGAATAAAAATCACATTATCCTTGTAAAGTGGCACGACCATGAAGGAGTGGTCTTGACTGTACACAGGCTATAGGAGTCGATCTCTAGGGCACACGAGGGAGGGCGACAAATTTAATAAAATCAAATTAATGATATCAAAGGCGAGAGAGCGAGAGATTCTCAAGTATACTCTCTAAGTACATCGAAATGAGTTTCTTATCCTTGAAGATAAAGGTTACACAAAAGAGGGGGAAGACTAACAACACATCTGGCTTGAGTAAAGGGAAATATTGAACACCACGATGAAGGAGGAAAAGCCATCGTCCACTCTAGCACGTGGTTCGCAACCAAGGTCTAGTATTGGCTCTCATTATTATTCCATCTGGTTATTGCGACAGCGGTTGTAGGGTGTGAGAGAATGATGCCATTACATTGATGACAAACAAAATGAAGAAAAAAAATACCCTTCGAGCTTAGCTCTGAAAATTCCCTATTTGCGCTGTCGGGAGGAAGTAAATAGAGCAAAAGGAAGAAATAATCTGCTGGGAGACAAGTGCAGTTTAGGAATATGCACATCTGTCGCCACCTCTGGCTCAGGATTCAAGAACGCAAAGAATTTCCTGCGACACGATATAGGAGAAAAAATAAGTACCGACTATTATGGTGACTTTAACGAGGTTTAATGGGTTTAATAACTGGAAAGATTCTCTCAGCTTCAGCATTTTTAGCCGCTGACATAACTACCGTCAGTATAATGTTGGCATTTCAGCCAACTGGCAATCCATTTAATGGTTCTAATGATTAGAATTGGAAATCATCCCGTGGGTTCAGATGACACCATTTGGCGATGACAGACTGAAGAACTTTTTATGGGTTTTCGATTTTTTATGGCAATCGGTTGGCTTTCAATAAACTGTGGTAGATAAATGGGAAAACGAGGATGTAATGAAATCTGATGCTGTTACTGACAGTTGACCAGAGTCATTTAATATTTTATTAATACCTTTACTAGAGGTTGGTTTTATTTTAGGTTAAGCGTGAACTTAGGTCCTATGAACTATAAGAGGGCACACGGAATATTTGCAATAAATCTATTGGAAATGAAGGATATAAGAGATTTGTCGTTCATTTAAATGTTGTGTGGGAGTCTATGTGCAGGATATATAAGAATTTTGAGTATATAGCCAAACACCACGATGGATTTCAGATTAAAGCTGAAGAGGTTTGGGATACCTATTTCTACAGTTAAAACGTAAGATGCTAATGGGAAAACGGAATAATTTTTGAAATAAAAAAAACGAAGAAGACATTTGACTTCCTCATATTGTTTGAATAGTCAAATTTGACAGCTTAAACACATAACTGAGTGCATGACCGCTTTATGCTGCTAACTTTCTCTTCAAGATGATGAGTTACTGTGAGCGTCAAAAAAAGTTTATACCTTCTTGTTTCATGTTTCGATTTCAATTACATTTTTTAACTTTCTCTTACAAAGAGAAAGATATTGTTTTCGTGAAAATTTTCGACCTCGAGATTTTGATTGATTCTAACATTACGATGATAGCGGAGCCTAAAAAAGTGTTTTTTGGAATTCCGTCCCTCGGTCCGTCGGTCCGTCTGTCCGTAATGATCTCCCCAGCCTACACGGCTTGGCCGATTTCTTCAAACTCCGTATCCAAGCTTGTTTTGGTCATAATTCTAGGACATTTTTTTGTTTGCTTTTAGCCATGTTATTAACGGTACCTGCCATATAAAAATTGCAAATAACCTCAATTTTCTCGAAAACGGCTCTAACGATTTTGATTAAACTTTATACATGCTATAAGCATATAAGTTCCAACAAAACTGCATACCCAGTTTTTTCGAGAAAATCCATATAACGGATTTTGTCATTCAGGCCATATAAAGAAAATTGTTAATTTCTCGCAAACTACTATGTCAAATTGAATGAAAATTAATATATATATACTACTATAATAGTTTTAAACAATTCCACATAATTAGTTTTAGCCCAACTATTACCTAACGGAATTTTCAGTTTTGGCCAATAACGAAAATTAATTATTTTTCACATAGACACCGATTCCTTCAAATTTCGGGGTAAACGTTCGTATAATCACATTTCGACATTTTATATAATTTTAAGCATTAATAATCAAAATGCGCACTATTTGATCTAACACCCAACTCGCTGTGCACCCACCACTCGTTATAAATGGTTTCCCTTACATCTAGTTTAACATATTCGTTTGAATTTTAATTCTCAATCGAACGACATATAAAAGTTAACAAAAAAATCAATAACAAGTATTTTATAAACAAAAAAAAAATACTTCACATTTTAGGCGTCAAAAGAAAGTTAACAGTACAAAGAAAAATAACAAAATATGGCGATAAGAAGTGAATTTAATATTTTTTTTTGTTTTCCTTTGGCTTTAATAACGGCCTCCAACCTCCTGGGCATGGATTCCACCAATTTTTTGGTGAAATCAGATGGATTTTTTTCCCAAACTTCCAACAACACGGACTTTTTCGAACTTGCCTGTCGAGATTCTCCCACAAATGTTCGATGGGGTTAAGATTTGGGGATTGCGGTGGATGGTCGAATATCTTCGGAGTTCTGTACAATAACCATTCCTTTACAATTTTGGCCGTGTGCTTAGGGTCATTGTCCTGTTGGAATACCCATGTCTGATCCAAATTTAATTTTGCGACGTTAGGCTGTAATTTTATCCTCAAAATGTTTAAGTAATCCATTTTGTTCATTGTGGACTCAACAAACACTAGGTTTCCCACACCTGTTGCCGCCATGCAACCACAGACCATAACCGAACCTCCTCCATGCTTAACTGTGGGGGTAAGGTTTTTTCATCGAACGCCTTAATTTTGGCTCTCCAAATTTTTGGTGGTTGTCTTGATTTTAAAACATCAAATTTACTCTCGTCACTAAATAAAACATTTTTCCAAAACGAAATATCTTTTTCCTCGTACTTTTTTGAAAAGTGAAGTCGCCGTTTTCGCGGTACTCTGCCATGTAGTCCGTTATCATGAAGTACTCTTCGAATAGTACTTGCACTAACGGGAACACCTGACTCTCTTTCAATGTCCTCTGATATTTTAACAGCACTAGCAGATGGATTTTTCTTCACTTCTCGCACAAGGGATCTTACTTCAAATTTGGTAAGTCGCTTTGGTCTGCCAGTGCGTGGACGATCTTCAACTTGTTTAAAATTTGTGTATTTGTCAATAATTTTTTTAACACCTTGATGGGTTCTGCCAATTATTTTGGCAATTTCTCTTACAGATTTTCCTTAATCTTTAAATTTTAAGACGAGTTTCTATAGCCGTTTGCTTACCCATTTTTATAATGCACTTTATTTTAATGTTAACGATAATACTTTTACAAACAAAGAAAAACGAATGAGATCAAAACACGGCCTTTGTCATTAGAATCAACAAAATAAATAAACCAAAGCGGTAAAATACAAGTAACGGTAATATCCGCATTCCGCAAATCATAAATCACAGGGTGTAAACTTTCTTTTGACGCCTAAAATGTGAAGTATTTTTTGTTTTTTGTTTATAAAATACTTGTTATTGATTTTTTTGTTAACTCTTATATGTCGTTCGATTGAGAATTGAAATTTAAACGAATACTTTAAACTAGATGTAAGTGCAACCATTAATAAAAAATGTAATTGAAATCGAAACATGAAACAAGGAGGTGTAAACTTTTTTTGACGCTCACGGTATTTTCATGTCGGGCTCAAAAATGATGGCGAGATAATCATATTGAGTGACAACTAACTGTCATATGCCGTGCCATATACAAACTGTGATAAAACAAAACAGTTAATTTATGAATTTAATTTCAAAAAGCAAACTTTGACCAGCTACAATGTGCGCTTTTAAATGTTGATTGGAACTGTGTATTTGTATAAAGTGACATAAACTATTCTGTAAATATGTTTTATTCTGTTCTACGTGATTGTTTCAAAAAGTCAATTCCTGTCAGACGTGTAAGACCTGAGACTTGTTCTCCATGGATAACACCTGAACTTAAACGATTAAGAAATAGAAAGAATAATCTTCACAAAAAGCTAAGAAACAATTTCAATAATTTTAGTAAGCTTAGAAGAGAGTTCCAGGCAAAACTTCGAATTGCTTGTAATGCATACATTATCAAAATAAAATCTGATTTAATTCGTGACCCATCAGCTTTCTGGAAATTTGTTAATACGAAAAGTAAGACTAAAAGTACTCAAACGTTTATGACATACAAGGATACTAACGGGTCCGCCATCTAACGTTTTTTTTTTTTCAACTAGTGCTTATTTCGTGAATGGTAACACTTAGCTCATGTCTGATTTAACAGATAATTAGTTTTATCCTTCCGCTGAACGAATATGGTTGTATGTACGCTTGAACAACGCTGGGAAATATTGCGACATTACTTTGAAAATCATGGTAATGTTGCAGAATGTGTGCGATAATTGCGTACGGATTTTGGAAGAAGAGAAGCACCGTCAGCTCCGTATGTTCGTTATCTTGTGAAAAAAGTGAAAGAAACTGGCATCCTCATCGATAAACCAAAGCGTGAAAAGCCAAAAACAGTGCGTACACCCGAGAATTGCTGCTGTGGCAGAAAGTGTGCGTGAAGCGCCATCAACATCAATTCACCGTCGTTCTCAACAACTGAACATTTCGGAGACATCATTGAGACGAATTTTGCATAAAGACCTTAATATGACGCCATACAAAGTCCAATTGGTTCAGGAGTTGAAGCCAACTGACCATCCAATGCGTGTTCGCTTCTCTAAGTGGGCCTGCGATCGACTTAGAGAAGATGCCGATTTTGTCAAAAAAAATCATCTTTTCAGACGAAGCTCATTTTGATCTTGGCGGGTATGTAAACAAGCAAAATTGTCGCATTTGGGGCACAGAAAACCCGCACGCATACAATGAAAAGCCGATACACCCAAAACGAGTCACTGTTTGGTGCGGATTTTGGTCCAGAGGCATAATTGGGCCATTTTTCTTCGAAAATGAGCAAGCAGTGGCCGTTACAGTCAATGGCGATCGTTATCGGGCCATGTTGAACGAATTTTTGTTCACAAAAATTGAAGAGGAGGATATTGGCAACATTTGGTTTCTTCAGAATGATGGGGATGGAGGATATACCATCTGGACCAGCGAATTAGTGAATGTCAGGATCAGATAAAACTCTTGCAACTGTACGAGTACGAAAGTGAATTTGTCCCATGGAATGACCTACGTTCTCATGTACAGGAGGAGACTGAACAACAATCTGGCAATGTGGAATTGGCTGCGAAATGCACAGCAAGCAGATTGGCTTTGTCTAAACAGCTGACAGCTGGAATGTCATTGTGAATGAGCGTCGGAACTGATGATGAGGCCGAATTTTTTATATTTTTAAAAAATGACCAAACGTTTTTACTACCTCTGGGACATTGTAGAATTTTTTGCCTCAACTTTTGGTCATAGAGGAATTTGACACGCTTTAAATGGGCATTACAGTCATTTCTGGCTTGTTTGAACTTTATTCGATATTCCTCTTGGGTTGGTCTTGTAGAACTGAAAGTTTGTCTCTCTCAATCTGTTAGCTTCTTTGCAGCTCAAGTCATACCACCCTTGTGCCTTTGGTCTGATACTCTTAATTCTGTTGGGAATAAAAGATTTCATACCAAGGAGAATGATGTTTGATATCATATCAGCAGCAGCATCCACTTCACTATCGAGGAAACATTGTGACCAGTTAAAATTCCTAAAGAAGCTGTTTAATGCATCCCAATTAGCTTTCTCCTATTGCCATACCGTTTTTTTGGGAATTTGCTCTTTAACTGTGTGGTTGGAGTACGAGAAATTTGTTGATATGATACAGTGGTCTGACGAACCTAGAGGCGATAATACATTGATGGTGTATTTATTAGGGTGAGAGGTAGGTTAGGTTAGGTTTACGGGTTGGTGGAGTAGAGTATTCTCTATTCCGCCACACTTAGGTCAATGTGGATTGTGGTACCCTTGGTGGGATTACGTCCTTCCTTATCGTTACTACGGGTTACTCCACTCTATCCAGCCATCCTGATGTTCGTAGGAACCTGTAAAGATAGGGTAATGGAATATCGGAAAGCTCTTGGATGTCTTGGAAGTAGTAGCTTCCAAGTGTTCTGTTCCTCAGGTGACAGAGACTCGGGCAGTGACAGAGGAAATGAGGTGTATCCTCGTGTGTTTCCTCATCGCCGCAGCCTCTACATATATCGTCATCCTTGAGATTTAATTTCATTGTATAGGTTCTGAGAAAGTTGTGACCAGTGAGACCCCCTACCAATTTAGATAAGGAGCTTCTGTCGTACCGCAAAAGTTTTTTGGTCCGGTTTCCGTTGTATTCTGGCTAGAGCTTCCGGGATTTTTCGCAGGTAGTCAATGACTTCCACCTGGTATTGGCTTTCATTCGGGTTTTGTATTCCACTCTTTCTCTGAGGTTACAGAGTGGTGGTTCGACCGTTTGTAGTGCCTGGTCATGATCTGTAGCAGATCCATTTCTTGCCAGTTCGTCGGCCATCTCGTTGCCGTCTATGTCCCTGTGACCAGGAACCCAGCAGAGATCAGCATTATGCTGTGAGCAGAGAACCTTGAGATCTTCGCGACAGCCGCGAACTAGCTTTGATTTAATCTCGATAGCAGATACTGCTTTTATAGCCGCTTGGCTGTCAATGAATATGGTGATATCACTGTGTGGTATTTCCATTATTGACACCAAATAAGCCGCTTCAGCGATTGCTAGCACCTCAGCCTGGTACACACTACTATGATCAGGAAGCCTGATTGATTTGTGTATTACTACTTCCTCTGAGAATATGCCAGCACCTGTTCCACAGTCCATCTTTGATCCATCTGTGAAGATGAATATCGATTTCCTTTTTGTGGGTTCATTCTTGTCCCATTCCTCTCTGCTCGGAAACGAGCAGGTGAAGGGTCGATCGAAGTCTAGATAGGGAGATAGATAGTCAGAGTTTACTACGCTCCCTACGTATTTCTTTAGGATCTGCGCATACCCAGCGAAGCTCGGGATCCAGCTGTTCGTTTGGCTGATCCTCGATGAGCTTTTGGCAGCTGATTCCTGCATTATAGATCTAAGGGCAGCAGATTCAGAATCACCTCCAATCCAGAGGTTGGGGTTGTTCTCATCGCACTGGTTGTCCCTATATACGCTAGTCTTTGTATTTTTGTCATTTGCTTCAAGTTGGTTGCTCTGTCTGTGGCTTGCCACCAGGGTGAGAGGTAAGAAACAAGTCCAGGGTGTTGGCGGCTTGACTGTTAATATCCGGTATGCGTGTCGGCTCATTTACAAGCTGGGCTAGGTTGTTTACCTCAGCAAAAATCTCAACATACCTTCCTTCTACGCTGCACAGTCGGCTCTGAATGGTTCAATTAGGCGAACGAATATAGGAAAGTTGACAGATCCACGTGGTACCACACGGTAAGTGTGCAGGCGCATCGCGTGCAGCCACTGTAGCTTAACCTAACTTAACCTTTTTGAAGGCTATCATTATTTAACGAAATCCTGCCTCGAGGATGATCCCTTTAGCTGCTGCATAATAGCCACTTGTATGGAATATATAGCTAACACTGTCCCAGAAGCCTCACAATCATGAAATTTTTATATTTATTGATATTTTATTTTGTATATAATTTAACATTAGGTTTGATACCGCACATTTTACACAGAGATTTGATAACAAGTACTTTTCTTCTGAAACATTGTATAAAGATTATAAATAAAGGAATAAAAAAAAAGGTTATGACTAGCAATATGAGCAAAATTAAATAAATAACAAATATGTGATAAAAAAAAAGATAAATAAATTTATAAATGAGTTGATAAATAAAAAAAATAAATAAATAAAGTACAATTTAAATAAATAACAATTAAATAAATAACAATCAATAAAATAAAAATTAAATAAATAACAATTAAATAAATTAAGTAACTTGAATAAAGACAAAATTTAAAATTTAATTAAAAAATTAAAATTAAATTAAAATTAAACAAGATAAGAATTTATTTATGTATATAGATATGTAAATATATATTTATATATATTTTTTTTTGTTTTTTTTTTTTTTTTAATTTGAGTTCAAAGCATTTATTAAGGGATTATCAGCAAAACTGCAACGTTCTAAAAAATTTCTTTGGAGTTTCGCGATTCTATTATATATCAAGTCAACATTCGCTTTTCTATGTAAGTCAGGGATGAAAATTGGTTTTTCAGCATTTTATTGAAAGTAAAAAAAAAATTGTATTGAAATTGTACTGGTTGATTTTGATCATTGTTTGGTGTTTTGATAAGCTATTTATTTTATACAATTATAATATCGTCAGTTCAAAGGTTAAAGTAGGTACAAAATTGGTGAAAATATGTTTTTTTTTTAAGAAAATAACTATGATTTTTCACGTTTTATAGCTGGAAATAATAACCGAGGCATAATTATAATTTTTACATTTAATTTCTCTTAAAAGAAAAAATATCTATCTCACTTAGTCTTGTTTTTTTGTGCACATAAAGGGCGTAACGGTCACTACTTATGATCATTTTTTCCTTTTATCGCCACTCTTTTGTCAGCTTTTAGTCATATGATCATTTAACGGAAAAACAATTCATTATTTTTGCGAAATCGTGTAATATTTCTGTTTTGAGTAAACTCCCTTGATAGTTTGTCAGGATCAGTATTATGTTTAAATTTTTAAAATCGTTGTACAGCAGTCATCAAGATTTCTTTTTTTTCTATTTCGTCATTTACTAAAAATAGAGTTAAAGTTTTTAAAGTCAAGGCGTTCCCAAATGGAGTGCGATTCTATGGATGAAAAAAAATATGATGATGGCTACACAATTTTTTGTCTTAAAATTTAGTCGTTAAAATTTGAAAAGGACTATTAAGGCCCATTTTTCAGTGCGAGATCATCCTAGTTTTGGGATTAAAGTCGAATTAACTCGAGAAAGCAGTTTTTCAGTCGATTTATATCTAGAGCTAACGTCGGGGTTAAATGATCAGATGTTTTTGACAGACGATAAAATACCAAACAAACATTTTTTTCAATTCCATGTATGTGGACATTTAATTTAATTTTAAGAAAATAAATGCAGATCTTAGCGACATGAAATCGCATGAAATATTGAGTTTAACTGTTTTAAGAAAATAAAGACTTGCAAGTTTGCGACAAACGCATTTTCATTTGTTTGGGGAAAAGGAAACCAAACAGCTGATAAAGTGATAACTGAGCAACATCGATAAATCATGAATGCTACCAAATGAAATCACCACACACGGAGTCAAATTTAATTCTGTACTGAAAAACTGCTTCATAAAACTGCTTCATAAATTTATTCCGGAGTTAGTAAACTCTGTGTTAACTCAGCACTGAAAAACTGGTCCTAAGATGGCTAGGTCATGTAAAACTGTAGCGCCACTTAAAGAACGAACAAAAAATAATTTCAACTATAAAAATATATCTGTTTGGGGGATCTCCTGTGGCACTTACACCAGGGAAAGTTATTCATATTAAAACAAAAATCAATGGATTTGGTAAAACATTCCGAAAGAGCTTGTGCGTGTATAAGGGCCTTCCAACTGAGAATGATTTTAAATTCGAAACTAAAATGTTTTAATTATTTGAAATACATACCCTAAAAAATAATTTTGTGTACAATACAATAAAGTTCGAAATCCCATGCAGGTAAAAATCATTACCTAAGTACATTTCTCTTAAAATCATGTAAATTAACTATTTTTTTGCTTATAGAAAGTATGGCATCAAGTGCGTAAAAACAAATAACAAGCTAAAAACAAAAATCCATTTTTATCAGCATAATTGTAATTTTAAAACCCAAAATGTCTCCTTATTGTATATTTTGTTAGTTAATGACTTTCACCTTTGAACCGACGATATGTCCATTTGTACAAAGACATTTTCTACTTTTAGATTCGAGAAAATAAGAAGACAGTTGGAAGGTCCAAAAAGAATCATCAAACAGCTGATAAACTGTATACAGGCAAAAAATGGAAAGAAAATTGAATTGAAAATTGGTACTCTCAGTGGTATTCATATAAATTCGAACGAATTTTTGACAGCAAAGCAAATTATGTTATGTTTTGGTTTTTTAAAACATATTTTGATGATAAATACCTATTAAATTCTGCAGATACTTTAATATATTGTATCGAATTTAATATAAAGTGTATTTGTGTACTGAAGCAATGTCGATTGTATCGAAATCAGTACAATTGTATCGACTTTTGCAACCCTGATGTAAGTCTTTGGTTGAGTGGTGCCAAGGGTAATTTAGCATTAATTATAGAATTTTATTTTTTAAGTGACACTTAGCGCAGTTTCCCCATACTTGGCATCCATAAAGCAAAATTGCCTGAAAAATTACCTTAAAGATTATTATTTTGTTTTCTGTAGAAAGCAATGAGTTTCTATTGATGAATGGATACAACACTCTAGTGGCAATTGATATTTTCTTTAGTGTAGTTTGTTCATTAAAGATCAATTTCGTGTCCAAGTAAATACCTAAATATCTTACGCAATGCTCCCATCGAATGACTATTCCATTTACCTGAATTGGGTTATTAGGTAGGAAACAAGACTTTCTTTTTCGTGTAAAATAGCTTGAATTTTACTCTCGTTCAGTTTTATTTTCCTTTTTTTGTAGTATTTATCAAGTATTTTCATCGCATTATATAAATTCCTTTCAATCGTAAAAGCGAACTCATGAGATGAAAATATTGCAGTATCATCTGCGAATATAGCAGCATTACAATTAGGCAGTTTTGGGAAATCTGCTGTAAACATATTGTACAGTACAGGACCAAGAACAGAACCTTGCGGGACACCAGAATGGAACGATACTAGATTAGATACACCACTATTAACATGGACTTTAAAACATCGACAAGATAAGAAACTTTGGACTATTTTACAAATATAAGGAGGAAAATTTAACAGTCTCATCTTATATATAAGGCCAGCTTGCCAGACAATATCAAAAGCCTTTTCAATGTCAAGTAAAATCATACCAGTTGATTTTTTAACTTCACGATTCTGCTTTATATATTTGCAAATTCTAAGCACTTGGTGGGAAGCACTGTGGTAACGCCTAAATCCAAATTGTTCTAATGGATAAATGTCATTGTCACATATAAATTTTGTTTTTTTTTCCTTTAGCACTTTTTCATAAATTTTGCTTAGGTTGCTTTGCAAACTTATTGGCCTATAGCTTTCAAAGTTTTCACTGGGCTTGCCAGCTTTTATGATAGGCACAACTTTTGCTAGTTTCCATGCTACGGGGAAATATTCCTTTTTCAAACAAGCGTTGATTAAGAATGATATATGTTTGATTTAAATTTTGGGCAAATACTTTATGTAAAGATTTTTTATGAAATCGATGCCCCCAGCTTTTTGTAAACGTAAAGAATTTACAGAGAATTTTATGTCTTCTTCATTAACGTACGTAGCGGAAGGGGCTTGATTTGAACATTCTAAGAAGAATGTATGAATCGTATTATTGACTAATGTGGTTGTTTCACTATCACCTAAGTTATCTGAAGCTACATGATTATTTGCGAAAGTCAAAGCAAATGCATTTGCCTTCTCAGTGTCAGTGAAGAAATTTTGTCCTGAAGTCTTGAGTACAGGTACTTGTCTTTTTTTATTTTTTACTATCTTCCCTAAATTCCAAAATGGTTTTCCATTCTTATATTCAGGGCAAGTAATTTTTTATTCCATGATTTATTACGATGGTCCGCGATATGTTTGGAAATTAGCTTATTAAAATATGAAACTTCTTCTTTATATGTATATTGGTTGACGATATCTCTGCCAATCTCTTTTATACTTATTTCGAATTTTAATCATTTCCAGGATATAAGAAGGAAGTTTCGTCGCTTTTCGAACTTTTGGGACACTTACATCTACTGCATTTAAGATATGTGCTGAAAAGTTAGTTAGCATAGAGTCTATGTCATCCTTACTCGTAACATTTTCAAGGTTTGAAGGTTCATTGCGCAGACTTAAATTAACTGTAGAACAAAAACGTGACCAATTGCCATTTTTCCAATCGTTTAAATATTGCACTCTTTTTTTCCCTGACCAAAGAAGTCGACAAAAAACTGGATTATGATCTGAGCTAAGATCATTTATAGAAATTGGTTGTGTTATAAGACTAGCAACATTAGTCACGAACAGATCAAGTACAGACGGACTACCACGAGAACTACATGGAACAAAAGTGGGACTAGGTGGAAATAATACAGAAATTGGCATTACGACATTAAGACCAGAGAGAATTTTTCCCCATGAATTTGCTTTCAGACAACCCTAATCTCTGTGTCTGCAGTTTAAATCCCCTCCAATTAGAAACTCTAAACTCTAATCTTCTAAGGTCATTTTTAAATGTTAATCGTTTTTCATCTGTTGCATTCCCGCCCGGAAAATATACACAGAATATTTTGATTCTTTTTTGATTATTTAAAATTACCTCAACACCAATATTTTCAACATATTGCGTTCTAACAATAGGCAAAACCGAATGCTGAATTGATCTTCTTATCAAAATTGCAACACCTCCTCCCCTTCTACCGATTCTATCATTTCGATAACATTTAAAAGCAGGTGAGGCTAAATTCAAATCATTTTTTATCATAGTCTCCGTAACTAAAGCAACATGAATATTGTTAGTACTTAAAAATTGAAGAATTCTAAAGTTTTGCTGCGGATACCTCTCGCATGAAATCGTGAAATGATCCAACCCATTGGATAACAAGATGCTCTACGGATTTTATTTCCTTAATATTATACAGTCCGAACTACAAACTTCTACTACTGATGTCAAATAAGCCGCGTAACGAAATCTCATTTCCCTTATGGAACCATTTTATATATTTGACCTTACTTTGGAGTACTCCTTCCGGAGATCACCCTTCCCTCAATACATATATTGATTGAGGTGCTTTCCAAATGTGTGGGTCTTTCCTAAGACAAAGATCCATGACGAACTATTGTCCTTTTGAAAAATGCAAATCATCCAAATAAAAAAAATCGAAATGTATCAGTCAATCGATGCTTTACAACGTAATTTGCTATTCCCAAAATAAATCCACCCATTGACAACACAAACTGAAGGACATTTACTTAAACTTCAAGACAAATGATGTTGACAAAGCAAAAAAAAAATAATCCCAAAAAACTGAATACAGGAAGGAGATATCAACCCAAGTCCAAGAAACTCTAGCCATGCCAAGTAAACAGACACGAGGAAACAATACAGTGAAAGTAACAAGGATACTCCCCAGAGACAGAACTACCGATACGATACGACGAACAAAGGGGTAACTCCTCTGGGTGGACCATTGGCCAATGGATACACAGACACAAACTCCTTTTCGAGATAAGAGGACAATTTTCAATTGAATAACATTTCCACCTAAATCAGTCACAAGCAGGCAAGGCAAGGTGAAAGGAAACGATGTCCTAATTTTTTAAGAATACCACCCCATTCAAGTCGGCCCGTTTTACGGAAATACTTACATTGCATGGCAGATAGGCATGGGTGCCAGCTTGGCTGGTTATATTTAGATATCCGTCCAACGATGATAAAGACGGCGACAGCGTTGTTGTAGTGGTGGTGGTGGTGGTGGTGGTGCTGCTGCTACTGCTTGTGGAGGTGGACATGGTCGTCGACGACAATGATGACGAATACGTTGGTGGCAACGCTGGCGAGGGGACTGCTGCTGACAGCGATAGCACGAATGATGGTGATGATGTTGATGGAAATGGCGGTCTTGTAGCAGTTACTTCTGGGTGAGATGGTGGTGGGTCACCAGCATACACCCCATTCAAACTACTGCCGCGGATGATTGCTCTCGCCGTATTTTGAATGGTATCTGTTAATTGCAGAGGAAAAGAAGTTGTATCCGTGGACTGTGCTCCCGACAATGCTAACTGGCTTTGTTGGTACTTTTGTTGCTGGTGTTGCTTCTGTTGTTGTTGTTGTGGATGTTGTCCATAGTCAGTGTTACTACTTCGTCCATTATTATAATTTCTGTCCCCGATATCATTTAAAAATTTCCACGTCCCTGCTGGTGTCCTCGTCGGTGAAGTCGTCGCCAGTGCCGCCGTTGTTGTCGTTGAAGCTGTCGCTTGAGTCAATTGAATCTTTAGCAAATTTGATGAGAATGATGATGATGATGGTGATTGTGATGGATCCTTTGTTATTATTGAATGTGCGTTGTCTGACACAGGGGTTCGTTGGCTTCGTGTCGTTGACGTGTCGATGGTGCTGGTGTTAGTAATTGTAACGCTAGCCTCTGCTGCTTTATTATTTGTTCTCAGAAATTGTTTTTCATTTGCGAAATCATCACTTCGCACTAATGACGACCCTACTAGTGCCACAGATGCCTCTGACTTCGTCTCTGAATCTGATCCTGGCAACAACAGAGATGAGGAGCTCTCAATATCATTTAATGTTGAACCTGGAAAGAAGAACAAGAGAAGGAAATAAAATTAGAATTTCATGAAGTAATTTCAGGATGGCACTTAATGAGGTTGACACAGGTCCTACGCGACAAACAAAATATACAAAAAGGAACAAAGAAAAACCATCGAAGAAAGGAGCAAGAGCACATTGGTGTGTGATTTTGTGGGTGGCTGTGGGGGAGGCGCATCTGTGAATCACATTAATTAATATTTAAGCAGCCCTTCTGTGAGATGGCAATTACGAGAGAAGTAATCGAAAATTTTCGAGGGAATGTTGTTCAATTAAAACACTTTGTTTGGGTAGTGGCATGTCTGTCGGGAATAAACACTTCAATGGCCAGGGTAATTAATGTTTTAAGGAATTAGTGATCCGTTTATCTGTTTATCCTTAGAATGTCGTCACCTGTCAACATTTGGTTAAAATTTAAAATAATTCCTTTTGAATGGAGGTAGGTTATCGACCAATTGAATATCATAAGCAGGATAAATAATTAAATAAGCGGCGCATCTATTGAATGGTTGTAATTGTTAATTAAATTTTACAATTGTTAATTAAATTTACAATTATTGTTAAAGTGCTAGTTTGAGTGGATCAAGGAAGCAATTAGTGAGAGGTTATCTGGGTCAGCAGGTTGCTATTGGTTTTAAAACAAACTCTGGGGGTGGTTCCTGGGTCTATTTAGGTATAAGTGCAAGGTGGTTAATATAAGACCCATTTTTTCTAGGAAATTCTTAGAAATATAATCAAAAATTGCATTCAAGTTGTTCTAATTTATATTTTGAGAAATGTATACCTTAAAAAAAACATATCGACGTAATTTGAAAAATCTAGAGAAACATTAAGGTTATGTGTTGTCTCCTATACATATGCATCTGGTACAGTAAAGATAGCAGTGGAAGAATTTTACGGTCTCAGTTAAAATAGATAAAGAGTATAACTTACATGAGCAGCTTTGACATATTTGAACAACTGGTTATCTAGAAATTAGAAGAATTAGACATGCCCGTTGAGCAAAGATCCCGAAACCATAGGCTACCAACCACTCACGAAAGATGTCCGTTGTATGATGATATTTGCCAAAATCTTTCCAAAAAGTGATGACTGGTGAGGCACATAACGAGGCGCTAAAACGCAAAACGCACACCGCACAGGAAGAGAACCGAACCAGGAGAAGGGAGGACAAAGAAAATCCTGGGAAAGCCCAACGAATCTCATGTCGAAACACAACATATTTTCATCGACTTCAAGGTCGCGTATGATAGCATCCTTCGCCTAGAGCTTTATTAAGCGGCTATTAAGGAAGAGACAAAACGTGTTGGCCTTGTAGTTAATGAGGACAAGCCCAAGAATATACTATCAACAAAAAATGTGTGTACTGTTGACGCAAAACCTTGGACAAAATATCACTGTTGAAAGCATTGATTTTGAGGTAGCTAAAGACTTCATATACCTCGGAGTTAACATCAATCCCACGAATGACACCTTAGTGGATATACTGGGAAGACTTCCCCGAGGAAACCTACGCTTTCTTGGTTTAGCAAAACAAATGTGAACTCTTAACCCGAAAGTCCAAACGTTTCATCTACCGGACCCTAATCCTAACAGTTCTACTTTATGGCGCCGAGTGCTGGATATTCAGCACGAAAGCTAGCAAATAGTAGGCACTTTCGAAATTCTTTCTCGAATTTTCGGTTAGGTAGGACCTGCGAGGAAGGCGAATGGAGGAGAAGATACAACTGCGAACTTTATGTGTTGCACCAAGATGTGAGCTGCATTGGCTCGGCCACATTGAGCGAATGAACAATAATGCCCCAGCCAAAAGAATCTTGAAATCACAGCTATTAGGTTGGAAGCTAGAAGCAAGTCCGAACCTCCGTTTAAAGGCTTAAGCTATCGCTAAGGATGCCAATTTGGTTGTACTTAAACTAACAGCTCAGTCTCGAAGAAGATGGAAGGCTGCCTAGTCTAAGGTAGAGATCCGCAACGGCTCTTGAGCCAGTTAAGTAAATAAGATGATAGTGGTGGACGAGTCGAAAGGTTGTAGTGGTTACTGATAATTCGGCGGCCTAACTTACGTACTTAACCGGCTTCCGACCGGGTCTGTTTTGTATTTAAGGCGATCCATTACGCGCGGCTGTTGCCTCTCTCAAAACAATTTTTTTGTTCCCCATGTTAAAATCGTGCTGCGACATTTTAACGCAAAGGTAGGAAGAGAAGACATCTTTAGCAGTACCATCGGAAAATATAGCCTACACGACAACACGTCTGGTAATGGACTTAGGCTAATTGACTTCGCTACGGAACGAAATGCCACTATAGCCAGCACACGGTTTCCTCACCTCGATATCCACAAGGGGACATGGCGGTCTCCAGATCAACGAATTGTCAACCAAATTGATCACATTGCGATAGACAAGAGGCACGCATCCAGTATTTTGGATGTCCGAACATTCCGAGGGGCTAACATCGACTCGAACCACTACCTTGTTGAAGCCAAAGTAAGGACGTGGATATCCACCACGCCACAAAAAAACAGAAATACTGTGAAAAAATTTTATACCGAAAGACTGCAGTCGCCAGAGACCGCCAAGACCTTCGCGCAACGCGTATCCCTTAACCTCTCGACTCACAACACACCACCAGCATCGAATGTCGAAGAACAATGGCAACGATGCCAATAAGCCATTATAGATCAGCGGCAACTGATGTGCTAGGTTTCTCGCGGCCACCAGCAAGAAACCCCTGGTTTTATGAGGAATGCCGACAGATGCTCGCAGCCAAGAACGAGGCCTATAAGGTAAGCTGCAGGTGAAGACGAGAGCTGCCATTGAGCTCTATAGGCAAAGAAGAAGGGAAGAACATCGGCATTTCAGAAAGAAGAAAAAGAGCTAGAAAAGCGCGCGATCGAGGATACAGAGAGGTGCCACTCCAGGAACGATGTTCGCAAGTTTTACCAAAGTGTAAAACGTCAAACCGAAGGCTACAAGGCTCGAACAGAATCCTGTCGAGATGAACAGAAAATATCGTAGTTGAGACACAGTCGATGCTGAGGATATGGAAGAACCACTTCTGCAGACTGTTAAACGGCAATGACGAACAACATTTCGCTGTCAGGCAGAACGATCCATATAATATTGGCACTTCGGCAGATCCTGGAAAAAACCCAAGAAGTCCAAATCGATACCCACCACCTATTTATCGATTTCAAAGCCGCATACGACAGCATTTATGGAGACGAACTATACAGAGACATGTCTCGTTTTGGTATACCGCCCAAACTCGTCCGTTTGTGTAGGATGACGATGGAGAATTCTCGCTGCACCATCAGGGTCGAAAACGACCTCACCGACACATTCGATACCAAAATAGGATTTAGGCAAGGCGATGCGCTGCCATGTGACTTCTTCAATTTGATTCTTGAGAGGATTGTGCAAAACTCCCGAGCCAACGCCAGAGGCACAATTTTCCAAAAATCGGTGCAACTACTAGCATACGCCGACAATATTGACATCATTGGTAGGACTCAACGTAATGTCATAGCCATGTTTGCTAGTATAGAGAAGGAAGCGGCGAAAATGGGTTTAGCAGTAAATGAGGGTAAGACTAAGTATATGCTGTCAACACGAAAGGACTCACATCATCGACGAATTGGACAGAACGTCACCATTGACAGAAATAACTTTGAGGTAGTACGGGACTTTGTCTACCTCGGCTCCGCTATTAACTCTGACAACAACATCTCGTCAGAAATCAAACGAAGAATTACTCTTGCCAATCGCTGTTTCTTCGGGCTAGGAAAGCAATTTAGTAGTAAAGCCCTCACTCGAACCACTCAGGAGATCCTATATAAGACCCTGATTATCCCAGTCCTGCTCTACGGCGCTGAAGCATGGACCGTATCTAAAGCGGATGAAGAAATCCCTTGTCGATTCGAGAGAAAAAATCTTAGGTTCCGTTTGCATTTACAGGCTATGGAGATTCAACCACGAACTATACGAGCTGTACAGCGACATACCCCTAGTCAAAAAACTCCGCATTGGACGTTTAAGATGGCTAGGACATGTAGAAAGAATGCACACCAATACTCCGGCTCGCAGAGTCTTCGATTCCCAGCCAGACGTCGGACGCAGTAGAGGAAGACCTCGCCTTAAGTGGCGGGCACAAGTGGAAACCGACCTCAACCAACTTTGAGTGGCCAACTGGAGGCAGTTAGCTAAGGACTAAGCTAATTGGAGAGGCATGTTGGTTGAGGCCCAGGTCCGTCCCGGACTGTAGCGCCACTTAAGTAAGTATTGTTGAAATTGAAGCGAGGAAGGCTGTTTTATCTCAGACAGAGGCTAATGGCAGTGTAACTCTTGGATTTTTGTCGCAAAAGGTTGATCGGTGAAAAAAACTTAAGCGTTTTCCCTTTCGGGATCGAGTAAAGTAGTCCAATGCACTAGCCCCTAGGCCACTGCATCCACTTTCCTGATGTCATATTTAAAGAAAATCTATTTGGCCTCTTAGCGTCAGTCTTGTCCAAGCCAGTATAAAAGCCCAGAAACTTTTCGATTCGATTAAAACTGACTCATAGTAGCAAATGACCAAATGATCAACGGGGGTCAGAGTCTATTTAAGCCTGGCACAGTTCGTTGCTCGGAATGAGGATCTAAACCAATTTTGGGAGATCCGACCTGAGCAATAGACCTTATAATGTCACAATCAGTTTAATCAAAAATTCTTCCAAGTGATTTCCTCAATAACGCTACAATACCAAAGTCAATAATTAACTTTGCAAGTTAATCAGCATCATAGCAAAGGTCACCATTCGTATTGGCCGCATCTGTACACTTATATATTATACCTACTAATCTTAATTAAATAATAAATAAAATTCTGACAACTTCGATTTTCTTTTCTTCCACTGATTAGTCCCATTATGCAAACTTCGATTTATTTTGCCTATCTACACCATTTACAGAAAATCGTCCTCATGCTCGATTCGACTTCAACACATAAACCAGGCTCCCTACACAAGTTTGTCTCTGCCTTGCCAGGATATAATAGTTGGAAATGTTCTGGGATGAAATTTACGGTTCATGAACTTTCTATGGTGTAATAGTTGAGCTGACACGATGGCCAATGTGCCGGCGAAGCATAGCTCTCATCATCAGTAATTCGTTGATAATATGTGCAGTAAATTTCACTTGATTTAGAAGGCAAAGTCTGACTAAAGGTCGTAAAGGATTTAAGCGCTGTCTGCACTGATGCTGACGAAGCTAGGAATTACACATACATAATTAGATTTCTAATGAGCGACGAGAAGCTGTGTATTCGTTTTGTCGGATAGTCTTCACAACATCTCATTGGAATGAGAAGGCTTTTCATTTTACTTTCGTTTCAATGATTTTTATGGTGCCATAAATAATAAGGGCGGAACAAGGAGGAAAATAGGGCAAATCAGAAAAACAATAAATTATTTATTATCAGATGGAAATGGGGTTGAATGAGTAGAGTAATGATGGTGTATAAAGTGTGGCAGGATCCTATGTATACAAAGTACGTTGTGTGGTGTAAAGGTTGGTTGTCTGCTTGAGATGGTGATTTGTACAAATGTTTTTTTTTTTTAAGAAAAAAAAACTCATATCTGTAGTGCCAAATTGATTGTTTTAACTGCCAAGAAAAATATAGAGGTTGCTCTTGCTTGCTTGCTTGATTTTACTCCTTCATTAATTATTATTTTATGGCGTAAACGTCGGCAATAATCGGCAAGGTTAGATGTAAAACAAAAGTACTTGAAAAATGAAGACTCTTTGCATCATGTACACTCAGGGAAATATGTATATGTGTATGTTTGTTGTTACTTCTATTATTCCTTATATTATTCGTCAATCTATTATTGGTATGCAATACTCTACTGTTGTTAAATGTTTTTACAATGCATATGAAAAATTCTTTTTTGCTCACTATTCTTAGCAATGTTACTCAAATTTGTGTGTCGCGATTTTATTTTCTTAGGAAATAAGTATATGTGAATACAGAAGTTTGTGCACAATTGTTAATCAACGTGATCTTTGATTTGAGTGGATTGGTTTAAATTAACTGTATTTTAAAGAAAATTATTTTTTACACAAGAATAACATGTAAGTAATCAAGTGATCACATGTAGCACTATAAAAATGAAGTTTTTTTCTCAGAATGCCTCGTGGAACGCACTTATCAGCCAAAGAGCGCGGGCTTATAATGGGTTTGAAATAAAGTGGCGCTAAAATTTCTCAAATAGCTCCTAGAGTTTCCAGACATCCAAATACGGTTTCAATTTTTTTAAGTAATATGGAATTTTATGGAAAAGCCAAACGCAGTGGCAAACCCAGTACCGTCGACGAGAGGTGTAAACGCGAGATTAAGCGTCTTGCTGTTAACAAGCAAATGTCTTGTAACGAGATCAGGCGTCATTTGAAGCTCAAAGTGTCTAGGAGACGGGTTCATCAGTGTTCGCTACTTAATCATACCATTTTTTGTTTCTAATTTAAATAATTTTTTTTTGTTCATAATTGGTCGCATATCGACAAACACCCTGTTTCAAAATGTATAACATATGCTTGATTTCTTGTATTCTTGCTTACTCTCTTTTTTTCATTTTGCTTTGTGTCGTCATTCGCTTTGTCCAATTAACTATTTTCTGTACAGAGCTCGCTCTCTTTTAATTTCAACCGGCAAGCAGTTAACATCTTCGTATTTGGTAACTTAGTCTGTAATAAACATTGTATACATTTTGGTTTAAATCGAAGAGTTCTCTTATTAATTTTCCAATTGAAATTCAATCATTTCGTCGTCGTTTTCAAAAAGAATTTTTCGGTTTAGAACTCATAAACAATCAGCTTTTGGTTGCAAATAAGACCGTTAAATATAGTTCTCGGGTGCCTGTACCATTTGCAGACAAATAAAAATTTTGGGCCGAAGAATTACGCAGTGTTATATATTCGGATGAGAAAAAGTGGAATCTGGATGGCCCTGATGGGTGTCATAAGTATTGGCGTGATTTAAGACACCCCCGAGAAACACGACACAAGAGGAACTTTGGCCGCGGATCATTGATAGTTTGGGCTGCTTTTGGATATGCAGGAAAGTCTCGCATTTGTTTTATTCCAACAAAACGAATTCCGAGATGTATACCCAGTTGCTGGACAAAGAATTAATAGACTTTGCCACAGAGCTATACGCCGATAATTGGATTTTTCAGCAGGCCAACGACCCAATCAACACCTCACGCGCAACAAAAGCATTTCTTTCATGAATGAATATACCAGTTCTAGAGTGGCCAGCGATAAGTACAGACTTAAACCCGATTGAGGATCTCTGGGGAATACTTTCAGCAAGAATTTATAAAAATGGACGACAGTTTGATAATGTCAAACAATTAAGAGACGTTTCGGTTGCAGAGTGGGAGCTAATTAGCAATGGAACTCTAGAAAATCTAGCGGACTCTATGCCAAATCGCATTAATAAACTTTTATTGGGTAAAGGAAAGCATATAAATTACTAATATAACTAATATACTAATATACAGAAATAAATATTAAGATTAAGATTAAAAATGAAGAACATACATATACTTATTTCCTAAAGACTATTTAAAGTTCATTCAATGTTTTTATAAGTTTCCATAAAATGAAGTGTTATTATTATATATTCTGTTAGTTATTCAAAAGACCTATAAACTAAAAATAAACTTGAACTGAATCGTTTTGTTAAAAGTATATTTTTTTAGTAACTTCATCCACATATACTTATTTCCCTGAAGTATGTAAACAAATATAGCATTGGTTATTTTGTGTAAACAAAATCAACAAAAATGGTGTTTGGAACATTTTTAAGAATGGAGTCGTCATTGTCCTGGTCACTACCATAATTGTCACTCATGTAATGGACGATTTATTCTGAGGCTCTAAATTTATAATGGTTTATGTGAGTCATGTCAAACTGTCATTCTATTTTTGTGCAATATTTCTTGATATTTCATCAATAAAATAATTAGCCCGACATAGCGTCCACAAATTATTCAGTTGTAGTCGGAAAATCATCGATCTCCGAGGAATGTATTTCATAGAGGTCCTTATGGTCCAAATTACCTGGCTATCATACGCACAATTTGCTTTTCTCTCAAAAAAAAATATATCAATGGATTATTCTCAATCAAATAAACCACATCCAGCTAATAGGGAAGAAAACATAGGAAAGGTGGCTGAGAGTGTACGTGACGAAAATGTTGAGCCGATTCGGCTGAATCGATTAAGATCTTAAGGATGTGAACCTTTTAATTCCTGATGCTTAATAAACATCTGATTCTGGTTTGACTCGGAACCTCTAAATTTTACTTGGTAAGTTCTCAATGAGAGATATGATTTAACCCAATTTATGAATCCTTGAGGGAATCCATACACATTAAGGGTAGGTGTCCCATGCAAAAATAGGTTGGAGTTTTGCGCTAAATTGTATAGCGTTCACAAATATCCGAATATTTAAATGAAACAAACGGTGACCGATTGGAAATATGTTGAGCAAAATAATTGTTTAGCATTTAAAAAATATTAAAATATCTTTGGGCCTCAAAATCGCCTGAAATGTAGAAAAACCATACAAAAAATTTAGATGCTATTTGTGACCGTTTTCTATATCTTTAAATACATATTTTTTATTTATTTTATATTTTTTTCTACAGACAATAGATTTGCACATATAATGAGGGTCTTATTTTTTTGTGAATTTTAGTAGATATTTATCCCGAAAAAATACACAAATCTATGAAAAATAAGGTAAATTTACAAAGTTTAACTAGATATAACTTCTAAAGTATAAAAGGTAACGAAGTCATATTAGCTTTTTTACAAAGCCAATGGATATGTGCAGATGCTGTTTTTTATTTTTTTTTTTATTTTGTACAGTAATTTTTTGGAGACAAAATGGCAAAAAAAAGCTTTTTTTTCAAATGTTTTTTGGCTAAGAAATTGATAGTTATATTTCCTCATTTTTGGAAATAATTTTTTAATCAATGGACAATATATATTACATAACGTATCGATCTTAAAAAAACATGTTTTTTTTCTTCTAACATATTTAAAAATGCAATTCAATATGACATTATTTGCAAAGCCGCTGTTTGTGTTTTTGATTTATGCAAGGTGGCGCAAAAGTTGTCACCCGTCGCAAAAGTTGTCACCCGATGTTTTTTGGCCGCCATTTTTTGAAGTGTTTTGCAAAAAAATCGAAACAATTATTATATGTGGCGCATAAGACATGAATCATGGAATAATTTTTTTTACTTTTTTTGCTGAAGAATTTAAATATTTGCAACCAAAAAACATCGGGTGACAGCTTTTGCGACGGGTGACAACTTTTGCGCCACCTTGTATAACTTTTGTTTTTTTTTTCAACGAGTAGACTTGATGAATTTTGTGAGGACTTTACATGGTGGGGTCGCGTTTTAGAAGATTTGTTTACATTTTGTGAAGCTTATACGTATAGTCCGTACCAAATCAGAGGGCCAACGGTCGATTGCGCAGAGAGAGGATTTAAGAGAAATTTAAGATATTTTACAATAAATTTTAAGAGACCTGCGCAGTAGAATGGCCAACTGATTTGGTACGGATTAAATGTATATTTTTTGTAGGCTCTCTGTTGGACGTTTTTCAGCTTTATTTTTGAAATGTTTTGATTTATTTTTCATCATAATTCATGGCTTTTTAGCTTTCTCTTAAAAAGAGAATGATATTGTTTTCGTGAAATTTTCGACCTCGAGATTTTGTTTGATTCTAACATTACGATGATACCGGAACCCAAAAAACTGGTTTTTGGAATTCCTTTCATCGGTCCGTCTGTCCGTAATGGTCTCCCCATACTAAACGGCTTGACCGATTTTCTTCAAATTTCGTATCCAAGTTTCTTTTGGTCATAATTCGAGGCTATTATTAACTTTCTCTTACAAAGAGAAAGATATTGTTTTCGTGAAAATTTTCGACCTCGAGATTTTGATTGATTCTAACATTACGATGATAGCGGAGCCTAAAAAAGTGGTTTTTGGAATTCCGTCCGTCGGTCCGTCGGTCCGTCGGTCCGTCTGTCCGTGACGGTCTCCCCAGCCTAAACGGCTTGACCGATTTTCTTCAAACCTCGTATCCAAGCTTGTTTTGGTCATAATTCTAGGCCATTTTTTTTTGTTTGCTTTTAGCCATGTTAAAACTGGTACCTGCCATATAAAAATTACACATAACCTCAATTTTCTCGAAAACGGCTCTAACGATTTTGATTAAACTTTATATATACTATAACCATATTAGTTCCAACAAAACTGCATACCCAGTTTTTTCGAGAAAATCCATATAACGGATTTTGTCATTTAGGCCATATAAAGAAAATTGTTAATATCTCGCAAACTGTTGTGTCAAATTGAATGAAATTTAATACATATACTACTATTACAGCTTGAAGCAATTCCACATAATTAGTTTTAGCCCAACTATTACTAAACGGAATTTTCAGTTTTGGCCAAAAACGGAAAATCATTATTTTTCACATTGACATCGATTCCTTCAAATTTTGGAGTAAAAATTCATATAAATACATTTCGACATTATTTATATCATTTTAGCATCAATAATCAAAATGCTTATGATTAGATCTAACGCCCAACTTGCTGTGAAAGAGAAAGTTGCGTACGACCCAGTCGTGCACCCACCACTCGTTTTGTTTGCTTTTAGTCATGTTATTAACGGTGCCTGATATATACAAATTACATATAACCTCAACTATTTAACGATTTAACGATTTTGATTAAACTTTATATATACTATAAGCATATTAGTTCCAACAAAACTGCAAACCCAGTTTTTTCGAGAATATCCATATAACGGATTTCGTCATTTAGGCCATAAAAAGAAAATTGGTAATTTCTCGCAAGCTATTAAGTCAAATTGAATTAAATTTTATATATATACTACAATTATAGTTTAAAACAATTCCACATAATTATATTTAGCTCAACTATCACTAAACGAAATTTTCAGTTTTGGCCAATAACGGAAAATCATTATTATGATTATGATTTGATGTAAGTCCCAACTCCCTGTGAAAGAGAAAGTTACGTACGACCCTATCGTGCACAAACCACTCGAGGTAGCACTATTGTTAACTGTCCTATTATTTGATAAACGCATCAAATAATAGGACAATATGTAATCTATTCAGCGTTACTCGAGAAATCGAATTTTCACCCAAAGAAGGGTTTTCCTACCTCTCGATAATTAAGAAGAAATTTGACCTAGGTAAGGTTTACACATTTTTTTATAAGATATATAATGAAAACCTCATAAACTGCTTCTTACACCTCGCTGCCCTGCTGCTAGCCACAATTTTATCATTTTATTATTTTTTCACGATACATATTCACATTCACACCATATTATCTGCAAGAATATTACAAAACAAATTTGTATGACACACAACCCTCAACTCAACTTGATTTTTTACTCCTCTCTCTATATTTGTTTTCAAGTTATTTGCCTGCGCTTGCTTTTTGTCTTTTCTGTAGTAGCAATTTGAACACTGGGATTGCAATATGAGTAGCCCACAGTAAATGTCCGTTGTATGAGATACGAACTCTGTGTATTTCTATATTTCTTTGCTAAAACACGGTTGTATAGTTATACAGTGCAAAAGTATTTACACACGCATTATTCAGGATTGCTCAAATTTTACCAAAACGAGGGAATCTATTACAATTGACTCGGCAGAGTTACCAAGGGATAATTTTTATGGATGCGAAACTCATGGCGACAACTTTGTTTTCTACACTTTTATAACATTTTGGTGACCTATGTTGACTCGATAACATCGATTACAATGTTGAAGAAGAAGAATTAACATTTGAATTAATTTACCCGTGAAACAAAAATGCTAAAATACAAAAATAACCTGGGCGATTTTTTTTCAACTTACAATTGAATGTATGGTTACCCTGATGCTTGGCCGTCTGTGTATACAGAAATAAAAAAAAAATAAAATAAACCTTATGCAGGCACTATTCAAGCATCAGACGCGTTTAGATTTTGCAGCCTCTATTCAACGTTGTATAAGTTTTATGAATAAGGTTTTTGCGTTTAGAGGCATTTTAATTTTAAAGGCGTACTGAAGTTGAATTGTCAAAAGTTATTCAATTCCATCTATTAATTCAAAAAAAGGGTGTTACAATCAGGGCCTGTGCGAAATTTAAAATAAAATAATTATATTATATATGATATTGTTGTTGATAACTAGAAAGCAATTTGGAAAGATGTTGAGAATTTGTATTTAAGGGCCAAAAATTATTCATTTAGAATGTATCCCAAATTGACAGATGAGCACAATGTTCCAAATAAAATAAAATTAAAATATAAAGGTGAGGCTTGCCGCTCAAATGATAAGTACAACAGTTTCAGCTGGAATTAATACATTAGCTAGTTTAGGTGCTGGTGTTCAACTGCTTACATTACCTCTGTTACATGATGTCTTCATTTCAATTCAGTTCAGAAGATCATTTGTGAAAGATTCAAAAAATTCAACTAAAAACTACGATTTATAAAATGATATTAATCAATATTTAGTGCAATAAAGAAAGCTGTGTTAAATGTCTCAAAACAAGAAAACTTAATCAATATTGCTTGGAAAATAACGTTGCGATGTTACGCAACCGTGTTGTTATTCCGAAGATATGACATTTTCAGAAGCTATTTGAAAAAAATGCAATAGGCCATCATACGATTGTTTATTTATTATTGAAGTTTATGCATTTTTTTTCTTAAATTTGAATTTGTTTTCTGAACGATTTTTCTAAAACAAATTACAGAGCAATTTGACGTTTCTAGTAGAAAAAAATAAGGTTTTTGTAGGGGGCAAAAGTAATGTTTGATTTGACATAACTCGGTTGGACGTCATTTGGAATAGAATTTTAGCAAAATTCCTAATTTCAGAATGTGAAATTATATCGCAGAATGCTTCGCATTTTGGCTGAAATCACGAATTTCGCTTTCAAAACCGAACAATAAAACTGTCGACCTAAGTATTGAAAATGCATTTAACTGAAAGAAAAGAAAAATCAAATAAAGCTTAAACTAGGAGCGTGAGTTAAAAATGTTTCCTCTTATTTTACAGATTTTAAAGAATATGAGGGTCCGAGGTCTACACGACCTTCTCAACAATTCTTAAACTAGTAAGAGAATCTTGAACAAAAATTTAAATCCTGTTTTGCAAATATGTATTTTCTTAAAAACTTTGCGATTCATCGCATTTTCATTTTGAAAGAATGATTTATTTGCTGTAAAAATGAAAATAAGGAATTTCTCATAAAATGTTCAAGTACAAGTTTATCATATAATTAAACAGTTTAATAGAAAACAAAAAAACTAGCAACAAACAAAAATATTAAAAAATTTATATTATTTTGCTATTTTTTTACAACACACCCTGTAACAATTCGAAATTCTACTCTTTCATTGCAAGTCTTCCTTACTACCGTCTATTTCTCGTGTATGTCGAGAGTGTCCCTACTCATTGTAAGTAGATATACTCTGAATATATATATTTTTAAAAGTTTTACAGGATTTCAAGGCCTACGACCATATTTGCCTTTATATCATGGCTGCAGTTTTTAAAAAAAAAAAATAATTATTCAACTCAACTAATGAAACCGACAACTGTTCCAAAATTAGGTTCTAAATGCTTTAAGAAATCATTATTCACTGAAATTTATCAAAAATCCTTTCAATATAATTCCATTAGTTTGATCATTTATAATATTCAGCAGAAATGTCTTCAACATTAAGCATTTCCATCACTTTGTTCATAAAGTTCAAAGTCTATGAAAGGGTAGAACATTAACTTAAAAACAAAAATAAACCACGAAAACAATCATCCCCATATAATCCTGTCACTAAAAGGATCCCATAATCGTTTTCTCTCGCCAACAAAAAATTAAACTTTATCATGACACGTTTTTGTTTGGAGAACCACGTTTCGCGACCATGAACTCATCCAATAAAAATGGAACTTTCGTTTTATACAAGGAAAGCGCACATCTAAGGGCGTCATCGGGTTTATGTTCCATGACTCAAGACCGTTGGATACAGCATCATTACTTTTTTGCTAGATATAAACTTGCGTATGAAGTTTGGCTGTTTACAGTGAAAGGATTAATTATTTGGAATTAATTTTAGAAGGATCAATTAAGGGATGTAACGAGAGAAATTACCAGCAAGAGTTAAGCTCTCTTCATTTCTTTTCAAAAGAATAAAATTCCTTGTCTAATGTCCTGTGTTATGTTGTGTTCGAACGTTCATTAAAGCTTATATTTTAAACGTAGTTAACTGGTTACCTGAAACTGTCACCTTTTTTTTAAGTTTTTACTTTGAACAGATGAAACTGGCCCCTTCGTTGACCCATTCGGATAAAACCTCATAAAGAAGAATGATCCTTGTCGATAAGCCATTAGAGAGCAAACGCATGGATTTTATTGCAGAACGTTGTAAAAAATTAGTTGCTTCCAAAATACGGAATGGATTAAAAAACAAGTGTTACCTGCTTCAGGCCACCTGTACCTATCAAAAAACGAGTGTTGGATGCACGTTTGGGTCGTATTTTCACATCTCCTTGCGCGGTCGACTTTAAATTATTTTGCCAATCAAATACTTGCTCTATTAGGAGCAAATCAAAATGGCAGTCACTAAGATGAGCGGTATTGAAGATGTACATACTTAAATGATACATTGAACACCTTTGTAAAAATTTGGTAAAAGTGGAAGAACACCTCTTCGAGCCAGAGGGACACACTCCTTCCCTGAACGACTTTAAGTGGTTAAAATCCAAAGTAGATTTTGACAGCACTTTTGAAGACTGAAAAACTTTGTTCTAGGTGCAGATTCTAGGCCAACGTCATCATCTTATTAACTTAAATCCAAATATCTATAACGCTTTATAAATGAACCCTTATTTCTGATTATACGAATGGATCCTACATTCCAACGCCGATTTCAAGAGGTACATTAAGAAGATTCTCGAAGCATTTTATGCTTTCGTCGATGTTTGTCAGAAATTTTCTATGGTCCTTGGAGTAGCTGCTTTTTTGTATTTTGCTATAATTGCGAAACTTTCTAACTTGCAATTCGGGCTAGAGATTTTTGGTTTGCATGTGTTTGTGGCTTGGCACATATTTATTGTTCCTCTATCAGATAAAGAATTCATTTTGTTGCGTAGACCTTCTGTGCCTTTTTGGGTCAGTGCTGGCATGCTTGTTCCCCTCTTAGCTCGTCGGTGGGTGTGGGACTTGACCCTTGGCCTAGCACAACAAAAAAATCATGCCAGTCTTCTCGTCTAAGATGGTATAACGAATCCGAGACATTTTCTCGTAACCCCCCCTACCATGGTTTACCATACTCGCCTTAGAAGCCCCTTCCACTTGCCACTCTTTACTTACTCCGTTTTGCCGCCATTACCGTCCTTCCCTATCCAGCCATTCTCATCCCTTTTATACCCCTTAATCAAACCACATTTTTTACGTTTTTAAGAAGTGGTTATCCTAGTATATATAACTCATCTTGTTTTTCGTTTTTGCCGTAGAACCATCAGCTGTCCGCAGCAAAATCAAACAACCTATGCCAGAGATGTGATGACCGCTCCATGATATCGCGTTCGTGCATATCTTCGATATCTTGCAAAGAAAACGGGTATTGTTGGCCTCCAATGATTCAATTATAGCTGGCTTATCCACAAACACTTTAGACTTTACGTAGCCCCAAATAAAAAAGTCTAACGGTGTGATATCGCATGATCTTGCTGGCCAATCACTGCTCCGAAGCGTGAACTTAATTGTTCACCGAAGCGTTCTCTCAATATCTCCGTTCTTTGACGGGCTGTGTGGCAATTAGCACCGTCTTGTTAGAACTAGATGTGTTCGAGATCTCGGGCTTCAATTTCTGGCAACAAATTGTCCATTATCATGGCTATAACGAGTCCCATTTACCCATTTACAATAACGCTCGCGGCAGCCTAATTTTTGAAGAAATACTTACCGATGATTCCACTGACCCATAAACCACATCACACGGTTATTTTGAATGGATGTGACTACAAACCTTGAAGCTCTTCGGATTGTTCTTCGGTCCATATACGGCAATTTTGCTTATTAAGATATCCATTGAGCCAGAAATGGGCATCAATTCTGATATCATCATGTTGGTCGAAAATAGTAGATCGCAGGGCGTTATCGGAAATTGAAACGTCCGCATGGACACGCTTCTACGCAGTTGCGGCCAAGATTTGAATGGGATTATCTTTAAATATTGAATGTCAAGAATGATTTTTTAGATTAATAGTAAGGATATCACGATATATTTGATTTTTGTGCGTTATTTCGCAATTTTAAAAAAAACTTCTTGATTGATCACTCGCTATTGTTCGTTACAAAATGCTAAGAGATAATATGTCCTTGATGTTGTTATCCACTTGGCAAAATTTTCCAATGATGATGTGTTTTGATCGCCAACAACAAGACCACAATTTGATCCTTAAACTGGAATATGTAGATCTTGGCAATATTTTAATTGCGATTTACAGACAAATTGGGAATTACCAACAGCGAATATGATGAGGATGTTTACGACGATTATTCTGCTTCAACAGCTCCCATCGTACGAGTATTCAGTTTGCAAATCATAGAATCATCTGAGTCAAAATCTTCAAAAACGCTCTCCGTACTACAAATCGAATTGATAGATACACGAAAATCAGATGTACAAGTTAAGAACGATTGTTAAAAAATATGAAAATTGCATAAACTTTCTGATATGAATGGACAATGTTTAATTGGTGTAATAAGTTCCATATCCAAGATCCTTGGACCAGATGCAATGTATGGAACAAAATATCGGCCAACTGGCCCCCGCGACCTCGGTCCAAATTCGATGGTCCAAATTTTCGATGACGCTGAAGTATAATTGAGGTTCTATGCCGTTAATGTGCCGAATTATCTCATCCTTTAGCTCTTGAATTGTTGCTGGCTTATCGACGTACACCTTTTCTTTCAAATAACCCCAAAGAAAGATGTCAAACGGTGTCAAATGACATGATCTTGGCGGCCAATTGACATCACCACCACGTGAGATAACACGGCCATTGAATTTGTCGCGCAAAAGAGCCATTGTTTCGTTAGCTGTGTGGCAAGTGGCACCGCCCAGATGAAACCACATATCGTCCACATGTATGTCTTCCAATTTCGGCCATAAAAAGTTCGTTATCATCTCACGATAGCGAACACCATTCACAGTAACTGACTGACCGGCCTCATTTTGGAAAAAATACGGCCCATAAACCGCACCAAACAGTCACTCTTTGTGGGTGCATTGGTTTTTCGACAATCACTCTTGGATTATCATTCGCCCAATTGCGGCAATTCTGCTTATTGACAAATCCATTGAGGTGAAAATGTGCCTGATCACTGAAGATGATTTTCTTCGAGAATAGATTATCCACTGTTGCCATTTCTGGCCACCATTCTGACCATTGACGACACGCTTGAAATGGTCAAGTCTTTATGCATACTGTTCATAAACGATTAGCGTGAGAGGTGCAATTGTTGGGCACGACGACGAGTATAGGTGGACGGCTCTTCAGCCACACTATCGCGAATAGCAGCAATATTTTCTGCAGTAGGAGATGTACGAGCATGCACTGATGTTTTCTCATCTCCTACAGACCCGGTTTGCTCAAATTTTTGCACGATTTTTCCGATTGTGCAAACATTTCGACGATTAAATTGACCGAAAAAATCACGAAGTGCACGATATGCATTTTGATTTGAACGCCGCCTGATTAACTGTAATGCGTTGCTGGATTGTGTTTCTTTTTATGGTTCAAATTGAATTAGTCTGAAATTGAGAAATGTGAAATGAAATACAGAAAAAACTTTACGTTGGTTCACATTCAACATTGGCCCTTAAAATTTAACCACACTTTAATAATGTGCGTCACTTATACACTAATTTTGTGTAGAACCGTAATACGCATTAAAACAAACAATTGTATGAATCTGTCATTTAGATACTACCAACTACAAAGCGTTTAAGGCATTTAAGAAATGAATTGTATGTTAATATCACCTAAAATTATGAATTCTATACAGATGACGCATTGAGAACAAAAAACATGATAACACATGAAAAACAAAAACAAAAACATATGGCGGGCTGTGCCAGCACGACCCTCAACTTTTTTACACTGAAATCATTTTTTATGCCTAAAAATTTTACTTGGAGTTTGGTTTGTATGTATCATTTGAACATTGAAAAATTATTATCCATATGAAGCACTTTGGGAAGAATTGTATGTTTAGATTGATTAAGCCCTGAATTGGTGTTTGCAAATAAAGAATACTTTTAGTTCAATTGTATGAATAGGTCATTTGAAATATTTAAACAATTTCAGAAAAGTTCATACGAAAATGTGAATTCCCCTACAAAGGCTTATGTGGTAGACCAATACTAACCATTTATTCCCATAAGTTCGTTTATATCATTTGTAACACTGATATCTTTGGTAGTAATGGAGATAGGACAGATTTAATTACACCAATCGAAAGATCCCCTTTTTATCTCTTACACTCAGAGAAAAACGTCAGGTAAAAAGTTAACAATACTCATGTTAAATTTACATGATGGCTGTTCCTATACAAATTTAACCAAAATTAAGGAATTAACATGATTCAGTTTACAGTATGTGCAATGTTAAATTAACATTGTTAAACTTGTTACATATTTGACAGGGTTGTTAGTTGATTTTAAAGTATATCATGTTATTTTAACATTCAATCAGTTTTCTTTTCATCCAGTGTTAATATGACACTGTATCAGCTCACTTCAGCACAATTAAACAGATCATCATGTTGGGCCTTTACATGATCACAGTGTCAATATGACAATGCATCTGGTCAATTCAAAACATTTAAACAGATCACCGTGTTGTCACACATATTGTACCGCTATACCCTGCGACTCATTTTTTCATTTACCTGACTACAGGTTAATATGACAATGCATCTGGTTAATTGAACACATTTAAACAGATCACTTTAGACGATCGCAGTGTCAATGTAACACTGCATCTGCTCATTTCAACCCCAATAAACATATCACAGTGTTAATTTGGGACAGTATTGGTTAGTTCGTACATAAAGTATGCAAACTATATCACTTCTTGTTAATTCATTGGCGTTGTCGGGTCTGTGTCGGTCGTAATCGTGGTTCGTGGTGTTTATTTTTTAATACAATATTCAACAATTTAAAGTCTGTGAATGCTTTTCGCAAAGTCATGTAAAGTGTGTTAAGTATTTGTCTTTTGGTCAAGTCTTGTTATTAAATTTTCTAACAATGCCTTCATAGTGTCCAGCAATATTCGTGATGAGTTAAATGTGTAGCAACTTCATCGTCGATTATTTCTATAATTTATACATGTTCATTCTTCTTTTGATCCCTATTTATAAGGACAAACATATTTGTCATCACTTATACACATTCAGCCATAACGAGGTATCTACGATTTTATACGATTCTCGGGATTTTTGCTGCGAGGCTTTCGAACAACTGTATTATATGTACAGTTGTACATATATATTGGCATTGGTCTTTTTGTAGGCATCTAGTTTCAGTGTAGTTAATATCTTTCGCACAAGTCTAATGACAATCTCAATAATAGGAACCACATTTTTATTTAAAGATTGCGGAATGAACGTCGAAAGCCTAACATATATCAAAGATGAGGATATAAATGAACTATTTCCAATCAAGAATATGGGATTGCGTGTCATGTTTAAAGCCAAGCTTTCCCATTGGAGGCAAAATGATGTAAGCAATAAAATGAAACGCTTACTTATAATATTAAAATATAAATATATTTCCAATAAATATTTTAGGCCGAAACATTATCTGTGAAAAGCTGGTTAACTTCAGTTTCTAACAATAGTTCATAATCACTCGCATCAACTCAGCCTCAGAAACTGAGCGAAATTTTGCAAGAAACTCCAAGAGGGCAGGATATTTTACAATATTTCAATTTGAACTCAAGATTAAACGATGACCATCGTGATGCCTTAATCAATATAATTGTCGATAATTACTGCAAGAATTGTACGTGTATGAGCATGAGGGATATTGTGAAGTTTAGTGACGAGATAAAGGAAATGTTTCCCTCGGAGGATCTGGTATGAAAAGAAATTATATACTCTAGGGATTCTCTTTTATTTAATTTGATGTTCACATCAAATTATTATTTCCTAATTTAATTAAACTGTATTTTCAAATTTAGAGGTATTATTTCAACTTTCGTGGAAAAGGCCTAAATCCCGTTGGAATATTATATGACAAGGCAACAAATGCGCGCAGAAAAATGAGGAAAAGAAGACCAGCTGCTGACACCAATATCAGTGTATTGCCTATTTATCATGCGGCCATAGCCCCAGGTAAGAAATTTTACTTATTATAGCAAATTCATGTACCTAAATATTTTGTACATCTTACTTTTCTTTCTTTACAGACGACGATAATTTGGACGATAAAACATGGCTACTTCACAACGTCGAGCCATGGACCGAAGTGTGCGAAAAATGGAAAGCCACTTTCCAAATAAGAAGACAGGAAATTCTTCAAAATGATACAAACATTTTGGTTAATTGGCCATTATTCAAAAAATCACTAGGTCATTTACTGGTAAAAGAATTTGGAGAGATTTAGCAATATAAATACTAATAAAATTTTACATTACAGATTGAAATTGACTTTGGCCAGCTTTTCCCTAAAAATATTCAAGGCCTTTTTATAAAATGGGACCACTTTAAGGAAGTAATATTACCTTACGTGATGCACAAACGGCCACAATTCTTCACTGTTTGTCAATTAATGACTACAGCCGGCAGTACGAGCTCCTGAAACAAAAATCTAGTCAAAAAAATAGCCCCATACAACCAGTGATTTTGGTTAGTTTATCAACAGTTTATCAACAAACAGCAAACATTTGTCAGCTAATAACAATACTTCTATTTTAAAATAAGTAAATCATTTCCAAAACAATTACAATTGGAAACAATTTGAATATTACAGTAAAGTAACATTTAAAGGTACAGAATGTAAAAAAGTTTTTTTTTAATGGCCAAAAGGGGTGATATTTCCTTATTTGAAATCGTTGACATTGTAGTAAACTGTAATCTAGAGCTTTTTTTTTTATATGTTTTGAATATAAAATTACTTATTTTTATGCTCATCTCCAAGCCTATGTTATAGGAGAAATTTTAAATGAGCTTCTTTATCTAAGTTTTAATGACTTTATATCTCCACCTCTTCATATCCATATACTATGTAATAATTTAAAGACTGTGCGTTTTAAATCGATTTAGTTAATGTATAAACTTAGCATTTCATTATAAGTTTTGAATTTAAATTTACTTTAATACTCCAATGTTAGAAACATTTTTTTTCCTTTTTTTTTTCAAAAATAAAAATAATCGAATTTGTTAACTTGTTTAAAGAAACTTATAAATATAATATAACTTATAATAAAATAAAAATTACAAACATGTAAATTGCAAATTTTGTTAAATTCATTTTCCATGTATAGCGAAACGAATTAAACTGTCATGTAGATTATACAGGTAAGCATTGTTAACTTTACAGTACACCATGTTGATTCATCGGGGCTATGATGTTAGTTTAACATGATAAATAAAGTTAAATTGACAAAGGGTCATGAACAATTAACAGGATAGCATTTTAAAATAACATTACACAAAATGCTGTATTTACAGGCCATAGTGCAATTAGTTAACAAGTGATCGTGTAGATTCATCGTTTTTTTCGTGTTAATTTAACATGATTAATAATATAAACAGTTTTGAACTAACATGATTGTTCACGTTAGTATAACATTTTTAAGTGTTAATACTACGAAATCTATCAAAACCGTGTATCGTGTTATATCTTAACACGGCCAATCGTGTTGAAAAAAAACAACATGATAATTGGTTAATTTTTGGTTGATTTAACAGGATTTTTTCTCTGGGTGTAGAGATCATTCCTAACTCAAAAATGGCAAAAATGGGTATGTGTCACTCCAATACTGAGGTGACGAAATAATAAAGTAATAACAAAACAAGTTGAGAGGTGCAAATTTTAAAAACAATATATAAAACTTTAAACCAAAGTCCGTTCCATATTCCAACTTAATTATTTAATAATTAATTAATCTCATATAAGTACTTGTTTTTTTTTCGTTGTAAATTTAAATACATCACCATCCGTCTATAAACAATGTTATTTGTTCGATTTAAATACCATTGAGAAAAATCGATTTTCAAACAAAATAGTTTTCAATTCATACCACCTTTTGATTGCCATTAAAACAGGGGTATGTATTCACAAATGTTTTTATTTAATAAAAAAAAACACACAAACGTACTGAATCAATTTCGATATTCCTTAAATCAATAAAAATAAAATTCACAGCCTTCAGCAATTCTGTACGCATGAGTGTAGCAACATATACACAAAACAAAGCAGCAAACAGAAATATTTATCTCAACTTTTTCAACAATGGAAGATTAAAAAAACAATTTCCAATAAAAAACACAAAATGGTAAACAACATAAATTGTATTTGTGATGCTATCAATAGCCTACCCATGGTATAACAAGAGTATTGCTTAAAACGATGAACAAATTCACAAGTCCATATCCTCAGGATCGAATCTTCATCGAAGCATATCAACGAAACATTCAAAAACATCATCCTGATGTTCACAACAACTCAAATAATTTAAATTCGGTTCTTTAAGAGCGAACTCGGAGCGTCACACAGAAAATTCCTCGACCTACCCAAAGGACACAACTTGAATTGAAATACCAAAAGCTTTCCGAAATGGTCTTAAGTTTGAATAAATTTAAATAAAATTCAAAAAACTGTACAATCTCTGTTCCTTTTAACACATACACGTTGGATTTTAATTCTTGTTTGCAGTTGCTGTTGGTGTGTTAATTTATTCACAATAAAAATGCGAACAATTTCGACAGGACAGGACGACCAAAAAATATCGTTACATTAGCCACTCTCACCACTCTCACCACTTTTCATGGCACTTTGCTACGGTCGACTTTTTTGCACGAGTATTTCAAGCGAAATTGCATTAAAAGTTGGTACGGCTTAGACAGGACACAGAAAGGATTCACCGCTAACAAATTGCCAAAGATTAGCTCCCAACCAATAACTGATTGCCGTTGAATTGGCTTTGGTCATATCGTACCGAGAGGGGGGAGAGTGAGTAGTAGTTATACGCTTCGGAATTTTCCGGTCGCTAATGGGATAAAGAGAGTTTAGAAATTAATTGGAGTTTATGGCGACCGGAAAGTGGGGATTAGTTTAGTTTAAAAGTTGCCATTTTATTAAATTAAAGCGAATTTCATGGCAAGCGGTTGGTGAAGAGGGGGAAGGCGAAGTAATGGATATGAGAAGCATAATGGGGGTTTGAAGGCTTGGGTGAGTTTTAGTTTAATTTTGAGGCCCTATTTGTGAATAATAAGCTATATGTTCAAATTTAAGTTGTCAGGGATTTAAATGCGTAATTAGATTCGTGGTTGTTTATTCCATTCTCGGGAGACATTTTGACATATCAGTGTTTGTATTAGTTCCGTCCTGTAATATTGCAACGCAACGATTCAGCGGGGCGCAGGTGGTATGTCAATCGGTAGCCTATAGCTTTGTGTAATTCAGTCGCTATAGAGCGTTTCTCAGGAGTGGACCATATGTTGTACATGCGAGAGTTTTACAAAAACGGTGAGTAGGTGAACGGTGTAACACGTAGAAGACTCTACAATGTTTGAGGTCTTAGCCACTTAAATTATGCGCTTAGCATGCCTTTCATTCGATAATGGGTCAAAAATTTAAAGAGTCGAATAGAAAAACGAAAAATCCGGGCGACCAAGATTCTCAAGAATTGTAGAAAACAGGGAGTCAGTCTATTAGTGACAATTAATATTTAGATTTATTATTCAGTTAATTCATGATATAAAATAGATAAATCTTATAAAAAATTGTACCTGCTTTGTTTTATATTAATATTTGGATGTCCGAACATTCCGAGGGGCTAACATCGACTCGGACCACTACCTTGTTGTAGCCAAGGTAAGGATGCGGATATTCACCACGCCACAACAAACCAGAAATACTGTGAACAAATTTAATGTCGAAAGACTGCAGTCGCCTGAGACCGCCAAGACCTTCGCGCAACGCGTATCCCTTAACCGCTCGACTCACAACACACCACCAGCATCTAATGTCGAAGAACAATGGCAACGATGCCAACAAGCCATTAGATCAGCAGCAACTGATGTGCTAGGTTTCTCGCGGCCACAAGCAAGAAACCCCTGGTTTGATGAGGAATGCCGACAGATGCTCGCAGCCAAGAACGAGGCCTACAAGGCTAAGCTGCAGCTGAAGACGAGAGCTGCCATTGAGCTCTATAGGCAAAGAAGAATTGAAGAACATCGGCTTTTCAGAACGAAAAAAAAAGCGCGTGATCGAGGATATAGAGAGGTGCCACTCCAGGAACGATGTTCGCAAGTTTTACCAAAGTATAAAACGTCAAAGCCAAGGATACAAGGCTCGAACAGAATCCTGTCGAGATGAACAAGGAAATATCGTAGTTGAGACACAGTCGATGCTTAGGATATGGAAGAACCACTTCTGCAGACTGTTAAACGGCGATGACGAACAACTTTCCGCTGTCAGGCAGAACGAACCATTTAATATGGGCAACGACAGCGAAAACTGCCAACCACCCGACCTAAGTGAAGTGAGGATAGCTATATCTATACTCAAGCTTAATAAGGCCGCCGGAAATGACGGCCTTCCCGCTGAGCTTTATAAAGCTGGCGGAGATGACTTGGTAAGTAACATCCACCAACTCATAAGCCAAATCTGGTCGGTTGAGAGCATGCCTGAAGAATGGAACCTCAGCATCGTTTCCCTGATCCACAAAAAAGGAGACCCTCTGAACTGCGCCAACTTCAGAGGCATAAGTCTACTCAACATCGCCTACAAGATCCTACCTTCCGTAATATGTGAACGCCTGAAACCGTTTACCAACAACCTGATCGGGCCTTATCAGTGTGGTTTTAGGCCAGGAAAGTCCACAATCGATCAAATGTTCACACTTCGGCAGATCCTGGAAAAAACCCAAGAAGTCCAAATCGATACCCACCACCTATTTATCGATTTCAAAGCCGCATATGATAGCATTTATAGAGACGAACTATACAGAGCCATGTCTAGTTTTGGTATACCGCCCAAACTCGTCCGTTTGTGTAGGATGACGATAGAGAATTCTCGCTGCTCCATCAGGGTCGGAAACGACTTCACCGACACATTCGATACCAAAAAAGGATTTAGGCAAGGCGATGCGCTGTCATGTGACTTCTTCAATTTGATTCTTGAGAGCATTGTGCGAAACTCCCGAGCCAACACCAGAGGCACAGTTTTTTAAAAATCGGTGCAACTACTAGCATACGCCGACGATATTGACATCATTGGTAGGACTCAACGTGATGTCATAGCCACGTTTGCTAGCAAAGAAAATAAAGCGGCACAAATGGGCTTACCAGTAAATGAGGGTAAGACTAAGTATATGCTGTCATCACGAAAGGACTCACAACATCGACGAATTAGACAGAACGTCACCATTGACAGATATAACTTTGAGGTAGTACGGGACTTTGTCTACCTCGGCTCCGCTATTAACAATGACAACAACATCTCGCCAGAAATCAAACGAAGAATTACTCTTGCCAATCGCTGTTTGTTCGGGCTTAGAAGGAAATTTAGCAGTAAAGCCCTCACTCGAACTACTAAGAAGATCCTATATAAGACCCTGATCATCCCAGTCCTGCTCTACGGCGCTGAAGCATGGACCGTATCAAAAGCGGATGAAGAAATCCTTGGTCGATTCGAGAGAAAAATTATTCGAAAAATCTTCGGTCCCGTTTACCTTGACCGGCTATGGAGACGAAGATTCAACCACGAACTATACGAGCTGTACAGCGAAATACCCCTAGTCAAAATACTCCGTATTGGACTTTAAGATGGGGACATGTAGAACGAATGAACACCAATACTACGGCTCGCAGAGTCTTCGATTCCCAGCCAGACGTCGGACGCAGTAGAGGAAGACCTCGCCTTAAGTGGCGCGCACAAGTAGAAACCGACCTCAACCAACGTGGAGTGCGAAACTGGAGGCAGTTAGCTAAGGACCGGGCTAATTGAAGAGGCATGTTGGTTGAGGCCCAAGTTCATCCTGAGCTGTAGCGCCACTTAACTCAACTCGACCATCATCATTCCAGACCCTCATTATGGCACCGAGCTCTCGACAAAAATCAAGAAAGCCAGCCAAATATTAGGGCTTTTCGAGCCCTAAAAATTTTTTGTCATGTATGCGAGGAAGTCGAATGGAGTTATATACAACAGCAAACTTTATAAGCTTGTGAATGAGGTACAAATGGTAAAAGAAACAATCACTTCGGACGAATTTAAATTATATCCAAATTTCTTGGTATAAATCGTTTCATGCTACTTTAGATCTATATTTAGGATGCATTGCATTGAAAAGGATAATTGCACATACGACGTCTGAGAAATATCCTATATAAAACAATTATAATTCGAAGTTTCTCAATTTTTTTTATATTTAAAACCGGCAATACAAATGCAATGTTGCACATATAAATGATTAAAAAGTTTAAGCTTAAGGTCCTATAAGAGTCATTAATGCTAAATTAATTGTCATTTGAAAATGATGTCAATAACCACTAATGACAGAACATTTTCAATTAAGTCAATTATTGACGATTGTTTGCGATTAGTTCATTGACAAAACAATTTTCACAAATCCCAGTATAGGCTAATTTTAGGAACATTTTGTGATTACTGCAGCTGCGGGTAACAGAGGACTGCAAAATACCTCCACTCAAAACCAGAATTTGTTTAGACAATATTTTCATTCATCTTCTGATGTTGATATGGAATTTATATTCCATTTTTAACTTTCTCTTACAAAGAGAAAGATATTGTTTTCGTAAAAATTTTCGACCTCGAGATTTTGATTGATTCTAACATTACGATAATAGCGGAGCCTAAAAAAGTGGTTTTTGGAATTCCGTCCGTCGGTCCGTCTGTCCGTATTGGTCTCCCCAGCCTAAACGGCTAGGCCAATTTTCTTCAAACTTCGTATCCAAGCTTGTTTTGGTCATAATTCTAGGCCATTTTTTTGTTTGCTTTTAGCCATGTTATTAACGGTACCTGCCATATAAAAATAAAACCTCAATTTTCTCGAAAACGGCTCTTACGATTTTGATTAAACTTTATACGTACTATAAGCATATTAGTTCCAACAAAACTGCATACCCAGTTTTTTCGAGAAAATCCATATAACGGATTTTGTCATTCAGGCCATATAAAGAAAATTGTTAATTTCTCGCAAACTACTATGTCAAATTGAACCAAATTTAATACATATACTACTATAATAGTTCTAAACAATTCCACATAATTAGTTTTAGCCCAACTATCACTTAACGGAATTTTCAGTTTTGGCCAATAACGAAAATTAATTATTTTTCACATAGACACCGATTCCTTGAAATTTCGGAGTAAACGTTCGTATAATCAAATTTCGACATTTTATATAATTTTGAGCATTAATAATCAAAATGCGCACTATTTGATCTAACGCCGAACTCGCTGTGAAAGAGAAAGTTGCGTACGACCCAGTCGTGCACCCACCACTCGTTTATAGAGAGATATACGACCCAATCGTGGTATCCGTTCGGAACAATTTCCGAAACGAAAGTTAGTTCCAATTGGAACTTAATTTGCTTTCGAGGTATCCGATGTGGAATAAATAAAAAAGCATATCTCGAACAACTTTGGAGGAAATTCAATGCACAGCTGTCAAAAATTCTTGACTTAACGCATATCACCAATGCGCGATCATGTGCGTTACATATCGTCGGAATGTCGAAATTCTAATCGGAATAGATACCTCATTAGAAAATCCTCCGATTTCTAACATATTTCTAACGTCGGATTTTTACTTGATGAAAAAAACTCTGCGCTCCATTCCATCCCCAATGTCTGACAGAATTACGTTTTGTTCATCAATTCAACTAATTCCACTGGTTATGAAAAGCTTTTTAAATTGTTTGTTCAGATTCGGCGTTAAGCTACGTTTAGACGATTGGAAGATCTTCCAATTTTGTCATATATGTCAGTAAAAAAAGTGTTCCAAATGTCTTCCAACCGTCTCACACTGGGGCAGAATACCCCAATACTTGGCAGAAAATCAAATTATGAAGTTGAGAGTTGTCATAAACTAACAGTAATTAGGATCACGTGATCTTCAGCAGATCTACACAAATGGAGGATTTGTTTACTTTTTCCATCAAGTGCAGACCTGTTTTTTGTGTTTTGAGTTAGGTACTTTTGTAAATTGTGTTCTATTTATTACCCGTTAGTTAAATCGATATATTTTTTCGCCATGGAATCAGTAAGCTCAGGTGTGTTTTTTTCAGTATTTAGTTAACAAACAAATTTTTTTTTGATCTCTTATTTTGTGGTAGAAAATAGAAAAAGTGTAAAAAAAAACGTGTTGTGTTCGCATTTAACTAAAGTCCTTAATCTTTTAGTTGTGTTGTCCGTAAAACTCCGCAAAATTTTCTTGTCTATTACAAGACAAAACCTTTACAATATAATGAAGGATTCAAATTGCCAGCGATTAGATAGCCAAATGGAGTTCTTAAAACAAGAAATGGAAAGACAGGTTCATTGCGGTGGTACATTTCAAAACGATATTAAGACAAAAATTAATGATTTTAAAACAAAATTTAAACAGCGCTGGGATAAAGCTTGTCGACTGGAGGCACGATTCTTAAAAAAAAATAGTGCTTGGCTTAATACGCCCATTCTGTTCAGTTGTACAAGTTCTTCAAGCTTGAAACGTGGTCGTCCAACAATTTCGTTCAAAGAAGGATCAGATAGAACAAAACGACAAAAAACTGTCAGAGTTAAGAAAATCCACGTCTCTTGCCGAGTTGACATATGCGACTGAAATGAGTTTAAAAGCTTCTGGACAATCGGAGACTGCAAAACTAATTCGAGAAATAACCACCATTCCAAGTAATGCTGAAAAGTGTAGAAAAGCGTTAAATGAGTCCATTGAACCCACTTCAATGACTGGAGAAGAAGCACATGCTGAAGGATGCATTTCCCGGGCGCCTAATCTCCCGTTTTGGCGATTTGCACTGGCCAGCAAGATCGCCTGATTTGACCGCTCCAGACTTCTTTTTGTGGGGCTTTTTGAAGTCGCGGGTTTATGTCAACAAGCCTCAGACTCTTGCAGCTCTTAAAGACAATATCCGTCAAGAATGTGAGGACCTATCGCCGGAAGTTTTGGCCAAAGTGATGGAAAATGCCATAAAAAGGGCTCAAATGACAATCAATTGTGGCGGCGGCCATTTACATGACATCATATTCTCGACTTGATGCAAAAAAAATTAAAAGACCAAATAAAAATAATCCACAAGAAGAATCAAAGTTTTTCATTTTTTTTAAATGACAGCCAAAAAACATCGGAAGGTTACCATGTATAAGAGAGAGAGAGAGCTAGATAGCGTAACGTCAACGTCAACGTCAACGTCAACTGCTTACATGCTCGCAGTTGGTGGTCCACCCAGTTTTTTCGTCTAAACACTTCGGATTTTCTGTGACAATTCTTCCTCCTCGCTGTCTTCCAACACGTAAACTATTAATATGGTAGAAATCGCAATATTTTGTTCCATTTTTATTAATCTGTTTATTTTATTTTCACAAATGTGGTCACTATATAATGTAACTGGCCTACGAATACAAATTTAAATATGTCCGACAATGCCTGTCAACCGATCTCCCAATTTTTTGGTAAACAAATATTTTCCAACCGTGTGAACACACAATTTTGAAGGTGACAATATTTTCTCAAATTAATTTGTCGGACAATAAAATTGGAAGACATTGGCACAAAGTATACCAACCGTCAGAACAGACAATTAAAAATTAGGAGATAGTTGGAAATTGTGAGCAATTGGCAGCTATTTTCACAGCTTTGACATATACGACAAAATTGGATGATCTTCCAATCGTCTGAACGTAGCTTTAGGAAGGTTTTGTTCTTCATGTCAAAAAATTATCTTCGCATAAACACATGAATGATGAAGCTTGGTTCATGGCCCTGTTTGGGCTGAAAATGCAAGACATCTAAATTGTTGCCTGTAAATGTAAGATTTAACAATTCAATGGCAGTCAATTTTACAAAATGTGCACTTGACATCTTTTTTTAAATACGTCTTTGGTCAGTTTAAATCGAGAAGTGAAAACAAAGCATAAGTGTCCTTAAACATTTTTATCATCAGTTCAGTAGTAACAAACAATATTGTAAGTTGTTTGTGGGTGTTTGTCGCTACTGATGATAATGGTTTAAAAGTAGATGGCAACAGGACGATGCAAAATCAATATGATGACGTACACAGTATCAACAGAAAGAGTAGAACGTTGTGACAGACCTGATACACATTTGTGAATATATAGGCAAAGAAAATGTATTTCTCAAGCCAGCAGTGCAGTGGAAGAAGCAATAAAATTTCGAACTCCCATACAATAGTCTTTCATTTTTCCACAAAAAGATTTTTTTCAGCCATTTTTGGGGAAAATAGCTTATCTAGTAACACTGCTAGAATTTTTTTTTAGATTAAAGCCATCATGTAGCCAAAGCAGGACCTGTCAAATTTGTTGTTAATTTGTGAGTAGCCTATGTCAAATCACAAATCCTATTTTCCCACGACCATACCAATCTATACAATGCATTTCTTAAATGTCTCTGTTTGGTGCCGCTTTTGGTCTGAAGAATCGGTCCACACTTTTTTTCAAAACGAAAATAGCTTTGCCATAACCACCTACGACAAATACCTGCTACAGATTGGTAATAAGGGATTTCTTGTGACCGAAACTGGATGATGCAGATACCGACATAATGCGCCTCCAACATGCGCTACATGACACACAGCACATGTGATGATGAACATTCTGCAAAAGCGATTAAAGGGAATGAAAATCTAGCTACGCGGTGACGGGAATAGGTCTATGATATAGTGCAATTCTACGCCTTATGACCTTATCCTTTGATCCTATTTGGAATCGCATGTCTATGTAAATAAATCGCAAGCAGTAGATGGCTCAAATCCAAGATAACGAAACAACCTAATCAAGCCATCAGTGCCACAAAGCAAATCCTCGCGGACATTTGAATAATTTACATTTACTGCCATAAAATCTTCCAAAAAAGTGGAAACAGCAGACACAACTTTTTATACAACTTTAGCTTCAATGGGGCGTCCTTTATTTATTTTATTAACTAATTTAAAAAAAAAACGACCAAATTATTTGGTTGATTTATATATACATTTGTATACAAAAACAAGTATATACATATGTATGTATGTCTCTCAATTCCTTTATGAAAATATTTGCAAATCCTTGCATATTTTAAAATTGCTGAACATCCTTCCGCCTGGCCCACACAATTAACCACAAACTCGGTCCAACTTTTCCCATAATTTTTGTCTCTTCATGCACACTTTCAACTTTAACCTAAACCTTCTCAAAACTTTATTTAGCTTATCTCTTCGGTATACTATACGACCACAGACTGCCACCTTTATTTACCAACTTCAGTTTATTGCTACCCATCAAGAGTGAAACACGATTACAGCCTTAAGCTGTCCACGAGAAAATTGGTTCACCAGATGACAATCGAATTAGCCATACCCAGGATGTACGGCCTTGCCCAACTTTACTCAATCATACTCGTGCCGTGTTTCTCCTCAAAGACTATCGCAACACACTATCTAAACTTCAATCGCAAGCATATCACATTTTCTATCTTTTCTTCCCAAAAAAATCTAGGATTACCATCCCAAACGAAGGACCAAAAAAAAAAAACCCCGAAAGAAAGAAAATCCGATTTAAACTTTCTCTATTAAAAAATAACGAGAAAAATATTTTTATGTCTATACCTATATCCTTAAACTGTTTTCCCAAGAAAGACGGCAAGATATGAAAACAAAAAAGCCGTTCCAAGGTCCTTTCAAAAATTACTTAAAGAGCTTCGCATCGGATATGTGTATGTATGGGAGTGCTTGTGTGCGTTCGCTAGACCTAACACACGAGAACAAAAATAAGATAACTGTGCCAACTTCAAAATTCTTCAAGATGATACCTACCTACAGAAAATGTTATTCTGAAACATCCTTGCAAAATATCCTTTGAGAGTACTTACCCGGAACATATACGAAAATAATAAATACTGTCAGCCATGCAAGGGATAGCATCCTCCTTGGATATATAAGTTAATGCAACGTTTCCTGGTGTACGAGTCTATGTCTGTGTCTACTATGCTCCTCTATGGTCGCAGCCGAAGGGATTCCGCATTCCTAGTGCACAACAGAAGAATCCAGCAGATAGAAATGTAAACATAAATTATAGGTGGCCAGCCTTATTTTTTGTGGGCAGGAGGTGGCGTTGCAATAGATGATCGGGTAGCCCCAAAAGAACTGCTGCCAAATGGAATAATCCTTGTATTTGTGTGCGAGAGTGTAACAATAACAAAAAAACCAAAAAAACTAGGAAGTGCGGAAGGATCTTCCGCAATGTGTTCACAAGCCAACTGCCAACTGGACACAGCACAATAAGAACACAAAAAAATCCGTATAAAAAATGAAGACAGGACAATCACCGAAAAAGGATTGCGCTTCGTTTCACTTAGGATTTATTGTTATCCTTTTTCTTGGTAACAAAGAAATATCTTAACTCAGAGTCCTTCCTTCTATTTTTTGCAATAAATCAAAATAACAGACATTCACTTGTCATTCACATTTTGCTCATTAATCAAGGACTCGCACTGATTTACACAAAACTTGTCAACATTTGAGGATCTTTGACGAATCCTCCGAATGAACATTTTTTTTTTGGTTCGTTTTCGTCGTTTTGTACACTGATATCCTCCCGATTAAATGTAAACAATGCGTTACAGCTTATTTGCGAATAAAGGACATTATTTGCTTCTGCGACGCAATAGACATCACGGTACACCGGCAAAATCACAACTAAACTGAAGATGATTACAAAAAGCCTTCGAGTCTGGCACCGTACAGCAGCCCACATACACGCAAGCACACTTACCCGATAGAATGGCAGTACACGAAACAGGATACAGAGCGACTGTATGGTTGTTGTTGATGATGATGATGTAGGATGTGTTTCCTGTACCGTATATAGTAATTTTTTGGTGGGAAAAAGGAGTCAATCGGAGGTGCACAGGATATGATAAGAATTTCGTCGAGGATGCTGATACTTTTGGTAGGTGCAATGGCAACACATACACCTTTTGCAGAGTTTACAGCAAGAGACAGTCATGCGCAAATGGGCGGACTCTCCATATCCTGGATGCAATTTACAGACAACATCCGTAGACAAAATATACGAGGGGAGGTCCAGCTCAGACAGGACTATACGGCATCGTGAGAATAGGAGCACCAGCAGTTGAACTAGCCAGCAGTTAATCACCCCAATTGTTAGGCTCGATGTCATGCGGTTTTCCAATATTGGGTCAAGCGAATAAATTAGGATTAATCGTCCTTATCTTTGGTTCGTTCAGGTTTTTTTTTGTTTAATTTGTGTGAACGGCTGAGTGGATTATACACACATCCATACGCCCATCAATGCAGAGAGCGAGAAGGTCCTGATCCTGAATTAGGTTAGGCAATGTCTGCCTAATGGAACTCGTTTATATGGACCAATAGCTCTGTGCTCCCCTTTGTGTATGTATTTCTGATTTAGGTCCTTATATTAATTTTGCAGGAGTCGGTACCGCATTATATTACAAGGTGGTAGCCGCACCTGATTACGGTCTTATCGGCTATCGGTAGGTGACGTGGCACTATGAGGTGGTTGGTGGGTGGCTCCGCCACATTTTCTGGCCATCGACGGTTTTTTGGCCCATAGGTCCTTTGAGGAAGGCCGATTTGTGTCGACCGATGGAATGTTTTATTTGGCCAATGCAGATTGGATGTAGCCAGAGCATAGGGGGTTGTGGATATTCGGTTGAAAATGTTGTTTCATACGGCGAGAGTATGGTGACCATTAATGGACTAAGAGTGTCCTTTTGTTGTGGTAAAACATTGTCGGTGGTTATGTGTGTGTGTGTGTGTATGGAAGTTAATTAGGTTATTCCAATATAATGTCGGGGAGTATAGGGACTATATTTCTGGCTTCATCATTGCTTATTGCAAATCACATTAAGGCAAAATTGGATTCGAAGTAGCGCCTTGGGACTATGAAACGTCAATTAGGATATCTGAAAAGGGAATATATTCATTTTTGGAACTTTTTTTTTCTAGGGAATCTATGTATTCAATAATAATTTATTTCGCCTGTTTGCGGATGTAGTAGAATAGCTGGAACGGTAATGTGAGAGCCATTCACAGATGGATTTATATATATAAAGGTTATTATCGGGGTGGTGCTGAATTAACGAAGTTTAATTGAGAGAGATTGGTATAAATCAACATTTTAGGGTGGTGGTGTTTGTGAGGAGTGGAAATGAAATGGCTAATAGACTAACAAGCTGGATGGAGGATATTTTATTTTTAATGCTGAGAGTTGTCCTCTTGAATAATGCAAATTCAAAAATGCCAGGAATTTATACGACTTATTGAAAAAGTCTGGGGTCGAACCGTTGAACATCATAAGCGAAGCAAAAGGAGAGCATGAAAGTGGTAGGTTTTGATAGCTCTATGTAATTTCATCGAAAGAGAAGGAATACTATAAATTGAACAAAACCGTTTGGTTTGGTTTAAGTGGCGCTACAGTTCACGATGAACCTGGGCCTCACCAACATGCCTCTCCAATTAGCCCGGTCCTAAGCTAACTGCTTCCAGTTGCGCACTCCAAGTTGGTTGAGGTCGGTTTCGTCTTGTGCGCACCACTTAATGCGAAGTCTTCCTCTACTGCGTCCGACCGTCTGGCTGGGAATCGAAGACTCTGCGAGCCGGAGTATTGGTGTCCATTCGTTCTACATGTCCTAGCCATCTTAAACGTCCAATGCGGAGTTTTTTGACTATGGGGTATGTCGCTGTACAGCTCGTATAGTTCGTGGTTGAATCTTCGTCTCCATTCGTAAAAAAAAATTTGGGGAGAGTAGACCTAATAAACGTCTACCCAATAAAACAATAAAAGCAAGTGCAGTGTGTGGTACTGGTAATCCATCTCGCCTCTCTCCATTTCGTTTGCTATTGTCTTTGCCGCACCAATGCAAGTGCCGTATGTTTTTTTTTTGCATGGTAATAACCGATGAATAGCGGGTCGTGAATGAAGATCTGTTAAATATTCAATGCAAATTGTCGTAAGGGCATAACACCTATAACAACTTGTATTGGATGTTTTTATACTGAATCTTCACTTCACTTCTCAGCTTAGTTTTGTCGTCGGTATTGTATCGTTTATGTCTGTGGTAGTAATGGAAAGGAAACTTAGTGTGGACGTGTGTAACATTCGTGGGTTAAGGTCTAATCTTTTTCGGCATACGTCCACATTTCCAAATATCAACCAGCTGTTTTGGCACTAAGTGAAACACAGGTGGGGTGAATTCTGACTTATCAGAATTAACCTTTCCTGGATTTGGTGCCATTATTCTTTTTCACCGCGGTCTCGCCAGTTATATATGTAGTGACGTAGCCTACCAAATTCAAACTCAATACGGCCAATGTTCCAATTCGGAATTTAATTTTATATGGCTGAAATTCCATGTCGGTAGGCAATTAATCCACTACTGTTTCATTTATAGAAGCCCAAACCTTGACAGCCATTCAACTTTAAATGAATTTGATGCGCTGTCTGACTCCATCTCCAGAATTGTATCCCTGCATCCTCACACTGAAATCGTCATTGCTGGCGATTTCAATGTACACAATTCTACGTGGCTTCAACATTCTGGATAGACAACACCCGAAGGAAGGTATGTTGAGATCTTTGCTGAGGTAAACAACCTAACCCAGCTTGTATACCGGATATTAACAGTCAAGTCACCAACACCCTGGACTTGTTTCTTACCTCTCACCCTGATAAATACACCATCAATATATTATCGCCTCTAGGCTCGTCAGACCACTGTATCATATCAACAAATCTCTCGTACTCCAACAGAGCAAATTCCCAAAAAAAAATACGGTATGGCAATAGGAGAAAGCTAATTGGGAAGCATTAAACAGCTTCTTTAGGAATTTTAACTGGTCACATGGTTCCTCGATAGTGAAGTGGATGCTGTTGCTGATATGATATCAAACATCATTCTTCTTGGTATGAGAGCTTTTATTCCCAACAGAATTAAGAGTATCAGACCAAAGGCAAAAGGGTGGTATGACTTGAGCTGCAAAGAAGCTATCAGATTGAGAGAGACAAACTTTCGGTTCTACAAGACAAACCCAACAGAGGAAAACCGAGCAAAATTCAAACAAGCCAGAAATAACTGTAATGTCCATGTAAAGCGTGTCAAATTCCTCTATGACCAAAAGTTGAGGCAAAAAATTCTACAATGTCCAAGAGGTAGTAAAAACTTTTGGTCATTTGTTAAAAATATGAAAAATTCGGCCTCATCATCAGTTCCGACGCTCATTCAAGAGGACATTCCAGCTGTCAGCTCTTTAGACAAAGTCAATCTGCTTGCTGCGCATTTCGCAGCCAATTCTACATTGCCAGATTGTGTTCAGTCTCCTCCTGTACTTGAGAACGTAAATCATTCCATGGGACAAATTTACTTTCGTACTCATACAGTTGCAAGAGTTTTATCTAATCTTGACATTCACAAATCCGCTGGTCCAGATGGTACACCCCCATTATTCTGAAGAGGTGTTCTTCTACGCTAGCAAAACCACTGCGTAAGCTTTTCTATCTATCCTACTCATCAGGACTCTTTCCGAGTAGATGGAAAACAGAATTTGTCCAGCCTGTACCAAAAAAAGGCGAATCTCCTTCTCTCTCCAACTACCGATGGAAACGCTGATAAATCATCAGCTTATGAAATATCTCGAAACACGAAAACTTCTCAATGACCGGCAGTATTGTTTTTCGCAGCAACAGGTCTACTGGTGATTTGATGACATATCTCACCGAAAAGTGGAACCAAACAATACACCATGGTGGCGAAAGCAAGATTGTTGCGCTTGATATTTCAAAGGCATTTGACAGGGTTTGGCATCGAAAATACGTGCATTTGGAATCGATAAAAACTTCTTCTATGGATTAGACATTATCTTTCGAAACGTTCAATTCAAGTTGTTTTGGATGGTTTCAAGTCTGCAACTCACCAAATAAATGCTGGTGTCCCTCAAGGCTCAGTTTTGTCTCCGACTCTCTTTCTCATTTTTATAAATGATCTCCTCTCTGCAACTTCTAATCCGATTCATTCCTTCGCTGATGACAGTACTCTCAGCTGCTCATACTCGTTTTCAGGTTCACGTCCCTCATCTTCGAACGTGGACTCCAAACGACAAAATATGTAAAGCTCATTGAATTCCGACCTTGACAGCATCATCAAATGGGGTAAATCCAACAGAGTAGAATTCAATGCTTCCAAAACACAATGCTGTCTTCTGTCGTTAAAGCGAAACCAAAATCTAGAGCCATTATCCATGAATGGCACTTTCATCAAAGAAACCGAAAAACTTTCCATGCTAGGTATGTGTGTTAGTAACGACATACGTTGAAACGACCACATATTTCAAATCGCTAAAAACGCAGCCAAATGTCTAGGTTTCCTTAATCGATGTAAGAAATATTTCATCCCTTCTCATCTGGCCACAATATACAAAGCGTTTATACGCCCTAAACTTCAGTTCAACGCCCACGTCTGGTCAGGTGCACCAAAAACAACATTGCACCTCCTAGATAGGATTCAAACGCGTGCGAAAAAACTTATAGGAGACATTAGAATAGCGAACTCTTTAGTTTCGCTAGAACATCGTCGAAATATCTCCTGCCTTACACTGTTTTATCGCTATCTTAACAACAAATGCTCAAATGAAATAGCCATTCAGCCGCAATACTCGTTACGCTATGAATGCAAATCAGTTTACCCTTAATCCTATCTTCGGACGAACGCTGAAATATAGAGATTCGTACATAAACCGAACAACACGAATGTGGAATGCTCTACCAAACTCTGTTTTCCCTTTCCATTATAACCTACAGGCATCGGTACCTCCTGTTTAGTCGTACCACGTATTATTAAAACAAGCTGAGTAGACTTAAACTTTATTGTATAGATGTGGTCTCTCCAAGAGTAATACAACAACTGATTGTCTTATGCAATCTAGAGTATGATTTATCAAGATGTTAAGTCTACAACAATTATTAACTCTACACTCTACATCTCCCCTTTTAATACTTTAAACATTTTATAAGAAAGAATATCATAATATACAATAACAAAATAATTATTTTTTAAGTTAAACATAATAAACCCAGTATCTATTTACATTGTAATTGTTTTTTAGTACGGCTTCGAGTGTTGTGAACTTTGGCTTCGGATGTTTTAACTATATTAGTTGGTTTCGTTTCTTGAGGAAATCTTTTTCGTATATGTCTAGAGTTCCTTCTATATGTTCCTCCCCCTTCTAGTTTAATTAAATAGGATCTTGGTTCTGGTAGTTTTGATATTATTATTCCTGGAACCCACTTTTTATTTAAAGATTGCATCCAAACTTGATTACCGGCCATGAATTCATTTTTATAACTTGCGTTGTTATTATAGTATGACTTCGCTGTTTGCTTCGCCTTCCACATGCAGTGTTGAGCGTTTTCTGGAAGTTTAGGTTTCAAAATGTCATCGTGTGAAGGTATCCTTGTACGCAAAGTTCTGTTATACAACAATTGTGCAGGTGAGTACCCAACACTTAGAAGTGGTGTGTTCCTATACTCCAGTAGGAGTAAAAATAAGTCCGTTTTAGAAGCATGACTCTTGCGTAGTAAATCTTTGCTGATACCAACAAATTTTTCAGCCAAACCGTTTGACTTTGGATGATAGGGGCTACTAAAAACAAATTTCGCACCTATTTGTTTTGCAAAAGATAAGCACTCCAAACAGTTGAATGGGTTATTATCTGAAATGATAATCTTAGGGATTCCATGTGAAGAAAAATGTTTTTTAGGTTTTTAATTATTTCATTGGCCGATTTGTTTCTTTTTGGTAATAACTCTAACCACTTAGAGAAATAATCAACAATAACCAAATAATAATAATTCGAATATTCTAATAGATCTAAACCTATTTTCAGAAAAGTTGTGTCTGGAATGTCATGCAAAATGATCGGTTCCTTTCTTTGAGAAATCTTCAATGACTGACACACTAAACATCGATTGATTAAATTTTCGATTTGAATGTTCATATTTTTCCAAAATAGGAGATTTTTTACTCGTAGTTTAGTTTTGTTTATTCCTAAATGACCGTCATGCACTATATCTAGATATTCATTCTGTAGGGATTTCGGGACTACTATTCTATTCATGTAAAAAATAATATCATCTTCAATAAACAATTCATTCTGCATGCGATAGTAAAACTTTAAATCGTTTTCAACTTTGCTGATATTTCTGGGCCAACCATTCTCAACTCCGGGTCCTTTTGAGTTTCATTTTGAAGCTGAGCTTTTCTGTCATCGCTTATATTAATTGAATGAATAACTTCATCAAAATCATCTTCGTTACTGGTTTTAGTTACATCTAAGAACGAACGAGAAAGTAAATCTGCTACATGCAGATATTTCCCAGGGACATACACCACATCAAGTTTGTACCTCATTAGTTTGAGTTTCATCCTCAAAGTTTGTAACTAAAGGTTTGTGGTCAGTTTGAACCGTAGTTGGCCTACCATAAATATAATTATGGAACTTGGTGCATGCAAACGTAATCGCTAGAAGTTCTTTTTCAATTTGGGCATAGCCCTGTTCAGTGTCTGTAAGAGCTCTAGAAGCAAAACTAACTGGTCCCTCTGACTGTAAAAGACAACATCCAAGGCCACTTTTTGATGCATCACATTGCAAAATTATTGGTTTGTTGTCATCGAATAGTTTTAGTATGGGCACGCTTGTTATTATTTTTTTAATTTGATTAAAGGTGTCATTGTGCATTTCTAACCAAACAAATTCTTTATCTTTTTTAAGTAAATTCCTCAAATTTTGTGAGATTGTCGATAGATTGGGAAGAAAACATCGAAGATAGTTAATCAAGCCTAAGAACCTTTGTAATTCCTTTTTATTCGATGGAGGTTTCATTGCGAGAATTGATTCTATTCTATCGGGGTCTGGGCTCATGCCAGCCTCAGAAAAGATATGTCCTAGGTATTTTACCGAACTTAGATTGTGCTGGAATTTATTGGCATTAAATTTAACACCAATATGCCTAGCCCTATTAAAAACATTTTTTAAATTTGCATCGTGTTCCATTTGATCCTTTCCAAACACTATTAGATCGTCTAAATAAACGCATGTTCCTGGAAGTTGACCAAAATATTGATATGTATAGCGCTGAAAGATTTCAGGCGCAACACAAATGCCAAAGGGTAATCTACAAAATTTAAAACAGCCAAAAGGGCTACTAAAAGTGCACAAATCACTCGAGTGTTCATGCAACTCAACCTGCCAGAACCCATTTGTTAGATCCAACACAGAAAAGTATTTCATTCCACAAAGTTTGTCCTTTATGTCTTCCAGCTTTGGTATCAAGAAATGTTCTGGCTTTAATGCTTTATTGAGATCTCTTGGATCTAAACACAATCTTATTTCCTTGTTTCGTTTTTCTACTATTATTAAATTGCTAACCCAGGTTTTTGGTGTATCTAATTTTTTGATAATGCCTTCCATTTCTAGTTTCTGTAAAGCAATCAATAGGTGGTTTAATTGTGGGCACAATGGAGCAATCTACTTGAAGACGACATTTTGAAGGAAATTTGCCAATTCCTGTAATGTCTTTATCTGCATCAATTAATGATTGCTTACTATTATTTACCATATTAATTCTTTTAATCAACTTCATATCAACGCAGCTCTTTAGGCCGAGCAAAGGCGTTGTTTCTTCTTGAACCACATAGAACTCAACTTTAAAATTCCTACTTTTCACCATGCAATTTAGGGTAACAGAACCAAGCGGGTACAATTTTTTACCACCATACACTTCCAAAACGCCTTTGTTAGCATTTAGCGTCTTATTTTTGAAACATGCAAAATACTTGTATGGAATAACATTAACTTCAGCACCTGTGTCAAGCTTGAATGCAATTTGAATATCTTCTACTTTAATGGTTTCCCCCCAACAAGATTTTTGTTTGTCTATTAAAGAATATACGAAAAAGTTTTCCTCACCAGAACTTGATTCATCTGTTTTAGTTGATTTATTAGTTGAAAACTCTGTGAATGAAATGTCGGCAATCTTTTGTTTTGTTTTACATGCAATCGCGAAGTGATCAGCCTTTTTACACCTCGTACAAAATTTACCTTGGGCTGGGCAATGTCCCGGTTCATGACATGAATAACACCGTTCACAACACCCTCCACGATATTCATATGATGAAGATACCTGTTTTGGGTTATAAAAATTAGAATTTTTGTTAGCAAAATTAGTATGGCCATTTTTATTATAATTTTTGCTTTTATTTAAACGATAACTATTGTTAAAATTTAGTGAGTTGTTAGTATTTCTAAACGTTTTATGGTTAGTGCGAAGATTTCCAAAATGTTCTGATACAGCATCAACAGTTAGATTCCCATTTGATGATGACTCTGCAGGTTTTCTCTTCTGTACATCTTCTAATCTGGTTTTGTCTAGTTCGAACAAACGGCATTTTTTTATTGCTTCATCCAAGCTAATGTTTCCAACTCCTAACAACTTCTCTTGGCAGACTTTTGATTTTATACCAAAAATGATACGGTCACGAATAGCTTTTGATATTTCGTCAGGAGAAAATTCGCACGAAGCTGCTAGTTGTCGTATATCAGTGAGAAAATGATCGAAACTTTCGTTCTCTCTTTGAGTGCGGCTATACAATTTATACCTCTCATACACCTCGTCTTTTTTTTGGTTACAATATGTCTCAAATTCTTTTAAAATGTCATTTAATGTGGCATTTTCGTTTTTGCTTATGGTAAGGGTATTGTATACTTCAAGCGAATCTTCGCCAATTACATTGAGCAGTATTGCAATTTTCACTTTTTCTTCTTTGGTGTTACTTTCGGAGGCCAGCATAAAAATTTCAAACCTTTGTTTTAACTTCTTAAAATGTTCGGACAGATTTCCATCCATTATTAATGGAGCAGGTGGTTTAAACTCCATTTTCCACACACGTTGTTCAATGTCACCGTGGTTCCATGAGGTCGTATTTAGGTAATTACTTTTTGACAAAGAAATAACAGAATTATTTACGTCGATTTCTATTTTTTCGCACTCAATGTCACTTAACTCGGATTCTGAACTTAATTTTAATATCGTTTTAATGTTAGATGTACTTGCACCATTAATATTAGCTTTAGTTTTCCTTTGCGAACGTGTTTTTACCATTATTAAATTATACGTAATGATTGTTCTTTATCGGCTGCGCCATGTTTAGTCGTACCACGTATTATTAAAACAAGCTGAGTATACTTAAACTTTATTGTATAGATGTGGTCTCTCCAAGAGTAATACAACAACTGATTGTCTTATGCAATCTAGAGTATGATTTATCAAGATGTTAAGTCTACAACAATTATTAACTCTACACTCTACACCTCCTTTCTTATTATCCCGAATGTCCTTAACGCCCGCACTGTGCTAAAACATATAACATAACCCCTTGAGTGCGCGCAAATTATAAAAAAAAACACGGCCTAAATTCGCCCGGTACAATTTTAAGGACGAACAATTTGATTTCTGACACTTAGGCCTCGAATGCTCCTTCAATGCTTAAATAGAGCAAATTTAAATAATTTATAGCATTCCCAGGGAAATGCAGATTAAAACAGTGAAAACCACATAGAAATCCGTTCAGCAGTTCTCGAGATTGGCGCATTCATACACGTTTTGGTATTTTTTTATACAGGGTGGCGCACGAATCGTGCTACAAAAATAAAACGTAATAACTTTTTTTCTGTGTTTAGACTTAGATTTATAAAAATGGATGCTTGGGATACGGAGAAAAGAATTTGGATAGTGCAACGGTACCATGCTTTGCAGTCCGTCATTTCCGTCCAAAGGGAATTTAGGCGGGAGTTTGGCGGTAATCCCCCGAGTAGATGGACCATTATGAGGTTTGTAAACATGTTTGCCGAATCTGGAAGCATCGCACGAAGGCCGTACCATCGAGATGCCAATGTTCGGGTTCAGGATACAATCGCAGCAGTAGCATCTGCAATACAGGCCAATCCGAGCGTTTCGACCCGAAACTTATCGGGGCAAATTGGAGTTAGTAGACGGTCATTACAACGGATACTTCATGACGATTTAAACTTGTTTCCGTACAAAGTCCAAATTACTAGCAAGTTAAACCCTCAGGATTTGCCTGTTCGCCTGGAATTTTGCCAAAAAATGATATCAATGGCCGAAGAAGACAACACATTGACCAATTGTTTGTTCATGTCTGATGAGGCCCATTTTGATCTTAACGGCAATGTAAACAAGCAAAATTGCCGTATATGGAAAGAGTCTTATCCAGAAATGCTCCATGAGACGGAACTGCACCCAGAACGAGTCACTGTGTGGTGCGCAGTTTCATCAAGGTGTATTGTCGGGCCGTACTTCTTTGAAGAAAACGGTGTAACCGTTACTGTCAATGGGGACCGTTATTTAAAGATGTTGAAGGAGTTTTTTTTACCCAGAACTGCGCCGAAGACGTATACCATTCAACAGCGTTTGGTTTCAGCAAGATGGAGCAACTGCACATATAGCCAGACCAGTTATGGCGGAGCTAAACAAAAAATTCGCAAACAAATTAATTTCTAGGAACTACACTCTTCGCTGGCCCCCAAAGTCACCTGACCTGACTGCACCAGACTTCTTTTTATGGGGTTATGTCAAGCAAGAGGTGTATAAAACGAAGCCCAGGAATTTAACTGAATTAAAGCATAACGACAATTGAGGCGATCCCAACTTCAACTCTTCAGGCCGCAATGAATAATTTTTTGATCAGGTGCCGCATATGCGTGGGAGAGCGTGGCGGTCATTTAACTATTTAAAATAAAATTTAATTTTCTAACCAATACAAAAAAAATGAAATTGGTGCGCCACCCTGTACTATGTATAGATGTCCGGTTAATTTTAAAAATAATTTATATTTAATGGTTTTAGTTTAAAATAAAAAATAAAATAAATATTGGTATAAATTTGGTAAGTGGTAATCTTATTTAAGCAACAAAAAACCGTCGAGTGTGTATAATAATTACAAAAAAAATATCCTCTACTTAAAACTTCAACAAAATCTTCTCACTCTTAAATAAAGAAACCTTCCTGTATATACCACAAAAATATGTCCTATCTGTTAGCACACCCAACATATTTTACGAGTAACACTATCGCGGGTTATAACTATGATCGCCCACGTATTCTTCAAATTTACCTTCATCATTCTCTTACATCATCGTCCGCAAATTTAGCTTTGCTGTGTATCCGCCCATTCAATGTTCAAACTAAATTTATGGGAACAAATTTTTCCCTTCAAGGCTAATTTATATCCTCCCCAGAATTAACTAACTTATGCGATATTGCTGCATTAAAATCCAGCACGTAGCACGCGTAATGCCCAACCGACATTAATTCTCATCCATAAAGCAGTAAATAAATAACAAAACACCACCGTCCTCATCCGCACCCCTCTGGCTGTAGAAAAGGACGAACAACATAAAAGTATCATTTGACCTGTAATCAATCTGTAGCTACATTTCTGTCAAAGCCTTTACCAATTTCAATAACACAAAAAAAAAATTTATTTATTGACTCATCACAAGACAACAATCATCGTCACCCTGCGTTAAGTTTGACGATAAGGTATAAAATACTTCGCAAAGAAATAATAGGGGCGGTCTGTCGGCTGGCCTGTATTCCTTCATTCGTTTGAAGTTATATGACCGTAACCAAGTAAACAACGATTCTTCCCGCTGATGACTCCTTCGAACCAGCTAACCCCTCTAGCAACTCGGGAGGACCCAACGATTACAGGACATGCTGTATGTGAACCATAAAGCATACCTCAATTGACCACATTACCGTAAATAAAAACACACATTCCGTGTGTATAAAGCACAAGGATAACGAAGTGCGGTACGACCCATGATTGCACAATACACACACAAGTATGTATTTCCTCCCCGACACCACTATCAACAGCAAAACGTAAACCAACAAAAAAGATGATAAATGGCTTGGATCTGACTACATTGCGGAGTCTGTGTGACATCGACAACCGATGTCACGGTCCAACCAGGACCAAAGTAAAGCTGTAACTGTGGCCAGGCCATTAATGGTATACGCGCGTCTTTTGTCGAATTTACGAGGCGAAAGATGTTTCGCCAGTGCCATCGATACACAAGAATCTGGGTGACCTTGCATTAATGGATGAGAAAGTTGCCTTCATCGTAAACACAGAATGCCTTATTGTTCACAAGCACGCGGTGGATATGGAAGGGTTTCGATGGTGAATACGACCAAAAAAAGAAAAACTTTATGATATAGAGGAAAAACCAAACGGCACCCATGTTCCTTCCACATTGACAGCGTCACGTAAGTGAGTAATGCCAATTGGTGCGCCATCCTGTTCGATTCACCTTCTCCGTAAGGACGATGTTGTTATCATCATCATCATCATCATCAGCTCACATATCGTTTTGATGTGCAGATGGAAAACGGAAATAATAAAAAATTGCGCAACCATTTTTTTTTGTCCTTGTTGTAGTTATATGTTTGAAGGAATATTTTATGCATGAATAAGGACACAAATCGAAAACGTTGGGTGCTACAGCAGCAGAGTTATTTCACTTATAAAGGCTTTTCTCTCAAACAACCTTGGAATTTCCGAAACTCGGTTTGAAAAATGTTTAAATTCGAAATTTTGTGAAATGTTTCGGAAGAATGGTAAAAGTTATTGAAGGATACAGCGACAACCTATTCCTCATGATATGTTGCTTTGTGTTAGGCAGATGTGGGATGGCAGTTTCATAGTTTTTTTTTGTTAAACTATAATAATTGGAGACTTTGTTTGAAGTATTTTTCCAATTTCATGCTTAAAATGACGACAAGGATAATAATCCTAGTCTTCATGGAAATGGTATGATGAGTGCTGAAGCTATGCAGAAGTTCATAATTTTTATACAAAATATTCAAACGCACATGATAGTTGTATGTAGCATAGTACTGTGAGATCTTTAAGTTGCTTTGGAATCGGTTTAGTGGAGAGGATGATTATATAAAACATTTTGAGTTCCTGAACTGGAAAGGACTCACTTTTGCATCAATAAACTGATCTGTGGACCTCAACGTGTATGCGCATTTAACTACTATTAGCAAGGTTCTTACTACACGTAGTAGATGCTTAGAGCAGGGTCATACAATGACTAGTAAATGCATGTCTGCAGGTTCCTGTAGGTGTACCGCAGAACGAAACCTATACAATATCGTGTCGAATGACACTAAATATCCTACATAAGCCTTCGACTTCTTCGACATACTACTATTTATTCAAAGCCTTCAATAATACTGATATGTCGGAAAGGCTTAATTTGTATTCCTACTTTGTTAGCTGCTTCTCTCAAGCTAAGCATCACTTGGCGTTAGTCAAATATCTGTACTAAATCACGTAGGCATACCCAGCCTCCTCAGGATCTTAAATTACATATGCACTATCCTTTTTTTTTTTAATTTGTCCTTGAACATTTTTCATAAAGTAGACAATCTACTTGGCTTATCAATATTACGGGGTACGAACTTACAGTTCAGCCAATGTATACTACTGATATTGCTCTGTCAAAAGATCTAACCCTTCGTAATCCTCATCATATTAATTTTTAGGTTTCACTGAATCCATTAGGTCACCTCTAAACCTTGATCTCAATTCTTTTTAGGTAGATGTCAGATCTATACATGTGCTGCCTAAACCCCTTAATCTAGACAACAATTCTGCATACTATCCTCAATATTATTGCATTTTGCTTCACTCGCGGTTTCTGATGTACTCAAACTATAAATTGAAAATTGAAACAGGTTAACGGTACATCTAAATTTTCGTCGGTCCCTTTAAACAGCGAATGGGGTAGCTAAGCTCAAAATGCAACAGTAGCACCATTAGATATCATTTTGATGACCTTACATACTTACTTACTTAAGTGCTACAGTCCGGAATGTTATCTGGGCCGGCCGCAACCAACTTGCCCCTCCAATTAGCCCGGTCATTGTATAACTGCCTTCAGTTTCAAACTCCAAGTTGGTTGAGGTCGCTTTCTACTTGTGAGTGCAATTTAGGCGAGGTTTTCCACTACTGGGCCCGCTACGTATGGATGGCAATCGAAGACTATTCGAGCCAGTATTGGTGTCCAATCGTTCTACATGTCCTAGCCTCCTAAAAGTCCAATACGGAATTCTTTGGCTAGGAGCATGTCGCTGTACAAGTCGTATAGTTCTTAGCTGAATCTTCGTCTCCATAGACCGTCAACGCATACGGGACCGACATTTTTCGAAGAACTTTTCTCTTAAATCAAACAAAGATTTCTTCATCCTCTTTTGATACAGTCGTAGAGCAGCACTGGGATGATCAGGGTCTTATATAGGATCTCCTTAGTAGTTCGAGTAAAATCTTTACTACTAAACTGCCTTCCTAGCCCTAAGGAACATCAGTTGACTACTCAAGTGGCGCTACAGTCCGGGATGAACCTGCGCCTCAACCAACATGCCTCTCCAATTAGCCCGGTCCTTAGCTAACTGCCTCCAGTTGCGCACTTCAAGTTGGTTGAGGTCGGTTTCTACTTGTGCGCGCCACTTAAGGCGAGGTCTTCCTCTACTGCGTCCGACGTATGGCTGGGAATCGAAGACTCTGCGAGCCGGAGTATTGGGGACCATTCTTCTACATGTCCTAGCCACCTTAAAGGTCCAATGCGGAGTTTTTTTGACTAGGGGTATGTCGCTGTACAGCTCGTATAGTTCGTGGTTGAATCTTCGTCTCCATAGCCCGTCAACGCAAACGGGACCGAAGATTTTCGGAAGAATTTTTCTCTCGAATCGGCCAAGGATTTCTGCATCCGCTTTTGCTACGGTCCATGCTTCAGCGCCGTAGAGCAGGACTGGGATGATCAGGGTCTTATATTGGATCGCCTTAGTAGTTCGAGTGAGGTCTTTACTACTAAATTGCCTTCTTAGCCTGAAGAAACAGCGATTGGCAAGAGTAATTCTTCGTTTGATTTCTGACGAGATGTTGTTGTCAGAGTTAATAGCGGAGCCGAGGAAACAAAGTCCCGTACTACCTCAAAGTTATATCTGTCAATGGTGACGTTCTGTCCAATTCGTCGATGTTATGTGTCCTTTCATGTTGACATCATATACTTATTCTTAACATCATTTACTGCTAAACCCATTTTTGCCGCTTCCTTCTCCATACTAGCAAACGTGGCTATGACATCACGTTGAGTCCTACCAATGATGTCAATATCGTCGGCGTATGCTAGCAGTTGCACCGATTTTTGGAAGATGGTGCCTCTGGTGTTAGCTCGGGTTTTTGGCACAACCCTCTCAACAATCAAATTAAAGAAGTCACGTAACAGCGCATCGCCTTGCCTAAATAATTTTTTGGTATCGAATGTGTCGGTGAGGTCGTTTCCGACCCTGATGGAGCAGCGAGAATTCTCCATCGTCATCCTACAAAAACGGACGAGTTTGGCCGGTATACCAAAACTAGACATGGCTCTGTATAGTTCGTCTCTATAAATGCTGTCGTATGCCGCTTTGAAATCGATAAATAGGTGGTGAGTATCGATTTGTACTTCTTGGGTTTTTTTCCAGGATCTGCCGAAGTGTGAAAATTTGATCGGTTGTGGACATTCCTGGCCTAAAACCATACTGATCAGGTTGTTGGTAAACGGTTTCGGGCATTCACATATTACGGCAGATAACATCTTGTAGGCGATGACTTATGCCTCTGTAGTTGGCGCAGTTCAGAGGATCACTTTTTTGTGGATCGGGCAAACGATGCTGAGATTCCATTCTTCAGGCATACTTTCATCCGATAAAATTTGGATTATGAGTTGGTAAATGTTACTTAGAAAGTCATCTCCGCCTGCTTTAGCTTGAGTTTCGATATTGCTATCCTCACTTCACTTTGGTCGGGTGGTTGGTAGTTTTCGCTGCAGTTGCCAATATTAAATGGTTCGTACTGCCTGACAGCGGAATGTTGTTCCTCATCGCCGTTTAACAGTCTGCAGAAATTGTTTTTCCATATTCTCCGCATCGACTGTGTCTCAACTGCGATATTTCCTTGTTCATCTCGAAGGTATTCTGTTCATGCCTTATATCCTTGGATTTGTAGTTTTTCACTTTGGTAAAACATGCAAACATAATTCCTGGAGTGGCACCTCTCTATATCCTCGAAAGAGCACTTTTCTTGCTCTTTAATCTTCTTTCTGAAAAGCCGGTGTTCTTTCCTTCTTCTTTGCATATAGAGCTCAATAGAAGGTCTCGTCTTTACCATCAGCTTAGCCTTGTAGGCCTCGTTCTTTGCTGCGAGCATCTTTGATCTAAATCAAAGCATTTAAAGGATGACGGAAAAGACGAACAACCTACCGAGTTATATAAAACAGGTAAAGCAGATGGACACGATTTGGTAAGGTAAGGACCCGAGCTTATTAGAAAAACATGAGTCTTTGCTTGATCCTCTAGGAGACAGCTTAAATCCGCAAATTACAGAGAATTCCTTTTTTTTAGAAGTGACTTGTAAGATCCTGTCTGCCGTAATATGCAAATCCAAATCTTGTAACACTTTGTCAGATCCTGTTCATCGATTTCAAAGGCTTAGATACAACTTTTATAAAGTCGAACTATAGAGTGCTATGGCTATTTTTGGACTTCATCCAAATCTTGTCCGTCTGTGCAGGAGGACGATCGAGAATTTTCGCTGCTCCTTTAAAGTAGGCAATGACCTCATATTCCTCAAGGATATAATTGAGGAATGTGCAAAACTCTCAACCAAACTCTGGAATTAGCAACAAACGCTGGTGAATTTGGCATCATTGTAAATGCTCAGCTGTCAACACCACGTTTGTTTAGTGTACAGAGAGGAGTAGATAATGAGGGCAATAGTTGGTATATTTTATCAACAGATAGGGACACACAACATCGAAGAACGGTTATAAAACATCACAATCGACAACTATCATTTGAGTTAAAAAAGGACTTTGCTATTAAGCCTTACAACGACACTTCGTCAGAGATCAAGCAAAGGATTATCTTGCTTGGCAATCGCTACGTCTGGGGTCTAAAAAGGCTTAATACTAATAATGCCCTTTCTTGAACGACGAACAAGATGCCATATAAGACTGATCATCGTAGTCTTATTTTCTGGCCCTGAAGGGTGAACGGTATGAAAATTGAATCAAGTAATCAAAAGTCGTTTTGAGCGAAAAATAATTCCCAAAATCTTCGGGGCCCTATTGGTGTTGAGTAGCTTTGGAGACAAAGATTATACCAAAAACCTTTAGAGCTGCACAGCGACATAGGTCTATTTAAAAAGTTTGAATTGGATGCATAATATTGCAAGGACATTTAGAGCGTATCGACACCAATACGATGTAGAGGGATCCTCACCTAAAGTTGTACGCACAGGTTTAATGTAGTTCACTAAAATACCGAGATAGGTGTAAGGGCAATTTGAGGCCCACAATCCATAAATTTGAACGGGACGGGTATTGTTTTTTAATTTACCAAAGACTTCTCACTTATGTGCCAGGTTGATAGTTTAAAGGTATCCCAGGATCCTCCGTGGATGATTAGGTGTTGGATTAATTTAATTTTAATAAATCGTTGTCTAACTGCGTTTTCCAAACGTTCCACCAAAGAGCACTTTCCTGATGGTATTGATATCAAATTTACCTCTGATATTATTCCAAAACCTTGGACACTTCTGAGCTAACCAGTTGATAATTCCAACCCAAGTGGTATTTACATTTTATTCTCCCTGGACATCATGGCTAGAGTTGAGGTGGGATTAAAACAAAGAACAGAACGACTCTATTTCACTTTCGAATGATTACAGCGTTCAAGCAAACATCATTCTTTTGTAAAGCCACCCATCGCAAACCCTCCCATACTCCACCTACTTCTTGTGATCCGTCAGAACTCCAAATCAGTTCTTTGCAACAATCTGTCAAACAAAGTTATGAAGAGACAAAAAGTCAAAAATACACACCCGAGAAAAACGTACGTTCAATGTACATACAACATGCTCACATGTCAATCCAATCAACAAAACAATTCCAAAACGAAACCAACTGTCAATTTGATCCAATACACCGCACTCACATACCCAATGGCAAAAACACTACATCAGCACCGCAACACGACTTGGTTCTTTGCAATTTCCCCCATTCGACACGAAAGTCGATTTTGGTTAAACATACTTTGTCCTTATTGATAACAATTCAATTGAAGAAGGACAAATTCGGAGCAGATTTCCCAAAGCCCGACAGCGAATCCGCACATATACAGAGCAAAGTGCATTTGACAATATGGAAGATGAGTTTTTGCCTCCTCCCAAATCTATGTCAACCGCACACTCTGGTACATTTCGTCAGATGATTGTGTGCGCGCACATCACTCATAATCCGGGCACAAACAGGACCAAAGAACATGGGCAATTGTTGTAACGAACACGAGGATTATACTCTGATTACACGAAGGATAACCACAACAACAAAACGTCTCTCGTCTCATCAACCGCAGCGGATTTTAGGATTCCAATTTCTGAACAAACTCCTGAGGATGTTTACCCCAAATGATCCCCCTACTGACCTACCTCGCTACCACAGAAAAAAAAAGGACGAATAATTAGTATAAGAGAATCTGTCAATGCCAATCTTAAGCTGACATCACAAAACGCCCGGCGTGCAGATTACAACTTTAATCCGTCGAGCTAATAATTTCCATCCACCATACACACACCAAACCAACTCCTGGCTCATTCTCTCTCCTGTCCATCGTCTTCCTCCATCACTTGTCATTTGTCCGTTGGCGCTCGTAGTCTTTGATCGTTGAGCTTACATGGGTTGCCCAGAAATAGACTAACAAAAACCATCGGATGACAGGGGATAGGAGCAATCCCAAAGGAGATTGGCGAAAAGGAATACAAACGTGGAAGCAAAAAATAAGTATCCTCATCCTGATCCATTATGCACACAAGAGGTCGTCGTAAATCATCGGCCAAACAGCAGTGTAGCAGCAGGATGTTTGCAGTGTGCAAAACGAAGACCAAGTTGAAAGATCCACCTAATCATCACATGAATCAAGACACACCGACCTAGCATATGGAGAAAGTGCTGAGAGAAAAGAAGTCCAAAAAACTACGAGTAGCAAATCCGAAACTTCTTCCTTTCGTCCCTATTGGGAACCAGGGTGCCACGCGCTTAAAAACGAATCTTTCCCACTTTTCTTTTTTTCCATTTAACTTTTTTTTTGTTGCCCCTCCTACCACCCCACCACATGTAGTAGGTACGCATTTATACATTTGCTGAGAAAGATATGGGTTTTTCGCACCCAACAGTTCTGTAAGAAATGAGATGCTTAAAACTCCCAGATCCTGGCATACGGACGAATCAAATAGAAAAGAAGAAGATGGTGAGCGAGAGGAGCACAGAAAAAAAAAATTTTGAAAACTTTCTCAAAAGCAATAAATTTTCCCAACACACTGAGAAGGACGAGATAAAACTAGCAAACGAGGGCGCAAAAAAAAATATAAAAATGCCAGCGAAAATGACTAAAAGTGAAATCAAAAGAAAATATTCCGGAGGATGTCAGGCAAACGGATCTTACGATTTGAATTGGAATATTCCACCTAATGTGTATAGATGAATGGGAATTTATCGTTGGACAAGTGTAAGTTGTATACGGATGAGACGAATCGAATTGTGTGTTGGTCCTGAGTGAATAGCCTCAGGATTTCGAATGAATTGTTTGAAATGTTTTTTTCTCTTGTTGATATCCTTAATCTTCTGCATTTTTTTTTACGAGCGGGTATGTTAATTGGTGAAGGATAAATCGTTTGTATGCAGATATCCTTGGGAGCATTAGATTGGTTGTCGTCATTGCCGACGTCAGTGGAGGAAGGATGTAAATTGTAAGCTGTTTGTTCGATTTTTCTCATCCTTTTCACATTCACGTACTAGGATGTGGCATTCGCCAACGATTTATTCATTTAAATTTGAAATTGAGGCAGAAGTGGTTTAACATATGGCTGGGCTGATGCTGGAGATGAAGAGGCGTATCTAACTATTGGAGAATTGCATGCGGTTGATCAGGAAAATAGAATCGTCGGTAATGAATGCAGTCCTTGACCCAAATCGTGTGGTACGGGTGAGTTTTTGCTAGCATGTAAAGGATTTCTAAGGATTGACGGAAGGATATTAAATGAGTAGCCTTTTGAATGGTATGCATAATCCTGATGAGCATTTACATTTAAATAAGCAAAAACTATTTAATGACTAATCTTCGAGTAGGCTAACGAGAAAATGGTGCCCATCCATGTTAAGGAAGGAAGTCAGTTTTAGTTCAGTTCAACTGATTAGATAACTTATAACGGGGTTCCAATAGGAGGCACTTTTCTCAGTTTTGTTTTTACAGTTTTTTTATTTGTCATCTGGCTTGTCTATATGACGTTTATGTTCAGTATGAATTGCCATTTCATCTTGAATAGACTTATACGGAATAGTTGTGGCGTATTTTAAAACGTGATCTTGACTTAAAAGCATATAAAATATAGCTCGTTCAAGAATTGAAGCTGACTGGCTTTGGTTTACGTTTTAACTTCGGTTTGTGGGCTTTCAATAGATCGAATTTTGTATTATTTTAGTTTTTCAATACAAAATATTATTTTTGATTAAACTGCTACGTTAATAAGAAAAAAGTACCTATTATGGCCGATGAACAGGCAGAGGCAATCAAGCAGCTACCAATGCAGCCCCAAAAATGCAATCTGTTTGGTGCGGTTCAAGGGCATTCGGCAACATCGGACAGCATTTCTATAATAATTTGGAAGCGGAGAGATCGCTACAGAGCAACAATCCCCTGTGGAAGGGGTTTATTACCCCATCGCCACCAACGAGAGAGGGGCGAGGAGTGTCCTCTCACTAAGGCACTCACTCTCAGGCGGTAGCGGAGGAATTCCCTAGATAGAGTCAACGGTGGCGCCTACAGCTCCAGTTTGATCGAACTGGTAGAGTAATCCATATTATTAGCTGCTTCGACATATTTGAACACCAGGTCTATAGGGATTTCCAATACTTATCCAGGGTGTTGGAAAAGAGTTGGTGGCGGAGGAGCCCTCAAAGCGCTTATGTCCCAAAATGGGCTACTGACATCGGTATTTTCCGGCCCGCTGTCCTAGGGTCAAAATAAGGGCCTGGCCCTCCAGGTTGGGGGCTGTGCTTTGGGCTAACTACCCATCCATGGAAAAAAGCGTATTTTACGAAGCAACCAATAGCCTCGCAAAGGACTGATATTATTGTTGACGACCCTGTTAAGCGAAAAAATGACAACGACGTTCGTATCTGCACCTGGAATGTGAGAACATTAAACAGGAGAGGTGTAGGCGAACAACTAGCGGAATCCTTGAACTGATACAAAGCAGATATTACTGCCATCCCGGAAATACGATGGGATGGGCCGGGCCAAAAGAGGATGAAAAACTGTGACATCTACTATGGACCGTGTTATAGTGAGCAGAAACAGCGACTATTCGGATGCGGATTTGTTATAAGTGCCAGACTTAGGCAAGAAGTCTTATGTTTCCAATGTCTTGGAACGCATTGTAACATTTCGCATCAAGGCCAAATTCGCCAGCATAAGCCTTATATGCGGTCATGCTCTGACGGAGGAAAAAGATGATATAACTACGGATTGATTCTACATGTCTGGAAACGGAATAAGGTTAATTGACTTCGCTACGGAACGAAATGCCACTATAGCCAGCACACGGTTTAGTCACCTCGATATAGGGACATGGCGGTCTCCAGATCAACGAACGGTCAACCAAATTGATCACATTGCGATAGACAAGAGTATTTTGGATGTCCGAACATTCCGAGGGGCTAACATCGACTCGGACCACTACCTTGTTGCAGCCAAGGTAAGGATGCGAATATCCACCACGCCACAACAAAACAGAAATACTGTGAACAAATTTAATGTCGAAAGACTGCAATCGCCACTTCACACTTCGGCAGATCCTGGGAAAAACCCAAGAAGTCCAAATCGATACCCACCACCTATATATCGATTTCAACTCTCACATACGACAGCATTTATAGACGAACTATACAGAGCCATGTCTAGTTTTGGTATACAGCCCAAACTCGTCCGTTTGTGTAGGATGACGATGGAGAATTCTCGCTGCACCATCAGGGTGGCCAAAATTTAGAAGCACGTTAAAAATATTTTGGCTAAGACTAATTATGTGCAATTGTTACAAACAGTAATAGTAACATAGATATTAAATGTCATTTAATTTGACTGGATAATTCACGGGAAATTAACAATTTTCCTTATATGGCCTAGATCTAAAAAACCGTTATATGGATTTTCTCGAAACAAATCTTTAGATTCGTGTTCGAGAAATTTAACGTCCTGTGTAATTCTTATATGAATTATGACCAAAATACAGTGGATACGTAGTTTGAAGCAAATCTGTTAAGCCGTTTCGATTTTAGAATCCATTACGGAGAGAAACCATTACCGACAGACGGACCGACGCGACGACGCGACGGATGGAATACAAAAACCAATTTTTTTGGATTTCTCCACATCGAAATGTTAGAATCAATCAAAATCTCGAGATGGAATTTTTTTACGAAAACAATTCCTTTCCTTCGTAGGAGAAAGTTAATAAACCAATTGGTTAAAGATAAAAAAAAACGTCGAATGTTATGAAAATATACATTGCACTGCATATGGAATAACTTGAAAAGTTAAATAGGTATAAATCGGTGAACTTTGGTACACTGGCTACGATGTAAAAGCTTTCACTTTAATAGTGTTCCAGATATATGACATTATTTATACACTTTGTACTGCCACCCAAGACCTTCGCACAACGCGTATCCCTTAACATCTCGATTAACACCATACCACCAGCATCGAATGTCGAAGAGCAATGGCCATTAGATCAGCCGCAACTGATGTGCTAGGTTTCTCGCGCCCACCAGCAAGAAACCCCTGGTTTGATGAGGAATGCCGACAGATGCTCGCAGCCAAGAACGAGGCCTACAAGGCTAAGCTGCAGGTGAAGACGAGAGCTGCCATTGAGCTCTATAGGCAAAGAAGAAGGGAAGAACATCGGCTTTTCAGAACGAAGAAAAAAGAGCAAGAAAAGCGCGCGATCGAGGATATAGAGAGGTGCCACTCCAGGAACGATGTTCGCAAGTTTTACCAAAGTGTAAAACGTCAAAGCCAAGGATACAAGTATCGAACAGAATCCTGTCGAGATGAACAAGGAAATATTGTAGTTGAGACACAGTCGATGCTGAGGATATGGAAGAACCACTTCTGCAGACTGTTAAACGGCGATGACGAACAACATTCCGCTGTCAGGCAGAACGAACCATTTAATATTGGCAACGACAGCGAAAACTGCCAACCACCCGACCTGAGTGAAGTGAGGATAGCAATATCTAAACTCAAGCTTAATAAGGCTGCCGGAAATGACGGCCTTCCCGCTGAGCTCTATAAGGCCGGCGGAGATGAATTGGTAAGTAACATCCACCAACGCATAAGCCAAATCTGGTCGGATGAAAATATGCCTGAAGAATGGAACCTCAGCATCGTTTGCCCGATCCACAAAAAAAGGAGACCTTCTGAACTGCGCCAACTACAGAGGCATAAGTCTCCTCAACATCGCCTACAAGATCCTATCTGCCGTAATATGTGAACGCCTGAAACCGTTTACCAACAACCTGATTGGCCCTTATCAGTGTGGTTTTAGGCCAGGAAAGTCCACGATCGATCAAATTTTCACACTTCGGCAGATCCTGGAAAAAACCCAAGAAGTCCAAATCGATACCCACCACCTATTCATCGATTTCAAAGCCGCATATGACAGCATTTATAGAGACGAACTGTACAGAGCCATGTCTAGTTTTGTTATACCGCCCAAACTCGTGTAGGATGACGATAGAGAATTCTCGCTGCTCCATCAGGGTCGGAAACGACCTCACCAACACATTCGATACCAAAAAAGGATTTGGGCAAAGCGATGCGCTGTCATGTGACTTCTTTAATCTGATTCTTGAGAGGATTGTGCAAAACTCCAAAGCCAACACCAGAGGCACAATTTTCCAAAAGTTGGTGCAACTGCTAGCATACGCTGACGATATTGACATCATTGGTAGGACTCAACGTGATGTCATAGCCACGTTTGCTAGTAAAGAGAAGGAAGCGGCGAAAATGGGTTTAGCAGTAAATGAGGGTAAGACTAAGTATATGCTGTCATCACGAAAGGACTCACAACATCGACGAATTGGAAAGAACGTCACCATTGACAGATATAACTTTGAGGTAGTACGGGACTTTGTCTACCTCGGGTCCGCTATTAACTCTGACAACAACATCTCGCCAGAAATCAAACGAAGAATTACTCTTGCCAGTCGCTGTTTCTTCGGGCTAAGAAGACAATTTAGTAGTAAAGCCCTCACTCGAACTACTAAGGAGATCCTATATAAGACCCTGATCATCCCAGTCCTGCTCTACAGCGCTGAAGCATGTCCGTATCAAAAGCGGATGAAGAAATCCTTGGTCGATTCGAGAGGAAAATTCTTCGAAGAATCTTCGGTCCCGTTTACGTTGACGGGCTATGGAGACGAAGATTCAACCAAGAACTATACGAGCTGTACAGCGACATGCCCCTGGTCAAAAAACTCCGCATTGGACGTTTAAGATGGCTAGGACATGTAGAACGAATGGACACCAATACTCCGGCTCGCAGAGTCTTCGATTCCCAGCCAGACGTCGGACGCAGTAGAGGAAGACCTCGCCTTAAGTGGCGCGCACAAGTGGAAACCGACCTCAACCAACTTGGAGTGCGCAACTGGAGGCAGTTAGCTAAGGACCGGGCTAATTGGAGAGGCATGTTGGTTGAGGCCCAGGTTCATTCCGGACTGTAGCGCCACTTATGTAAGTAAGTACTGCCACCCTGCAATGGCTGTCTCGTTCAAATTCATGTCCCCAGCGGATTGTAGCATTTGTATATGTTTTTAAAGGGAATCGGAACAGAGAGAATGATAGGAAAGGTATTAGGTGTAGTGGGGTCTTACTCCGTAGGTGGTGTCCGAATTAACTTTTCAGAAAGTCTCTGTTTTTCTTTTTTGCTGAATGATTTTCAAAAGTTTGTGGTACTTATAGTCTAGTATTAGCCAAACTTATATTCCTTAAAATAATGGTTTCATAGATTTTTGGTTGGGATAGAATGCACAACCTTCCACTTAACAGGCAAACACATTACCATAACGCTGCAAAAAAAAGCAAAAGACAAGACAAAATAAACATAAAATCTTAAACGTTTTAAGCCTGTATGCAGTGGCACAAAATATCATTCAAATAGCTGACAAAAGCCGTCAAAATAAGACACCACTATACTTCAATCAGCCTAAAGCTATTCCGCCAACAATAATAATTATCAACACAAAATTATCCCTGTTCCTTGCGGTGTTAAATTTCAGGAAAAAAAGAACATTTTGCAAATGAAAAAAAAAATGTTTAATTCTGTTACAAAATCCCAAAAAATATTAATTCAAATCAATGAACTTAATGTCACGCATGTAACTCTCCGGAACTGTCTCTCGAAGGATGGATTTGAACATCCTCAAGGACGAACATATAAGTCAAGTGAATACGAAAACTTTTCATGTAATTATTGGCTTGTAATTATTATTTATCGATAGGTTGGGTAGGTCAGGCGAAACGGAGTAAAGGAGATTAAGAGCGAAGGGAGTCAAAGTTAATTACTAGGCATTATTCCTAGTCAATCGGGAAACAACTGAGGCCGTTTTATACACTGGCGGAAAAATGATTCATAAGAAAACAGCATTATTTACGGAATATAAATTAATCCGCACATCAGAAATTAATTCGCTCTCTGCTCGGTTGATTGGGTCAGCAAATACCAAAAGCGATAAATGTCAAACATTGAACACATACTACTCTGCGCGTGTTTAAATGAAAATAATGTGCATGACTGAGTCGTATGTAAGAGCTTTTTTGAATTACAAACATTTTTATGGAATAAAATTATTTTTATTTTATTTTAAAATAAACAGAAATGAAGGTTCGCTAAGTGACGAGAAACCATTTCTTTTATATTCCAGTGAATTGAATAAAATAGTGAAGAGCTATTTATACCCTATCCCATAGGGGTATATTAGTTTTGATACATAGTTTGTAACATAGAGAAATAATTTAGCTATATATACCTCAAAGTATATGGATCGACTCAGAATCGATAGCTGAGTCGATTTAGCCATGTCTGTCCGTCCGTCCGTCCGTCCGTCCGTCCGTCCGTCCGTCCGTACGTCACCAGTTTTTGGGCCTTAAATTTTGAGCTAGAAGGATGAAATTTGGTACACGTGCTCTTTGTTGCTCCCAGCAGAACAAGTGTAAAAATTTTTGAAATCCGCCCACTGCCACGCCCCCTTTTTAGAAAAACGTATTTTTTGGCCAAACCATAAGGAATTTTGAAAAACTTTCTGAACAACATATTTAGACAATCTGAATATCTGTATTTCGTTCATATAAAGTTTTTTGCAACGCCCACTTTTTGGGGGCGTTTTTAATAAAAAACGTTTTTCGGTCAAATTTTAAAATTTTCTAAAAAAATTTTGATGCAGAATCATTAGTAATATAAATATGAACATTTCGTCAATAGACCATTTTAACCCACTCCCCCTTTTTGGGGGCGTTTTTATATAAAAACCATTTTTATACCCTACCACCCCATAACATATGCAGGAGAAAACCTTCTCTTTTGTAGAACCGTAAAAGTTTTTTATAAGCAGTCTGAAGAATTTGTTGTCACCATGTCATATTCTTAATTTTATCCACATCGTGTTTTTAGCCATGTCCACTTTTTGGGGATTTTAGTTTTACAGATAGGATGGGATAGGGTATTCAACGATCCGCACAGTGGATTGTAGCCTTCTCATATGTTTTTAAACCCATATTGGATATATGTGGGGTCACCCTGTTGGGTAAAATGCAACTACTGTGAATGCTGCCGCTGCGATATGCCAAATAGCGCAATGAACATGAAGGCGACTGAATATTCTGCCATTCCTTTTTTGAATCGCGAACAACCGAGACGACCGCCTGAGTAAACTTTATTATATCTATTTAAATCTAAATTAAACTATTCTCTAACTATTTACTACTTAAACATAATTATCGTATAAATTAAACTTCTTAAAACTAAATTGTACTAATAAATTGAATTAACTAAATCGATCGCCGTTTTATTTACAAATCCCACATATATTTATTAGATGTAGCTATTGGATTTATTTTGACCCTTTGGGTATATACCATTTTTATTAATTTTATTTACAATATTACACAATCAAAAATAAAAGTGCCACTTTTTTTTTATTAAAACGCAATCTTCATGCCCATTTTCAAGGCATTTTTAGAATGACACACAGATGTATAATTTATCAGTTGTTGAAGTATTTTTCAACATTACGTCGGTGTTTTATGATATGACCAAGAAAAATCTAGAAAAAAAAATTAATCGGCGTTCATGGCTTGTTTTTCGTCTGGAGTAGGCCTTTATAATTTATGTTGGATTTTGATATTTTCGATAAAAAAATGTTTTTTTTTTTATTTCCTAATTACCCTTAAGGGAGCCAATTTGGTAATAAATAACTCGTGTCTCACTTGGTGTAAGTTTGGTGTAAGGTAATGTTTAAATGAATACCCAGTAGAATCATGTTGGCATGTCGAATAACTGATTACTGATTATACCAATGATTTAGGTTTTTGAAATGAATACATGTTAACATTGAAAGTAGAGGAGAATATAATTCACACTTCCCTAGTATACAAATACAGGGATGTATGGACACTTCCGTGGTCAAAATACTAAAATTTTTCCCAGCGTATATAACTTAAAAGTAATTGGCTGTGCTAGCAAAGCTTTTTCAAGAACGTCTGCGGTTCAACCCAAACCTGTCTTTTAATAAAAATTCGCAACACCGCATATACACCAATTCCAGTCTTAGACCGTGATTTCACCTTTCATTCACTTTTTAATAGAATAAATTATAGCGAAATATCTGTTCCGAAAATTTTTCTTTCGTCCAGTATATCCGCAATTTTAAAAAGGGAAACCCTCCCAGAAAACATAGAGACATTGTGGTGTTGAGCTCTTTCTGAGAAGTCTTTGCCCAAGTATTTTACTAAAAGACTTTTAAGCTGGGTCGAAAGTTACAATCAGTTGCTTCCAAGCTGCCTTTCGTGCTGGTCTTTCTGACGTTAATATTTGCTCTTACAACTGTTGCAAAACGTTGTATTGAAAAAAAAAAACGCCTTCGTATTTGTTTGTAGATCTTAATGGTGCTTTTGATACTACAGGGTGGCCAAAAATCCTATTTCCTATTTAAAACATATGAGAAGGGTACAATCCGCTGTGCGGATCGTTTAATACTATATGTAGTTAGCCCAGGGGATTACGGGGTGGGATTGTGTCCTTGTTGTAGCAGAGGGTGGCACGCTTGCGGAAGGCCGGGCTGATGCTCGTCGTAGGGTAGGTTCTTCCTGCTACTGTCCTGGTTACAAATAATTTTCGTGCCTTGATATCATATCGATATCATTATGAATGAAGCATAGGCCACATTCACATGCGTCTGATCTAAAAAGGGGTTGTGTCACTAGGACACTATTAAAGGTATGCCAACATTTACAAAATGCTAGCACAACCAAGATATGAAAGATTGAAGGATGGGGAAAAAAGATGAAAAGGGGAGAAGAGAGAGAGGAGAAAAAAGAAAAATAAAGCTAAAGAAAAGGAGGTGGTTGGTCGGATGTTGATGACCATGCAGTCTTCTGCATTTTCGGCTGTACCCGCCCTATGTGCTGATTTTCATCAGCATCACCTTGGCTACCTTATGCCGGTATACTGTTTAACAGGTAGCCCCTTGAATTGCCTACGTCACACTACTTTTCACATTATAGAACCGGTCACATCTTTCTATCGCCAAATCAAATTAAATTACCAAGTCATTGTAAAATCAAAAGATGTAGTATTAAGCATTAAATGTAACAACATTTATTATGAAACAACGATAAAGCTTATAAAAGTGACAATATCTTTCTCTTAATACTATGCTGTATAAGAGTAGCATCTTATACGAGCATGAAAATTCAAATGGGAACTCATGATCTTCAATTGATCTTCTATGTAGGTATGCGATGATTTAAAAATAATGTTTAGGTAAGGTAAGTATATAATATCGTTAACGTAAATTCGATAATTATTAAATTGTCTTAGTTTAGAGCCAACCAACAAAACATGATTGTTATTAATTTAGTATAGTATAAAGTCGGACAAAAAAATCCTTTTGAATATTTCAATAATTCTAAGTAGGTGAATAAGTTTGGGGTGTATGTTAACGTTATGATTCAATATGGGTATGGTAGGTATATATATATATGTAAATCTCTTATTTTGGTTTTTTTTTCCTTAATTTTCAAATTAATATATTTATATTCTAAGAGTATGTTTATATGTTTCTTTATATTATGTTATGTTTTCAAAAAATTGCCAAAAGAATATACAAGGTAATTATAATACTTACGTAGTTTTCTTTTCTTTTAATTTTGTTGTTTCAGCTAGGTGTTTAATAGATGTAGAAATTGTTATCTGCAGACTCCGCTTTGTGCGCACAAATCGTCGTCGAATATTGTTGATGTAATTGTTGGATTATGATAGTTTTTATGTATGTAGCTGTTTGAAAAAAAAATGTTAATGTTGATCTTTGTATGAACTTTTTTTTTTTGGCGATTTTGATTACCTTAGTAGATTTGGGTTATTGGATGTCATATGTTATAATCAATGTGGGTGTGAAACATATAATTGAATAAAACAAAATATAACCTAACTAAACTAAACTAAACATGCACGACACTTTACAAAAATTCACAAAAATCGGATCACGGGTGCTGTGGTCTGGAGTCTTTGGTGGACTTTGTCTTTCCTTTGGGCATTCAGCTTTCATGCAGTCAGCATTTCTTGACACGAATGCGTTTATTAATGACGTGCTGATAATTGGATGATGCAAGGAGGGTTGCGGTGGTTTCGGTGGCAGGGGTTTCGTGACGCAGATGACAAGTCTTATGGGCGTAAGACGAAACTTTTCTCACAAGTGGATTTTGCCAAATTCTCGAGATTAGCGGCACGCTCGCAATTGAAGTGCGCGCACGGGATGGTGCTGTTTGTAGGTGTTTTGTGACGATGAGCACTAGATTTCACAAGACAGGGTCTTCACATATAAAGAAGCGTTTCTCACTAGTGGATATTGCCAAGTTCAGGAGATTAGCTGCGCAATCTCAACGTGAAGTCCGCACACGGGGTATGAAGAAGCGTTTGTCACACGTGTAGGTGGCCACGTTGCACAGATTACGGCGCGCTCGCAACGTGAAGTCCGCACACGGGGTGGTGGTGTTTGTCCAGCAATTTCCGACCCGAGGTCTTGATGGTGCAAAGGCACTCTGCCACGAACTTTTGAGTATACGTTTTTGGTACTCACGAGGTATTAAAAGTGATGTCGGGCTTGCGTTCAATGCACCTAGTCACCGAACGTGCGAGATACCTTGCCGTTGGGTTCGAGAAATTACGTTTTATGCCACTAAAATGTTGAATTTCACAAAATAAATTATAGTAATCACTAATTAATTCACTGTACTAACCTATAATTGAGTATATGTGAGATGATCAAATAAAATTTTTCTTTATTTAAAGACGATTAATCACTGATTTTTTTGTTTGACGTCCATAAACTTGGATCTGATGCGAAATAAAAATTAACTAATTTCTTACGCACTTGTACGTTTCACGTAAGTTGACCGCCAAAAAGACTCATGACGAATTGTACATTGGTTTTTATAGGTTGTACTCGATCTATTTCGTGAATTTTCCGCTGGATACTGAATGGAGTTTCGAATACTGTACAGCGGCGCACGGAAGGAGTGCGCCATGTCTGTGCGAAGGCCGTTAATTTCAAAATATTTAAAAATATAATTTTTATGAGTTTCTTAATCAGAAATAACAAACGCGAACCAGTGTCACGCTACATATCCCATGCTTAAAATGAATATTGCCAAAATATGGGCTCTATGAAGATGAAATATAGAAAATGACGTTGTCACAACATTTTGTTTAGACAGTTTATAAAAATCTTTTATGGTTCGAAAAAAAAACAACGTGTTTCTCCTGCATATGCTATGAGGTAGGGTATACAAATAGTTTTTGTAAGAAAACGCTCCTAAAAAGTGGGCGTGGTTTTAAAGGATCTAAGGACGATATGTTTATTTTATCATAACCAACGGTCCTGTATCTAAAGTTTTTTTTTTCGAATATTTCAAAATTGTACCGAAAAACGTTTTTTACTGAAAACGCCCCCAAAAAGTTCGCGTGCCAAAAAAAAAACTTTATAAAGACGAACTATAGATATTCTGATTCTCTTAATATGTCACTTAGATACTTTTTTTAAATTCCTTACGTTTTGGCCCAAAACTACGCTGAAGGGGCCGTGGCAGTGGGCGGATTTCAAAACTTTTTACACCTGTTCAGCTGGGAGGAACAAAGAGCACGTGTACCAATTTCATCATTCTAGCTCAAAATTTAAGACCCAGAAACTGGTGACTTACGGACCGACAAACATGGCTTAATCGATTGAATCGCTTAATCGCTGGTATATCTAGCTAAATTATTTCTCTATGTTACAAACTATGTATTTAAACTAATATACCCCTATGGGATAGGGTATACAAATTTTAAAAAATTTATTAATAGATATGTTTAAGGTTTTTTTTTTTGTTTCAGACATCAGGCTTGGGAGATTTAGGATGGGTGGATGGATGATAGCCAGTCAACAGTGCCTACCCGAAATTCCATTGTATTAGAAATATTCCACTAGCACTCACTATTCGTGCAGTGAGGGTCAAATTTCAGCAATATGGGAACGTTGGAGATGTAAGGCGTTCTGGCAGGTTTCGTTTTAGGCGATCGATCGAAAACATCCAGGTCGTTATGGAAAGTTTTCAATACAGTAAGGCATGCGTACCACGATTTATCGGATTTCGTTGAAATATCTATACATTTACCCATATCAGATTTAGTTGGTCCAACAACTCTATTATAGTGACCCAGAAAAACGTCTGTAGTACTACTGCAGAACGAATTTTATGACGAGGCATGATGAGCGGATTTGTGAAAAATCAAAATTGCAGTTTTTGGGTCACAGAATTCCTAAAATCTTCATCAACGTCTCTGCCTGTAGTCATGTACTTATTTAAGTGGCCCTACAATCTGGAATGAATCAATATTCTTCTCCAATACAAGTTGGATGAGGTCGATTTCTACTTGTGCGTGTCACTTAAGGCGAGGTGTTCCTCTACTGCATCCGACGTTTATCTGGGAATCAATTAGTGTCCATTCGCTCTACATCTTAATCCTCCAATTCGAATTTTTTTTCAAGGTCTATGTCGCTGAACACGTCGGTAATAAGTTCTTGGTTGAATCTTCGGCCAGACAATGAACCCGCGAGCATAGGCTTTCCTAAGAGTTTTTTTTTGCTGAAAACGACCAATCGTTTCTTGATACGTTTTTGATACGATCTATGCTTCGGTGACATAGAGCAGAACTAGGATGACCAGGATCTTAGATATGATATGACTTTAGCAGTTCGAGTGAGGGCTTTGTTACTAAATTGCTTTGGTAGCCAGCACTTGGCAAGAGTGATTCTATATTGGACTTCCGACGAGATGTCGATCAGAGTTAATAGAGGAGCCGAGATAGACAATGTCCCTAACCATCTCAAAGTTGTATCCATAAAATAATGGTGACGAAGATTACAAATGCGAGGTTTAGCTCGACAATTCACAAAATTACCATCGTTTAGTACGCTGCGACAAACGTTGCAGCGAATTGAAAAATTATTGAAATCTTATGTAATGGTTAGCTTACACACCAATTCCCAATAATGAACTGCGGTTCAGGAATCAACTGTCTAGAAATAGAGCTGTAATGCCCCAAAACCTCAGGATGGAAGTGAGTTATTTAGATAGGCACGACAGAATGTCAACTATTTTGACGAAAACTTAAGCCACAACTTAGGTATCTTACTACAAATGAACAGAGATGAAAGGACCTGCTTGTTGTTCGTACATATACTGTTTCAGAAAAATATAATAACAGTAACAGTAAATCAAATTTGGATTAATGCACACAAGGCTTCTCTTTATGAACGGATTTTTTGCGAATACTTATTTTATCAGCATCCTTACGTCTGGCAGTTTAGTACGAAACCAAAATCTATCCCTTACAGTTCGGCAACGAAAAGAAATACTGGTAGCATCACGTCGATAAGTAAGAGTCCTCCTTACATCATGAATATGGATTGTTACTTGTGATTGTGAGATATATATTTTTTTTTCCTCCTCAGTAACTTGGAAGACAGGACAATGATGATGATGATGATTAAAATGATGAATAGGCAGTAATTATTTTCGGCTACACTCATATACCAGTAAGCAACAGCGCATGGGGACGACGGAGGACAATATTTGTACACACTTAACGGGTAAAGTCAATCAATAAACTTAATAGGGAGTTACTGAACTTCCGGGTCAATGAAGCTGAATAAATCATCTGATTGTTTGTGTTTTTGACAGTTTGCCCGTCATCAGAATTTTCAATAAATATAATAAATTTGCTTGTATTTCCCTAAAAATTCACAAATGATGCTGAATTGGGATTTCTATATGTGTCAAGCGAGAGTTATTTATTGGAATTGTAAGATTTACATTCAGTGTATTAAGGGTCAGCTATTTTTTTAAGTACGAAATAATAATTAGTAAATTAGTTGGCATAGTACACTTTTTTTAATTAGCCGGTAATATCGGAGTAATCAAGTTTTAAGAATATGTAGGTACTTTACGTAAGGACCCGTTGCGTCACTTTTTCGTGCATTTAGTCATGTATTCCACGAATTACGCATATTATGTTATCCTGTAAGGCTTCATGAAACCATATGTCAACCAAGTTCAACTCATCCAACTGGAGCATAAAAAAAAGTTGCGTATCATGGCTCGAATTCGTTAGCTGTTTCTTCCACGGTCGTCTTTGAAGAAAAATGGACCGATGATGCCACCAGCCCATAAACCTCACCAAGCTATCGTTTTTTTTCGGGACGCATCGGTAATTCTTGTATGTCATGTGGCTGTTCATCACACCAGATGAGACAGTTTAGCTTATTTACGTATCCGTTGAGCCAGAAACGGGTCTCATCGCTGAACACAATTTTTCGATAAAACAGCGGATTTTCATGGTCCATTCACCAAAAATTTGACGTTGTGGTCGTTCATTCTGCTTTAATTCTTGCACAAGTTGAATTTTATAGGCGACTGCAATATTCTCTTCGGTACGCACTGTACGCATGCGAGTCGATGGTTTAATGTCCAACAAAGTAAATTTGGTTATAACAAATACGGAAGTATTTGCATCAAATTTTTTTCGAACATTTTAAAAATTGGACAAAAATCATTTTTTACTAAAAACGCCACTAAGAAGTAGGCGTGGCAAAAAATCTTTATATAAACGAAATATAGATATTCAGATTGTCTCAATATCTTGTTTAGAATTTTTTTTTAAATTCTTAACCGTTTTACCTAAAAGAACCGAAAAGTCGATCATATAAACGAAATTGTATTATCCTAGCTTAAAATTTAAGGCCTAAAAAACGGTGACATACAGACAGACGGACGGACAGACAGACATAGCTTAATCGACTCAGCTAGCGATTCTGAGTCGATCTATATACTTTTAGGTATATCTAGCTAAATTATTTCTCTATGTTACAAACTATGTATCAAAACTAATATATGGGATTGGGTATAAATACCAAAATATTCCAGAACTCCGTGTAAGATCTTATCGGCCTAGAATTATAATTTGCATCTAAATGTGAAATAGTAAAATGAAGCTATATACAAGGCAGTTTGTTATCAATTACAAACATTAAAAGTTAAAATGCTCCAGAGCAGAAGTGACTGGAACTACTGAAGGAAATCATAACAACATAGTCTCTACAGGATGAGTTCAAGTGAATTGTGTGGTTGAACTTTAACTTCTGACGGTGTCCAAAAACATCTAGATATATTTTGCTGTCATTATAATATTTTGTCATAGGTACCACTTTATTAAACAAGAACCTATCAAAATCTTAAAAATTTATCACGAAAATTATAGGTCTACTTGCTGACTCGACAGCCATTGTTCTGACTTTTAGTACGTTTCCACCGAACCAAAACTTGTCATTTCATTAATGAAATTCAGCATTTGGAAATAGTGTTTCCACAAGAAAAAAATGCATTCCAACTGTCAAACATTTTTTTTCACTGGTCCTTCTCTGACAAATCATCCGAGTACCAACCACTGGCAAGAAAAGTTTATCTCAACTCAATCGTTCGGATTTGGCATAGATTAGGAATTATGAATGTTTTTGAAAGGAGCAAGGCCCTGATTACTTACAATCGTATTACCCAAAAAAAATTGTATTTTCACACCCTATCGCATAGGGGTATAGTAGTTTCGATATTATGTTTGTAACATAGAGAAATAATTTCGTTACATATACCTGAAAGTATATGGATCGATTCAGAATCGCTAGCTGAGTCGATTAAGCCATGTCTGTCTGTCCGTCGGTCCGTCTGTTTGTCACCGATTTTTGGGCCTTAGATTTTGAGCTAGCGTGTTGAAACAGAGGTTTGCGACTAGGCACTCCCTCAGCTATGCAGTTATTGGCGCGCACCTTACTTTAGAGACCATATCTAATAGTTAATTTTCCTTACCTCTGTGCAGCACTGACAGTCTATGCGTAGCCTCCACATAAGCCTCCGTTTTCGTTCATTGGAAATTACTTAGACCCTTCCACCACGTAAAGGTGTGTGATCGGCGGAAGATAATCGAGCTAACAAGTCGCATTCTGAATAATTGAATAATAATTGCAGAAAAAATGTTGGATATTGGCTCAGTCGTAGTTTTTTGTAGCGGTTTTGCACAGTGTGGGATTTTTTGTAATAGGAAGTGCGTTTAAAAATGGGTTATCCTGCAAATAATAACGAATAATGATATTAGTCGCATCTAGAGCGCCTCATGAACTGTAACCTGAAGTTAAAACTGTTGTCCACTATTTAGGGATTTCAGGCTTAATGTGTTGCCGGTTTGCCTTAATAAGCTTCAGACTTCAAATAAATGAAATGAAATATTTGGCATGACAGCCCATACAGAGCCATAAACCGAGCTTCATTTCTGTGTACGAAGAAATTATTTTTGCCACATAGAAGAGGACTTCCTGCTTAACGCCTAATCTGAACGGCAATTTATGAAGCTTCTCAGGACAGTGTTACTCTAGGATGTTTGTCAGACTTTCGCGGGAGACTAAACAGTGAAAAAACTAAGGTCTATTGTCACTTTCTGGATTTGAACCAGGCATCTCGCTCTTAGTAATATAACGGACTAACCTCTAGTATACTGCAACCACCTTCAAAAATAGACGATTTCGAAGTGCAGGTCATAGGTCCGTTTCTGGAGAAAATGGTGTCATCGAACAATAAAACGATGACTTTGTATGTATTTATGGCATAGGTATGCTACCCCCGTTTTGAAAAAAAGTCTGGCAAACAATTTTCAGGTTTGCGGACTTTTGAAAGCTTGATGCTGACATTTGGATTTAGATTTCCTGTTTTTCTTCATTTTAAAAGTATGGTTGGATCTTGGATGATTATTCTGGCCTATAAAGTGCAACAATCAGTGGATTTTTAAAGGCACATCGGTAACTGATAGATAACTCTGTAAGCAAGTGGGAAGGTAAGGTGTATGTTTGTACCCTAGTAGCAATGGTTGGCACGCTTGCAGAAGCCGGGCGAAAAAAAAAACTCGTCGGATGTGGTGGATTCTTTTGCTACCAACAACTCGCTTCAAAAAAATATATCGTGCATTCTGAGAGAAATCTGATGATCCACTATCTCACAGTAATAAAAAAAATGATTATCTACAAAATCTGTCTAGCTAAGGGATTGGTAAAGGAGTGAAAGACGAAGAAAAAGAAGAAATTGACTGAAGAGAGACTATATAAATAAAAAAAGAGACACAGATTCGAAGTTGGTCAGGTGTTGTTGAACAAGTAGTAACAGTTCATAAATGACTGCTTTATCGGCCGTTTAGTTAACCATGATAAACATAATTCGTACAGAGTTAATTTTAAGGTAAACTAAATTTATTTTTATTTCTTGTGGATTATTTTTATTTGGTCTTTTAATTTTTTTTTACATCAAGTCGAGAATATGATGTCATGTAAATGGCCGCCGCCACAGTTGATTGTCATTTGAGTCCTTTTTATGGCATTTTCCATCACTTTGGCCAAAACTTCCGGCGATAGGTCCTCACATTCTTGACGGATATTGTCTTTAAGAGCTGCAAGAGTCTGAGCCTTGTTGACATAAACCCGCGACTTCAAAAAGCCCCACAAAAAGATGTCTGGAGCGGTCAAATCAGGCGATCTTGCTGGCCAGTGCAAATCGCCAAAACGGGATATTAGGCGCCAGGGAAATCCATCCTTCAGCATATCGGTTGTGGCACGTGCAGTGTGTGCCGTTGCACCGTCCTGTTGGAACCACATGTTTTCCAATCCCAATTCATCAAGTTGCGGCAAAAAGAACTCGTTGATCATTGCTCTGTAGCGCTCTGTAACGTCTTCGAAGAAAAAAGGTCCGATGACTCCTCCAGCGAAAACAGCACACCATACAGTGACTTTGAGCGGGTGTAATGGCTCTTCGTGGGTTACACGCGGATTTTCAGTGCCCCAGAAGCGTAAATTTTGCTTATTTACGTACCCGCTAAGATGGAAATGGGCCTCATCACTCATGATTATTTTTGATGAAAAATCATCTTCCTCTTGGTGGTGATTAAGGATGGCTTAAGCGTATGTTAGACGCGATTGGCGGTCAGCAGCTAACAGCTGATGCACCGTCTGGACTTTGTACGGAAACATCTTCAAATCGCGTACCAAAATTCGCTGTAAAGACTGTCGACTGATACCCATTTGCGTGGCACGTCGTCTGGTCGATGTCGACGGCGCTTCCATGCCATATTCGGCTACAGCAGCAATATTCTCTGCAGAACGGCTACTCCGGGGTCTGCCACGCCTGGCAGCATCTCGTGTTGTGCCAGTCTCTTCGAGGCGTGCGTCTAAACGTCGCAGTGTTTCACCAGTAGGCGTTGGAAATCTGAGACGAAATTCACATTGTGCCAAAGTCACCGACCGATTATTGCTCAAATAAATAGTCACCAATATTCCGCGTTCTGTAGCAGTGTAACGTAACATTGTTTATTAACGTGTATTTCGCATGTGTTTACTACACAAATGTCAAAACAGAACTGGCATTAGGGGCCAATCGCAAAATTTATAGCATTTTCTGATAGGAGGATTACGTTTGCGCCACCTTGTAGTATAGGTATGCTACCACCCTTTTGAACAAAGTTTCTCGCAAACAATTTTCAGGTTATCGGACTTTTGAAAGCTTGATGCTGACATTTGAATTTAGGTTTTCCTTTTTTTCTTCATTTTAAAAGTATGGTTGGATCTTGGATGATTGCCTATAAAGTGCAACAATCAGTGGATTTTTCAAGGCACATCGGTAACTAATTGATCACTCCATTATTCTCTCACAAATAATTCGACATGTTTGGCTGTTAACAAACCCACTGAGAATTAAGTGAGCTTCATCACTGAACACAAACTTGAATTGACTTCTAAATGTTAAAGCAGAGTCAAGAGAAAATTAATTCTTGCAGCAATCCAAACATTTTCTAGAAAGTCATGGATACATCCTGAGTTCTTGTGAACTTATGACTTTATATTCAAGACTGACCCAAACGGGACTGAGATTCTCATCTATGAGCTTTGGAGTTCCAAGTCCAAAAGAGTAAAATTAGTGCGTGACATTTTAAATTGCTTGTCAACTGATTCACTTGGTTGATTGATTGATCAAGCTTTGTTTCAGCTGTCGGATATACTATTACCTACCTGACCATATAAAAAAAATCCCAATGAAACCCATTGCCATTGATACTTTCCGATATAAGACAGTGGTTACACGATTTAACGATCCCCCTTCAAATCTAAAACTCTTACCTGCTTCCCATGAAAGCATCAAATAAATACAAGTCTCAACATACGCACACGTCAACTAAGTAAAAATTATAAACCCAGCCATTTTACGAAAGTATAAAAATAATCTTTTCCCCATGCACATGGGGCGCTCACAACTCCAGTTGACAGCTAGTGCCACGCGCTCCCCCATGGCTCATTAAATGAACTTCCAATTAATAAAGTTCCCCAACTGCAAATTTGCTGCGCAATAAATTGGCACTTGAGGCGCCTCCCTTACACAAACAAAAAAATATCTTGATAGACGGATTTTTGTTGGCATGTTGCTTCCAGGGCGCAACTCTACATACGCCGCGCACAGGTCTATCGAGAATGGAACCGCAAATATTACACGCTCACAAGTTGTCGGAAGTACGCCAAGCCGTGAAATACAAATTGCAGGCAATATCACTTAGTTTTTACGATGCACCCCATAAAGGGTGGTAAGCATCCGGAATTTATCCCCTATTAAATGATACATTTTCCCCACCCGCTGTGAATGTGTTCCACGGTTGCTACCAGGAGCAGCAGCTTCATACCATACACCTAGGAGCTGATGTGTTTCTGAGCTTTTGGATACCGATGAGGATGTGCTGCCAACGCAACTATAGACACGTTCCTTGAACGCTCTACCTACCACCTCGTAATAGTTGGGGGTATTGGTGTTACCTATATAGTCTTTCGGAGGGTGGGAGACCGATTTGCAGCAGCATCAGGACCTGCTATGGCTGGAGAGTGTGTTATGCAAATATTTGCCACTAAATGAAATTGATGTGGGAGAAATGATGCGAACCAAGGAACGAGCTGTAGCGAGTAAACGAGTGAGAAAGAGAAACCACATCATCGCAGCAGTCACCACAAGCTATTCAATTTAACCGATTTTCGGGGGTAGCTCGAGAGACGGGAATGCAGGCGGGCTCGGTACTCGGGACTGAAGCAGAACTTTACTTTTCTGCCATTCAAACGAAATTAAATGGAACGGTGTGATGGGTGTATGTGGCGTATGAGGCGAGAGGTTGAGTTGATTTTGGTCCTTGAAATGGCGATGAAAACTATTTGATGGGTGATTTTCTTTTTGGGAATTAGACGACTTTGTCTGGCAATGTGGGACATTTGGAATATTAGGGTGACGGTTTACATAGCGTTAGCAGTGATTAGGACCGCGTGACACGAACGATGAATGGCTGTAATAGTGAACATCTTGGTGTGGTGAATTATGATGACGTGACGGTCGTCCTGAATTTTGACGATTTTCATGACGACCATTTGTGAAATATTGCTCGTTCAACGTGGTTGAAGAAGAAAATTAGTTAAGTCGGCGGTAATGCACTATACCCTTATTAGGATAGTTAGGGATGTTTTATGCGCTTGAATAGAAACTGCTATTTTGGTCGGGCGTTAGCGTTTATAGGCCGTGTTGTAAAATACACAAGTTGAGTAAATAAAACGTGTAGAACTGAGAGGGAAAGATTTTCATCAACGTCCAAGTAGACGTAATTTTTCTTTCCTTAATTTTTATACCGCTGAAATGTTAGTATCTACGGAGTTTTGACTTAATATGGTCGTTATTTTAAGTAAGCATCGTCTACACTAGTATAATAAATTCTTTGATAAGGCGATAATATTAAACGAAAAGCTGCAGTGGGCTTTTACGTTAGTTCAAGTAGGACATAAGGTACGAAAGATGTGTTCCAAAGAACCGAGAGTATCATGTGTTCGACTCTGGTACCGCTGAAGCATACTTACTTTTAAAAGGCTAATTCGCAAGGAAAAATATGATGCATATCGCCATCAACCTATTCTATAATGGACAACAACAGGACCTACCAAGTCACTAATATGTTTTAGACTTACACACGGTACAGAAAATTGTACCTTAATATATAGTTTCCAAAAATAGAAGAAGACTTTAATTGACAGCCAAGGTTTGTGGCTTAAGTAACACCACATTGAAGACTGGTCAGTAAAAGCTTACAGAGACCCGTGATGAATGCGTTAAAAAAGAGATTTGAGATAAAGGGTGGTCCAACCATAAACTTACGTACTTAAGTGGCGCTACAGTCCGGGTTGAACCTGGGTCTCAACCAACATGCCTCTCCAATTAGCCCGGTCCTTAACTAACTGCCACCAGTTGCGCACTCCAAGTAGGTTGAGGTCGGTTTCTACTTGTGCGCGCCACTTAAGGCGAGGTGTTCCTCTACTGCGTCCGAAGTCTAGCTGGGAATCGAAGACTCTGCGAGCCGGAATATTGGTGTCCATTCGTTCTACATGTCCTAGCCATCTTAAACGTTCAATGCGGAGTTTTTTGACCAGGGGTACGTAGCTGTACAGCTCGTATAGTTCGTGGAGGATTTCTTCATCCGCTTTTTATATGGTTTATGCTTCAGCGCCGTAGAGCATGAGTGGGATGATCAGGGTCTTATATAGGATCTCCTTAGTAGTTCGAGTGAGGGCTTTACTACTAAATTGCCTTCTTAGCCCGAAGAAACGAGATGTTTTTGTCAGAGTTAATAGCCGAGCCGAGGTAGACAAAGTCCCGTACTACCTCAATGTTATATCCCTCAATGGTGACGTTCTGTCCAGTTCGTCGATGCTGTGTGTCCTTTCGTGTTGACAGCATATACTTAGTCCTAGTCAGGATCTGCCGAAGTGCGAAAATTTGATCGATTGTGGACTTTACTGGCCTGATGATTATCAGGTTGTTGGTAAACGATTCACATATTACGGCAGATAGGATCTTGTAGGCGATGTTGAGCAGACTTATGCCTCTGTAGTTGGCGCAGTTCAGAGGGTCTCCTTTTTTGTGGATCGGGCAAACGATGCTGAGGTTCCAATCTTCAGGCATGCTTTCATCCGACCAGATTTGGCTTATGAGTTGGTGGATGTTACTTACCAAGTCATCTCCACCAGCTTTATAAAGTTTCGCTTACAAATCAAAAATACATATAGCAATGAATACGGAGTGTTGCATGGAGTTCCGCAAGAGTCTAAGATTGGTCAGTTACTATTTATTTTTTATACCAAAGAAATTCTGAAGTGCCTCAAAGAAAGTGTTCCATTTGCATAAGTAGACGATGTCGTCCATCTCTACAGGAAGCAACAAGTATGACACACGCTGGTAATCAACGATTCGAAAACCAAATTAATGCAGCCCAACGTACCCACAGTCGCGTATCATATTAAGAACCCTTAGATGCGCCAATTCAAAAATCTCCGAAAACATTGAGGTTGTTAATTATAGTCTCCGACTGAATTTTCGTTGCGTAGAAAATTTCTCTCTGAACGGATACAAAGATAGGGCGGAATACTCGTAGCATCATATTTTTAACTTGCAGTTTCTAATTTAACTATCTTTTTTGTAACGGGTGGTTAAATTTTAAGGGCCGATGTTGAATGTAAACCACACCTAAACGTCAAGTTTTTTTCTGCATTTCATTTGACATTTCTCAATTTCAGACTAATTCAATTTGAACCAGGGAAAGATACACAATTAAGCAACGCGTTAAAGTTATTCAGGCTTATTATGAAAATGGGCGTTCAAATCTAAATGCATAACGTGCACTTTGTGATCTTTTCGGTCAATTGAATCGTTTAAATGTGCGTACAATTGGAAAAATCTTGCAAATTTGAGCAAACCGGATCTGTAGGAGTGCATGCTCGTACAGCTCGTACTGCAGAAGATATTGCTGCTGTTCGCGATAGTGTGGCTGAAGAGCCGTCCACCTCAACTCGTAGTCGTGCCCAACAATTGCACCTCTCACGCTCGTCGTTGATGAACATTATGCATAAAGACTTCCATTTACACGCTTACAACGTACAATTGATTCAAGAACTAAAGCCTCTTGACCATTTCAAGCGTGTCGTCAATGGTCAGAATGGTGGCAAGAAATGGCAACAGTGGATGATCAATTTTCAAAGAAAAACATGTTCAGTGATGAGGCACATTTTCACCTCAATATATTCGTCAATAAGCAGAATTGCCGCATTTGGGCGAATGATAATCCAAGAGTGATTGCCGAAAAACCAATGCACCCACAAGGAGTGACTGTTTGGTGTGGTTTGTGGGCTGGCAGCATCATCGGGCCGTATTTTTTCCAAAATGAGGACGGTCAGGCAGTTACTGTGAATGGTGTTCGCTATCGTGAGATGATAACGAACTTTTTATGACCCGAATTGGAAGATATGGATGTGGACTAGGACACAGGGCCTTCAGTATCCACTATGGGATTGAGCACTGCCGTTGGCCTTTAGGTTCATTCGTCAACATCTCTGTGCAAGAGGCCTGACCTACCCTTGAGATTCCTAAATGACTTGTTGTAGGAATAATTATGTCGAAGCAGCTCACTGAGGTTATTCACACGGGCGGGGTTGAGAAAGTTTTAAATACAAGATTGTAAATCGTATTCATATTGTAATGAAAATTTGGTGCTTGTGTTTACAAATAACCTACAACGAAAATACTGAGGTGATTGCAGTTTTCTACAGGTCACCGAGTAGTTCAGAAAGTGAATTTTGTGTATGTTTAGCTGAATGGTTAGATATTACTCTTGCCTCAAACCCTAATATTATAATTCTAGGGGATTTTAATATTGACTTGTTAAAAAAGTATACTTATGAAAAGAAAATAAAAGAATTACTAGTAGACAATAACTGTAAGCAAATCATAAACAAACCAACAAGAATCACAGATACGTCGCGGACTTTGGTAGACTATGTTATTACATCAATCGAAAGGGATATTTGGGCGGATACTGTGAATGATTTAAAAATAAGTGATCACGAATCAATTCTAGAAAAAATGTCAGTGAAGAAAAAAAACTATAATAAAAACATAAAATCAATTCAAGTGTTTAAATATAAAAAAAATGAATTTAAGTCAATCTTACAAAACAAAATCGGAGATTCAGTGAATACTTCGAACGTCAACGAATTATCTAAAAAATTAAAAGATTGTTTAAATTACAGTGTCTGTAAGTGTACTATAAACAAACGTGTATTCCCTATTCGAAATGAGTGGTATAAAAACGATCTTGAAAATCTAAAAAGGGAGAAAATACGGTATTACCAAAAAGCAACCATTTTTAACAATCCAAGCGATTGGATTGAATATCGAAGGGTAAGAAATTTGTATAAATATAAGCTCCAGCTAGCAAAAAAAACCTATACGTGCAGTAAAATTAAGAACTGTTCAAGTCAAAAAGATATGTGGAGAGTTATTAAATCCTTAGTTTTAAAGGAGGAAAAAGAAGAAATATGTGAAGTGCAATTTGAAGACAAGAAAGAGACTGATAACATGGTTATAGCAAATAGACTAAACTCGTATTTTATAAATAGCATTAACGACATAACTAACTCTATACCTTTAGTAAGCTTAGATTCCAGTAATTTGAACGAGTTACCTACCACATTTTTGTTTAAGCCAATAACCCTAAGTGAACTTAACGCAATATGCAAATAAAGGAATAAGAAAAAAGACTCGGAACATTTAAACATTGAAATAATATTAGACTGTTTCGATGTGATCGGACCCATTTTGTTAAAAATTATTAATAATTCATTTGAACAAGGCATTTTCCCAGATAATTTAAAAGAATCCATAATACTCCCTATACCAAAAGAACCTAATAATATAAACTGTGATAAATTTAGACCCATAAACATGCTACCAATCTTAGAAAAAATTATTGAAAAGGTTGCACATAAACAATTATTTTCGCTCAGATCACTCCTGTGAGAGCTGTCTCACAGCTGATCATGACTTTAAAAAACCAACGACATGAAAAAAATAAAATAATCTCGGTGTTCTTAGACTTTCAAAGAGCTTTCGAAACAATCAATAGATCCTTACTTCTAACAAATTTAAAGAAATACGGTATTAAGAATAAGGAACTAAACTGGTTTCAGACGTATCTGAGTGATAGAACTCAAAGAACTAAAATCAAAGAGTGCATTTAATTCATTCGAAGTGCCACAAGGAACAATACTAGGTCCACTGTTATTCCTAATATACATAAATGATATATGTCAAGTTCTCAAATATTGCACAATTTCATTGTTTGCAGATGATGCACTCCTCTTTGTGTATGGAAAAGATTTACATTTAATAACTGACTATTTAAAATATGACTTAAATAAAATGTGCTTGTGGCGAGTAATGAATAAACTGAAAATTAATGTAAATAAAACGAAGTGTATGGTTATAAACGCGGATTTTGAAGCTAAACAATAATCAAATCGAACAAGTGCAATTAATTAAATACCTTGGCGTAATTATAGACAATGAACTAAATTTTAATAACCACCTTGATGATATTGTTAAAAAAATTTCAAAAAAAAGTGGGCTTTCTGAAAAGGATACATAAAAACATATCAGTAACTTGCGTTATAAACATATACAACATTAAAATTAAACCGCATTTTGAATTCTGCTCAACTATATTCTACACGGGCAACTCGACTGAAATCAACAGGCTACAAAAGCTTCAAAACAGGGCAATGAGAGTAATTCTCAAATTAAGTTTTTATACACCAATCAGCTGGATGCTTTCATGTCTACAATGGCTCAATATCAAACAGAGGATAACATTGAACGCAGCAATATTTGTATTTAAAATAAAATATAAAATGGTTCCAGAATACCCTTCATCAAATTTAAATATAACACATGAAGTTCAACCTTATAACCTTAGATCTAATAACAATTTTAGATTACCATTGTATAGAGACAGTAGAACTAAAAACATGGTTATGTACAAAGGCATACAATTTTTTAATGAATTACCAATTGTGATAAAAAATGAGTCAAATTGCCATTCTTTTAAAAGACTTTTAATAGTTTACATTAAATCTAATGTTTAATGAATCTCAAATTTATTCAATGTTATTTAGTTACTTAATATCCTAGTGATTAACAAATAATGATTTTTTTAAATTTTGTAGTAAATAGTAAATATACTAAATAAACGAATACATACATACATACTTTGTCCACCCTTTCTGCGACCGTTGACTCCATCTTAAGAATTCTTCCGCTGTCGCCATTCTCATCTGGGTCTGATACCCTATCTACGGTCAAGGCAATAGGCACGAAGCGGTAGCCACATAAGGGCTGGGAATCGGAGTTAGTAGGCAACAGCTAGTAGACATTCAAGGTTTCATATAATCGCATTGCCTACCATTTGACCACTGTATCCATTTGTATATTTCATGATTTTTTTGGGATCTTCTAATATGAGATGATTTGGTCAGTCGTGCACTTTTTTTACCTAAAACCACACAGACGGTGCCACTTTCCACACAGAGTACACGAAACAATGGCTCTTTTGCGTGAGAAATTCAATGGCCGTGTTATCTCACGTGGTGGTGATGTCAATTGGCCACCAAGATCATGTGATTTGACATCGTTGGACTTCTTTCTTTTGGGGTTATACGTCGATAAGACAGCAACAATTCAAGAGCTAAAGGATGAGATAATTTAGTACATTAACGGCATAGAACCTCAATTATGCCTCAGCGTCATCGAAAATTTGGACCATCGGATGGAGGTGTGTCGCCGAGGTCGCGGCGGCCATTTGGCCGATATTTTGTTCCAAAATAATTTATGTTTTATTCAAAATTAACATCGGCCCTTAAAATTTAACCCCTCTCTATTTTAATATTTTAATATAAATTCATTTTGAAGATTAAAACATGTTAAGTAAACAACCTCCGGCAGACAAGCCATAAGGCGTCGCAGGTCTGAAAATTATAAACAATACCAAAGTTAACTTAAGATACATTCAATACATACAACTCCCTTGCCACGTAGTAGCATTCATATCAAGAAGACCTGTTCGATACGTTCATAAACCGCGCATGTGCCACATGCCACAAATCACGCCTATACGCCTATTCCATTCTACCCTTAACAAACACGCGTCTCTTATACTTTGTGTCAACACAAGGCACACAAATCACCGTGCAAAAAGTAGTGCAACCCTCTGGTATACTCCTTGAAAAAGTTTTTTTATTCTCTGCGGTGATATAAGCCACTGAACACAGTGTAAAGCTGGCAACACAAGCCACAAAAGCCCAATTCAAAGTTATGTGTTGGCGAACGGAGGAACGTGGTTCCGTGTAACGTGTGCCCTTAGTTTGCAACCCCTCCGAGTTAACTGAACAACAAATAAAAAGTTTTTTTGTCCACACCTTCTCCAATTTCCAATCATTTTTAAATTAAAAACTTTGTGTCCTTGTTGCTGTTGTTGGTTCGCTGCGAGGGTCGGTGTCTAGGTTCCTCCAATAATTCATCGATCCTCGTGGGAATAGTGCGAAAATTTTCTTTGAAATCGAAAAGTTAACAGCGTACCTAGGTGTTGCGAGCTGTTCCTTTATTCTCGTCTCTATGTTTTCCGTGTGTTGAACTGAAATACCTACACCAAGTGAAAAGGTGATGCATATGCCAGGAGATCTCTTGGGTAATCATTGAATTGAAAAGTTTCAATAGCTGAATGAAAATATTAGACTGTGACTAAGGACTATTGATTTGGAGCGTATATCCTTTTATATGGATTAGAATATATAAAAGTTATTAAAAACGAATGTGGTAATTGTAATATGTATGCAAGTTTGAAACATCCAATTACGGTTTGCATGTGGTTTCAGTTTTCAACGCACTTATTGAGAAAAGGATTTCATTCTCTGCAAAAACATACACTCAGCAGCAAACGACCCCAACGAAATTTTCCTGAGGGTAGAAACAAAGGACTTGAATATTCTGTTCTCCTTTGACCAAAGCAGTCTTCTTTCGAATTATTGGTTTTGTACAAGCAATTCGGTTTTCTCTTTGTACATGCACGGTCCTGTGGAGGACTTCCGGAGTGCAGGTGGAAATTGAGAAATGTTGTAACTGCACGTTTCGAAATTGCTTCTTTCTGCTGAACTGGAAAAGTAATTGAGAGCACGTAGGTAGTGCAATGATTTTATGATTTTAGAAACTGTTTTTTTTTTAATTAAGAAAATTATTTTTAGTTGGCGAGTAAGTAAGTGCAGATGATGATTGGAATCTTAAAGAGTTAGTTAGAGTTTTGACAATTTACACGACCAACAAATAAAATGGGATTGAAAGAGAGCACATTAAATATTAGAGTACCAGAGGAGCATGTTGCTCGAAAGTACAAATTTGAAGAACTATCCAACACGAGCACTAATGGTTTAGATATATCAAAACGGTAATAATGTTCCTGGAATATAATATTAGATAGATAGATATTTATTTCGTATATAAATTTACAATAGATTAGTTACCACACATTTTACAATACAGAGATATGATAATCAGCCCAATTCTAAATGAAATCTCCCTGGGAGTTTATTCCAATTTCCCTATTCTCTTATTCCAAATGAAAATTTCCCGGGAGTTTTGTTCCCTATTCCTATTTCCAATATTCTAAACTGACTTCGAATTTTGGGAAAAGTACTCTGGGAAAAAAGTACGTATTCTAAATGCCAAAAAAAGGGAGAATTTATATTCATTTGACGCGAGACGCGAGTTTGTTCCCGACACATTTGCTGGGGAGCTCAACAAAAAAATGTAAGTTATTTCCTTTTTGCAACAAAAATGTATATTAAAATTTAAATTATATTAAAGGTCGAAAACTACAAATAAATCTCAGCTACAAATGCTTTTGAATATGATGGAAGATCAACAGGATATTGCGTGTGGCTTTCATAAACGAAGCAAAGAAGAACTTGCATTGTTTTGGCAAAGGGTTGAACATCAATTAAATTCTTCAGGACCACCAAGCAAAACTATAATGGAGTGGAAAAGGGTATTTATATGAAATAGAAAATAGTTTGTGGATTTAAGTTTACTTTACATTTTCTGTAACCATAGGTGTGGACTGATCAAAAAAAATATGTCAGAGCAAAGGCGGCAATGAACATCAAAGCTAGGAAAGGGACTGGTGGTGGACCCAATAAGGAACAAACATTTTCTGATTTTGAACAGGCCGTTTATAATTTGGTTGGGATGAAAGAATCCGTAGAAGGTATTGCTGCAACAACTTTCGGATTAAACGACTTAGAAAGAATTTCAAATAAAGAAAATTTCGAGCCTCCCAACAAAGTTACTTCCATTCCACTTGATTTTCTTCCTCAAGAAGAATTGACAGAAATGGAAATAGAAATGTTGTATGAACAACCGATGCCGACAAATGAACCACAATGTTCCTCTTCTCGTCCGCAAGCAGGTATAAGCCAACACAGAACTACTGCCTCTGAAGCTTTTGATAAGGAAATTATTATCCAGAAGGAATTAAGTGAAAGTGTTAAAAGTTTAGTTGAAGAAGTTAAGGAAATTCGTAGAAACACCACAAGAATATACCGTGCACTTGACAAAATAAACGATTCACAAGAAAAAAATTACAAAGATATGTTAAAAACAAAAAAGGAAAAACTCGAGGAAATGAAAAGGCATAATATGGCCATAGAAGACTTACGAATACGAGAGATTGAAGATAGGATTGAGTACAATCGTCGGCTTCTAGAAATTGAGGAGCTAAAACAAGAAATGTTGAAATAAATTACGGACAACTTTTCTGTGCAATTTTTTTTTTATAATAATTTATCGTAATTTACATTGAAGTATGAATTTAGTTTGTATTCATTTTTTTTTTTATATTAATGTGTTATGTTGTTTAGTTTTTTTTTACTTTAATAATCATTTTTCGTTGACTATTGAATAAATACATATATTTTTTCGTTTATATTTATTTGTTTTAAAAAAATTAAAGGTTGATTCCAATATTTGTGCGAATTTTCCTCGCCGTTGTGAGTTCATTGAATATTTCTGGACTTTCAGATGGTTCTATGGAAACCTGTTCATCATCAACATCTACTTTATAAAATATGCATATATTATGTAATGCACAGCAAACATTAATAACCTTTGCCGCTTTCTTCGGGCTGTAGTGTAGCTCTCTCGCACCAAGAAGACATCTCCATCTATTTTAAAGTACCCCATTAGTGCGTTCAATAATGTTGCGAGCACGTGTGTGGACTTCGTTAAATTTACTTTCATTTGACCCGGCTACAGGTGTTCTATGAGGCGTTAGAAGCCACGGTTCCAAAGGATATCCTGCGTCTCCTATAAATATTACAAATGAGTTAATGTGTGTGATAATTTATGTTTATGGTTAATAACTTACCAAGAAGCCAAACATTTCTTGTCCCACTTAAATACACCTGCTCAAAATGCAATCTCAATGAGCTTACATTCCAAATGAAGGAATCGTGACATGCCCCGGGATGGGAAGCATCGACGTATTGAATTCTCAATTTATCATCACAAACTAGCATGACATTTAAGCTATAAGTTCCTTTCCGATTATAAAATAAATGTTTGTTCACAGCAGGGGCAATGATCCGAACGTGTGTTCCGTCGAGGCACCCAACAATGCCTGGAAAATTGTGTTGAGAGTAGAATGCCAATGCAATTTTCCTATTTTCTATGGTGGTTTTGCATATGTTTATCCAATGTGGACATAGCTCCTGTTCCAAGATTTCCAAGACTTCGGCGAATACCTTACTAAAACTAGATTGGGCTAGACCAACACCGTTGTCATTTCCAACACCTGTTTGGTATCCTCCTTCAGCAAAGAAACGCAAACATGCAACTAATTTTATAATTGGTGGAATTCTAAAACGTTTTTTAGCTGGCTGACATGACCTCGTGAGTACATCCAACAAATATTTAAAAGCATCCTTATTAACTCTATAACACTTTTGAAACCTAAGAAACAAATGTTGAGGCAAATACAACAAACAAATTTAATTTATTTTTGTATGTACTTACAAACATTGAGGCAACTCCAAAGGGTTGGAGCAATCGCGTAATGATCTTCTAATAGGCCTTGGCTGTCGAAGGTCCCTTTTTTCAAACTCTTCTTCTTCATCAAACAAAGTCCTTAAGGCAATACTGAACATTTTATTTTATTTTACAAATCATGACGTAAGCAATTCTTTATGTCAAATGATGCGAAACAGCTGTTCGAACATTCGAAATTCGCATTCCCGCATTCGAAGGGAAAAATGTTCTCCCGGGGAATTCGGAATTAGGGAATTTTACTCCCGGGAGAATGCAATTCCCGGGGAGATCTTTTCCCTGGGAATATTTAGAATTGGGCTGAATATGTATCTTTCTTCTGAAACATGATTTTAAACATAATTGAACAATTAACATTGAGGAAAATATAATAATACTGAAGGAAAATACGAAAAAAAACCTTCAATTTGAATATATATAATAATAAATATAATTAATAATAATATTGCGATACCATTGACTAGATAAATAAATTAAAAAAATAAAAAAATAAATAAATAAATAACTTAATAACTTAATAATAATAACAAGGTACGTAGTGATATTTATAGATATATGGAAATATGTAGATAAATAAATAAACATATAAATAATTTAACAGTTAGAATAAATAGATTAATAACAATTGAACGAATAAATAAATTAATAACAATTAAACAAGTAAATAAATTAATAACAATTCAAACGAATAAATAAGTTAATAACATAAGGTATAATTTAATAAATAATAAGGTAAATAAATAAATAATCATAAATGCTGAACGAGGAAGAGTTTATTAAAAGGTTCTTAACTATTTATCTAAATTAATTCATAATTAAATTTTGTATAAGAGGGTTATCAGAAAACTTAAAGCGGTCCAAAAAACGAAGATTTAACTTCTGGATTCTGTCAACGACCAATTCAACATTCGCTCTATTATGAAGATTCGAAGTTGAGTGATGCCACGGTAAGTTGAGCATCATTTTTAATAATTTGTTTTGGGATATTTGTAATTTTTTAATATGGCACATTGCAATATTTCCCCATCCTTGGCAACCATAGAGAAGAATAGCCTGGAAGATCACTTTATGGATAATTATTTTGTGTTCATTCGAGAGCATTGACTTCCGATTTATAAAAGGGTATAGTATTTTGATAGCAATCGCAATTTTCTTAATGTATTGGCAACATGAGCGCTAAAAGTTAATTTGGTGTCTAAATATATTCCTAAATATTTGACAGACGCTTCCCAATTTATGTGCCATTTATCTGTAACTGTCTATTGGGAAGAAAACAAGCTTTTCTTTTTCGGGAGAAAAAGATGGCTTGTATTTTTCCCTCATTTAATATAATTTTCCATTTGTTGAAATGGTTTTCTTATATTTTCATCGCATTGATTAAGTTACTCTCAATTTCAAGAGCAAAAACATCTGATGAAGAAATTGCTGCTTCACAATTAGGTAAAGCAGGAAAATCGGATGCATAAAGGTTTTACAGAACAGGCCCAAGGACTGACCCTTGAGGGACACCGGAATCAAATAATACTTAGTTTGAGACACCACTATTAACGTGCACTTTAAAACAACGACCAGACAGGAAACTGTGGACAATTTTACAAATATAAAAAGGAAAGTTGAAATTAATCATTTTAAAAATAAGTCCGTCATGCTAAACGGTATCAAAAGCCTTTTCGATATCTAGTAAGATCATTCCAGTGGATTTGTCCATCGAAAGATGCATTTTTATATGGTTATAACGGGTGATTTTTTAGCTGGTTTGGTTTTGGCAACACTGGTTTTGACAGCTGACGTGTGTTTAGTACCTTGTGTCACTGTCAAACAGCTTCAGTTTGGTTTGCAATTTAACCATGGATCGTCTTACAAATGAACAACGCTTGCAAATTATTGAATTTTACTATCAAAATTCGTGCTCGGTTCGAAATGTTCATCGCGCGCTGCTTCCATTTTATGATCGGCATTCTCGACCTTCTGAGCAGGCTATTCGGAAGATTGTGACCAAATTTCGCACCAAATTTACTTTGTTGGACATTAAACCTCCAACACGTTTACGTACTGTGCGTAGTGAAGAAAATATTGCGGCCGTATCAGATAGTGTGACAGAAGACCGCGAAATGTCGATTCGGCGCCGTTCTCAGCAGTTAGGCCTTTGTTACAGCACTACGTGGAAAATTTTGCGGAAGGATTTGGGCGTAAAGCCTTTTAAGATACATCTGGTGCAAGAACTAAAGCCAGCCGACCTACCACAACGCCGAATTTTTGGTGAATGGGCTCTTGGAAAGCTGGCCGAGGATCCGCTTTTTTATCGAAAAATTGTGTTCAGCGATGAGGCTCATTTTTGGTTGAATGGGTACGTAAATAAGCAAAATTGCCGCATTTGGAGTGAAGATCAGCCAGAAGCAATGCAACAGCTACCAATGCATCCCGAAAAAGCCACTGTTTGGTGCGGTTTATGGGCCGGCGGCATTATTGGGCCATATTTCTTCAAAGATGATGCGAATCGCAGCGTTACTGTCAATGGTGAACGCTACCGAGCGATGATAACAAACTTTTTTTTGCCCGAAATGGAAGTTCTTGACTTGCATGATATGTGGTTTCAACAAGGCGGTGCCACATGCCACACAGCACGCGAAACAATGGCGCAATTGCGAGGCGAGTTTGGTGAACAGTTAATTTCACGTTTCGGGCCGGTCAATTGGCCGCCTAGATCGTGCGATTTGACACCATTAGATTATTTTTTGTGGGGGTATGTCAAGGCTAATGTCTATAGGGACAAGCCCGCTTCGATTGACGCACTGGAAGCCAACATCCATGCATTCATTCGTGAGATACCGGCCGATATGTGTGAAAGAGTATGCCAAAATTGGACTCAGCGGATGGGCTACCTGAGACGCAGCCGCGGTCAACATTTGCATGAAATTATCTTTAAACATTAAATTGCAAGGTTCAAACTATCGATTCAAATAAATATTTCATTCCTTTTTTCGAATTTTTTGTGTTTTTTTTTTTAAAAAAAGTTCTAAACCTCATAAAAAATCACCCGTTATATCCTAAGCACTTGATGCGACGTACTGTGAAAACGTCTAAAACCAAATTGCTCCTTAGGGTAAAGATTGTGGTCTGTAATAAACTTTAATAATTTCTCTTTTAGAATTTTTTCATAAATTTTGCTAAGGCTGCTTAGAAAACTAATTGGTCTATAACTTTCAACTTTCTCAGGAAGCTTACCAGCTTATATTATTGGTATTACTTTAGCAATTTTCCATTTATTAGGAAAGTAATGCATTTTAATGCATGAAATCATAATGAATGTTATAAATTTATTTCCTGATTTTGGCAGTTGCTTGATATATATATTTTGTATAAGGTCGATACCTCCGGCTTTTCGAATTTTTAGATCCTTTATTATAAATTCTATATCGTCGACAGTTACATATACACCTGAATAGGGCATACTGTTGTTGTTTAGTAACAAATTTTGGACGGCACTATTAACTAAAAGATTTGTATTCACATCTCCTAGGTTAGATGAAATAGCATGATTTTTAGTGAAGTTGGATGCAAGTGCATTTGCTTTGTCTTGGTCTGAGCAAAAGATATTGGTGGAATCCTTCAGAAATGGCAGTTGCCTATTTTTGTTGTATTTGTATTGTTTTACACGGAACCGAAAACTGAGATTTCGCTTTAATAAATAAAACCATAATCGAAAACTGGAGTTTAGTGGTAGTACCGGTACCAATACACCCTTTACATGGTTGCATAGAACTTTAAGTACATAAAGATGTTTTCAAAAACTCAGCTTTCGGTTCGGTTTGACAACTGTTTGATATGACCTTGCAAAAATAAATATTTTAAGAAAATTGTTATTCTTTTAAAAAAAAACACTCTTGAAAAAATGTTTTAAAGTGATGGACCCAAGTTCTGTAGGATTGAGTATGACCAAAGCCTTACTAGCAACGGAATCGCAGATATATGTATAAGATGGACAAAAGTAGGTAATGTCGAAAGTTTAGTTGAAGGTATAAGATTGTCAAATTCCAAATGACCAGCTCCTGCGTTGATGCTGATTTGTGTTCATTTTACGGCATTTTAATGTTCATGATCATATCTGCACCTAGAATCTTACAACATTAAACAGAAATGGTGTCTAATAAGTGATGGTGTATTAAACCCCTGTGGAAGGTCGTTGGTGGTGGCAAACGAGAGAGGGGGGAGGAGTGTCCTCTCACTAAGGCACTCACTCTCAGGCGGCAGCGGAGGAATTCCCTAGATGGAGTCAACGGTGGCGCCTACAGCTCCAGTTTGATCGAACTGGTAGTGTAATCCATATATTAGCTGCTTCGACATATTTGAACACCAGGTCTATAGAGATTTCCAATACTGAGCCAGGGTGTTGGAAAAGAGTTGGTGGCGGAGCCCTCAATCGGTCAACTGCAGCGCTCATATCCCAAAATGGGGTACTGATATCGGTATTTTTCCGGACCGCTGTCCTAGGGTCAAAACAAGGGCCTGGCCCTCCAGGCTGGAGGGTTGTGCTCTGCGTTAACTACCCATCCACGAAAAAAGCTTATGTTACGAAGCAACCAATAGCCTCGGAAAGGACTGAAATTATTGTTGAGGACCATGCTAAACGAAAAAATGACAACGAAGTTCGTATCTGCACCTGGCATATGAGAACATCAAACAGGAGAGGTGCAGGCGAACAACTAGCGGAAGCCCTAAACTGCTCCAAAACAGATATTACTGCCATCCAGAAAATACGATGGGATGGGCCGGGCATAAAGGAGATGGAAAACTGTGACATCTACTGTGGACCATGTTATAATGAGCAGAAACAGCGACGATACAAGGCTAAGCTGAATACGGAAATATCGTAGTTGAGACACAGTCGATGCTGAGGATATGGAAGAACCACTTCTGCAGACTGTTAAACGGCGATGACGAACAACATTCCGCTGTCAGGTAGAACGAACCATTTAATATTGGCAACGATAGCGAAAACTGCCAACCACCCGACCTAAGTGAAGTGAGGATACCAATATCTATACTCAGCTTAATAAGGCCGCCGGAAATGACGGCCTTCCCGCTGAGCATAAATAAAGTTGGCGGAGGTGACTTGATAAGTAACATCCACCAACTCCAACATCCATCACCAACTCATAAGCCAAATCTGGTCGGATGAAAACATGCCTGAAAAATGGAACCTCAGCACGATCGACAAAAAAGGAGACCCTCTAAACTGCGCCAACTACAGAGGCATAAGTCTGCTCAACATCGCCTACAAGATCCTATCTGCCGTAATATGTGAACGCCTGAAACCGTTTACCAACAACCTGATCGGCCCTTATCAGTGTGCTTTTAGCCAGGAAAGTCCACAATCGATCAAATTTTCACACTTCGGCAGATCCTGGAAAAAACCCAAGATGTCCAAATCGATACCCACCACCTATTTATCGATTTCAAAGCCGCATACGACAGCATTTATAGAGACGAACTATACAGTTTTGGTATACCGCCCAAACTCGTCCGTTTACGTGGGATGACGATGGAGAATTCTCGCTGCACCATCAGGGTCGGAAACGACCTCACCGACACATTCGATACCAAAAACAGGATTTAGGCAAGGCGATGCGCTGTCATGTGACTTTTTTAATTTGATTCTTGAGAGGATTGTGCAAAGCTCCCGAGCCAACACCAGAGGCACAATTCTCCAAAAATCGGTGCAACTACTAGCATACGCCGACAATTTTGACATCATTGGTAGGACTCAACGTGATGTCATAGCCACGTTTGCTAGTATAGAGAAGGAAGCTGCAAAAATAGGTTTAGCAGTAAATGAGAGTACGACTTAGTTTATGCTGTCAACACGAAAGGACTCACAACATCGACGAATTGGACAGAACGTCACCATTGACAGATATAACTTTGAGGTAGTACGGGACTTTGTCTACCTCGGCTCCGCTATTAGCTCTGACAACAACATCTCGTCAGAAATTAAACGAAGAATTACTCTTGCCAACCGCTGTTTCTTCGGGCTAAGAAGGCAATTTAGTAGTAAAGCCCTCACTCGAACTACTAAGGAAACCCTATATAAGACCCTGATCATCCCAGTCCTGCTCTACGGCGCTGAAGCATGGACCGTATCAAAAGCGGATGAAGAAATCCTTGGTAGATTCGAGAGGAAAATTCATCGAAAAATCTTCGGTCCCGTTTGCGTTGACGGGCTATGGAGACGAAGATTCAACCAAGAATTATACGAGCTGTACAGCGACATGCCCCTGGTCAAAAAACTCCGCATTGGACGTTTAAGATGGCTAGGACATGTAGAACGAATGGACACCAATACTCCGGCTCGCAGAGTCTTCGATTCCCAGCCAGACGTCGGACGCAGTAGAGGAAGACCTCGCCTTAAGTGGCGCGCACAAGTGGAAACCGACCTCAACCAACTATGAAAAAATTTAATGTCGAAAGACTGCAATCCCCAGAGACCGCCAAGACCTTCGTGCAACGCGTATCCCTTAACCTCTCGACTCACAACACACCACCAGCATCTAATGTCGAAGAACAATGGCAACGATGCCAACAAGCCATTAGATCAGCCGCAACTGATGTGCTAGGTTTCTCGCAGCAAGAAACCCCTGGTTTGATGAGGAATGCCGACAGATGCTCGCAGCCAAGAACGAGGCCTACAAGGCTAAGCTGCAGGTGAAGACGAGAGCTGCCATTGAGCTCTAAAGGCAAAGAAGAAAGGAAAAACACCGGCTTTTCAGAAAGAAGAAAAAAGAGCAAGAAAATCGCGCGATCGAGGAACGATGTTCGCAAGTTTTACCAAAGTATAAAGTATAAAAGTATAAAAAGTAAAGGATACAAGGCTCGAACAGAATCCTGTCGAGATGAACAAGGAAATATAGTAGTTGAGACACAATCGATGCTGACGATATGGAAGAACCACTTCTGCAGACTGTTAAACGGCGATGACGAACAACATTCCGCTGTCAGGCAGAACGAACCATTTAATATTGGCAGCGGCAGCGAAAAGATCCACGTGGTATTGTCAGCTGTGATCTATATATTTGTAGCTGAAATAAATAAATCACAAGGAACCAAATCTGGGCTAAGTACGATGTGAAACCTCTAACAACCACTATATAACATAATCTTTTCTTAGAAAGGTACCATTAGAACTGGGAACATTCTAACCACTTCGCTATGAAAAGATGCGGGAGTACATTATCATTCGATGTTTCTCATTGAATTCTTCACACATACCGGCGATTCATATACGAATTTTAGTTGAAACACCTCGGAGCGGAATCCCGGACAATAAATATCAATAGATACCTACCATGTGATTTGATAATTCATTTCCAGGACAACGTGTTGGCAGATGTTTGTCATCAAGACACATTAAACCATTCCACCATCAGAAGCTCAACTATAGATGGCGCTCCCCCTGGACTTCCAAACAGAATTGGATCACTATCAATAGAACGAATTTCACAAAGAGAGCGGTGGACTTAATTGGACGATTATACCTTGACGATGTTCATGACCCACTATAGCTACAACAATTCTCAACAATTTCTAAAAACGCATTCTCCCATATAACAGCACAGCCATACAAACTCAAGGTTTCTCAGAAAAATGTATTTCATCCATTTAGCCTGTGAGTGGCACATCATTTGCAAAGATTGCACCTAGTCACACCGAAGAATAGTACGCCACTTTTTATCCCTATATTTGTATAAACAAACAAAACCTTTCTCACCTCTCTTTGACAGCTAACCATGCCCCGTCTCCTGAACAAAACACAAGTTCGTCCTTCTCATTTTAATCCTTCACCCAGCATCTCATTTGAAATGGATATTCATCTGGCGAATTCCGCGTCCCCTCACCGCCTTACAAACTTCAACAACAATGCATTCATTCCCTGGAAAGAGTGAGGGTTGAAAAAAAAGGATGAAGCAAATTTTACTTCTAATCCATTCAAAGTACAAACTTGCATAATTTGAACCATTCACGTGTATCCATTTCAAAGAGCATCATCGTCATCTCCATGCCGCCAGGAGCATTGTCATTCGGCGGTGCACTGACAATCCCTCATCCGTACTTGCAGTGAAAGACCAACTTCATCGGCATCGCGCGACTGCCCCAGATATACTCGCATAACCATTCAGCAAAGCAACACCGTGACGCGCCTTCCAACACCCTCCTCCGTCACACCGTGATGCCATCCACAATAATTTCACTCACAGTTAGCGCGATGACGCCTCGGGAGGGCAACGCTCCAGCAAGGAGTCTTTCACTTTGCATTTTATTTAAATCAACTGAATGTAACCCACTTTCGAGCCCTATAGCTTTGGTTGCGCCCAGTCCACCATGTGCCGGGCGAGCTCTCGACTGCTGTCCATCCGAACACCACAGACCGACCAAGAGAATTCTTGTTGAAATGAGTTCGAGCATGGAACAATGGTCACTCGGCAGCGCCTTCCGTCCTTTATTGTTTCGGATAGGTAGGGTGCGGAACTTTCGCCAGGTGCTAGGGCTCTAGGTATGATGTCGTAACGTATGTAGGTGGGTAGATACGCGAACTGCAATGTGTGTCCGTTGGCTATAGCATAATTTAATTTAATTTTCCTTACTTCCGAGATGGAAGTTGGTTTATTGACGGAAATGAAAGATGAAAAAATATACAAACTGTTGTGGTATGATGTTTAAGGATAATAAGCAAAAACGGATGGAAAATGAGTGCCGCCAATGGCTGATATTAAAACGAACAAGGATCGCCTGAAGGATATGCAAAAATTACATAGCGTCATATGAGTTTTTAATGGTCTGGGCTCATTTAATATGAAAAAGATAAACAGTTTGTTTTTTTTTATTTTGAACGTTGTTTACTGGGCAAAGGATCATGTTCGAAGTTTTTCTGATGATTGCTATATTTGAGGGTTCAAGGCGAACTCTGAGAAAATTGTTGTTGGCACATGATGAACCAGTTGCCAGGAAAACAATAATGGTACACTTCTTTATATTTATACACTTTCAAATCTTCCAGATCCAGAAAGCCATCATTTCAAAGAAATTCTAGAGTTGTCCATACTTAACCCAAACCAACCTCCCTTCTTGAGTAATTTGTGTAATCGATATATTTTTGAATATAAGTGCCACAAATAGAGGAACTAAAATTTTGCACCGATCCAAATGTCAAATTTTAGATGCTTCTTATGACAGTTTCTTACTATTGAATTTTTGTCAGGGTTTCTCAAGAGGTTGGGACGTTTGGTTTGTTACTTTCAGGATTTCTGCAAAAAAAATTAAACATCATTTGACTTTGATTGGACTTAGTGATGAAGTGATCCAAAATCAGGAATTCTACCGATACATCTTGAGGGTAACCATACGAAATGCTTACTTACTTACTTAAGTGGCGCTACAGTCTGGGATGAACCTGGACCTGAACCAACATGCCTCTCCAATTAGCCCGGTTCTTAGCTAACTGCCTCCAGTTGCGCACTCCAAGTTGGTTGAGGTCGGTTTCTACTTGTGCGCTCCACTTAAGGCGAGGTCTTTCTCTACTGCGTCCGTACATGTCCTAGCCATCTTAAACGTCCAATGCGGAGTTTTTTGACCAGGGGTATATTGCTGTACAGCTCGTATAGTTCGTATAGCTCCATAGCCCGTCAACGCAAACGAACCGAAGATTTTCCGAAGAATTTTTCTCTCGAATCGACCAAGGATTTCTTCATCCGCTTTTGATACGGTCCATGGTTCAGCGCCGTAGAGCAGGATTGGGATGATCAGGGTGTTATATAGGATCTCCTTAGTAGTTCGAGTGAGGGCTTTACTACTAAATTGCCTCCTTAGCCCGAAGAAACAGCGATTGGCAAGAGTAATTCTTCGATTTTATTTCTGACGAGATGTTGTTGTCAGAGTTAATAGCGGATCCGAGGTAGATAAAGTCCCGTACTAAGTTATATCTGTCAATGGTGACATTCTGTCCAATTCGTCGATGTTGTGTGTCCTTCCGTGTTGACAGCATATACTTAGTCTTATCCTCATTTACTGCAAAACCCATTTTCGCCGCTTCCTTCTCTATACTAGCAAACGTGGCTATGACATCACGTTGAGTCCTACCAATGATGTCAATATCGTCGGCGTATGCTAAAAGTTGATTTTTTGGAAAATTGTGACTCTGGTGTTGGCTCGGGAGTTTTCACAATCCTCTCAAGAATCAAATTGAAGAAGTCACATGACAACGCATCGCCTTGCCTAAATCCTTTTTTGGTATCGAATGTGTCGGTGAGGTCGTTTCTGACACTGATGGTGCAGCGAGAATTCTCCATCGTCATCCCACACAAACGGACGAGTTTGAGGCGGTATACCAAAACTAGACATGGCTCTGTACAGTTCGTCTCTATAAATGCTGTCGAATGCGGCTTTGAAATCGATAGATAGGTGATGGGTATCGATTTGGACTTCTTGGGTTTTTTCCAGGATCTGCCGAAGTGTAAAAATTTGATCGGTTGTGGACTTTCCTGGCCTAAAAACACACTGATAAGGGCCGATCAGGTTGTTGGTAAACGGTTTCAGGCGTTCACATATTACGGCAGATAGGATCTTGTAGGAGATGTTGAGCAGACGTATGCCTCTGTAGTTGGCGCAGTTCAGAGGGTCTCCTTTTTTGTGGATCGGGCAAACGATGCTGAGGTTCCATTCTTCAGGCATACTTTCCTCCGACCAGATTTGGCTTATGCGTTGGTGGATTTTACTTACCAAGTCATCTCCGCCAGCTTTATAAAGCTCAGCGGGAAGGCCGTCATTTCCGGCGTCCTCATTAGGCTTGAGTTTAGATATTGCTATCCTCACTTCACTTAGGTCGGGTGGTTGGCAGTTTTCGCTGTCGTTGCCAATATTGAATGGTTCGTTCTGCCTGACAGCGGAATGTTGTTCGTCATCGCCGGTTAACAGTCTGCAGAAGTGGTTCTTCCATATCCTCAGCATCGACTGTGTCTCAACTACAATATTTCCTTGTTCATCTCGACAGTATTCTGTTCGAGCCTTGTATCCTTGGCTTTGACGTTTTACACTTTGGTAAAACTTGCGAACATCGTTCCTGGAGTGGCACCTCTCTATATCCTCGATCGCGCGCTTTTCTTGATCTTTTTTCTTCTTTCTGAAAAGCCGGTGTTCTTCCGTTCTTCTTTGCCTATAGAGGTCAATGGCAGCTCTCGTCTTCACCTGCAGCTTAGCCTTGTAGGCCCCGTTCTTGGCTGCGAGCATCTGTCGGCATTCTTCATCAAACCAGGGGTTTCTTGCTGGTGGCCGCGAGAAACCTAGCACATCAGTTGCGGCTGATCTAATGGCTTGTTGGCATCGTTGCCATTGTTCTTCGACATTAGATGCTGGTAGTGTGTTGTGAGTTAAGAGGTTAAGGGATACACGTTGCGCGAAGGTCTTGGCGGTCTCTGGCAATTGCAGTCTTTCGACATTAATTTTTCTTACAGTATTTCTGTTTTTTTTTGGCGTGGTGGATATCCGCATCCTTACCTTGGCTACAACAAGGTAGTGGTCCAAGTCGATGTTAGGCTCTCGGAATGTTCGGACATCCAAAATACTGGATGCGTGATCACATTGCGATAGACACGCAATGTGATCAATTTGGTTGACTATTCGTTGATCTGGAGACCGCCATGTCCCCTTATGGATATCGAGGTGAGAAAACCGTGTGCTGGCTATAGTGGCATTTCGTTCCGTAGCGAAGTCAATTAGCCTAAGCCCGTTACCAGGCATGTTGTCGTGTAGCCCATATTTTCCGACAGTACTGCTAAAGATGTTTTCTCTTCCTACCTTTGCGTTAAAATCTCCCAGCACGTTTTTAAAATCGTACTTTGGTAGTCGCTCACAGGTTTTGTCAAGGAGCTCGTAGAAGCAGTCCTTCATCTTTTTCCTCCGTCGGGGCATGAGCACATATAAGAATTCTGTTGCCGAATTTGGCCTTGATGTCGATTGTTACAATGCGTTCGCTAATGTCTTGGAAACATAAGACTTCTTGCTTAAGTCTGGCACTTATAACAAATCCGCATCCGAATAGTCGCTGTTTCTGCTCACTATAACACGGTCCATAGTAGATGTCACAGTTTTTCATCCTCTTCTTGCCCGGCCCATCCTATCGTATTTCCTGGATGGCAGTAATATCTGCTTTGTAGCAGTTTAGGGCTTCCGCTAGTTGTTCGCCTGCATCTTTCCTGTATTATGTTCTCACATTCCAGGTGCAGATACGAATGTCGTTGTCCTGTTTTCGTTTATCAGGTCGTCAACAGTAATATCAGTCCTCCCGAGGCCATTAGTTGCTTCGTAACAATGTTTGTTTTTCCATGGATGTAACTACCCATCCCAAGGCACAACCCCTAACCTGGAGGGTCAGAGAAAATCAATTTCTGCAACCCTTGTTAATAATGAGTGTTACTTGGGTATGACTGCAATGGACTGTGACTCAAAATCAAATTTCCTCGGCAATACTTAAGCCGTTCAAAAATATCTCAATCTATGAATAGTCTAAAAGCCTTAAGAATTCCCTCCATTTATGGGTTTTAGGTTCATATACTATTTCAACGTTCGCACTCCTTTTTTTCAACTTAATGAAGTCTTATCTATGACCAACAAAAGTAAATTAAACAAGTTAGCAGCTCGTGGTCTTCAAAATAATTTGTGTCCTTTATAGTTCTGCTTGTCGATTCCCCACCAATATCTTTACCAAAATGAGCAGTCATTCAGAATAACCAGTACCCATTTATATTTCACAAACAATTTGCATACTCTTGGCTTGCCACAAATCTAGATAAGCAATAGACGCTCCTTATTTGAATGTCCAATGGCCATTGTACTCACAAAACACATCAACCTTGTCCTTATCTTAACCAGACTTTATCAATAGGAATTTCAAAAATAAACTTATTAGCACTTCATGTATTTAGTCACGAGTGTGTTTGTGTTTTTATTTTCTATAAGAGTAGGTACAATCCAGTCCAACTATCTTGTTCTAGCATTATGTCACAATATGACAATGCTAACCACACAATAGCATGTTGCTAGTCGTTTGTTAGTCCATAGACCTATAACAAAAGTGCATGTGTGCATAGTACACACCCAAATACATATGCAGGTGACATAACGTCTCTGCACTACCAAAACAATATAATCCAGTATGTTATTGTCGGAGGACATGTTAAACCATATTTGCTTATCATTACCATGAACAAAGAGACACCCGCTGGACTCGACCAGACGAGAGACGATTCAACAATTTTTAACAAAAAAAAACAATCTGTGATCCGTTTCTATCCTATGAATGTCCTAGAAAAAACGGAGCTATGGGTACCATCAACTTTAACACGTAGGAGAATTATTTTACCATAAAAACTGGAATATAATGTTGAATGCGTGATGTCCTTGTAGAGCACATAAAATTCTTTTGAATTGCTTCCAATTTTTTTTTGTGTCTAGTCGGAGTCGGCCTTTGAATTTTTTGCACGGACAATAAGGATTTTTATTTTTTTCTTTAGAGACTTACATATGAACGTATGAACGCATTTTGTTGTAAGTACGGTTGTTGATGGTCCTTAGCATTATTCGAGACCAATTTAATAACGAAAAGTATAATTTGTGGCTGCAAGTTGTAACGGGTGATTTTTTAAGAGTTAAGTTTTTTTCAGATTGGCAGCACTGGTTAGTAATGGCTTCCAAACGTTATCTGTCAATGTGAAGAGTTTTCGTATACTCTGCCATTTAATTTTGGAAAGACTTGCAAACGAGCAATGATTGCAAACTATTGAAATTTTTTATCAAAATTCGTGCTCTGTGAAAAATGTGCAAATCCGCCGTTTTATCGAAAAATTGTGTTCAGCGATGAGGCTCACTTCTGGCTCAACGGCTACGTAAATAAGCAAAACTGTCACATCTGGAGTGATGAACAGCCACATGCCATACAATAATTATTGATGCATCCCGAAAAAACGACAGTTTGGTGTGTTTTATGGGCTGGTGGCATAATCGGTCCATTTTCTTTAAAGACCGTGGAAGAAACGTTACTGCCAACGGCGAACGATATCGAGCCATGATACGCGACCTGTTTTTTTGCCCCAGTTGGCTGAGTCGAACATGTGGGTTCATCAAGACGGTGCCACATGCCACACAGCTCGTGAAACAATGGAAATTTTGAAGGATGAGTTTGGTGAACAGCTTATCTCTCGAAATGGTCCTGTGAGTTGGCCGCCAAGATCATGCGATTTAACGCCTCTTGAGTATTTCTTGTAGGGTTACGCAAAGTCGGTAGTCTACTTGGACAAGCCGAACACGATTGAAGCCTTACAGGATAACACAACACGCGTAATTCGTGGAATACAGGCCTAAATGCTCGAAAAAGTGACGAAAAATTGGACCTTCCGAATGGCCATTTGAGACGGAGCCGCGGACAACATTTACATGAAGTTGTCTTTAAAACGTAAATGGCAAAGGCCTATTTTTTCGATTTTTAAAAAAATAACTACGCTTAAAAAATCACAAAACCAATCTTTTTGATGAGCATTACGCAGCAAGTTCTACGTCGTCAGATTGTACCCAGTCTAATCCTGTACTTGAGAACGTAGATCATTCTTTGGAACAAATTCATTCGTTTTCATACAGTTGCAAGAGTTTTGCCTGATCTTGAAATGCACAATCCACAGGCCCAGATGGTTTATCCCCATTTATTCTGAACAGGTGTCCTTCTTTGCTATTTAAACCATTGCGTAAGCTTTCCTATCTATCTCACTCATCAGGACACTTTCGGAGTAGATGGAAAACCACATTTGTCCATTGCAATGCACTGACGTCCTTCTTTTTAAGGTCCTGGAAACGCTGAAAAGTCGTCAGCGAAATATCCCGAAACACGAAAGCTTCTCAATGACCGCAATATTGTTTTCGCAGTAACAGGTCCCCTGATGACTTGATGACATATCTAACCGAAAAGTGGAAGCAATATTGTTGCTCTTGATATTTCAAGGCCATTTGAAGGGCTTGGAATCAAGCCCTTTGTCGACAAAGCGTGCATATAGGATCGATGAAAAACTTCTTCTATGGATTAGAAATTATTTTTCGAAACGCTCAATTTAAGTTGTTTTGGACGGTTTCAAGTCCACAACGCACGAAATTAATGCTGGTTTTCCCTAGAGCTCAGTTTTGCCTCCGACTCTCATTTTTATAAATAA